>CP126891.1:61015000-61615000 GCA_030440675.1 Furcifer pardalis
TCTTGGAGTGGTTGACCACCCCTTGACATTGGGGTCACCCATCAGCCTGTATAGATGGGCGTGAGCAGTGGTATCAGTCTACCTATTCTTTTTGAGCACGGCACTGGTTGTCCTCTGTTGGAAAGCAGAGTTGTGTTTGCAGTGTGGCTTGTACTGTTGTCCCTGTATCATTTTGCCCTGAGGTATGGCAGAGGACGCTGCCTTGTCACTAGTGTTCAAAGATTCAACTACAGATCTAATTGGCTTCTGTCTTGTAGTTCACCTGGCGAGGCAGATCATCTCGTCATCTTGAGCTAGCACTTGGCTGAGGAAGCAACTCCTCACTTGTCTGGAATCAAAAGATTGTTTTTCTCTCCTTAAAAGAGAGCAAGATATTTTGTCTTTAGTTGACAGTAGCGCTATAATTATTTTTGGGCAAATTAAGCAAATTTGCTCAAATAATATGATAGAAATAATTATTTAATTTAAGTAATGTACATCATGCAGAACAATGGAAGTTTGTGAGATAGGAATTCTGAATGCATTGTTTATATTTAAATGACCAGATCCTTGTTCTTTCCTTGTTGTTGTCGTCTGCATGCTTTGTTTTGCCTTTCAAAGCGAAAGGAGTTTTACACTGAGACTTACAAACAGAGTTCCTTAAAAGTCTTAATTCACATAAACCTGAAAATCACACAACTTCACCATTTCTTGTCAGGTTATCTTGCTTTCTCCAGACAGTTTAGTCAAAAAAATGAAGAATTTGTCAAATATTCTTAACTATTCTATCCTAGGCACACTGAATACTGTCTGGCTGGACATCCCACTATTTTATTTATTTATTTATTTATTTATTTATTTATTTATTTATTTATTTATTTATTTATTGCATTTCTCTACCGCCAATTGGGTGGTATCCCACTCTGGGCGGTATACAAATAGATAATAACAACACTACAGTAATGGAATAGAACATACAGCCAGTGACTCAAGGCCAAGTGTTGGCTCCCTAAAGGGGACAACAGTTATGGGCGGATGAGCCCCTTCAGGTGGGATGATGGCACCATCAGTGGAGGAAATGCCACTGGAAACCATTGAAGGAGGAACCACTTCACTATTCTGTTTCCAATGGTCATGGAGGCAGAAGAGGCCATGCCAGATAGACTGGCTGTGAAGGTGCACCTTGTTAATATCGTCAAGGCTGCGGCAGTCCATTGCAGTCCCAGTGTTAAATCCTACATGCAACATTTCCTATGTGCTGCAGGAGATGGCTCTGTGATCATATTGTGTGGGTCACTTTGTGGCAAGCTGTGATCCACCTGAAACAAATTTATGCCAGTGGCATATTTCCTGTTTATAATCCAGGGGGGGAAAGTGGCAGGTAGAGTCTAAGGACACTACCATCAGGGATTTTGTGTGTGAATTTGATGTGTTGAATTATACTCATTAGTTCTTTTATTTCCTTCATTAGTTAAGGGTGATGTTTCAAATGGGGAAAAATCAAGACATTATGTTCATAGAATTAAGGTTTTCATAAAATGTTCATAAAATCTAAGGTTTTTGAGATAAGGTAAAGTCACCCTTGATTGAAAGCCAGTCATATTTGACTCTAGTGCTCGTCTCTGTTTATAGCTAAAGAACCAGCGCTGTCTGTGTCTGCAGACATTTCCATGGACATGTGGCAGGCATGGAACACTGTTTACCTTCCCACCAAAGTGGTCCCTATTTATCTTCTTACATGGTTTCCAATAGGAATGCATTGAAAAGATGCCTTGTTGCCCATCCTGAAAAAAGATTCGCCCACCCACATCTAGAATCCTGGCTATGGCCCTGGTGACCCACTCAAACTTGGATCTTTCCGTTTCCCACCCAACTTAAACACTGTGGAAGTTTGTGTTTTATAAAAACCACACTACAGGTTTAAAAATCTTTCTACCAAAACGCACCATCATTTTTTAGCTTATGTTGCCATTCTGTGCACCTTTTCCAAAATCCATCCTTGGGGGTGAGGATGGGGAACCAGGCTACGGGACCTCTTGTCCTCGGAGGAAAAAAGCTAGGACGCTCCTTTCCTGAAGGAGGAAGGGAGGTCCGTCCATCCGTCCTTCTTTGCCGGGAGGGCCGCATGATGGTCTAACTGGCTGTGGTGGGTGGGCAACTCATCATCATCACCACCATCACCACCACCACCCTTTCTTTTCTTTTTCTATTTTAAAGTTTGTGTTAATTGATTAGCCCGGAGTTGGGCTTCCTTCGGATGATACTTGAGATGCAGGGCTGGCCCGGGTGGCGTCCTGATGTGTCTCCCCTCAGGGCAAGGAGGGGAGAGGAAGGAAGGGAGAACGGAAAAGAAAATGCCCCCCTCGCCCTCCCGCCGCCTTTTCCTCCTTTATAGTCACAAGCACTTGCCGGTTTTTGTTTTTAAACCTTCATATAAAACATTTCTGATGTCCGATCCAAATTGTATAAGTGTCAAAAGAAAGGTTATCCTGTCCTCTTTCAAGCACACTTTGGATCACTTCGAATTCACATCAAAATGCATACTCGGATATAAGTAGCAGCCAATGACAACATTGAATATGTATAGTCAAATGAAATGTTAATATAATTATGTTCCATTGAGTGAGTTCTGGTTTATTGTAATCTTTTCCAGGATTTTCTAGGTAGGGAGTATTCATGACTAGATTACCAGTCCTTTCTCCTGGAGGGAACTCTGGGAAGGTACTGGTTGCCCATCGGTACACAGGCTGGCTCTTTTCCCAGGAGGCGCATACAGTGGAAAATCAAACTCATAACCTCTAGCTCTGCAGCCAGGTTCCTAACTCACTAAACTATCCAGGCAGCTCAAATTAAGCATACAGGTAGTGTTTTTCAAACTCTAATTCAGGGGTCGCCAACTCTTTTCTGCCACGGACCTGACTATGCCCCCTGGACAGCTGAGTGGGCTGGACCTCGCCCCCTCCCCCGGAGTAGAAGTGGGCACATTTACAGCTGTTGTAAATTTAGCCATTTCCGTGTTTACGACAGTTGTGTGCGCGTTTACACATGCACGAGCACATTTTACAGCTGGTGTAAGACATGCCTGCAGATGCATAAACACATCTGTTTCCACTTCTGGGTGTGGCAGAGACAGCGATGGGCTGGATGAATCGGCATCAGGGGCTGGGGTTGGCCTGTAGGTTGGGAACCCCTGCTCTAATTTGGAGGCATCATTTCCCTATTGAGTGCACATCCAAGGAATCCCTTACATGTGTGTCATGGATGGATCCCCATGAATCATCTCAGTCCATGCAAGTCAAAGATCTCTTGCTTTGGGGAAAGCTTTGTAACATCAGGGAATATTTTATGTCCTTACACTACTTATATTTTTACCAAGAAGCCCTTGATGAAACACAGGGGCCCCCTGTCTTATAATGAATGATAGGTAGAAGTTGGACAGGTCCACTTCAATCTTCTTTGTTATGGTACTGGCCTTCCTTGAGCAGTTGGGACATGATTACTGCCACTTATTGCCTATTCATGGGGTGGCAAGATTTTTGGACTCCAGATGTTTTGGATGACAGAGAAGGTTGGGGATTCTGGGAACTGTAGTCCAGTAACTTCTGGAGGGTGAGTGGTTCTCCACTCCTGATGCATATCAACTCTGTGTATTCATATTCCTCTAATGAAAATGCAGTATTAATGAAAAGAGAAAATGTTGAGCCTATAACCTGTAAAAATAAAGTTTCTTTGAAAAGATATTAAGCCCTGAGTGTAAATTTCCAATCCATTTCAGTTCTTTGATAGGAATATAAGTATTGGCAGGTATGTTGTTAAACAGGGAACTTTGGAGACGTAGACAGCTTTTTCGTTGGGAACGGTTTTCTATATAAATGAAAGCTATTTTTCACTTCAAAGCTCACAACTATATATTATTACTTTGAAGGTCATAGTTAAAACATTTCAATATATTTATTCATAGTAAATCAATTTCAATTATATCAATGCAAACCATGATGAGGGAAAATCCTTAGTATTGATCCGAAGGAGGAACCAATATTGATGAAATTATTAATGCTTGCTAGAGATATCATTAAAAAAGCTGGTCTATTTATGATCATATCAATTTTTTTTAAAAAAATTAACAACAAACTGTTCTTTTTTCTATGAGATTCTCCAGTTTTTCGTATATCTTGGCAATAAAAGGTGTTTCATAACACTGTTGACTGCTGGTGTATAAATGAACAAATGAAGGGTGTTCTGTCAGATGAAGCATAAAAGCCATTAGCAATACACTTTTATTTGAATAGAGCAACATTAATTTTTAAAAGTGCATTACCCAAGGACTCCTGCAGAATGTGAATTGAGAGAAAAAATGAAAATACAAACACCTCTTTTTGGAAAACCACACAGAGAGAGAGAGTTTAGACTGCAGATTTTTACAGATAAACGTTAGTACAGAGTATGAGAAGGTGGGGCCAGGATGGAAGTGATGGAGAATGTTATAAACATGTGGTAGATGTGGCAAGAAGGAGCAGAACCCAGGGGTATTACAAATCGTTGTTTTGGAAGATTCATGCTGAACCTTTCACATTGCCACTTAAGGGAAATCTTCTGTTACAGGGCAATGAGTCCTCTCCAGATTGTACTCTGAAATTTTCAGAGGACTCTGCCTTACCAATGATTTCAGCACCTAGCAGAGTTCCTGTAATGTTTGGACTAAAATATGGAAAAGAGTCACTGCCCCTGAAGTTACTATTCAGTAGTAAGAAGCATCTGTGTCTCAAAATTATATATTACAGCAAAAAGGAAGCAACATCTTTGTTTGCATTGGCTTCTGATCTATGGTGTGGTGGTAAATGTTGGCATATTTCATTTTCCATAGTCTGGCCTCCTAGATGGTCCAAAAGTTCAAGCAGTTGGTTGACCTCTTTTAACAAACCGACACCAACCCAGTGAGGGTTACTTGCCCAATTAAGACCAAACAACCTGCAGATACTTTGCAACCCAGAAAGCATGCAACAAATCCTTGCTCCTGCGGGGATGGCATCTGACCTCAGAGGAAACAAAGGCCTGAGGTAGGTGATAGATGTGTCTGCTAGTCAAAAGATCCTGTGATCTGACCTGTGAGCCATGATACCATTATGCTACTGCTTCTGTGTGCATTTGTACTGTCTACATAGGAGGATATGGCATGGGAGATAGCAGGTGCCCCCATGCCTCTGTGGGGAGGCTCCTACTGTTTTAGCTTTGTAATTGAGACAGTTGTTTGTAGGGATGGACAATCTCTAGTAGACTGGGGGGCACTTGCCACTCATCCCTGGCTCTTGGAGGACCACACCCATATTTCCTGCATATACCGCAAAGGGTTGGAATCGACTGTGCAACTGAACAACAACAAACCCTCAAAATAATTCAAAATGGGATTATTTCAGATGGGAAAATATCCATTGCGTCTTCTTGTAGCCCTCCAACTCATTCAATTTGGGAGGTGGGTAATGGCAAAACCAGACAAAATGTCATTGTCTTCTTTTGTGTCAGATCAAAATTTAAACTGCCAAAATGAAATCATCTTCTTGACTTTGTCATTCGCTAAACTTAAACCCTCATTGGCACTTGTTTCTGGTAGTAATTGGCAGACCAGCAAATGAGCCGGATTCTGTATCCCTCCACGTTCATACAGCATGTTGTCCACCAGCAGCCCCTAATTAAGCATGGTGGTCTTACATTTAAGTACTCCAACCCTCAGCCTATTCAGAGTCCTCCAAATGACATAGAGGATGTTTAGTTCCTCATCCCTATCACCCCCGGTGAATTAGTGGTTAAGATGCTGAGCTAGAGACTGGAAGGTCCGGTTTCGATACCCGAGAGCTGCACTTGGGGACATGAAAGGAGCCTCATTCAGACATCCCCTAAAAATCCTTTCAACCCAGACACTAAATTATTATTATCTTCCTTTAATTTTACTCCTTGTCCTGTGAGCTCCTTCTTCCATCTTCTAATTTGGTTTTGTTCTTGTGTACCCTCAAGAATGTTTGTTCTTAACATAATGCTCTTCCTGGATCTGAGCCGGTGGACCAGAAGCACATATGCATTCAGAGGATGTCAAGAGCCATTCTCTTGCTTAGTTCTCTCAGTGTCCACTGCTACTTCTGTACTTATCTTCATTGGAACAACTGGTAGGGTGCTAACAAAGTTACCAATAACAGTTTATTTTAGGAATAATGAGTAATATAACTAGTAGTTACAAAGTGGCTTTTTTAGATTGATGTGTAACACTAAATTACTTATGTGTTATGTACAATACCCAAAAGCTTGTTTGAAATGATTTGACAAGAATCTTTGAGGTCTTCTGTATTTTTAGGAATGTTTGTATGTTGAAATATCAGGCTTTGCCACTAGAGGGAACCAGAGAATATTCCTGTTTTGGCATGTGGTAACAATAACACATTGTTGTAATAAAGTCCAGTACAGTACAATGAATTACTTGTGCAGGTAGAGCAACAATAATAACAGTGGCAACCTGGACATTGAAAAGTGACAGGTAAGGCAATGAGTTCCGTGTAAAATGTAGCATTTCATGTTTTGGATGCAAGGAACACTTAATTAGGAAATATGGTTCGTAAACATTTCCTCCCACCATCCCAACAAATCAACATGCAATATACAAACAATATCTTATTTATTTGGTTTATACTTTGCCTTTTCTCCAGAACTTGAGTTCTAGCAGCTTCCTGAAAAGAAGTACAGCTAATCATAATTGCTTGAATGCAGTAATTACTAAAATACAATTAAACCATAATGTAGAAACACTAATATGTTACAAGAGTCTAAAATACACCTGTGTTAAAATATTAGAATCTTTGCTTGAGTGTATCCAGAATTTTTCAGAATGTGGTTATAATATTGTCTATTCCAGGTTGTTGTAAAATATGATTTTCAGGTTAGTTTATAGGAAGGTAACCAAATTTTCTTCTTCCCCACCTTAAAAAAGATAGCTGTTGATTTTCATCTTGTGTCGCCTGAATCTTATGGCTTGAGAGAGATTAAATGATAGTTCTTTATGTCCTGTCTTCCTGCCCTATGAGATTGAACATACAACGCTAGATTGCTTAAATTGGATTCATCTGTGTTCTTGGCACACATCCATTTTTATATGGCCATGGGATAAAACTTGTAAAGCTGAGGTGGGGAGAGGCATTTGGGATTTTTTAAAAAGGGGGATAGCAAACTGGCAGGCATTATCTTGTCATCATCAAAATGGTGGAAAGGAAAACACAGGATTTAACACTTCCTCACAGAAGACACCCATGAAATTTCTTCACCAGTATAGCATATATGTTTGCATGTAGGGTGGCTTTTTAATATATCTATGTTGCTCACTTTTCAGCTGAGATGAGCTCCCCAAACTACTTACAGTTAAAGTTCACATGGAGGTTCAATATAATCCAGGCTTCAGGATGTTGCTTGCAGAGGAACTGGTCTGATACAGCCACTTATGCCTTGGGGAACTGGCAGATGGTAACAATGTCATACCATAGCCCTGGACCTGCAAAAATGGAATAATGTCTCCCTCCCCTATAAGCCCTCACACTCAAATAGTGAAACAGCCTGTATCTAGAGTAGCCCATTAAATTGGGGCGTGTTTGTGGGTGTGCAAGAAAAAAGTCACACACTCACTCCTCTCATCTCCTTCTTTTATCCAGCTTCAGCCTCCAGATTTGTTAACTCTCTGCAACAAGAAACTTTTTGCTCAAACTATACATTACAGAAGACTGGAAATGTCACCTGGATTTAATGTGTTCACAGTGAAGCAGCTATATCTTGCATGAAACAGGACAAACCTGTCTAGTCTTACAAAAATAATGTTTTAAAAGTAACATGAAAATGTTGCTTTCGCAATGTTATTCTTTCGATGAATGATTTGGTGTTTCCTCCTGTCAACGCAGAAGTAACCATTTTAATATTACCACATTAAATCATGTCTGTTCTCTCCAGATAGCTCTGCAGATAGCATGTCATTAGAAGATGAAGTCATGTTTGTGTTCTTGAGATATGACTTCCATTAGACCTGGTTGTCTGAGCAGTCATACTTGCAAATGAAATCTGATTCACCTTACAGAACAGACTAACTTGTAATTACGGAAGATATGAAAAGATTTGGCTGTAACTATTGCCTGTCTTTTAGCACTTCTGGAATTTCTCTTCTATCTGACAGATGCTCTGCAATGTATAGTTTGAGTCATTGGTTTCTAAATTTCATTTAGAAACCAGGATATGAAATCAGCTTCCCTTACAAGCTAGGGTTGGAATGATGGACTCTTCCAGATGTTGTTGGACTTCAGAACCCCTCATCATTGGTTTTGCTACTGGGAATGAGGGGAGTTACTCTTTGGACCTCACATTTGCTATTCCTGCTACAAAGAGTGTCTGAATCAAGGGTGCCCAAACTATGGCCCAGGGGCCGGATGTGGCTCTTGATGCCAATTCATCCAGCCTGCAATGCCCTTATCGCTTCTGGAAGCGGAAGTAAAATGCGACTGTATGGGTGTGTTTTACTTCCGCTTCCAGGAGCAACAAGGGCTTCGTGGGCCGGATGAATTGGCATTGGGGGGCGCATCTGGCCCCTGGGACATAGTGATCAGCTCCCTGAACCATGTGACTGGCCCGCGGCCTGAAAAGTTTGGGGACCCCTGGCCTAATCAGTCTTAAACTACCATCTCTCAGGTTGGTCATCTTAAACTAGATTGCTGACTTGATTAAAGATGAGCAGAAAATCCAATTGGAACAGCCAAGCACAGAAGGCAGTGGACTTGTTTTTGTTAGAGGTTTTCACCAACTGTTGGTTGCCCATCAGTCAGGAATACTTTAGTTATATATTCCTGCAATGATAGAGGGTTGGGCTCGATCATCATAGAGTCCCTTCTAATTCCACACTACAGGTTATGTTCAATGAACTGCATGAGGTGCCATGTGTTGTCCATATAGCCAGTAAAAATGAGACCTGAAGCTGACTGTGGCTCAGATCATGAGCTGCTGGTTGCAAAATTCAGATTTAGAATGAAGAAAGTAGGGAAACCCATTAGACCAGGGGTTCTCAAGGTTTTCTTGCCATGGGCCGTACCATTCCCACTCAGACAGCTGAGTGGGCCGAACACATGGTTGCCCCCATTGTAAACCCTGCTGCAAACTGTGGCGGGCATGTTTGCACATATACTGGTGCATTTATGGCTGTTGTAAATGCTTGCACTTCTGGGGTCGCTGCCGTGGGCTGGATGGAATGGTGCCCAGGGGCAGGTCTGGTCCTCAGACTGTAGGTTGCAAACCCCTGCATTAAACCATTCAGGTATGACCTAGATCACATCCTTTATGAATATACAGTGGAGGTGAAAAATAGATTTAAGGGTTTAGACTTGACAGAGTGCCTGAAGAACTATGGATGGAAATTCATAACATCAAATAGGAGGTAGCAATTAGAAGCATCCCCCAAAAAAAGAGATGCAAGAAAGTGAAGGGGCTGTCTGATGAGGCTTTACAAATAGGTGAGGAAAGAAGGAAAGTAAATGGCAAAGTGAAAGAAGATCTGAACGCAGATTTCCAGAGAACAGCAAGGAGAAGTATTGTTGACATGGTGGGCATAGATCTCGGCAGACTGGAGGATGGTGGATGACAGAGGAGCTTGGTGTGATGTGGTACATGGGATTGCGAAGGACTAAACAACAGATACATTCAACATTTCAAACCTTGGCACAAGAACCCATGGGGATCCACATATTCAGCCACCTTCTAGAGCAGGAGTGAACAACTCCAGAGTTCAAAGTTCTGGACATCCCAGTATGCCTAGCCGATAGAGCTCATGCATTGTTGATCCAAAAAAAATATTTTCTTCTAAAAAGGCTTTTTAAAAAATACATATATGTTCTCTTAAAAAGCTACTTCAATCTCTTTACTGGCCAGTTCTTTTAAGGAGATGGGGCATGGGAAAAGGGGCCTGGATAACTTTTTGAGCAATTCAGATTTTAAAAATCAGATTAAAATTTGGGGATGGGTTTAACTGTCAAGAGCCCTATGTGCTACACTGTGTGCTAGAGATGAGATTTTGCCCTTATAAAGCATTGAGAGGACAGTCAACAGAAAACTCCAATTTTGGTATGTCTAAGTGACTCAGGAGTAAGTTTTGTCCACCCAAATCACCCACTGAATTTCCCCCAAATCAGCTGGCAGTGGTCGTACATCACCCTCTTCTGAAGCGGAGACAGTGGTCTTGTTTCATTCTATTCTGCAGTTTTCTGTTCAGCTATCGAATTAAACTTACCCTTCATGGGAAGGCTGTTTTTCAGGACTTCATTTCCTTTGCCTCTTGCCTTAATGAACAACAGTGGAAATGTACTGATTGGATCTTTACCTGCACTGGATTTGTGCAGTCAAACCTTGTATGCAATTATTCGAATCTGCTTCTTTGCCTCAGGCACAAATGTGTCCTAATACATATCTCTATATAATATTCCATAGTTATATCATTTTGATTCCATCTTAATATATCATCTCTTACCTTTCTTGTTAACTAATTCTGCAGCATCTGAATCCTCAGTTGTAGCAGTCATTAAACATTCAGATCACTTATACAGTTAATGCAGACATTGATGAATGTATTCCATACAGTGAATATAGGGAACAAATACAAAAATGAACAGATTGTATGATTCTGCATATATTTACATGAAGCAGGAGCAGGTTACTTTGCAGGAAATAGTAATCTTTAAAAATAGAATTGATGCCTAAGGTTTCTGCCCCCACCTCCTGCAATTAGGATAACCAGCTTCTACTGTTTTTGAAATATTTATCCTTCCACAGTAGGAGTCTTCTGCTTTGATCTCCTTTTCTCATTTTCTTTTCTGTTTGCTATTTTATTTCTCTCTAACATTTGCATTTTGTATACCTGAAATATTTTTCATGTCTGCTTATATTTTGCTTTTCTATTGAGCTGACACTGCGATATTCAAGCCCGTTCCTTTTAACAGCCATCCTTGTATTCGTTGTTAATAATAATATTAATAATTGTGTACCCTCAAATCAACTCTGATTTATGACAATGCTTTCTAGGAGCTTCTAGGTAGAGTTCTTAAAAGTAGTTTACCATTCTCTCCTTCTGAGAATGCCCTGGGATTGTGCACCTTGCCTATGCCTGTGCAGGCTGGTTCTCCTCCCAAGAGGCACAGTGGGAAATCAAACTCCCAACCTCTGGCTCTGCAGATACCTAAACGAGTGAGCAATTCAGGCTGCTCTCATTGCTAATGAGAATGATTTAATATGCATTTGTGCATGTTTGTATGCATGCCTCGTTACTGTGCTTTATCCTCCATATTTGGCATTGTTTGGGCTTCCAAATCAAATCAAATTAACCATTAAAGCAGGGTTTCTCAACCTGCAGCCTGTGGTGGAGGATGTGGCCCCCCACTGCCTCCACCACACCAGGAAGTGCCATGTGGTGGAGGAAGGACAAAATGGCCATCCGGACCCCGAAGCTGTCGGAGGAAGCTGGACTTGGCCCCAGGCTTTAAAAGGTTGAGAACTCCCGCATTAAAGCAATCCATTATGCCTATTTGGGTTTCCCCATCTAATTCTCTCAAATATCAAGGTGTGGTTTTCTCCTTTATTTCAACTTAATGAATGATGGTAAAAGAAATGATATATTTCACATAAAGCTTCGGAAAAGTTTTAAATTCAAACAGTATTTAAATCTTGAGGGCTTGACTACTGAAACCCAGATATTATCTCTCTGGAAAATCCTATTGAGCAACTAGATTGAGGTTGCCATGCCAGCATGCTATAACATGTAAATTAATAAGCACTTACCCTTGATGCTTTCTGCAGGATTTATCTGATTCATGATCATATCTTTAATTATATCTTTCATAATCATATCGGTTTAAACTTATAATCATAACCTTGTTTATATTTTCATTTAATCAATGTGTGTGATAATAGAGTAGACCCGTGATGGCAAACCTTGGCACTCCAGATGTTCTTGGACTTCAATTCCCAGAACCCAAGCCCCCATGAATCCACATGAATGGATTTGCTGCGATTCATCCGGCCCGTGCTGCGCCGCCCTCGTCACTCTTGGAAGCAGAAGTAAAACACATCAGTTCAATTTATTTATTTATTTTTGTTTTTAGATTTGTATCCCGTTCTCCTCGGTAGCAACCGACTCAGAGCGGCTCACAGAGTCGACTAATATCACTATTAAAGTGCAAACAAAAATACAATAGCATACAATATAACAAAACAGTAAAGTACAGTAAATATCATATAGTAGGTCAGTACAAATTACACATCAATACACATTACAGTACAATCAGAATACCATGGCATGTAGTGCAACAGAGCAATAAGGGTCAATAAATATCATACAGTAGAACAATACACATCATCATAGAAAGCATAATAATCCAAAAATGTCTACCTGCAGCTATAGTCCAATTCCTCTTCCCGGCCAAAGGATGTTGGTCGGGAGTCCGGTAAAACAGCGGCACAGATTTTGTCAGCTGCTGCATCCTGCAGCTGGTGTCCCTCCTCCCAGCCAGTGGATGCCCAGCTGTGTCTCTCCCCGGGCCACCGGGCAAGAGAAGGAGTCCATTGGGGGTGGGGGCGGCAGGTCTCATAACTGCCAGCCCCTGGAACAGCTGTGTCTCCTCTCCCTGGGCCGGGCCGGGTGAGAAAAGGAGTCTGTTAGGTTGGCAGGGCTGGGAGGGTGCGTCATCGTCGTCTTTGAGCCTCATGTGGCCATGGGAGGCTCCTTTATCCTTCTGGCCGGTGGCAGGGCTGGGAGGGTGCAGAGTGCGGCGGTGTCATTGTCTTCGAGCCTCCTGTGGCCATGAGAGGCTCCTTTATCCTCCTGGCCAGTGGCAGGGCTGGGAGGGCACAAGGCGCAGTGGCGTTTTTCGACCCTCCTGTGGCCACGGGAGGCTCCTTTATCCTTCTAGCCGGTGGCAGGGCCGGGAGGGTGCAGGGTGCGGCGGTGTCGTCTTCAAGCCTCCTGTGGCCACGGGAGGCTCCTTTATCCTCCTGGCCGGTGGCAGGGCTGGGAGGGTGTGGGGCACGTTGGCGTCTTCAAGCCTCCCGTGGCCACGGGAGGCTCCTTTATCCTCCCGGCTGGTCATAGAACAGTCTTAGGACAGTCTTCATGGCTGATCACCATGAGGTTCTCCAAAATTTGGATATGGCAGAAGAAGAAGTGTTTATATGCCTCTGCATGATCAAAAAAGCAGAAGAAAGGACATTTAGGGTGTGGTGGAGGGGAGCCTAGGCTTTTGAGAATAAGATCTGGCTGATCTGGAGAACATTGCTTCTCAAAATGGCTTCAAGGTAGACAAAGGAATTGTTTCTTGCCCATTGTTACGTATTCTAAAGCTGACTTCTCAGCAGCACATAACATGTTTAGTTAAATGCCTGTCTAAGTAGGAAGGAACATGATTTTTGTTTTACTTCTCTCTGGTTTCTTATTCTAGAATCACTGCAGATGTTACTGCAGCTGGTTATTTTTGCAGAGGAACTGGCTGGTTAGTATATGAGCAGCCTGTTTGTGTGAGCAGTACAACACTGGATAAATCTGATTTTTCAATCAGATAAGAGAAAATACTGTTTGTATCCCCAGGATATTTTCTTCAGAAGTGCTGAGGGCCAGATAAATGTGGCAGAAACGTTTATTTTTTAAATTCTGTTTACCGTGCATACAAAACAAAAGTTAAGGCTCCAGCCTTTCCTTCTCTGTTACCTCTTAGCCCAAGGGTGCAAAACTTTTTGGACTGTGGACTGGTCACATGGTTCAAGGGTGCCCAAATTATGGCTAGGGGACTGGATCCGGTCCCTATGCTAATTCATCCAGCCCATGACATCCTCGTCACTCACGGAAGCAGAATTAAAATGGGCCCGTATGGGCGCATTTTACTTCCACTTCCGGGAGTGACAAGGGTGACGTGGGCTGGCATCTGGGCGGATCTGGCGCCTAGGCCGTAGTCTTAGCCGAACTACACAAAGCACTCAGCTCACATTTAGAAGCTGATAGAAGCTTGATTTCCCACTGACATAGTTCCCCCAGAATTGCATTCTTGAGCAATCAGATTGCAAATATAGGCCATGTTGTCAGTGATACACCTCAAAGCAAAGCAAGCTAATGTGCAAGATGTGGAGGTGAGAAAAGCCTGTACTAGGATAAACTGACCTCTTTGCCACCAAAGGGATTTCTCCTTCTAAATGTGGAGCTGAGAGTCTCATATACAGTAATACCTCGGATAACGCTAAAATTTGGTTCCACAAGTCTTGGTGTTATCCGATTTTTAGTGTTATCCGATGCATGTTAAAATCCTATGGGATGGATCGGCTAACGTTAAAGCTCCATAGAGATACATTGTAACTGCACAGGCTTTAGCGGTTGTTATCCGATTCATCCCATAGGACCTTAACGTTATTCGATCCAATTCTCCTCCCCAGATTACTTAACGTTATGCGATTTTAGCGTTATCCGAGGTAAACATTATCCGAGGTATTACTGTATATTAGTTCAATCCTGCCTCATGATGGCTATATTGAATATACAGCTTCAGAGATGGTCTTCTTCTTTTGTGTCCTGATCAAATCACTTTACTGGCTTTGTCATTGGCCAAACTTAAGTCCTCATTGGTGCATGTTTCTGGCAGTAATCGGCAGACCAGTAAATGAGCTGGATTCTGAATCTCTCCACATTCACACCTCATGTTGTTGTCCACCAGCAGCCCCTAATTCAGCATGTCTTACATGTAGGGGCTTCAACCCTTAGCCTATTCAAGGTGTTCTAAGTGACAATAGGTGAGGTTGAGTTCCTCAGCTATATCCTCCTTAAATGTTGTTCCTTGCCCAGTGAACTCCTTCCTCCATCTTTTTAATTTGGTTTTGCTCTTGTGTACCTGCAAGAATGTTTGTTCTTGCAATATTTGTTCTTCCTGGATCTGAGCCAGCAGACTTGAGGCTCATATCCATTCTCTTGCTTAGTTCTCTTAGCATCCACTGCTCCCTCTCTCCTGGTCTTAGGTGGAAAGATACCCACAAAAGGTGGTAAGCCACTGAATAACAGTTATTAGGGACATCTGTGGCTTTCATGTCTGACAGGTAGGTAATTTGTTGTTGTTGTTGGTGGTGAGTCATACAGTTGAATCCAACCCTTCACGACCCCAGGGATCATATCACCCCAGCCTTCTTTGTAATCTGCCATCCTTAGGATTCCACTCAGAAAAGAAAAGACAAAAAAATGTGGCCCCTTAAAGACTAACTCCTGTATTTAACTGTGAGCTTTCGTGGACAAAGTTCACTTCATCTTCCAAGAACAATGTTGTGATGCTTATAAATCTGCTAGAAATATATATTTTTAGAGCATAAGTATCTGCCTTTGTGCAAAGTCCACCTATTTAAGGTCATAAATGGACCACATGTAATCGTCCTCTTCTGTTTTGTGCTCCTCACACCATCTCCACTACTATCTATATTACCAAACATGTGTTAGCTTTCTCCTCCTGCACCCTTATTTTTCCTTCCTGTAGAGAGAGAAGGAGTCAGTCTGTCTCTGTTCCCTTACGGAGTTCTATAGTACAGGATGGTGTGTTCTATTGTAGGTGTTGCCGCCATAACAAAATTAAGGGATGACTGCTGCAATTAGCAATACAAATAGCAAATATACTGCCCCATAGCTCTTAGAGCACTCTCTGGGTGGTTCACAAGGCAATTAGCCTTTTGCCTCGAACATGCTTGGAATTCATTTTACCAATCTCATAAAGATAGAAATCAACCCTGAAGTCATTAGGATCAAACTCAAATTGTGAGCACAATTTTGACTATACTACTAGAAGAGTATTTCCCAACCTTTTTGTTTATGGACTTCAATTCCCAGAAGCCTAACTCAATTCCCCAAAGCACTGATCAGCCAGTGTACTGATTTAGGCTTCTGGGAATTGAAGTCCCCTTGTGGGGCATGGGTCCCACATTGGGAACCACTGTACTAGAGCTTAACCACTGTTCCACGATGGCTCAGAAGCAGCTGTGGCAGCAGCAGATCTGTCTGCCTTTGGCCGTGGCAAATCTAGTGGCAGCTCAGCCCACTTTGGCATCCAAGAAGCCTGAAGGTTGTCCATCTCTGAACTATCTTTCCCACCTGGTGTCTCCCATGTGTTTTGGACTAGACTTTAGCCTACATGTTCTTTAGTCTACTTGTTCTTGGTAGCAGAAGATGACAGGAGTTATGGATTAGCACTTCTGGAGAGCAACATGATTGAGAAGGCTGCCTAGAGTGGCCACTGAGTGGCAGTACCTCTTTAGGGTACCAAGTAATGTACTGTATATGTATGGTTCTTTGTGGGGTTTGTCAGTTTAAGTTTTTGTCCTAGTCCTTCCTGGAGCTTCCTGGAGCATTTGAATGTGGGACCCTTTGCATGTATAGCCTTTCCTTATCTCATATTCTTTTTAGCATCACTCCCCTCCCCTTTCCCGGGTTCTCTTGTTGAAAAAATAATGGATCTTTTCACTACTATAAAGTAAAATGAAAAGGAATGCTAAAAATAAGTTCACCATTGAAAGCAGATTGGATTTATTTTGGAAAAAAGCCACCCTAATCTGCATCCTTAGCATTTGAGGCCATCATAGGCCTTCAGCAGCCAAAAAGGCAGGACATACTACACAGCCCCCATGCTGTATCACAGCAGTAGGAATCAAACAAGATCTTTATATGCTGCAACTAATAAAAGGTTAGTGGCCATGAACAGTTGAGAACCATTTAAAATTACAAAGCCATGAAATAGTACATTTGTAAAAGGAGTAAAATGTTTCCCTTTATGGCTCGCTCCATAACCACCTATGGAGCCAGAAAGAGAATGCCTCTACAGGTTATTGGGCTGTTGATTATTCAGGCTGGAAATTAAGAGGGGAGTCATATCCAAGCTTAAATGTATTCACTTTAATTATTTATATTTTAATAAACAGACCAATGGGTACTCAAACAGTGGAGTCAGCATTTGATTACAAGCCCCGTACAGGGATGGTTGGATTCAGTCTTAGACAGGCTCCAAATATATTTTATTTATTTATTTAGATTTATTATCCCGCCCCAATCAGGCGAACCTGACTTTAGGCGGCTTACAGAAAATTCATAAATTAAAACCTTGAGGTTCGAAATTACTTTAAAAAATCAATTAAAAAAGAATTAAACCATGAATTTACAAAGATCTAAAAAATTTAAAAAGGTTAAAAAGTTTAAAAAGATTAAAAAAGTTTAAAAGAGTGAGGGAGGGGTGGCTGTCCCATCAGATCAGCCACCCAACATGGGACCCCATATTCCTGGAGCCCCACACCTGCCCTGCCAGCCAGGTTTTTAGGCCCTTCCGAAAGGGCAGGAGCTCTGTCTGTAGACGTAACTCAGTTGGCAGGAGGTTCCAAAGGGCCGGGGCGGACACGGAGAAATATACCCAGTGAAATCCACAGGACTCATGCTAGAAGTGACTATTGTGTTTATTGCAATGGTTCTGCACTTCAGATTCAGCCATATATCTAGCAGTTCCCTACAGACTGCACATAAGACCTCATTCATTTTCATGTAATAAACAATCAGAATATAATAGCACGTGTTATGCAATATTGTTCTTTACAACGTTGAACCTTCCTTTCACCTTCAGATCCCTCCACTGCTAAGCGTCTTTCCGGCTTTGGCCCAGACACGTCACCCTTTCTGGGGTTACTTGTCCTCGTCCTCTGCAATTCCCCAGTAGCATATTGGACACCTTCTGATTTGAGGTGCTCATCTTCCAATGACATATTGTTTAGTCTGTTGATATTGTCCATGGGGTTTTCTTAGAAAGGATACTGGAGTGGGTTACCAGTTCCTCCCCCAATGGATTGTGTTTGGTCTGAGTTTTCCTCTATGGCCTGTCTATCTTGAGTGGCCCTACATGGCATAGCCATAGCAAACCACAGGAGCCCTCTCCCCATGGCAAGGCAACAATCTTTGGAGGGGGGGGGATAATAACTACATATACATGGATATATGGGTACACATACCGTAAAGGACTTGTATTTTGCCTTCAAACAAAGAAGGTGACCAGTGGAAAAGCAAACTATCACTATGTAGGTAAAGTAAGCCACTGTTTTTCTGCTGTTGGGACTGATGTGGTCATTTCAGCCCAACTGCACACAGAAGAGATCAGCATGCTGCCTTTCTATCACTTCCCATTCACATCAAAACATCACTCTATGTATCTTTCCACTGGCCACAACACGATCCAAGTATACTTTTTTTTTCTGTCCCAGGGCACCAGAAGGTCTGGTCTTGGAGGCTAGTTGGTTCTAGGCCACCTTTGCCCTCTGAGGCAATCAGGAAAAATGCCACTGGCTTGAATTTGTTTATGGTGGATCCCAGCTTGCCATGAAGTGACCCACACACTATGATCTTGGAGCCATCTCCTGTGACACATATGAAATGAGACATATAGGATTTAATGCCTGGACTGCCATGGATTGCTGCAGCCTTGAGGATATGGACAAGGTGCGCCTTCACAGTCAGTCCATCTGCATGGGCTCTTCCACCTCCATGATTGTTGGGAATCAGAGTTCCTTCTTCGCTCATTTTGCCATTGGGCCCAATCTGATGGTTTACAGTGGCTTTTCCTCCACTGAGGGAACCATCACCCCACTTAAAGGGGCTCATCCACACATAGTCATTGGCCCCTTTAGGGAGCCAGATTATTTACTGCTGGCCAACACTCGGCGTTGAGACGCTGACTATATGGTCTACTCTACTACTATAGAGAGATGTCCAGCCAGACATATTCTAAGTGTATATTCTTAAAATATCAAAAGTGAAAGAAAACAGCTTCTGATGTAGTACCTCCCCATGCTTATGAATTACTAAGCCATGTTTGTATGTGTTTGGTTTCACCCTACCCTGTTTCTTAAATACAAAACTGTGTGGTGCCAGCTAGTGACCCTTAACCCTTATGGTTGATGGGGTGAAAGGCAATTCAGTCAAGGGTGAACCACAATGGCAGCATGTATTTTCATACTAATGCTGTATTTTCCTTCTCCTTTTCATGTCTGTTGATACAAAGTGTGTGGTGGAGGGGTCAGCAGGATGAGAACAGAGGCAGGGACCCAATCCTGTGTCCTTAGAAAACTGCAATAGAGTTAGACTGGGCAGGGCAATGCTTGAGCCTGTGAAGGGCTGGCTCACCTTTTGCTCCAGTGAACCAAACATACCTGGTATCTCTCCCTTTCTCTCTTGCTTTCCAGCAAACTTGAACCTGCTTGAGTTTTGCTCTTCATTTATTTATTTATTTATTTATTTATTGGATTAATATAACCACCCTTTTTGCCTAAGCGAATCAGGGCAGCTCACAACATCAGTTAAAACCTATATCCAATGCTAAATAAAACTGAATACTGTAATACCCCGGATAATGATTGCACCGGATAACGTTAAAACCGCATAACGACGACAAATTGGGGGGGGGGGGGAGATTTGCACTGGATAACATTCATTTTAGCGTTATCCGATCCATCGTCATAAAGAAGTAAAGGAGGCCAAAGCTCCTCTCCCTGTCACTTCCCTCCTTCCCCACCCCCACCCCCAGCAGTTTGGGGACTCCCCACACCCACCCCACTGCCTGCTCGGCCACAGAGAATCCAGCCCAGCCCTGCTTACCTAATACTCTTGAGCTGCACGCTCCGACTGAGCGATCACTGGAGGCTTGTGTTTTTGCTTTCCCTTCCTGTATTGAAAAAAACAGGGAGGGGGAAAGAGAGAACTAATAGAGAACCAATCACCTTTCTCTCTTTCCCCCTTCCCTTTAGTTTAAAAAACACAAGCCTCCAGCGATCAGCTGGCAGTCGGAGAAGGGAAGGGAAGCAGCAAGAGAAGCTTGCAGTAGCGTCCCCAATCCTACTGCAGTTACAGCGGTGGGGGGTGGCTTTAAAGGCAGGGAGGTCTCTTTCTTTCCCTGCCTGCCTTTAAAGCGGTTTGTCCCTGAAGTCAGGGCTTTTTTTTTAAGCGTTGTTCGATGCATGCATTGGACAACACTAAAAACCGGATAACGTGGAACCAAGTCATAACGTTATCCGGGGTATTACTGTACTTGTAAAACTATCTAAAATATTTATAAAACCTCCTCAATCCTCTTAAAAAGAAGGACATCCGGGCAGGAGTAAATAAGAACCCCGAGCAAGGCTAAATAAGCCAGCAGGGCTGGGTTGTGGTACCATTTGTGCCCCACACCTGCTGGCATAGCCATGTTTTTAAGGCCTTCCTAAAGGAAAGCAACTCTGCCTGGAAGTGGAATTCAAGTGGCAGGAGGTTCCATAGGGCTGGAGCGGATACCGAGAAGGTTCTTCTCCTGGTCCTAGTGAGATGTGCTTCCCTGGCTGATGGGACCACTAGGGATCCCCTACAGTCTGCTCTCATAGGATGGGTCGAAAACCTTGGGGTGACGTGGTCTCTTAAGTATCCTGGCCCACTACCATGAAGGACTTTAAAGGTCAAAACCAGCACCTTGAATTGCACCGAGAGGCATACTGGCAACCAACGCAGCTCCCGTACCAGCGGTGAGGCATGGGCATAATGTCCGCACCCCGTCACCACCCAGGCAGCTGTATTGCTAGCTTGGTTTTGATGCTGGATCTACCTTAAAGAAGAAGGAGGTATACAACTCAGCTCAACAGATGCAAGATGTTGTGAAATGACAGCAATTTGTAGCTTAATTTGTTGTACAGTTCTTTATTAATATAACTGGAGATGTGAAGAGTAGCTTGAAAGAGTTTCTGCCTCCTTTGCCTGTCAAAATAATTCGGCCAACTTCAGATAACACAAACTGGTCTCCAATTGGTTGAAGACAGGATATTTTGGAGATCTCTTGTTCATAGGGTCACTAGGTAAAGGTAAAGGTTGTCCTTGCTCAAAAGCCAGTTGTATCTGACTCTAGAGTTCGGTGGTCATCTCCATTTATAGCCAAGAGCCAGTGCTATCTGCGTCTGCAGACGTCTCCATGGACATGTGGCAGCCATGACTAGATGGAATGCTGTTATCTTCCCTGCCAACTGGTATCTATACATCTACCTACAATTTCTTGCTTTCGAACTTCTAGGTTGGCAGGAGCTGGGACAGAGATGGGAGCTCACTTCTTCATGCAGCACTCAGGTCTCAAACTGCTGACTTGCCAACCTTCCATTCATTAAGTTCATTTTCTAAACCACTAAGCTACCACAGCGCCTAAGTTGATACAAATTGATGGCACATAACAACAACCTTTGTGTGCCTGCCTGCCTGCCTGCCTAGTTGGTTTGGTACCTTTTTACTTTCTGGATCCTGAACATTATAGTAAAGCACACTTTACCTTCCTACATTTGCCCAGACATTTTTTTAAAAAATTCTTTCTTTTAAAGCTATTCTATTTTTGCTTTTGCTTTGAAAGGTTACGTTTGAAGACAAGTGTTGTCTAACTTGAAAACTTGTTTCTAGGGGAGCCACAGTGATTGTCAGTCAGCTTCCAGGCTCAGTTTTAAATGCAAAGTGGATCCTGTCCATCACATTTCTGGGAGGAAATGCCTGCTTTTTTCTCTGTTTCTGTGATCTCCGGTTGAGCGGTATGTGTGTACTTTTGCCTGCTCTTATCTCCAAGTTACAAAGTAAATGAGAACTACCCTCACTAAACAATGCTTCTGAGTTTGTATTGGTAAAATATTAGTTTGCTGACACTCCTGGCATCTATGGAGGGCATGAAAGTTGCAAGAATTTCTCACGTTTCAACATAGATCTGTGCAGGAAAGTTGTGCCAGGCCAACTCTGGAATTTGCTGCAGTTGTTGAATTGATGTAAAATATAAGATGCAAATGTGACCTTTATGTCACATCATCCTCCATATGGTGACCTTTAAGGTTTTAGAATGCTGCTTTCTTGTTAGTGTTTCTTCCCAGTTTTTATTATAGTTAAACATGCCCAATTCTTCTTATTTTTCTCTTTCTTGCACTTTATGTTATGAAGTCTTTTATCATCTGATTGTCTTGCTCAACCTTCTCCAGTTTACACTCTCCAAATATACCATGTGATAACTGATGTTACTGCAAAGCTGCAAAGCCATTGATCATGCAGGCTGATGGTGATGGGAATTGTAGCCTAGTACAGGAAGATGCAGATTAGATTTGGGAAGGCTATGCCAGAGCTGAGCGCGTTGAGGAGGATGGTGGAGGACAGAAGTGCCTGGCGGACAGTGGTCCATGGGGTCGCAAAGGGTCAGAATCAACTGTGCGACTGAACAACAACAACAAAAATGCCAGTTTATAATGGAAAAGGCATGTTGTGTTTATAATTTTTCTCTAGCTCAGTGGTGGTGAACCTATAGCATGCATGCCAGAGGGGGCACTCAAAGCCCTTTCTGTGGGCGTGTGCACCGTTACTCCAGCACAGAGTTCACCCTGGCTCTTTGCCCAGCATCACAATGGGAGCATTTCCTCCCTCCCCCCAGCACAGAGTTCATCCCACCCTTCTGCCCAGCAGACCAATGGGAGTGCTTCCTCCCTCCCCTGTCTGGGGTAAGGTGGGGAACTCACATGTGGTGTGAGGGTGCGGCATGGATGGCAGCCTGTTGAGTTTGGGCATTTGGTCCCTAAAAGGTTCACCACCACTGCTCTAGCTTCTTTGATCATTTCTTTTTAAACTGCCACTTAGATTCCCAAGCCCATTTGCTGTAGAATGTTAGCATAGAAATATTCATAGGAACATTGCAAAGCCTGACTGTTGTTCAGCCCACCAAGAGGGAGATCCCCAACCACATGGGAATCTCTTTTTATGAAGCGGGGCCTCATAAAATTTTGTTAGCATGGCTTCATTTACCTGTTATAGTTCAATAACTGGCAATAACTGGTATAACACAAGCCTATTGAACCAGAGTCAGTGAAGCTAAAGGAAACATATAAATTAGCATTTGCATCTGCTGTAGATATGTGTGTATGTTTAGAACAACCTCTTGGAAACAATTCACTCCAACAGATGAGTTCAATAATTTGTTAGGACTTGAGGCAGCTGCTGAGAATAGACAGGAAGGAGGAAATGCTCTCAAGCTAATATCAGGGCCTTATGGTATCTTAGCCAAAGCTTAGAAAGGTTGTATTTTTTTAAAGTTCACTATTCAGAATCAGGGATGTACATTGGAATTAGCTCTAAGGTAGTTCGAGACCAGAGTACTGCACAACAGAATGAGTTCCTGTCATCTGTCCCAGCTCCTGCCAACCTAGCAGTTCTAAAGCAAGAAATTACAAGTAGATAAATAGGTACAGCTTCTGTGGAAAAGGTAATGGAGTTCCATATGCTCTGGCATCTTGCTGTGCCTGCCACATGGTCATGGAAATGTCTGCAGATGCAGATAGCACTGGCTCTTTGGCTGTAAATGGAGATGAGCACCACACCCTAGAATCAGATCTGATTGACTTTCAAGCAAGGGAGATCTTTACCTTTAGTAGGTTAAGTATAAATCGCATCTGCCCTGTATTTGCCATTCATATCACGTCTAATCTGGTGAGACCATTGAGTTCCAATAGCTGCTTTCTGGGTGGAGCTACAGCAGCACAGACCAGCTCCCTTGGCCTTAGTGAGAATTAAGGAAGGCACTTGCTCTTTGATTACGGATACCCGGCTTGAAGTCCTCTAGCCTGGAGCAAAGCAAGGCTGCTGATGGCCTGGCAGTTCAGAGACTTCTCATTACATGCCAATCATAATGACTGGTCAAACATATCCTTGCTCCCTTTTGTGATTGAAGAAGAATCTGGTATCTGATCATAGATGTATGGCTAAGTAACCCAGGTTAGGTCCCAGCTTGAACCCATGAAGTTCTTTCTTCAGCCATCTCAGCCCCTGAGAGGTTGGTTTTATCCTAGTCCCACAATACAGATGCTTGGGCTGAACCCAAAAAAAGTCCTTGGGGTGAAACTAACACTGTTGGATTTAGTCATTTCCCAAGCCTCCACAAACGTGCAGCGGATTGAAGCTGCTAACAGGAGTCAATCTACACATGCTCTTTATTCTCAAAGAGTTCTTTGCTGTAGCCTTGCTCTTCACTTAGAAAAGTGGTTTCCAACCTTTTTGGGGCCATGCCCCACCTATGTTTCTCTAAAATCCTGATGCCCCCCTCTTATTTTTCAAAAAGTGAACTCCTGTTCACATGGAAGAAGCTCAAAATGCCATTAACTTTGTATAAACAAACATTCTTGAGGGTACAAAAGAGCAAAACCAAATTAAAAGATGGAGAAAGGAGCTCACTGGGCAAAGAATACCATTAAAGGAAGATATAGCTGAAGAACTCAACCTCCCCTATGTCACATGGAGGAACCTAAATAGGCTGAGGGTTGGAGTCCCTAGATGTAAGACCAATATGCTCAAGTGGAGGCTGCTGGCAGACAACAACATGTGGTGTGAATGTGGAGAGACGCAGAATCCAGCTTATTTATTGGTTTGCAGATTGCTGCCAGAATCATGCACCAATGAGGACTTAAGTTTGGCCAATGACAAAGCCAAGAAAGTGGCTTCGTTTTGGCAGTCCAGGGTTTGATCTGGACACGAAAGAAGAAGAACAAGCTTCCACTCATTCTTGAATTGCCCCTTAAAAATCAAATCACCCTCCTGTGGGGTGTATGCCCCATGTTGGGAACCATGGCCTTAGATGTAAATATGCTGTCCTGCTGCTTTAAGTGTGCCCTCTCAAGTGACCCCAGAGCTAGAGGCAGTTCTGATCCTGACTGTACTTCTCTCTTCTGGGAAGGTCTCTGCTGCCCCCCCCCCCAGAAGACCTTGATTTGCCCTAGATCAGTGATGGTGAACCCAAAATCACTTTCGCCACAGATTCAACAGGCTGCCATCCACACTGCAGCATCATGCCTCATGTGAGCCCACCCAACTTACCCCTGACAGGGGAGAGAGGAAGCGCTCCCATTGTGCTGCTTGGCAGAGGGGCAGGGCAAACTCTGTGCTGGTGGAACCGCTCCTATTGGGCCGCTGGACAGAGCAAACTCTGTGCTGGGACGACGGTGTGCATGCCCACAGAGAGGGCTGTGAGTGCCCCCCTCTGACATCCATTTAATATTTTCATCACCATTGCCCTAGATATTGATCTCTGGTTAATCTCTGGCTGTGCCTTTTGGGGCTCTGGGTCCTCATCCAATGGGGATGAAAACTCAGCTCTAGCAGAGAGACAACGGCTCCTTCTGTTTTTGTACTCTAATGCTTTTGTACTCTGACTGCATGGTCTCCCCTCCCATCTTCTACTTTGTTCCTTCTTTATTTAATGCAAATATGGTTATGTGAAATTAATTGCCCTGCGGCTTCTTAAGCAACGGCATCCAGGAGCCGAAAGTAAATGCTCTCTGTCTCCAGTTTCTCTTGGATTTTTTTTTATAAAAAAAGAATCATTTGACCGCAATTACCATTTTGCTTCTGTTAGATAAAGCTCTTGATGTCTGCTGGAGAAACTGATTTATTAGAATATGGGGGATGTACCATGTGAGATTCAGTATCTGACTAACCAGGATGAGGTAATTGCACAATATGAAGCTTCTGAAACAAATTTTATTTGGCATTTAATATAAGCCCATACACCTAGGATACAAAATACACTCCTTTTGTGGAGAAAAAATAACCCCAAAATCACAAGGACAGGATTTCTATGACAGGTTCCCTCCCCTGTGACACATAACTTCTTCCTGGGCATGAAAAGTAACTCACTATGTAAGTCATTAAAGATCTCCCAAACCTAACACTTTACCTTTAATATTGCATAATTTTTTAATATTATGTTGCTGTACTGTTTTTCAAATTGCTTGTTACTTTTGAATTTTTGTCTTAGGGAAGACATTAATCTTCAGAAATAAGGCAATGCCCCCCCCCAAAAAAAATACCCCCCTAAAAAAACATTTCCCACAACATAGATTCAGAATAGTAAGAAAGTATCATGCTAATGTTATTCCTTACACAGAATGAATGTTACCATTTGTTACACTGCTTTGCAAAAGAACGATTATCACCTTTCCTACTGGAGAATGTTATGCCTTATAAAGTAACATTGCCATCTGTACCATGTTACTTCCTACCTCTGCTATTTTCCAAAAGAACTAGAAATACAATTGTGACATTATTCAGATTTACTGACAAACCTTTTTCAACAAAGCAAACCTTTTTTTAGCAGAACCATTTCCCCTCACCCTCCCAGGCACTTAAAACTGTAGTAAGAGAGGATGGATCCTAAAGTTGCATGTAGATGTCCAAGGTGGATTAAGTCTTGGAAAATTTGTTTTGTGGAGAAACACATCTTTTCTGTATTTGACTCTCACTCTGTGTATGCTCTTCAACCGGTGAAAACGATGTGTATTGAAAGATTGTTGACAAATGATTTCAAGATTAAGTGGTGTTATTAAGTTATTTTATGTGAACCTGTTTTGTTCTACTAAAAACATTCTATAGGTCAGTGATGGCAAACCTTGGCACTCTAGCTGTTCTTGAACTTCAATTCCCAGAAGCTCTGATCAGCAGGAGTGCTGACTTGGACTTCTGGTAATTGAAGTCCAAGAACAGCTGGAGTGCCAAGGTTCACCATCACTGTTATATGTCCATTCAGCTCCAAATTGCCTACTCTGTCTAAAAGCAGTTCTCTGAAGGTTCAAGCACTCTAGAACAGAACAGGCTGTTGTTCTGCTCTTGGTATTTCTATCCTGCATCAATTTAACTGAATGTGTCAAGAATTGAACATACAGTAATACCTCGGATAACGTTTACCTCAGATAACACTAAAATCGCATAACGTTAAGTAATCTGGGGTGGAGAATTGCATCGAATAATGTTAAAGTCCTATGGGATGGATCGGATAACAACCGCTAAAGCCTGTGCGGTTACAATGTATCTCTATGGAGCTTTAACGTTATCCGATCCATCCCATAGGATTTTAACATGCATCGGATAACACTAAAAATCGGATAACACCAAGTCTTGTGGAACCAAGTCTTAGCGTTATCCAAGGTATTACTGTATAACCTTCTGCTAATAAAACTTGAGTTTTGTGACTGAACTGTAGTCACTTTCATCCCTTTAGTTACAAGTGATCTTGTAACGCATGATGAAGATGTTACGTATTCCCAGTGTTACAATATGGAGGTGAAGTTTGGGCGCTGACTAAAGCAGGGGTTCCCTAAAGCAGGGGTTCCCAACCTACAGATGATGGACCGTACCCAGCCCATGGCACCATTTCATGTGATTGCCACTGCCACACCTGGAAGTGGAAGCAAACGTGTTTATGTCAGCCATAAAACATGTCCGCACATGTGTAAATGCACCGGCAACTGTTGTAAATGCGGAAGTCACCCCATTTATGACAACTGTAAATGCACCCGCTTCTGCTTCCGGTGACAAGTTCAGGCATGTGGCGTAAAAAGTTTGGGAACCAATGGACTAAAGCATCTGAAAGAGAATCAAAGTTTTTGAAATGTGAATTTACAGATGGATGCTAAAGATATCATGGGTTGACCATGTGATTAATGTAGAAGTGTTGCACAAATGGACAAATAACAAGAACTGTTTAAGACCATTAAACAAAGTTCCAATACCTTGGACATATCATTTAAAACAACATAAAGTATAGAATACTCCAACTCATTATGCAAGGGAAGAAAGACCCTGAATGTAGACAGACCTCATGGCTGAAGAACCTGAAGGACTGGTATGGGTTGTCCTCAAAAGAACTGTTTTAAGGAGTTAAGAACAGGAAAACCTTTGCCATGATAGCCAATATTTGGAATGGGTACAGCCCTTCAAAAAGAAGATCTTGTAACTAAGAGAAGGACTATTCCAGATAATTCCCAAAAGCTGGAATGGGCGACTTGTTTTTTCTTTCTTGTTTTAATTCTACTAAAACAGGCTTTCCACGTGTTGCTGGAACCTAACTCCTCTCACTTTTTGACATTGGCTATGCTAACTAGGACTGATGGTAGATGAAACCAAAGAATATCCAGAGGGCCACTCTTGGCTCTAAAACAACCCTGCTGACAATTTTGTCTATAGGATGAAATTCAGTTTGTAATATACAAAATTTGAAGATTTCCAATAGAGAGACTGTTATATTTAATTCCTTTGAAAATGTGATATCCTGTGATTGATTCAAGGAAGTTAGCAAAGACGTGCAGCTGTAATAACATAGAATCAAGAGACACAGTTTGGATATTTGTGTATGTCACTGAGGGGAGGACAAACAATGTTATCAAACTCCAGAGCCTTGGCCATTTTTAATGCACCCAGAAGCATCATTTTCCCAGCATACTAATGGGATAATCTATCCTATTGATTAATCATCAGTCTTATATACTGATGATTAATCATTCTCCAAATGATGATTTAAAAATAAAGAGTGCTACCCTCACACAAGAGGAAGATATTCAGAAGAAATAATATAAAATAAGGGAGAGGTACCTCTCTCAATTAACAACTGCAGAAACATTGTCAGTAGTTACAGAGTCCTTGGCAGTAACATGGCAGAAAGGAGAAAATCTTGAGCTATCCTGGAACAAAATTGGGCTGGTTGGGCTGAAACTCTGAACAGAAGCGCAACATTTTGTTGTGGTTCTTGTTTGTCAAATCAGGTCAGAAACATGTATATATGTGTAATTAGGTAAAGGTAAAGGTCTCCCTAAAGGTCTACCTAATTACACAAAAGTCAGTGATGTCTGACTCTAGGAGGACAGTCCTCATCTGTGTTTACAACCAAAGAGCCAGCACTCTCTGCGACTGTAGACATTTTCATGGTCATGTGGCAGACATGACTAGTATCATGACCTCACGACCTGGGGGGGGGGACTATGGCCAAAACCCAACAGTGGCGTCGAACTGGCCTCGCTTTGAGGGGGGAGGGCTGAGAAAGGGGCTTCATGTCTGTAAATACCTCTCTCAGGCTTCAGGGCTTGTGGACTCCCACGACTCCTTAGGAATCTGCCCCGGGACTTTGTGTGTACCAAGCTGAATAGCTAGCTCTCTTTATCACCCTGCTGGCCTCCCCTCCTGGGCGTCCAAGTCATGGGAGATTTTCAAGTAGGTGCCAGCACAGACTGGTGTTGTTAAATCCCACATAAGTCAGTCTCAACACTTCCAGTTGTCTTTCTTAGAAGAGACTTTGTGCGGACTCTCCCTTTTTATTTGAATAAAGAATAAAATACAGTCCAGAAAGCCAGTTGTTTCTCCATGCAAAGCATCACAATAGCAAAAAGGAAAACTTGACTTAAAAGGAAAATAAAGATTCTCATGGTAGGGTAAAATCTAATCTAAAAGCAAACTAGTCCTAACAAACTAATCTCCTATTGCAAAGCCTATTACACTTTGTATAATAAAACAACAAACTGTGTGGTCTTCCAAGTAAACTAAGCAAGCTCCAGAAAATCTTGAAAGCAGAATACTTTAATCAAAGTATTCTGCTCCCATTTCAGTCTAAGTCCAGTAGACTCCCTTCCGATAAAATTTCAAAGTGTCAGGCCATCGCTGGCCTCATTCTTCTTAGATATCTATTTGGCTCTTCGAAGATCAAGATCAGGCTAATTTTTTATTGTATTTTTAGTTAGGATTTTTACTGGTTTTAAGTTTTTTTTATCGTTCTCTAGTGGGATTTATGTAGTTCATGATGTAATTGTTGTACACCACCCAGAATCACTTGCCGAGTGGGCAGCAATACAAATGTGACTAATAAATAAATAAATAAATAAGAGGCTCTAGCTGAATCCCTTGAGGAGCTTTCTAACTGGGCAAAATTCACTCCTTTTATTTACAAATTTGGCTCACTCCCCACCTAAGGAATGTTGGATTGTCCTTGACTTAGATCAAGAGATAAGATAACTGTTATCTCTTAAGATTTTTCAAGGTTGCATTATCAGGATCCAAGCCTGTAGCCTGGCAAGGTGCCAAAGCTTTCGCCCACCCATCCCCTTCTCTCTGGGTGACTAACTTCTGAGGTTCAAAGGCTGTGAACTTACCCTGAGGCGTATGGGTAAACTTTCCTTACTTAGGAAACCTCTAGGGGCACTCTTCCCAGTGATGTAATGCTGTCATAGGAAAGTCCCCCAACCTTGCTGAATGAGAAAAAAAGTTTCTCCACACAGCAAGCCGCTGCGATTGAATTGATTGGGGTAGTTTTCCAAATTCATGACAACTAGATGTAGAAATGCACAGAACACTGTTACCTTTCCCATCGAAGCCTATTTATCTAGTTGCAATGCCTTGCTTCCCAACTGCTCAGTTGGCAGGAGATATGTGTGTAATTACAGAGGTATAAAGAGAACTCCTGGATTATGCGAAAGCATCTTGTTTACTAGTGGTCAGCCAGAAGAGAGTTATGAAGCCCACAGGCATTCATAAACACAATAGCATCCTTTCCTAGTAACTGGTTTGTTACCTCCAACACTAAATGTAATGTATAGTTGTGACTAGCTATTCTTATTGTTATGCTGAATAAATGGTTGTGTAAGATCATGGGAAGCTATTTTATATACATCAGGCCAGATCTTGGAAAGTTATTTTTTAAAAAGTAAGTCAATTGTTATCCCAAGGCATGGAAAGAGATAGTTATAATGTTTTTAAAAAACATAACTGAAGTTGTTACCTTGGGTAACTTAAAACCTATGAATAAATAATTAAAATGTTTCCTTTTAATTACTTAAAATATGAATGCAACAAGCTGGTCTCCTGGGTTCAAAATGAGCTCTTCATGACTACCTTTTTTGTTGCTACAATATCCAGTACACAACATGAGGCATAGCACGAGCCAGTATTTGGAATTATGCTGTGTTCTTCCTTTAATGATACCACACACTGTATTTATTGAAAATTAGCTCCTACTGACTACTATCTAATCAAATTTGTTTTAATCTATGCAAATCATAGATCTATTAAATGCACAAATGCCATATTAGGCCACCTCTCCCCACTCATAATGTCAAACACAAATCTTCATGCTAATTGTCTGCTTTAGTGTCTGTTACGCTGTAATCTGTACAGCTTGTATATTTCTGGTACAGTTGAAGGCAAGATGAAGAGGTTCTGACCCAGCAAGAATATGTTTTAATATGGTTTAGACCAGTGGTCAGCAAACTTGGCTCTCCAGCTGTTCTTGGACTTCAGTTCCCAGAAGCCTTGATCAGCAGGAGTGCTGACTTGGGCTTCTGGGAATTGAAGTCCAAGAACACCTGGAGAGCCAAGTTTGCAGACCCCTGGTTTAGACCAGTGGTTCTCAATGTGAGGCCCACGGCCCACAGGGAGACTTTAATTCCTAGGAGCCTAAGTCAGTATATTGGCTGATCAGTGCTTTGGGGAATTGACTTAGGCTTCTGGGAATTGAAGTCCAAAACCCAAAGGTTGGGAAACACTAGTTTAAACATATCCTAACCCTGATATATTTTGTGCCTCCTTCTCCGGAGTAAAAAAATGATGAAACTTCGGCTGTCATAGTTTGGACATACAGTATTGCTAGAAGGCAAGATTCTGTGGAAAAGACAATAAAGGTTAATGGGAACAGAAAAAGAGTAAGACCAAATTTAAGATGGTCTGACTCCCTAAAGAAGAGGACCACAGGTTTGAATTTACAAGAACTGAGCAAGGCTGTTGAGGTCACGACATTTTGGAAATCACCCATTGCTAGGATTGCCTTACGTTGGATGTGACTGAATGGCAAATAACAACAACAGCATTGGAAGTTGAGATAGGACATTTTGGAGAGCTCTCATTCATAGGTTTGCATACGTCATAGGTGACTTGGTGATATATAATGCCAAGAATGGATAGGCTACCCAGAGGGGCAGTATATAAATGCAATGGATCAAATAAATAAATAAATAAATAAGAGCAACTACCTATATATAAGTTGTGTCACATGACATAGCCCTGTGGTTGCAAACCAATGGCATGCATACCAGAGGAGGGGTGGTGGTGTTTCAACCCAGCACAGAGTTTGCCCCACCCCTCTGCCCAGCAGCCTAATGGGAGCACTTCCTCCCTTCCCCCAGCACAGACTTTGTCCTGCCCCTCTGCTCAGCAGCCATATGGGAGTGTTTCCTCCCTCCCCCCAGACAGAGTTTGCCCCACCCCTCTGTTGCATGGACAGAAACACTCAATCTCTAAAACAGGAGTTCTCAACCTTTTTAAGCCGGAGATTGGGTGACGCTCCCTCAGACAGCTTTGGGGGATGGATGGCCATTTTGCCCTTCCTCCACCACATGGCACTTCCTGGCACTTCCACATGGCACTTCCTGGTGCCGTGGGCTTTATCTGGCCCACGGACCACAGATTGAGGATCCCTGCTCTAAAAGGTTCACCATAACTGACATAGCCTGTTGTTTAAGCACTTAATAGACAGCTGCGCCTAACCCATCTAATTTCTTTTCTTTGCGTATCCTATTTATTATATTTATTACATTTTATACTGCCCATCTGGGATATTTCCCACTTTGGATGGTGTACATGCAATAAACAGCAACAACAACTACTACTACTACTGATGATGATGATGATGATGATGATAATAATAGAATAAACAACAAAATAAACTATCAGTTTCCAACTGCACCATTTTTTTCCACACTGTACATTTTGTGTTAGCCTCCATGCATATAAAATCCCAGGATGTCATGAACCAAACCTGGGGCTTTCTGCATCAAAAGCATGAACTCCACTATTGAGCATTAGCCGAACCATTCTTGGGGGAACAACAACCCTGAGATTATCACCTGCAGGTCTCCACAGCAGCAGGAAGCTTTCAGCAGTTGTCGGGATCTGTGAAGGACTGTGAGATATGCTTCTGCCTGAAATTGGAAGCCCTCACTTCTACATTAAACTCTTGCTTTGCATGTGTTCAGCATCAATTGTGAGGACTGGGAAATAGTTAATTCATTTTGCCATCAATTTTTGTATCCCTTTGTGAAAGTGATTTGACACAGTCTAGCAGGGTGCTGTTATTGAAAAATTGAAGCGCCAGGTGTGATTAAATAAGATCACACATTTCATTCCCTGTTTAATTTCACATCAGTCTTCAGCAGCTGCATCCTTGTGCTTCCCTACAGTCAAGAAAGCCATGCTGCATTAAGAGCAGGCATCTATTGGTGCCCCATATTCCATCAGCTCACTGTCAATTGAAACACCCCATGAACAAGATTATTGTTTGAATGGACCTGTCACGAAACCAGCCGGCCCCCTCTGCCTTGGCCCTCCTACACCAAAGCCCCAAGAGGGCGAGCTGGCTGGCAATGCAGCCCTTAGCTGCTTCTCTTCCACAAGGAGGTTTAATCAGATAGCGTATTCAGAGGCTTGTGTGTGAATGCATTGCTTCTCTTACCCCTTAGTCCAATGAAGAGACGTTGTGGAACCAAACGGTTTATTGATCAGGTATATTGATCAGGTTCATAAAGCATAGGTCAGTAGCATAAGACAGTCCAGCAAACAGAGTTAGAGTCCAATAGTCCACAGGTACATTAGATAACCACTTTAAAGAAGCAAAAAAGGCATAGCCCCCAGGCAAAGATGTTAGCCCTTAGACATCCAAAAATGAACTTCCCTCTCTTCTCTCCAAAATGGAGATTCTGCATTCAGGTGGGGTACCCCCAACCAATCAGAAAGAGCTGTTAGTGAAACAGCAAGTTCCCAAAACATGGGAACATGTTTACACACATGTAGAGACCAACAGTCATAACAGGAGATAAAGGTTATGCTGAACTGGAAACAAGCTGTCTCGTGACACCCAGTCTTGTGAGACAAAGAGACAAAAGGATTTTTGAGGCCTAGCTAAAACTACAACCTCTCCAAGCCTTGAAGTTAGGAAATATGTCGTTTCCTGACAGGACCACGCTGATTTACTGTTTTTAGAATTTGAGGTATGGTTGAGTAAGCTAGGGACTGTGGTGGCTTAGTGGTTAACATGCTGAACTTGATGACTGGAAGGTCAGCAGATCAGCAGTTCAAGACCCAAGTGCTGCACAACAGAGTGAGCTCCTGTCTCTGTCCCAGCTTCTGCCAACCTAGCAGTTTGGAAGAAAGAAATTGCAAGTAGATAAATAGGTACTATACTGCTTTGGTGGGAAAGGTAACAGTGTTCCATGTGTTCCAGCATCTAGTCCTGCCTGCCACATGACCATTGAAACATCTGTAGGTGCAGACATCACTGGCACTTTAGCTATAAACATAGATGACCACCGCACCCTAGAGTAGGATACAACTGGCTTTTGAGCAAGGGTGACCTTTAACTTTACTGACTAAGTTACAGCAGGGCAGGAGCCAAATGTCTAACCCAGTGGTTCCCAACCTTTTTTTGGCCATGCCCCACCTAAACAACTCTAAAATACTGGTGTGTTCCCCCCCTTTGGTGGCACATGATTCATATTATTGAAAAACTGAACTCCTGTTCACGTGGAGGGACCCTAAAAAGCCATTCATTGTTAATAACTCATTTTCAAATTGCCTACCTTAAAAATCAAATTGCTGCCCTTTGGGGCATGTGCCCCACATTGGGAACCATGGATCTAGCCCCAGGACCCACTGTGGGCTGCACTTCCCTAAAAACAATGGTAACTAGACATCAAGAGTTGTTCCCCCCAGTATCCCCCACATTCTAGTTGTGTGTTTGGTTCCCCCCCCCCCCCCGGTGTAGAACTTTGCATTTATCCCTGTTAAATTTCATTTTGTTGTCTTCAGCCCAGTGTTCAAGCCTATCAAGATATTTTTTTAAAAATTTTGTCCGCCTGTGCTCTTCAACATTTTCATTAAGTGACTTGGCTGAGGGACTGCAGGGAGGGCTTATCAGATTTGCAGATGGCACAACATTGGGTGAGATACCTAATAATACCTTAGAAGACAGGAACAGAGTGATCCATAGAAAATAAAGAGGCAACAGTCTCAGCACATCATACAATTGATACCCAATTGTATATCTCGGCCCGTGGGGACCCTAGCAATGCAATGGAAGTCCTTTCCAGGTGCCTGGAGGTTGTTAGGGTCTGGATGGGGGAGAACGGGCTACAACTGAATCCTGGCAAGACTGAGTGGTTGTGGGTCAGGGGTCCCGCGCTAACCCAGGAGCTACCATCTCTGGTTCTAGATGAAGCAGTTTTGCTCCAAACAGACCCGGTGCGTAATCTGGGGGTCCTCTTGGACTCAATTCCTGCTCAAAGAGCAGGTGGCAGTCATGGCTAGGAGGGCTTTTGCACAACTTCGTGTTGTGCACCAGTTACGCCTGCTCCTGGATTGGGACTCGTTTCTCATGAACACACATGCCTTGGTCACCTCCAGACTCAATTATTGTAATGCGGTCTACATGGAGCTGCCCTTGGAAACCATTCAGAGGCTTCAGCTGGTCCAGAATGCAGCTGCTCAAGTTGTAATAGGATGCAGAAAGTAAGAGGCCCATAAGATGATTTGCTGATGGAAGCTGATGTTCAGATGATAGTCTGTGTTCTTTTCTGCATCTGTCCAGACAGTGCTAAAACTAGGCACAGATGAATGTCGAAGAGTTGCTTACCATAATTTCACTTTGCTTACCCTTCACAAAAGCAAAGAGTTCCTTGAGGTGAAGAAACTTGTTCCTAAGGTGAGATTTTAGAGAAGGAAAGCCAGCAAGAGGCATACATTATTAAATTAATTGAACAGTTTCCTTCTGGGGGGCACGAATAAAACTGCTCTGACCTTTCTTTCCCTGCATGAGGCAAATTAAGCTCCACGGTTCTGTCATAATGGAGTCCGATAGCTAATGTGTCATTTGGCTTGTACAAACTGTACATTTTCTTAACTTGTTTATGCCTGGATCCTAGCTACATGGTACCACGTTCTCTAGGATATTTCAGCAGTGAATATCAGCACTGAGACTGTTTATACTACATTCTTCTGTTTCTCTTTTATTTTCTTGCATAGCTTCATTTTTGGTTGATGAAATGAAGTGACTGAAATAAAAGTATAGTAATACCCTGGATAACGATTGCATCAGATAACGCTAGAATCGGATAACGATGCAAGTTTTTTGGAAAAAACTTGCATTGGATAACGATTCTGGATAATGAGTCTTAGTGTTATCCGATGCAATGGTCTGAGGGTGTGGGGTGGTTTGGGTAGAACTACCCAATCCACCCCCCACGCGTAGCGGTCTCTGTGACTGCAGTAGGGTCGGGGGAAAGCACATGCCTTTCCCCCGACCCTACTGCAGTCGCAGAGACTCCTTGTCTCTTTCCCTCCCTGTATTTAAACTACAGGGAAGGGGGAAAGAGAGAGACATGATTGGTTCTCTAGAGAACCAATCACATCTCTCTCTTTCCCCTTCCCTGTAGTTTAAATACAGGGAGGGAAAGAAAGACAAAAGCAGTTTTCTCTCTCCCTGTAGTTTAAATACAGGGAGGAAAAAAGACGCGATCGCAGTTAAATGGGGCCTTGTGAAAGAGGGCTTCCTTATCTATCCATTACCTCTTACCAACCACATAGACTTATTCAGTGACTTTCCTTCTACCTCCATGTTCTGGTATTATGAGAAAGGGAGAAAAATTCTTCCTTCATCGTATGTAACAAAAACAAAACTAATGAAAAAATTGAAAACAGAAACATTTTCTGAAGGACTAAATAGATTTATTTCAGTATAGACTTTTATGGGTTATAATCCACTTCCTCATCAATGAAATCCATGAAAGTGTACATATTTTTACATCTGTCTGTCTTGTTTGTCTTAGTGATACATCAGGGGTTCCTAACTTTAGGCCTGCGGGCTGGATCCAGCACCTGGAATGCCCTCCAAGGGTATTTGAGAAACAAAATGGCTGCCCCTTTGAAGCTGTTGGGACAAATAAAAAACCCACCATCATGCAGGCAGGGCAAAATGGCCATCCAGCCCTTAAAACTGACTGAGAGAGCATGACTCATTCCCCGGCTTGAAAAGGTTGGGAACCCCTGTTATACATGCTAAAGCAGACTAACACAATGACATCTTTATGCACTTCTCTCACGCCCCTAACACTGTATGGTCCCCAGAGCTTTAACCACTTCTAATAGGTAAAGTTGTTCAACTCTTTGATCACCTGGATTGCTCACTTGTATGCCTTTCCCGACTCTTACCGCATCAAGGCAAGGGCACAGATTTCTTACAACTGTACTTCTCTGAGAGGATGAGATTCATTCTCCTGTTGCACAAAGCATTTGGTGATATTGCACAACTGTAGAGGTTGGCTATGATAGAGAGATTAAATGTAGTGAGACTGAACAGGGATTTTCGCCAAGCTGTGAAACAAATGACTTGGAGTTCTAAACTTCCCAGAGTATAGTGAAGGGAAAACAAAACTTGATGTCATGTCAGGGAGATGAGATAGCTCTTGGCTCCAATGTGTCAGACAGCAAACTTGTCTGTGGAGATCTCCTATGTCCCCAAGGTGAAGCCATGGCGGCAGCTGTTGTAGATGAGTCATTTTAACAAACTGGCTCTAAGATTTTATATATAAGGCAAGAGAATGATGGAAGATTAATTCCACATAAAAACAGGGTCATTCATGTACAGTATTTGCTTTTAAGGTGCCTCAAACTGTTGTTGTTATTATGTGTCATCAAGTTGCCTCCCAGTTCTGGCAAATCTATGAATGAGCAATTTCCAAAATATCCTCTCTTCAGCAGCCCTCCTCAGTTGCTGTAAACCTCATTTAGTGAGTCAATCTATCTCATATTTGTTCTTCCTCTTTTCCTGCTGCCTTCCCATTCTTTCCCAGCATTATTGTCTTTTCCAGCATATCTTGTCCTCTTAGGATGTGCCCAAAGTTGGACAGTTGTATCATTTTTATCTCCAATAATATGTGCTATTGGAGACTTATTTCCAAAGGCGAATGATATGCAGGGTAGCTCCCATGCTAAGCATCATCTTCTCAAAGTCCTGGTGAAAGGAATATATCTACCTCATCTATAATTAGGGAGGTGGGGTACACAGAAATAGCCTCCTTGAAGATTGTGAAATTTGTGGACCACAATCAGGCATACCCTGGTAATGGCAAACTTGTGTTGCCAGTTAATCTTTCTCATACTAGGTCAGGTGAAAGGAACTGCAGAATGAATTCACCAAAAGGTGGCTTTATTTTGGCAGTTCCATGTCTGGCCTTTTGTTGTTGTTGTTGTTCAGTCGTACAGTCGATTCCGACCCTTTGTGACCCCATGGACCATTGCCCTCCAGTCACCCCTGTCCTCCATCATCATCCTCAACCCGCCCAGCTCTGTGCCTGTTGTGTTGACAATATCATCTAGTCATCTCATTTTGGGCTGCCCCTTCTTCTTTTGCCCTCCACCTTTCCCAGCATCAAGGCTTCCTCAAGTGAATCCTCTCTTCTCATTTGTTGTCCAAAGTACTTTAGCTTCATCTTTACTATTTGCCCTTCTAAGGAGCAGTCAGGGTTGATTTCTTCTAAGATTGACCTATCTGTTCTCCTTGTTGTCCAGGGGACTCTCAAAACTCTCCTCCAACACCACATGTCAAAGGCGTCTATTCTTCTGCGCTTAGCTTTCCTAATGGTCCAGCTCTCACAACCATACATTGCCATTGCTTTGACTATGTGAATTTTTGTTTGCAAGGTGATGTCTCTACTTTTAACTATGTTCCCCAGATTTCTCATAGCTTGTCTCCCAAGATCCAGTCGCCTTTCTATTTCATGGTTGCAATCTCCATCTGCAGTGATCTTGGATCCTAAGAAAGTAAAATCTGTCACTGCTTTGACTTCTTCCCCATCTGTTTTCCAGGAACTGATAGGGCCTGTTGTCATTACAGTAATACCCCAGATAACGATTGTATCAGATAATGCTAGAATCGGATAATGATGCAAGTTTTTTGGAAAAAACTTGCATTGGCAATGGTCTGCGGGTGTGGGGTGGTTTGGGTAGAACTACCCAATCCACCCCCAACCCGCAGCGGTCTCTACGACTGCAGTAGGGATGGGGAAAGGCACACGCCTTTCCCCCGACCCTACTGCAGTCGCAGAGATTGCTTGTGTCTCTTTCCCTCCCTGTATTTAAACTACAGGGAGGGGGGAAAGAGAGAAATGTAATTGGGTCTCTCTCTCTTCCCTCCCTCCCTGTATTTAAACTACATGCAGAGTGAGGAGAGAGAGAGAACCAATCACATCTCTCTCTTCCCCCCTCCCTGTAGTTTAAATATGCGATCGCATCTCAGTCTTTCCCTCCCTGTATTTAAACTACATGGAGGGGGGAAGAGAGAGACATGATTGGTTCTCTCTCTCTTCCCTCCCTGCATTTGAACTACAGGGAGGGAGGGAAGAGAGAGAGAGACCCAATCATGTCTCTCTCTTTCCCCTTCCCTGTAGTTTAAATACAGGGAGGGAAAGAGACACAAGCAGTCTCTGCGACTGCAGTAGGGTCGGGGGAAAGGTACGTGCCTTTCCCCCGACCCTACTGCAGTCGCAGAGACTGCTGCGGGTGGGGGATGGCTTTAAAGACAGGGAGGAAAAGAAAGAGACCCGATCGCGTCTCTTTCCCTGCCTGCCTTTAAAGCGGTTTGTCCCTGAAGTCAGGGGTTTTTTTAGCGTTGTTCGATGCATTCATCGGACAGTGCTAAAAATCGGATAACGTCATGACTTGTGGAACCAAGTCATAGCGTTATCTGGGATATTACTGTACAGTAATACCTCGGATAACGCTAAGACTTGGTTCCACAAGTCTTGGTGTTATCCGATTTTTAGTGTTATCCGATCCATGTTAAAATCATATGGGATGGATCAGATAATGTTAAAGCTCCATAGAGATACATTGTAACCACACAGGCTTACCGGTTGTTATCTGATCCATCCCATAGGACCTTAACGTTATTCAATCCAATTCTCCTCCCCAGATTGCTTAACGTCATGCAATTTTAGTGTTATCCGAGGTAAACGTTATCCGAGGTATTACTGTATCTTGGTTTTCTTGATGTTGAGTCTCACGCCAGCTTTTGTACTCTCTTCTTTCAACCTAAGTAGGAGCTTCTCTAGGTCTTCCTCACTTTCTGCCATTAGGGTGGCATCATCTGCATATCTCAAATTGTTGATGTTTCTCCCAGCAATTTTGATCCCAAATTGTGATTCCTCCATCCCTGTACTGCACATTATGTGCTCTGTGTATAAGTTGAATAAGCAGGGTGATAAAATGCAGCCTCGCCTTACTTCTTCTCTTATTCCAAACCACTCCGTCATTCCATATTCTGTCCTAACTGTTGCTTCTTGATTCATGTACAGACTTCTCATGAGGCATCTAAGGTGTTCTGGTATTCCCATCTCTTTAATTACTTGTCACTTTTTTTTGTGATCCACACAGTCAAAGGCCTTGGTGTAGACAATGAAACAGAAGTAGACCTGTTTCTAATATTCTTTTGTTTTCTCCATGATCCAACATATTTTGGCAATGTGGTCTCTTGTTCCCCTTCCTCTTCGGAACCCAGCCTGCACTTCTGGTAATTCTCTCTCCTCTTGCTGCTGAAGTCTATACTGTATTATCTTGAGCACAATCTTGCTTGCATGTGGGATGAGCACAATTGTTCAATAATTTGAACATTCTGTGGCATTCCCTTTTTTGGGATTGGAATGTATACTGATCTTTTCCAATCCTGTGGCCACTGTTTTGCTTTTCTAATCTACTGGCATATAGAATGCAATAATTTGATTCCATCATCTTTTAGGGCTTTGAAAATTTCAACTGGGATACCATCAGCTCCACTTGTTTTTTTGTTTGCAGTGCTTTTTAGGCCCTAGGCATGGAAGAAGAGGTAGAAGAAGGAAGGTAAGTGGTTATTCCATAGCAATTGCTACCCTGCTGGGAGTCAGCTGGGAAATGGCTGCCCCATTGCTAATTAAAAATGTAAAAGTGAGGAGGGAAGAACCAGGCCTTAATATTAGCTAAGTAGCAGTAGACTTAATGAAGTGTGAAGCATGCTGTTACCAGTCAGTATGTCATGCTGCTTTAATTTACAGAACATATAATTATTCAGCATTAAAATTTTAGGACCTCCATCTTTGACAAAAATTGAAATGAAAACAGATGAATGCATGAGTCAGAAAGACAATGGCTCTGAGCGGCATGGCTCAGAGTACAGAATCGTCATTGCTTTCGTTAGTTTGAGACTGCTTTGGCCTGGCCTGATCTTTGCCCTAGTAAACATTCACTTGTTTATTGCAAGCCACAAAGGGCAAATTGCCTGAAGTGAGAAAAATATAATGAAGTGTTAGGCAGCTGGCTAATTTCTATATGGTTGTTATATGTAATAGCACAAATTGCAGTCAACCAGATGAGGCAGGTGGATTGTGTCTATGAACTACAGCAGCAAATTCTAAACACCTTCCTAAATTAACCTGAGGATTCCGTCAAAAAGAGCTGTGACAGTAAACGTGATATGAGCCTGTTATGAAAGTAAAGTAAAACATCGCATGAAGAGCGCCTTGCTTAAAGAGTAACTCGCTTAAAGAGCAGCATTTTCTCTGAATAGTTGCCTCGCTTAACAAGTAAAACCAACAAAAAACTCACTTAACAACTAAATCGGGGTTTGCAATCCACTCCACAAGAAGTCACAATTGGTCACTTACAATGGTGTTTCACTTAAAGAGCAAACTCGCTTAAAGAGCAGTCCTGTGGAACGCATTATGCTCTTTAAGCGAGGTACCACTGTATATTGTAAATATAGAGATTGTGTGAAGAAAACTGTGCATCAAAAGACTACTGAGAACAAAGAAGAGGGCTGCCCCTCAGTTTGTCCGAAGCTGCCTGAAGTTTGTTAAGATATTTGTAGCAATTGCACATCAAAGTGGGGCAGGTTTTAGGCCAGGGGTTTTCAACCTATGGCCTGTGGGCCGGATCCATTCCATGGCACCAAATAATCCAGCCCTTACCCTTGCTCCAGCCACTGCCACCAGAATCGGCCGAGGACTCATTACTCATTTACTGTAGTAATAAATTAGTTCTTAGCCTTTGTAAACATGTTTACAACAGCGATAAACAGCAGGGATACAACCAGTCTGTTTGAGGGAGCGTGACCCGGCCCCCAACTTGAAAAGGTTGAGAACCTTTTATGTTTGAATGCAAGTCTCTCCCAGCTCATCCCTTTTTGGACCAACTAATAAACACACTTGGATAGATACTTGAGAGAAAGAAAAATATCATTTATTCACAAGATGGTGTCAGAAGATACATGTGTTCAGGATAAAATAAAAATAAAATAAAAAACACTATAGCATTTTAAAGACTAACTGCTATATTTTTATTGTTAGCTTTCGTGGATCAAGTCCACTTCTTCAGACCACTTCTTTCATGGACTTGATCCATGAAAGCTAACAATAAAAATATAGCAGTTAGTCTTTAAAGTGCTACAGTGTTTTTTATTTTATTTTTTGTTTATTTTGTTTATTTTGTTTTGTTTTCTGATATGCCTGAACCACAAACTAACACGGCTACTATTCCAAAAAAATAAAAAAAAATCATGTGTTCAGGAGTCTTGAAGTTGGTTTAGAAAGAAGTAAAGTCAAGTATTTATTTCAGCCATGTGGCCTGGAATTTGGAGGAGCTCAAAAAGACATCTTTCCTCTTCCAAAGAAGAAAGCAAGAGAGAGAAGGCCAGAACAAAACAAAGGCCTTAACACATGCAAATAAGGCCAGGTGATATCTGAGACAGGAAAGAACCTTTATAATTATAATTAGAGGCAAACAATGCAAAACAACTTCCTTTAGGTAAGGCTAGTCTCCCCCTCCCCCTTCTCTCTGGTTATTGCATGCTGGGGTTGCCCAAAATACTCAAACAGGGTTAAATTGTTTTCTTCACTGAACAGTTTTCTGAAAGGCCACATCAAAGAAAGATATTCCAGTGTCCATCACCTAGGGTCGTTGAAAGAAAGAAAAACTATTATTAAACTCTCTTGGAAACTCGAGCTCATTCTGAGCTTTAGCCCTCTTGACTTTCCTCCTATATGTTTGAACTCCTCATGATTTGCCCCTCCTTCCATTTCCTGTCCATATTCTTTTGGCATCTTAGCCCATCCGAAAGCTCCTGCAGCCTTTCCTGCTTTCATGAGATACCTCTTATTTTTCTTTGTTGCTCGACTCCTCTGTAATGGTGGCTGCAACATCTCACCTTTTAAGAAACTCATGTCTCTCATGGACTCCCTTCTCTTTCAAGATTTCCAACCACATGCTCTCGCTCTCTCTATCAGTATTTCCTTAAATTACTGACATTCCTTGTGTTCTTTTATCCCCTTCTGGCTAGTAGTAAACAAGTGCTTTTTGCAGCCCTCTGCTGACAGCATGGACGATGCCTGTGCACCAATTAGGAGCTAAACAAAAAGCCATGTTAATTTCAAGCTCCATTAGAATCACTGGCAGGGGAAAGAAGAAGGAGTTAATGGGAGATCAATGGTACAAAAAGTGGCTGAGCTACAAACTTTGACTTTCGGGTGAAATACAAAGACTGGACTAACATAACAGAGGCAAACGATCACTGATTGGCTTCCTAGGATGATTTGTGGCAGAGGTAAAGTAAGAACAATTTTTTAGAAGAATAAATATAGTTATAGTACAGGCAGGGCCGGATTTTCCTATAGGCTAACTAGGCTTCAGCCTAGGGCCTCAAGATCAAGAGGGGCCTATATATTGATATATATCACAGTAATGATGTATTTTATTATCTCTCATGTAATTTACAAACTTAAACATGGGAGGTGAAAGGGCCACATAAGTGGAATAGCCTAGGGCCTCTTTTCATGTAAATCTGGCCCTGAGTACAGGATAGCGCTATGGCCAAAATTGTGAAACTTTCTATTCTTGCAAACAGGTTTTATGGCCATTTCAGTAAAGCAGATATTCTGCAAACATAAAGAATTATTATTTTTTTGAAGAATGCTATTGTCAGATTTCCACCTGATGTTTCACTGGCTCCACCTGTACACATATAAGAGTCCATTAGATATTTTAAGCTAGTTTTAAATGTTTCCCATGGGGTCGCAAAGGGCAAGACTTGACTATGCAACTGAACAACAAAAATTTGCCCATGATGCAATCTATAAAATGCATTGTCACATCAGTAGGTGTGGAGTCTGGTTTTGGCAATCAATCAGTTTTTCCACGCCCCACAGGGGGATATCAATTCCCAGAAGCCTAAGTTGGTACATTGGCAGATCAGTGCTTTGAGGAATTGACTTAGGCTTCTGGGAATTGAAGTCCAAAAACCAAAGGTTAGGAAACACTGAATGGGTCACACAGTTGAGTTTTGTTTTACTGAACCTTGGAGATACCACAAATGGCTGTGATTTTGAACATCAACACAGCAAAAGGAACAACTTCCACTAGATAATATTCCTAATTGGCTTTAATTTGGACTGATCTGGACTAATTTGACATGCCTAGTGGGTAAATTTCTTGCACAATTCTGGAGAACTGGGTTCGAATTGTACCATACCCCTGGCCACATGGAGAGTTACAAGCTTCAAAGAGAGCCATTTGGGGGGAGGGGAATATACAAATCCCTAATTTCCTACCTCTAAATTGTAAAAGGATGTAAACTGCTGTTTGTTTCTCCTGTTTTCCCATTTAACACCTAAGAATGAGCCTGGCTGGGACTACATACTCCATGCCACGTTAGCCTGAAGAAGTAGCCATGAGCTACAGAAGCTTGCTAAGTTTGGAATTTTTAAACCGACCTAAAATAAAACAATTGCAGGAGGAAAGTGAAGGTATCACTTTCCTTCTGCAATTGTTTTATTTTATGATGGGGCATACAGCTGAATTTTGTTTTACTGAATAGTGTATATCTGCTGTCTGGATAGCTCAGTGATTTAGATTTCTGGATGCGGAGCCAGAGATTAGGAGCTCTATAAAGTTCTGTAGAGTCAGCCTGTACAGCTTTGGGCAAACTGCATATTCCCAGGGCGCCCCCAGAAGAAGGCTACTTCTACCTGGAAAAATAAAATGGGAAGAACGGTTAGGTTTTCTTAATGTTAAACAGCTGGGAAATATAATTAATGTGGAGGAATATCTCAGTGCCAAGTTTTAGCATAGCAATACTTGGGAAACTGGCAAACTAGAAATTTTGTGAGTATTCATCATACCCCTAACATCAAAACTATAGGAGCTGACTCATAATTTCATTAGTACTATTAGAAGGAAAGCCATAAAATATGGGTCTGGAAAGTCTGTTTTCCGTGTGCTCTAGTTCCTACTCCGAAGAACAAATAACTGCTGCATGTCAAAGTGACACCTCAATGGGTTTTTCTTATTCCATTTAGCCTTTGTAGGGTTAGAATTTGAAGGAAATGGAAATCGGTGTGTGTACACTGGCCTCTGGTGCCAAGGGAGGGGAGGAATGGAAATGGACTTTCCCACCATGAAGCCCAAGACATGGTAGAGAGGTCTCAAATGAGACCACCAGACATTGTATATTGTCTTGCAGCCTTTACACCAGCCATTTTGTGGAACTGTAGTATAAAGGAAAAGACTTCCATCACTGCCTAAATAGCCTTTTGCATTCCAGAACACTCTTCTTTTTCTTTCCGTTCTCACTCAGCCACTCAGCTTAGTCTATTAAACTTTGCTGAAATATTGACTCAAATCCAATTGTTTAACCTATTTAGTTGCACTTGTGTAGGTCCACTGAATCAATGGGGATTTGGAGAGTCATCCATAAGTTCCATCAATTCAAATGGGCCTACTCCTGTTGTGACTTCAATGTAGTAAACTGCAATTAGAGTAAGCCCATTTAAATCATTGGAACATAGAGAGGAGATGAATAGCCAAATCCCCACCAATTCAGCCAGTCTACTCAAGTGCAACCAACTATGTTAAACAATGGGATTTCAGCTACTATTACTCTCTTACAGCATCTGCATCGAGCCATTTCACAGATCTGCAGAGTAAAGTAACTTATGTCGCTCTCTAGATAGCCTTTTTAAAATGTTCTTAGATGATCTTTTTTTCCTTCTCCACTCACTCAGATTGATTTACTAGGTTTCGTTGTTGTGATGTGTTGTCAAGTTGCTTCTGACTTATGGTAACCCTAGGAGAGTTTGTCAGATTGGTGTGATATTCAAGAAATCTTTTGACATCACTACCTCCCAGTGAATTTCCTTGGTAAAGCAGGGTCCCAAGTCTGCTGAATCCTAGTCTGACAGTCTCTTTGCTACAGTGTGCTGGCCAGTCTTCCTAAACTTTACTGAAATACGATATTATAAAATATGATGTTAATATTGATTGTAGAAGGATGGTAGCTCTATGGGTTATGATTCTATAGATCACACAATTAGGGTGTTAAGGTCAGTCCTTTCTACCATAAAAAATGTAATAAATAAATAAATCATAACTAATAATAATAATTTTGTGTCAGAGATTACTCACAATTATTCCCCCCTGTCCCTTCTTATCCCTCCTTTTGTGATGTAGTAGTGTAAATGCCAACCACTGCTTACCAAGATTCTGGCTGCAATGTGGTAAAAGTCGCTGTTACTCAAAAGTCAGTCATGTCCAGCTCTAGGGGTTGATGTTCATCTCAGTTTACAACCAAAGAGCCAGTGCTGTCTGCATCTGCAGTTGTGGCAGGCATGACTATACACTGGAGCACATAGAATACTTTTACCTTTCCCACCAAAGTGGTATCTATTTATCTACTTGCAATGTCTTGCTTTCTAATTGCTAGGTTGGCAGGAACTGGGACAGACGACATGAGCTCACTCAATTGTGCAGCACATAAGTCTCAAACTACCAACCTGTTGACCTTCCGGTCATCAAGCTTAACATCTTAACCACTAAGCCACCACAGCCCTTCTTCAATGTTAAGGCCCACCATATTGCCAAAATGGAGATCACTGTAATGCCATCATGTCATAGCTATTTACACCTCTCCATTCAATCCTAGAAGGTCTGCAAATGGAGGCAGAAACAAAAAGGTTGTACAGTAATACCTCGGATAACGTTTACCTCGGATAACGCTAAAATCGCATAACGTTAAGTAATCTGGGGAGGAGAATTGGGTCGAATAACGTTAAGGTCCTATGGGATGGATCGGATAACAACTGCTAAAGCCTGTGCGGTTACAATGTATCTCTATGGAGCTTTAACGTTATCCGATCCATCCCATAGGATTTTAATATGGATCGGATAACACTAAAAATCGGATAACACCAAGACTTGTGGAACGAAGTCTTAGCGTTATCCGAGGTATTACTGTATTCAGTTACCATTTTCCAGATTGACTTACATCATTGGAGTGGAGAGGGCTGTGGTCCCCTTCCTGCCTCCTGAACTGTTGTCCATCTGGGGCTATAAGAAGGGAGATGGGGGCTCTCATTTTGCAAGTGGAAGTCTGTTTGCAATAACTACAGAATTTGCACAAGACCTTCCATCAAGCAACACCATATTGTAAAGTTCACACTATGAACAGCTGGGAAAGGAAGAGATAGAGGGAAAAGCCAGAGCAATGATAAAGGATTACAAGGAAATGCTATTCCAGCTTTAAGCTTCATTTAAGTGAGAGATGGGAAAATGAATAATGAATAATTATTAAATGAATACTCTAGGCATATTTTTAAGGATGCATGTTTGACCTCATATGAGCTTAACTGTCTTTTCAGGAAATTCATTAGTCATCAAATCTACACATGAGCCCCAAGTCTTTCTACTGGTGAACAGCTGTGCGTGAGAGATTTAAACTGCCCCTTGTGGTACCAAGAAGACCACTAGATGGTGGTGTTTGTTTTTTAGATGCATTCTTGAGCCCCAACTGGTAACCCACCCCCCAACCTAGAATATGGTTCCTCTGGAATATGAAATCAAATGTTCATCAACATAAGACTACCAGTGAACTCCCTTTGATAATTGCAGGCATGTTACACTGAGTCGAACAAAAATAAAGATTTCGGTTCCAAATGTTGCTAAATTATCTGCTACTGAACTTGGTCTGAACGCAGGCCATCTTAAGGGTGTTTCAGAAACACAATGTATCATATTTATTTTTATTTTATTTATTTACTCCAATTTTTATACTACCCTACTCTGTTGGGCCGACTCAGGGCGGTTCACAAGCACAGAGTAAACAGCAAGTTTATAGACACATCATGTAAATATAAAAAGAGAGGAAAAAATCAGTATCAACACCATAAAACAACTCAACATCGTTACATCATAAAAAGTTCAGTAAGTATCAATTTCAAACAACAATCAAAAATTGCAAAATTCATCAAATTTACACAAAGATTTTAACATTATCAAAAAGTCCTGCTGCCGCTGCGGCTTTTCATATGGGGTGAAATTGCTTCTGTTCCTGCTGCAGCTGTTTTTTTAACACTTGTTGATACTGCTTGTTATCTCTGTATGCAAACCCAATTCCCATCATTCGCACAACATCTGATTCTCACATCCTCCTCCGTATCCCTGGTTCTCCTTCCAGTTTCATGGCAGGTGAGTTACTGCCTGCCACCTATGCTTTTTCTCTCTCAGGTGCTTCTACTGTGGATGTTGAGTGTATATGAAAAGTACCCAAGGCATTATACTCCATCACCTGGTACCTAGTAGTGCACAAAATAATCCTTAGTCTTTTAGAGGGGAAAATAAGGTGCAGGAACTCATAAAAAAATATGCCCAAAGTCAAACGAGAAATAATGGAGAAATTTTTTTGTAAGATTGGTGCACAATCTGGTCCTCAAAGCATCTGGAGTAATTGCTATCTGGAAGACTCCTTAGTTTTCTTCAAAGGTTCCTTAAAAAAACCCAAAGCTGAACAATCAATATTATTTCAGATTCAGTAAATATCTGGCCAGGTTATTCTGCTATGATATTGGAGTAGATCATATTGCCAGCAACTCAACTCCAATGGTCAGGTGGCTGTTAACTAACCTGACAACCATGAGGACTCACGGTCTTGGGTGCTGAAGTCCACAAGGAAGGGTGATGGTCCCCAAGTGGATTAAATCCCACTTGAATCCATCTTGATGGGGGGCAGCAGCTTCATCAACCAACCTGGGGCTGATGGGGACTTTGTGTGCCAAAAGGGCTCAGGAGCAGAAAGTGACTAGCAGAACTGGGTCAGTGCTATTGGGGTCATGCTGCGATGCAGAAGGCAAATGGAAGGACACTGAATTATATTGCTCTCAGGACAATCTTCATGGCTGATCTCCATGAGGATAGCCAATATTCAGAATTGGATACAGCACTTAAAGAAGAAGAAGAAGAAGAAGAAGAAGTGAGAAACTCTTCTCCATCCAGATGTTTTAGGCTTTGCCAGCCAACATAGCCAATGGAAAGGGATCATGAGAATTTGTAGTCCAAAACAACTGGAGGGCTAAAAAATTTAAACACTGTTGTAGCTATTTACTGGTCTGGCTCTTTGCGCTCAGCCATTGGACTGCTCAAGCTATCCTAACTATCTCCTAAGGTTGTTGTAAAAAATGAAGTACTAACACCAAAAGGATATTCTTGTAAAGGATATTCTTTTGATTATAAGAGGAAGGCTTGGGCAGATATTCTTTGGAGTGAGTACAATAGAATGGCATGAATGTCGCTGACTAATGATGACAATTACCCTAAATCTCCATTAATTTATGTAAATAGCCCCCTTTTAATATAATCCATCCTGTGGCTGTGAATTCTGCAGTTTAACTCAACTTGGTGAAGATGTGCTTCCTTTTATCTCTCCTGAACATCTGTTTTATCTATGCCTCCCATCAGCTTTAATAGGCTTTAGTAGTATAGCAGAATGAGAAAAGCTGCTCCTTATTTACTTTATTCACACACTATGCATAGCTTTAAGTATCCCACCACCTTTTTGCAGCTAAACAGCTTCTGATTTTGGCTCCTTCCTGCATCTTTTCTAGTTTTCTGTTTTCCTTTTTTAGGCATGATAACCAGAACCAAGACTCCATACAGTCTTGTATTCCACTTTGAGTCCTAGACTTGGGGCATATTGTTTTCATTCAGTCTGTTACATCCAGATATATCTGTGTCCAGCACTGTACCTTTGGACTCACACCGGATACATTCTTAATTCTTTTCATAATACAGTTCCAGACTGCAGAGGAAACATCTGTTTGGCCTCTTCAGATTTAGTGTCCCATTTCCTCTGACTTTGACCACTCGAAGGGACTAATTTTAGCAAGCCCATCTGTGCTACAAGCTTGTTAACAAGCCATTAAAGCACTTGGCCATGTCACCTACAGAGCGTAACAAACACTGTACAACTGTGATTTTTAAAAAGTACATCAAGACCAGGCAGAGATGAAGAAAAGAGGAGAGGTTTCCCTTTCTCCTTGTGGTTGTATCAGGCTCATAGCTCTGACATGGAGAAAAGGTTATATATTTGGGAGATTATTGCTGTCCCTAGGTTGCAATCACATCCTGTGGTTTGAAGCTCCTGGCACCATTATAGTATGGTCCACCTCCTATTCCAAGACTCTTGGCTTATTTATCAAACCTTTCCTTTGAGCTGCAAAGGAAACACATAAGATTTCAGGAAGCATGTTGTTAACCAGCATGACAGTGTCTCTGGGTGTGTTACCTTCATGTCTACAGCACATAGTTTTGTTTTCCTTTGTTTTGTCCCCTTGCTCTTCAGAGGATGAATCTGTATGTATTGCTCAGAGTTTAGCATTTTCTGGGAAAGCTCTTCATTACCAGATAGTATCTGGCTTTTTCAATAATGCTTGGTGAGGGATTGATGTGCTGTTCGGTTGATTGGTTTGGGTGGATGAACTGACTGACTGACCACTTCTGTCACAGAGCCTTGACTTCATGGATACCTTGGAACCAGGCATTACTGAAAAACCCAGTTGGCTTCTAAATGTGCCCATGAATTGAAGACCAGAAAAGAAAGGACTACCTTAGAGTGTACCTAAAATCATAGAATATGATTGTGCTGGAAGCGGCTTATAAGGCCATCCACTCCAACCACCTGCTCAATGCAGGAATCCAAATCAAAGCAGACTACTCTACCACCTGAGGCAGCTGCTTCAGTTTGGCTAATGACTGGACCAGCCCTGCACAGGGATCTTTGAAATTAAAAATAATATATATATACAGTTGGATTATCATATTTTTTATAAATTGGAAGTATTGAAGAGCCAAAATTGGTATGACTAGAAGTCCAGTTCTTAGCATAGTTAAATATTTATTGTATTTCTATGTCAGAGGTTGTCAACCTTTTTAATCCACGGGCCTTCCCACGCCCCCTCAGGCAGTTGAGTGGGCCGGACTGTTGGTTCCCCCCCACACACACACACACCATAAAGGCTGCTGTAAAATGCATCCACGGCTGTCATAAATGTGTTTACAACAGCTGTGGGCACATTTACTGCTGTCATAAATGTGTCTGCATCCACTTCTGGTGGCGGCAGTACAGGCTGGATGATTTGGCACCACAGGCCAGGTTCGGCCAGTGGGCTTTAAGTTGAGAGCCCCATTTCTAGGCAATCTAAGCATCTACCTTGTTTAACAGGAAGCATTCAATGGGATTTGTGGTAAACACAATACGTTATTTACTTCATATAGATCTTTTGATTTTCCTTTATTTATTTCTCAGGACTTCCATCTTTCTGTGGTCAAATCTCTGCAAAGGCAGGAAAATAATGGTTGATCTGTTTATTGTCTGAATAGCTATGGTTGTGCTCTTCCTACTTGCATCTCATAGCTCTGTTTATTCATCTATTTATTTATTTTACTTTTATGCCATTTTTCTCCTCAGAGGGAACCCAAAGTGGCCCACGATAATTAAAAGTATACAGTAATAACAAGTTAATTCTGCAGCCTGAGAAAAGGACAGGTGTAGCTAGTTCCACATGGAGAATTTGAATGGATCAGCAGCTTAATCCTTTTCTGAAGTTGAGAATCCATTACACTCTGACTGAACTGACAGTTTCATTTTATTTACTGGATAATTGCCCCAAACACTCTTGATGACAGCAGGCCATTTGAGGGATTTCTGACAGTGATGCATTTGCAAACTTGGAAGTGCAAGTACTCGCCACAATAGTCCCATATTCAGCCCCCCACTAGGAAGAGTTCAGAAATGTAGGCAGCTAAATCACTATAGAATAGATCAGGGGTTCCAAACCTTTTCAAAGCATGGTCTGGGTCACACACTCTGTCAGCTTCGAGGACCAGATGGCCATTTTGCCCTGCCTTCACAATGGGAGTGGCCATTTTGTCCCAACAGCTTCAATGGGGTGGCCATTTTGTTTCTTGAATGCCCTTGGAAGGGTGGGTTGCCACATGAAATCGTGCCACAGGCCAGATCTGGCCCATGTGCCTTAGGTTGGGAACCCCTTGAATAGATCGACAGATGAGGAGCCAAAGATAATGCCTCTTAATTCCTGATTCAAAATGAAAAGCAACGCAATCACACTTATATACCGTTCCATAGCACTTAGTGCACTCTTTGGGCAGTTCACAAGTTAATTAGTATTTTGTCTCCAACATGCTGGGTACTCATTTTACTAACCTCGGAAGAATGGAAGGCTGAGTCAACCTTGGTTCTGGTCAGGATCGAACTCACAACCTTTTGATTGCAGTACAGCAGTTTAACTACTATCTCGCCAGGGCTCTTCCAAGCCAAATCACTATCAGATATTTTACATTGTCCCAAGGATAAGTTGCAACAGTTAACCAGTACTAACTATGCACCAATTTCTCTCTCAGCTACTGGGGAAATTGTGGTCAAACTCAAACATGGAACCCCAAGAGGGAGCGGCAGGTGCTCTGCTAGTTATAAAGTCCCAGGATGTCAACCCTGTGGGCTCTGGTCTGTTTCCACTTCACTACTGAGTTGTGTAGCACAAACAGGTTTGTCCTCAAAAGGAAGAGTAAGGCTTGGCTCTCAGCAGGAACAGCCTGGCACTTCATCATCTGCTGTTTGAGATTGTGGCCTTATTCTGCCTCATAGCTGGGTTGGCCAGAGCTATAGGACTCTAGGACTGAAGGATTGAGGAACTGCATAGTTTGAGCAGTAACTATGAGTGTGTCTCATGTCAGTGTGATGCCATTCCTCTTTGGAATCAACTGTATTGAAATGATGTCCTACAGATATTACCCAAATGATATAGCATTGATCAGGCAAAGAGCCTGAAAATGGGTCAGAGAGACATTTTTCTGTCCCCTGCTCCCCAGCTTTTTAAGGAGTAATTTGGAAGGTAAGAGTTGTGTGTAGTGCTTGTGGGTTGCCCTCTTGTGATCACCTACTTGATTTGTATATTTTACAAATAATTTACTTAATAAGTAAATGAGGCCTCCCAGAGCTGGAGAACCAGGGTATTGCAATCCTATCTATAGGTTGCTATAAGCAAAACCTGTGGCTTCCCAAGAAGGTCCAGTTTGCACATGGTAAAGGTAAAGATTGTCCTTGCTCAAAAGCCAGTCATATCTGACTCTAGAGTTCAGTGCTCATTTCTATTTTAGCCAAAGAGCCAGTGCTGTCTGTGTTTGTAGACGTTTCCATGGACATGTGGCAGGCATGACTAGACACCGGAGTGCACGGAACACTGTTTATCCTCCCACCAAAGTGGTGCCTATTTATCTGCTTGCAATGTCTTGCTTTAGAACTGCTAGGTTGGCAGGATCTGGGGCAGAGATGGGAGCTCACTCCATCATGCAGTACTCAGGTCTTAAACTGCTGACCTGCCCAATTTGCACATGAGAAGCCTGTAATTCAGATACACTTCAGACATTGGCAGAATCCTTTTGGTCACCTGCACTGGAGTAAGTGCATGGTGGAAAACTGAGGCAATGAATAACAGTTAACAAGTCACTGTTTTAATCTCTTGCCATGTCTCCATTGAGCAAGTTGGCATTCAAGTGAAATGCACCTTGTTCATGTGATGCCAACTTATATCCCACTTACAGTAACCCTGAGAGGGATTTCATTGCATGTGAGAATATTTGAACCCAAGCCTTCTGTGTCCTACGCTATTTGCTACACCACATTGGCTTTCGAAGAGCAGCAATTTATTAAAGAGCAGCAGTTTACCACTATGACTTACCTCATTGCACTTACATTGGTGTACATTAAATAGCATTGTGGACACTCGTTTTAAAAATTCAAGCATGCAGGTGACAACGTACAGCTAACTGCCATGCTGCTTTTTAAGCAGATAGGGATATTTGTCAGAATGAGACTGCAGTGGCTCACGTGGTCAAGACACTGAACTTGAAGACTGGAAAGTCAGAATTCGATACCTGAGTACTGCATGATGGAGTGGGCTCTCATCTCTGTCCCAGCTCCTGCTAACCTAGCAGTTCGAAACCAAGAAATTGCAAGTAGATAAATAGGTACCACTTCGGTAGAAAGGTAAACAGCATTCCATGCACTCTGATGTCTAGTCATGCCTGCCGCATGTCCACAGAAATGTCTGCAAACAAAGATAGCACTGGCTCTTTGGGTATAAACAGAGATGAGAAATGAACCCTAGATTTGGAAATGAGTGGCTTCCAAGCAAGGGCGACCTTTACCTATATTTGCCAGAGAGCCAGATTTGCCCACAGGTGTGCTCTCTTTTCAAATTTGGTTTTGGTTTTGACATAAGACTTTCCAATCCTTTATCTCTTTGTATGCCTTTTGCTCCATCTTGTAGACACCCCCCCCCCCCGAACTTTGTCGTTCTGGTCTAATTCTAGTCTTGCTTTCAAAGGGAATTTTATTCCAATTTTTGTATAAGTAGTTGCATCAGAGACTGGATTCCAGTTCGAACACCAACTGAAAGTGTGGCATCCATCTTTGCATGCTGGTTCAGAAGTACAACTTTAACTCGTGATCTAGGAATCTTTGGGCTCAGAGGAGCTTCCTTATGTGGAAATGAGTCTCTTCAGCTTGAGCAGAACAAACATGTCCATCTTTTACCATAGCTTGTTATGTGAGTAATGTAAGCATCATTTGGCAGGCAGTGTTTTTTTCCTATTTCTTCTTTTCTCTTTTGGTAATAGCCTCTTAATGAATTATGAATGTCATACTGTGAAAGCCTGCTCTCAGAAGCCAGCCTTCATGGCATGTTGAGTAATAATGTTTTCGGTGGTGCTTTAGGGCATCTGAAGTGCTCACTGCTTGCTAGCCCAGTAGGTTCTTAACAAAGTTCTTTCCTCTTATTGCAAGACAATTAATTTTTGTTTCATTTACTGATGCTAGCACAGACTTTTTTTTAATATTTAGTTGAAAAATGGCTTACACCAATGTTTTCATACTTTTAGGGAGGCAATAAATATAAATATGAGAGAATAAAGCCACTTGGTAATATGTGGCTGGAAGGCTTTGTGGTAGAATGTGGAGGAATTCACTCAGAGAGATGTTTCTTGGCTTAGTCAGCCTTGAGGTAATTTTTTTTCATTTTTCTTCTGTCTTTCTACCACTTCATTACAATATTTCTAACCAGTTGTTCTTGGACATTGTTCTTGGACTTCAATTCCCAGAAGCCCAAGTCAACAAACTTGCTGATCAGCGCTTCTGGGAATTGAAGTTCAAGAACACACATGCCTACTTATTCAGTAATGTCAAGGCTAGTTATATATACTGATGCCGTTACCACTGCAAAATCAAAGAGTCCGGGACTTCAGCATCTGTCCTGTCACCTCTTATCAATTTCATAGATTATTATTTAAATATCATCAGAAGCACTATGAAATGCCACAGGTAGTTCATATCAGTGCTCCAATACGAGAATGTTGCAATGATGCCCTCATAAAATAACAGGATTCTAGGTTTGGGTTGGCTCTAGGGGGCCAATCTGGCCTCATCCAAAGCTAGAGAACCAGCTGTTCAGTCTCTGGTTGAAGATCTCTGGTGAGGTAGAGTCCTCACTGGACAGTCCTCACTACTGTTCTCGGCAGTTGCATGGATAGCTAGATGGGCAGACAGACAAACATCCCATCTTTTGTTAAATCTGAGATTCATGGTGGCTCTTTATGATAGTGCATAGCATGGGTTTTTTGAAGGAAGCTCCAAAGCCCAGTTGGGTTCATTATGGGGAGGAGGCAGTCTTTCAAATATGCTGCTCCCAAATTGTTGCCTGGGACTCAAATGTAGATAGCATAAAGCATATTATGTGATGTACAAAGCACACATTACAAAGCAGTCTGGCAGCTGTGTTTTGTGTGCTGTGCATCTTCCTGTCACTCTTCAAGGATGGTCCCCATGTTTAATCACAGTGAGAGATATTTGCAGTAATTTAAATGAGAGGTATTTAAAGCGTGTTATCATATTCCCCTGCAGTCTTATTTTTTCAAGGCTATACATGCTTAGTCCTTTTTCTGCTATTCTTTTTAAGACCTGTTATATACACTACTCTTTAGCACTGATTTCCTCCTCCTCTTAAAGTGTGGCTTCTAGAATTACAGAAGGTAGTCCACGGGGGTAAAATTATTTTTTCCTGTGACTTAGAAACTGTGTTTCTTTTAATGGAGGGTAAAATCACATATATATTTTTGCAGCCATAGCTTACATCTGGCTCATGTTTAGCTTGTGACCAGTTGTAATCCCAAGAAACTTTTGCTACTACTGCCAAGCCAAATTCAACCCATCCCATATCTTTGCTTTTGACCAGGGATAGGTAGAAAGAGGCCCTAAATGTAAAACTGCATTTGTTTGTGCTTAATTTCTTTCTGTCATTTTCAGTCCAGCTTTCCATTCTGTCAGCTTTCAATTCTGTTCTATTTTAGTTCTCCCTGCTGGAGTGAAAGTTCTTTCAACCAGATCTGTGTCATCTGCAAATTTGATATGGATTGCTTCACCCCTTTGGCAAAAGTCATTGATGAAAATACTTGAAGTCTAAACTCGGGATCGAGAACTCTGCTGAAAATAGACCTCCAGTACTGTATAAGGAAGAACCACTGCTGAGCACTTTTTGAATGTCAGATCAGCAAACACCTTCAAATCTCCCTGATCACATTTTCATTTATCCTAAGTTTAACCTACTTGGTGCTCCAAAACATGAGGAACTTTTTTGTACTGAAAATAAGATGCATTAACTAGAATTTTGTGTTGTACTTCTTCTGGGTTATATCTCTTCTCCCAAGATAGGCAATTATCTTCCCCCTCCTGCTGCCTTCTGTATAACCTAACAACCTACAAAGAGCTGTGAAACCTTCTGGAGAAGATCTGTAGCCACCAAGGACAGCTCACTGGGAAGAGGTGGAGAAGGAAGTCCCAGTTTGTCTGGTGCTGAATATTGATGTATGCTGTGGGATTCTTGTCCACCATATCCATAGCACTGCCACAATCCTCCAAAAGAGATTTAATCAGGGGAGATATATTCGTCATAAATAAGAGAAGTTGAGTCAGAGTGGATGAGATCATAGGCCCATCCATTCAAATACCCAAGCATGGGTGGACTCGGGAAGTCCTTAAACAGCGTATATCAGGGGTCAGCAACCTTTTTAAGTTGGGGACCGGGTCACATTCCTTTAGACAGTTGAGGAGTCCGGACTGGTGTTCCTCCTTCCATAAACATGTTCATGGCTGCTGTAAACGCATTTATGGCTGCTGTAAATGCATCCGCTTCTGGCAGCGGCAGTTGGAGCAAGGGAAGGGGCCAGATTATTTGGTGCAATGGGCTGGATTCAGCACACGAGCTGTACGTTGCCAACTGCTGTCATATAGGAACATGGGAATATGCCTTACATTGAGACAGATCATTGTTCCTTATAGCATAGCTTTGTCAATTCTAGTTGGCAGCAATGGCTTTCTGGCAGGATACTTTCCTTGCCTGTAGTATTTTCTCATGTTCCCCCAGCCCAGTAATAACCTGGTCTGAACCTGCTTAATTTCTAAATTTGGATGAAATCAGGATTATATGATAGTATGAGGACATGAGTGTAAATTCCCTTCAAGCTCTCCAGCAACTGATACCTTGCTCTGGAGTTTTAAGTCAGAAACAGACTAATAGAGATAGCCCAACAATATTAATGCTACAGAGGGGTAACTGAAGCAGACTTTCCAAGGAGTCTCATGTTCAAATCCTGAAGACTAATTCACTTCAAAGGAGTCTCATGTTCAAATCCTGAAGACTAATTCACTAGGCAAAGCAAGCTAATCTAATCATACCACAGTGAGAAAAACTATGACACTCCAATTCTCACAGCAGTTAAGAATTTTCCTCTTTCAATCACAGGTTGCCTCTAACATCTCTTTGGGACCTTATTGCTCCCATTTCTTTTGCTAGAATACTTTCATCACTCAGCAACTGAAATGGCTTTTAAAAGAGCAGTTCACAACCTTCTTCAAGTGCTGTATCTGATCCTGAATATCATCTATCATCATAGCTATCAGCCATGAAGATTGTCCTGGGAACAATAGAATGCAATGGCCATCAATTTGCCTTATGCATCGCAGCGTGACACCCATACCACTGATTCAGTTCCACGAGTCTTCTTCTGGTCCTCAGCCCTTTTGGCAAACAAAGTCTTCGTCAGCCTCAAGCCAGTATCAATTAAGTGGCTGCCCTCCATCAAGATGGATTTAAGTGGGATTTTATCAATGTGGGGACCATTATCCTTCCCTGCAGACTCTGCCACCCAATGCCATTAGTTCTCAGGTTTGTCAAGTTAATTAACAGCCACCTGATGATTGGCATTGAGTCTCTGGCAGTATGGTCTACTCCTGAGGCAATGAACCTTGGTACTCCAGCTGTTCTTGGGCTTCAATTCCCAGAAACCCTGATCAGCAGGTGTACTGACTTAGGCTTCTGGTAATTGAAGTCCAAGAACAGCTGGAGTGCCAAGGTTCATCACCACTGGTCTACTGTATTAGCATAGCATAATAACTTGGCTAGAGATTCAGTACACAACCACCTAAAATTATTTAAAATCAGGCAGCCTGAGGAGGTAGGGACAGTTTGGTGATTAGAGAGGATCACTGCAAAAAAGGCAATTGTCACCATCCTTTACTGTGGTTACAAACTTTATTCATCAAGGTAACCATACCATGTTAGTAATGTACAGTATATGGAAAGTAGATCAAAAGCAAGAGCAAGCAGAGAAAGGTGCTTCACTGTTTTGCTGAGATGAAAACATTTCCCCTTCAAAGAAGCACCCCCAAATGCTTCTCATGATAGGTCTGGGGCATATTTATATCTTTTCCCTACACTGTGCAATTGCCTGTTATTGTTCCACTGACTGTAATGGTTAGTGAATCAACAATGCTATGGAAGGAACTTATTCATAAGTCTTTCCCATCACTGATAATATCCCATCACAAGAAGGGGCTGGTGATGGAGAGGAGAAATAGTGTGATTCATGTCCCTCTGACTGGAACTCTTAGACACAGTTACTTCCATATCAAGATAAATGGGTTTAAGATCTCCAGTGTTCATTCTTTCCCTGATGCTCAAGAGTTATTTCTTTGCTGGGAAACAATTAGTCTGTGGATTTACTTCTGCCTTGTTTTTTATTTCCTGTTTTTCTCTGTGTGTGTACATTTCAGCTGTTTCTTTATAGAGGGTTGGTGATGAGTGCAAAGGTAGCAATAATACAAGCCATTTCGGCTGCTCCTGGTAGCCCACCCACTATTTACCTTACAGCAATCTCACCTTTCCTGAGATGAAAAAGTAGGTGATTTCCCACACAGCCCTTGTGAACCCTCACTATGTAACGTAATTTTCCCTGCTGTACTTGTTGCTATAAAACCAATCTATTTTTACGGCTCTCTCTGTTTGAGATATTTCTGGCTAATGAAACAGTTCAATTTGTTGGAAGGCTGTTTTCTCTCTCTTCTATTTCTCTATTTTTTAAGCCAAGAAAAAGAACAACAAGAGTGTTCCTCCCCTTAACCCGAAAGATTTAACGTGATGGAAAGCAAACATAAAATCCTAGCCAGGCATCTTTTTTAAAAAGCAAATGAAGATCTGTAGCCCCAGCAGAAAGAAGTTTGTGTGGTTGTTTATATGAGCCCAACTGTGTTCTCTCTGCAGGGACAGATAGAATTTTTTAAAAAAATCAAAACTGGAGCATTTCTGTGGCGCTCTAAGCCACGGCAATATAGGCAAATTTGGCTTGGGAGAAAGAAGCTCCTGTCCACAAGCACCTGAACAATGAATACTATGTGCTTGTGCAAGGAGAATATATTAGGCCCGATGTTCAGTTGGCACAGAAACCTCACCCCACAGGGCCATTGTTAACATTTGCCAGTGAGTTATTTGCCTTAGGCAGCAGATGTTGGGGAGGCAGGAGCAAAGTGTCAGATGAAAGAGTTGTGTGTTTTACAGCTGTTCATGCACCCTCTAAACCAGGAGTTCTCAACCTAAGGAACATGGGCCAGATACTGCCTGTGGTGCCATTTCATGTGGCACTCCAAAGGGCATTTAAGAAAACAAAATGGCCACCTCTTTGAATCTGTTGATACAAAATTGTCACCTCCATCATGCAGGCAGGACAAAATGGTTGTCCAGCCCTCGAAGCTGACAGAGAGAGTGTGACCCAGCCCTTGGCTTGAAAAGGTCAGGAACCACTGCTCCAAACTGCCCTGATGCCATCACATGCAATTAAGGATGCTGTCTCATCAAGCCAGCTGGAAAAATAGCCAACTGCCAATCCAGTCAGTATGCTGTGGGTGGAATGAAAAGGAGACGCCATCTTGGGCTCTGCCTCAGGCAAATGCCCTGATCCAGCCAGGCTTACTCAAGCCAGCCAGATGTCATCCACAAAGGCCTGAAACACCAGGGCATTTCTTCCCATTTCTCTCCATCCTCTGGCAATGTCAGGGCTACCTCACAGCTTTGTTCTCCTAAGGGGGCAATATCAATGCCACCCCATCTTCCCAGATGCCACCCTCATCACGAACACACAGACATGTGAACGTACATCATCTTCACACAGGATTGACAGAAAATAAATAAATAATAAATACATTTCCCATACACCCCAAAATATCTCTGCAGACCAGCTAAATGGAAGACCTAAACAAATGGCAACAGCAAAAATGTGGCTTTTGCATTCTATCCAGAACCAGCCTGGCCAGGTTATCCTTCTATGGTAATAGAGTAGATCATACTGCCAGGGACTCAACGCTGAGTGTCAGACAGCAGTTAACTAACCTGACAACCATGAGGACTAATGAACCTGGGTGTCGAAATCCACAGGGAAGGGTGATGGTCCCCAAGTGAATTAAATCCCACTTGATGGGGAGCAGCAGCTTCATCAATACTGGCCTGGAGCTGATGAGGACTCTGTGTGCCAAAAGGGTTAAGGACCAGAAAGTGACTCACAGGGCTGGATCAGTGTCATGTTGAGATGTGCAAGGCAAATGGAAGACCACTGCATTATATTGTTTCCAGGACAATCTTCGTGCTGATTGCAATGATGATAGCCAATTTTCAGAATTAAATATGGCACTTGAAGAAGAATAGAGACAGAAAGATCTTTGTTCCATGGCTTTGGGGCCAGGGAGTTAAAGATTCTGCTTCTTGTCACTGTTTTGTGTTGATATCTCTCTCCCTCTCATTCTCTCTTGTGCACATGGACCACACACACACACTAGAAGAGCTGGATGATACCATGTTGAGTCACCCAAATAATTAAGAGAAAAAAGAAAAATATTTTATTGGCCCAATTAAGGTATTGCCCAACTCTGATTTTTTACTTTATTTAAGCACCAGATGACAAAGTTTCTTTTTCATACCCCGAATAGGGACCCAGTTGCACTAAATAATGTGTCTATAGCAGAAGCCGTGTTGTATCCACATGCTGCTTTCTGGCAGCACAAGGCAACCTACATCTGGTTACCTCATGGTCACCCTCACAAGAACATTGTGTTTTTAGATGAAGCAAGGCTATGTGGTTGACCCAATATCACTCTGCTTTCTGAAATGTCTTCCACAACTAGGCTTGGGACCTTGGCTTTTCTTCATTATCTATGTCCAGAGCCAAACCAGACAGTGGAAGATAGTATTGCTCCACTTCATTTTATCTCGTGAGTCACCTATAATTTAGAGTTACTTTTGTAGTTACTGGGTTCGTAGAAGCATATTGCATTGTTCCAAGGCTGGCTTGTGCTATGCTTTGTGCTCTATTGTGGGTGTTAATGAAAAAAGGAGGAGAGGGCATTTTGTGCCACAAATGAGTGTTACGTCCCATGCAGATTTTTAGAAAATAACTAAACAGGTAAATATTTTAGTTACTTTTGGGAAGCAGGGAAGTAAAATATTGCATCTTCAAAACTGTAACTATACTGGGAACAGAAACAGGGGAAAAGTTATTTCTTAAATAATTGGGAGTATCTACTTTTTGAGGCCTTGGAATGTTAATATACAGTAAAACCCCGTTTTACGGGAAAAGTCCATGCTGTAGCTTTTTCTGTAACATGGCTTTTCCATAGAATAAAAAAAACCTATCCCACAGGAATGCAGTGGTCTTTTATACCCCCAGGCGCAATGCACTCTGGGAAATTACGTTCCGTAAAATGGGACATTTCCATAAACATTTCCGTAAAACAGGACACGTTTTTGGCAAAAAAAATCCTTTCTATTAAACAAATTATCCATAAAACAAAGTGTCCATAAAACAGGGTTTTAGTGTATTGCCTTTTCAAAAGCAACTTTTTGCACTCTGAAAATGAGAAAACTGTGTTTACCCGTTATCCCCACATCAATCATAATTCTATCAACCACAAGTTTCCCATCTTCTTGATCACCCACAAAGAACTTGTTCTTCCAGGGTCTACATCAGGGATTCTCAAACTGCAGCCTGTGAGCCAAATCCGGCCTGTGGCACCATTTCATGTGGCTCCCACCACCTCCACCACACCAGGAAGTGCCATGTGCCGGAGAAAGGGCAAAATGGCCGTCCAGCCCCTCAAGCTGTCCGAGGGAGCATGATCTGGCCCCCGGCTTAAAAAGGTTGAGAACTCCTGGTCTACATGAAGAACCAATGGTTTCATTTATCTTCAGATAACTACCATTTTAAGTAGTCAAGGAGTATGTGCGGGGCATGAAAGGGTTGAAAACTATAAGTTATCTTGCAAACTGTTAGGTGTTTATCATAACCATCTCTGTTAAAATTGTCCGACAAGGCACCAAAATGTGTTAACTAGCTTTGCTGAACCTTTTCAGCATTTCATTTCCCTGTGATCTTGCTGAGATCAGTCTCTTTCCCCATCTGAGACATACCTACATAAATCTAACAACTGAGAACGATACTCCATGTATCTGATGAAATGGACTGTATAACAAATACTTATGCCATAAGAAATGTGTATGTCTTTGAGATGCCAGAAGAAGCCTCTGTTGCTTTTGCTAAAACTGAAGGTCCCTTGATCAAAGTAGATCTCTCTGCAAGCTCCACTCATTTGCTAGTTATTTAAAGTCAGCTTTGAAAAACTCTGTCCTTGTCAAAGTCCCTCATCGTGGAAGTATATCTGACTCTCTCACTGACTGCTTTTTAAAAAAGGGTCTTACGATCTGGTTCTTTGAATCTGCTCTTAATTGGAACTACTTTTAACTGACTCACGGAGGGTGTCTATGAATGAAGCATTTAATCTTCTTCACTTCCTCTTTTACCCCTTCAGGTGTTGAGTGAGCTACAAGGTTCTTGTCCAGGCACTTCTAGCAGCCTCTACCAGCATTATTTGGTGTTCTTGTAATATTTCTTTGATGTTGTCTCTTCACCTTCCTCTGGGTCTGGCCTCATAGTCTTTGTCCTTCTCTTTCCACATATGCCTTGTATGGTGTAGAATTCTAAGACATTCTCTCCAAATGGGGAAACCATTTTATTTTTTGTCTTTGTATGTAGTTTAAGATTGGTTCTATTCCAATTATTTCCCTTATAATCTCATTCTTAATTTTATCCTTCTAGTCACTAGAAGTTACGACAGGCCCAACAAGGCAACAATAGTAGTATATTGCTACAGAAATCCAGGCATTTTAATTCTTGCTATTTTGTGTGCTTGTGTCCATTTCTCTCTCTCTCTCTCTCTCTCTCTCTCTGTGTGTGTGTGTGTGTGTGTGTGTGTGTGTGTGTGTGTGTGTCAATTGTGTGTGTTTGTTTGTACACACCTTGGATCCATGCTTTGATTAGTACACCTGTGCAGAGCATACTTATGTGTTCATGATTACATGAACCTCTCCTACCTTTCTTGTCAGAAGAACAGAAGTTGAGAATTTCAGATGTTTAAATATTGGCAAATGTTTACCTGTAAGGAGAGCTTTGCACGATACAAAATTCCTATGTAAAAATCTCCCTGAACACTACACTGCACTTCTGAAAAGTGTTTTAATGTGACTTACATCTTTATGTTTATTTTCATGTTTAAGTTTCTCTTTATGTTTGGGATATCAAGTCTGATGTAGTAGATAGAGTGATGGGCTAGGACTTGGGAGGTCTGAGTTCAAATCTCCACAAAGTCACTCAGGTGAAGAGTTGGTTAAACAATTCCCTAAATATCTTACCTTGAACACCCTATTAGGGTTTCTATATTTCAACTCTAACATGATTGCACATAATTACAAAATGTTTAGATTTAGCGATGTAGGGTTGGGAAGGAAAGTGACAGATCAACACTCCAGGTGTCCTTGCACTTCAGTTCCCAGAAGCCTAATTAGTTTTTCCTGAATTTTATTGTTCTTCCTTTTTGGGTGTACGTCTGTGTGTGTGCTAATTTTTCAGAAGAGGAACAGTTGTTCTGTTTGTCCTCTTTCCCAGTTGGTCCAAGATACCTACCCTAGTCTTTGAAAAGTAGAGCAATCAGCACCATCTCAATCATTTCATTTTTCAGTTAAAAAAATACCCCCAAACAAGTGAAAAATTATAATTAAAAACAATAGCCAGAATTTTGTGAGGAGCAAACCTACCACGGGCTGGAAATCCATGTGATTTACAGCTTGCACTTCAATGCACTGGAGATTTCCTTGTTTAAAAAACACAATATGCACCTACACAGGGAGTATTAAATACTGTATTTCCTTGTGCAAGTTAGAAAATAGTGCCACCATTCACGTTATCAAACACTAAACAAGTGGCAGGATTTAAGAGGATCCTACCCTAAAAGTTTAGAAATGGCAATAGGTAACGGTCTCCCTTGCTTGAAAGCAATCATAGCCAACTCTAGAGTTTGGTGCTCATCTCTGTTTATAGCCAAAGAGCTAGTGCTGTCTGTATCTGCAGATGTTTCCATGGTCATGTTGCAGGCATGACTAGACATCAGGGTGCACAGAATGCTATTTACCTTCCCACCAAAGTGGTACCTGTTTATCTACTTGCAATTTCTTGCTTTCGAACTGCTACGTTGGCAGGAGTTGGGGCAGAAACAGGAGCTCATTCCGTCATGCCACACTCAGGTCTCAGAAACTGCTGACCTGCTGACCCTCCAGTCATCAAGTTCAGCATCTTAACCACTAAGCCACCACAGCCCCAGAAATGGCAATAAGAACATGTAATTTCAGACAATGAGCTGAGCTGAAATATAAACCTTAGAAGCACCCTGTAACAATCTATAAACATTTAGAAGGAGACAATAAATCATCCAGGAATCAGGCCCTTTTTAGCTCTTCTGGAAAAGTATATTCTGTTCATTTGACTTTTCTATGAGAAGGTATGGTGGTGGGCTCCAAAAAACATTTACTACCTACTTTGTGGGCATGGTATGGTGGGCGTGGCCAGGGGGAAAGCCCTGCATTGCACCTGAATTAGGACAATAAAACATCGGATAACGCTAAAACTTGGTTCCACAAGTCTTGGTGTTATCCGATTTTTAGTGTTATCCGATCCATGTTAAAATCCTATGGGATGGATCGGATAATGTTAAAGCTCCATAGAGATACATTGTAACCGCACAGGTTGTTATCCGATCCATCCCATAGGACCTTAACGTTATTCAATCCAGTTCTCCCCAGATTACTTAACTTTATGAGATTTTAGCGTTATCCGATCCAATCGTTATCCGGTGTTTTACTGTACTTTATTTCAAAATTTAGATGGGTGGGGACAGCCAGGATTTCTGCTACCGGTTCTGGCAAACTGGTCCGAACCTGCTGATGCCCACCACTGAAAAGGCCCTATGTCAAGTACAGTCAAACCTCATATAACACTAAAACCTGGTTCCACAAGTCTTGGTGTTATATGATTTTTAGTGTTATCTGATGCATGTTAAAATCCTATGGGAGCCATAGAGATACATTGTAACCACACAGGCTTTAGCGGTTGTTATCTGATGCATCCCATAGGATCTTAATGTTATCCGATGCAATTCTTCCCCCCAGATTGCTTAATGTTATGCGATTTTAGTGTTATTCGATACTAATGTTATATGAGGTATTACTGTACCAGTTTCTTTAACCTTCCAAAGGTAGCATAGTGGGTAGATCTTTATGCTAGACCAGCTCCAGTCTACTAACCAACCCATTGTTGAATGCCACTGAAATCTGCTCATGTGATAGCAAGATGAATAGAAGGGCCATTTTGTTTTCTCAGAATGGCATGTTCACGCTAAAAACAAAGCTAACATTCTCTGCATGTCTTTTCTTTGTATGAAAGTACAAGAATATGCACTGCTAAATTCAGCCACAGGAGGGACTTCAGGGGCCAGAAAAACACCCCTGGATCTACCTGCTGCCCACAGGCTGTATGTGAACACTCACAAATTTTCCTATCCTTGATGAAAAAGAGTGTTGTGACATGTTGAGACAACCCATCAAAAAGTGCAACAACTATAAGATTCCAGATGCTTTTAGCTTGTAAGGAATTTCTTTTGTGGTGATGTGTTCTTTATGATGTAGATTTTGACCAATAGTTGAGTTATAGAGATTGGATAAAATGTGTCCAGAATATGAAGGCTGTAGTACATTAGTATGGTATATTAGCTGTAATACATTGTAGTGCATGCATGTGCATGATTTCATTGTGATCCCAATACATGTGGGAATGCATGATGTAAAACAAAACAAACTCTGCTACAAGAATACAGTATTGTATTCTTGTCATGTTTCCCAAGTGACTTCTTGTTGTTACTCCTGTAGAAAATACAGGTAAAGGGTTTCTTTTCTTTCTGAAAAAATTCTGAGCATTTAAGATATGGGAGGCATCAAGGAGTCATCATTTATCACTTGTATTAAAAACAGCAGTTCATTTGGGTGAAAGGGAAACATCATCTGTTGTCAGAAACAAAAAACAATTATTGCAGTAGGTCATGTAACATTTATGGTGTTTTTTCCCTAATGAGTTTATGTCACAAATATACATTTTAATAATATATGGAAATGAATTTACAATTTTTGCTCAGAGGTTTTAGATATTTCTGAGAAGTACCTTTTTAAAAAGCTGAGTTAGTGGGATCTTGACTTAATTCTTCATCTTAAACCAAAATAAGGAGAGCAAAAGTAAAGGTCTCCTTTGCTTGAAAGCCAGTCATGTTGGACTCTAGAGGTTAGTGCTCCTCTCTGTTTACAGCCGAAGAGCCAGCACTTTTTATCCATTCTTACACAACACTCTGCACATGATCTCATGCATCCATTTACCCTAAATACATGCATTCCTTACACATACACATTTTAATACATTTTCTGCAGTTACTAAAATGAGTTTGTGCGCAGTTGTAAAATATATCCTTTCTTATGTCTGTATGTTTAATAACTATTGTGCACTGTCAATGCTGATTTATGGCAATCCCTGGATAATTTATGGCAATCCTATCCAGGTTTTTTTTGGTAGAGAACACACAGATGTAGTTTGCCGTTTCCTTTTTGGGGGGGGCACCCTGGGACTATGCAGCTTGCCCATGACTGAGTGGAGCTTGCATCAAAAGTGTGTGATATACATGTAAATAAATAAATAAATGAACTACACAGGTTGGCTCTTCTTCCATGAAGAACAGTGAGGAATCAAACTTGCAACCTTTGGTTCTGCAGCCAGTTACCTAATCCACTAAGCTATTCAGCCAGTGTTAGCATTCTATCTATATGCAGAAGTAAATGTATAAAGGTAATGGTCACCCTTGTTTGAAAGCCAGTTGTCTCCGACTCTAGGTTTCAATGCTCATTTCTGTTTGTAGTCAAAGAGCCAGTGCTCTCTGTGTTTACAGACATTTCTGTGGACATGTGGCAGGCATGACTAGACACAGAATGCTATTTACCTCCCCACCAAAGTGGTACCTATTTATTTAATTGCAATTTCTTGCTTTCAAACTGCTAGGTTGGCAGGAGCTGGGACAGATAAGGGAGTTCACTCTGTCATGCAGAACTTGGGTCTTGAATGCTGTCTTGTCAACCTTCCAGTCGTCAAGTTTAGCATCTTAACTACTAAACCACTGCAGTCCCTGAGTAAATGTGTACAATTCAAATAAAAAGAAGGAAATCAAAAGATACAAATATAATGTCAATAAGACCTGCAAACCATGAATTAAATAAATTAGTTTAAGAAAAACATTTGGTTAATATGAATTTTATTTCCAGCTCTACTAGTAACAATAAATAACCTTCTCTTGCATTGCAAAGAGAATAGAGCAACTTGTAGCAGTGTAAAAATGAGTAAATTTAATCTGGCATAGGCTTCCTTGAACTGTCACCACCTCTTCAGATGAAACCCATTTTAAAGCAATCCATTTTGATGGCTATCATTGCAACTTGTAGTACTGTACCTGTTTCCATCCTGTCTTCCTTTTTCTTTCTGCCATCTGGATATCATTTTTTAAGAATTAAAAGTTCCTTGCAGATAAAAAACTTGCACTTTAGGACAAACTATTTATCCCCAGTTACAAGTGCAAAAAATTGTGCATAAACTTCAAACAGAGCAGAACAAAAACTGCATTAGCTAGGTGCAGTTTGAAATTGTCCATGCTGTTCTACCTTCTTCTGTAGATCTGGATATGGTGGCTGATGTCCTGTTGTGCAATTATGCAAATGCTATAACTTCTAGGCACGAGTTGCTGTAAATTGTGAAATCTCTCGGCTATTATCTGTTGCATGCCAAGTCAAATGACTCAGCATGAGACCAATAAGGTCCATGGAGATTTCTCAACTCATGGCAGTTCCCTTCTAGAACTTACATCATTTTCATAAGTGTGCTACAGGATTTCAGTCAGAGACCAATGAACATACTCTACCAAAGTGAAGTTTAGGAGAGAAATAATGGAATCTGTCCACCTGAAAAAGAGGTGACAGAAGAACTGATGGAAGTCCCAGTCAGCAGCAGCAGAGTGGCTGCCACTGAACAGGACGTCCAGGAAAACCACACAGAGCTTTCCGAGCGGCGGGTTTGCATCAGACAAGGCCTGCCTTCTCGGGAGGTAGAGTGAGGGGTTACCTAGAGCCTGGCACTTTGGTGGAAACATCTCCAGGCAGTGTTGGCATCAATTGGTGTGGTACGCATGTTCACACACATGCACAGTTTAGAGGACACAGTGACATCACGTGGGTGCACATGCACCCACGTGACGTCACTGGCATACATGATGGCTGCCCTATCCCCCCCTTTTGGGGGGGGCACTTGGGCCCTAAAAGATTCGCCAACACTGAGCTAGAATAATATGTTTCATTCATCATTTTTAAAGAACTCTTTGTAGTTTGAAAAAAACAACACGAAATTAAGAATTTGAATATCCGAGCATGCTATCAAGATTCAAAAGATTAGACTTGATGCTTTGTTGTCTTACTTGCAATTATTTCCTATTAATGTCTGCTGGAGCTGGTGATAGCAGAATTGCATGTGACAATTAATATCATAAACAGAATGCAAGCTTGTTTACTAACAGCATGCAAAAACAGAGTCAAAATGAATACATAATTATGTACACTCCTTGCTTATGTCCAAAGTGTAAAGAGTTAATTTGACAATAGCCATAGAGTTCAGGGGTCTCTTCCACTTTAAGGCTGCAATAGTTGTGCACCATGGGAGTTCATGGGAGTGGGTCCCATTAAACAAAATGAGATTCATTTCAGGTCTACAAGTTAGACCTTTAGGCAGCATACATTAAGAATTTCACTTTTTTTTCTTTTTCTTTCTTTTTTTCTTTTTTTGCTGTCTGTACTCATCAAAGGCAACTGAAAAAAAGAATTAAAATATTAATTCTGAGGCTCTTTTCTCACTCTTTTATCATGCATTTTAACAATACTCTATCTGCTGTAGCAGTTCCTCACAGTAGTGTCCCTGTGGTTTATCTCTCCATGTTCCTTTGGATTTTTACCAGTAATACTAATACTAATAGATTAATACTAATGGGTGACAGAAAAAAAGTGGAGCAGTTCTACATCTGCTTTGCTTTTGTCTTTTATGGAAACAATGCTCAACTTGGTGCAAGTAAAATAGTCTGTATAGACCTCTCATCTACATCATGGATATATCAATTAGTGACTATTTTTTGCATTTCCTTAAAGTAGGAAAGCATTGATTTAAAATGTTTATTGTATTAGCTGAACTAAGATACCTTGCTGCCTGAGCCAGAGGAGCAAATTATGGCTGTCATCAGCTTTCATAGCACCTGAAATCGATTAAGTTATTTTGTCACTTAAGACAGAAGAGTATGCAAGCATCTTTCTCCAATTTTAGTAGCATTGATAAGATAATAACAAGTTCAATAATATTTTGCTGCCCTTTCATGACTGCCCAATATGCTGCCCAATGGCATAGTCACCCATGGAACCCTGACACATTTAGAATGTGCACATGAGAAGCTGCTTTGCCACATACAGCCATCTTGATAAGTGAGAAGCATGAAATTAAGTCCTAGTGTGGATACCAGGATCAGTAGACCCAGAGTTTGATTCAGGACTGAGTCAACGCAAAGACTACTGGATCTAATACTGGCTGACCTTGATACTCATAGTCTTTGGCAGCTACTCATGTCCGAGCATACTTTTTTTCCTAAAAGTCATTATTTTCTCCGTTGGTGGATGTCTCTTTGGTGACTCAATAAGCCAATCTTGGCATGAAACATACAGCCACACATATTACACTGAATAGATGGTGGAGGGTGTGGTTGAGTTTGATGAAGCTTCTGTGCTTGTCGCTTGGCCTCTTCATGTCTGTGGTGTTCCCCTTCAAAGTGATCGGTAGCAGCAGAGATGGTTTGGCACCAAAGTGGGCAATCTTTGGCCGCTGCCTCCATGTTTGTGGGTTTATATTTGACATATTCATGCTTTATTTTAGCTGGTCCTTATAGCACTTCAAAGGAGTTCTGTGTGATATTGTACCGGAGTTAAGTTCCCCATAAAGAATTTGGCGAGGAAGCCTAGAACCATCCATATGGTGGACATGCCCTATCCATCTATGATGGAAGCTTCAATTCTATTTTCATTTGCCTTCTCAAAGACTACAATGTTGGTGACATAGTCATTCCACTTGATATTCAAGATGGATCTTAGATTATGTTGGTGAAACCGCTCAAGCTTTTTGAAGTCTTGGCGTTAGAGTGTCTATGTTTCACAGCCAGACAGTAACGTTGAGATAACAACAGCTTGGTGTATGGATGAGTTTAGTATGGATTGTTAAATCTTTGTTCATGAAGATCCAGTGTGATAGACATCCATAGGCGGAATGGGCAGCACCAATTCTCTTTACCACATCATTTGCAGGTGCAGTTTTTAGACAGGATGCTACCAAGGTAAGAAGACTGGTCTACCTGTTCCAGTGTTGAATCTGAGAGGTGATGCAGAACTCTGGAAGGGCTGTCCTTGGGGCAGGTTGTGCAAGTACATTTAGTTTTCTGAGCATTTATGGTGAGGCCAAAATGATCACATGTATTCTTAAGCAAATAGTAAGACTATAGCTGCATTCAGAGTGTGTGTAGGATCATGATCAGGGGCTGGTGAAGAGAGTGATTAAATAATTATTTTGTGCAGGACCGGTATCAAAACAAGCAAGAGTGAGTTTGTGTCTGTTAGCCTGGGTTTGATTATCTGAATTGTTTGGAGTTGTGTTTGTGACTCTTTGTTTCATTGCAGCTGTGTGCTCTGCTTAAAGTATGTGGTGCTAGGGGACTCCAGCTGAGAGGATATGAGTAGTGAGAGGAGGTAAATCACTGACTTCATCCTGGCTAGGAGAGCTGTAGCAGATCCCCTCAGTAATGTCCCTGTGGTTTCTCTCTCCAAGTATCTTTGGATTGTTACCAGAATGCTCTCCAAAGTGCCTCTGCTCCAGCTTATGGATCTCCTCAGAGTAGTCCACATCATCACTGCAGATGGTGACTGCATCCATGAAATAGAAAGATGCTTAGAGGTCGTTCAAATACCACGTGACCTAAAATGGGCCACTTTTTGACACACATCCCCTTGTGACTTTCCATGACTTTTGATGTACTTTCTGTCCCCCCTAAAAGAAATGGTTTCTCCGTTTCCCCTGATTTGAAGAGAAACGGCAGAAGCATGGCTTTGAAGATAGATCTATGCTTTGAAAATAGATCTATGGCCAGCTGGAGGCGAAATTTTGGATTCAGATGACTTCATGCCAAACTCCTCCCCCCCCCCCCGTGACTTTCTGTGACTTTTGGTCAACCCCCTCCCCTAAAAAAAATGGTCACGTGGTATTTGAAAGACCCCTTGCTCCTTGGGAGGCAAGCTATGGCAAACCTAGACAGCGTAATAAAAAATAGAGACACCACCCTGCCAACAAAGTCCACATAGTTAAAGCAATGGTCTTCCCAGCAGTGATGTATGGCTGTGAGAGTTAGACCGTAAGAAAGACTGAGTGCAGAAGAATAGACACTGAGAAGACTCTTGAGAGTCCCCTGGACAGCAAGGAGATCAAATCAGTCCATCCCCAAGGAAATCGACCCTGACTGCTCCTTGGAAGGACAAATACTGAAACTGAAACTCAACTACTTTGGCCACCAAATGAGAAGAGAGGACTCACTGGAGAAGACTCTGATGCTGGGAAAGATCAAATGCAAAATGAGAATGGGGCAGCAGAGGATGAGATGGCTAGATGGCATCATTGACACTGTGGGCGTAGATCTGGGCGGGTTATGGAGGATGGCAGATGACAGAAGTGCCTGGCGTGCGGTGATCCATGGGGTCACAAAGGGCTGGACTCGACTGTGCGACTGAACAACAACAAGAAATGGATTCAAATGTTGCCTTGCAAGGCATGGATCAGTATTTCTTAAATCTGAGATACAGATGGCACATACTTAAACAAGTCCTGTGATAAAGAAAATTGGGAGCCTAGGAAAATAAGTAGCCTAAGCTGAGATTTCAAAGGGGTATGTGTAGGAAAGGAGAGAGGGCAAATCGTCCCTGAAGAGTAGCCCGTATTTGTGGGAAAAAGATCAGGAGGGCTAAAGCTCAGAATAAGCTCAGATTTTTAAAAGAAAGCTTACAGATACAAATACAAGTACAGTATCTGCAATACTTGAACAAGAAAGTACAGTAGTAGGTTTGCTACATGAAGAACATGGAATAATACTAAGAGGTGACAGAAAGAAAGTGGAACAGTTCTACATCTGCTTTGCTTCCATTTTCTTTCTTTGTGCTCAAGCAAGCTAGTAGAATAAGCTAGTCTAGTCAGGTTATCCTGCTATGGTAATAGAGTAGACATGGGGTGGGAAGCCTTGGTGCTCCAGTTGTTCTTGGACTTCAATTACCAGAAGCCCAAGTTGGCATACCTGATCAGGGCTTCTGGGAATTTAAGTCCAAGAACAGCTGGAGCACCAAGTTTAGCCACTCCTGGAGTAGACCATACCACCAGCGACTCAACGCTGAATTTCAGGAAGTGGTTAACTAACCTGACAACTGGACTAATGGCCTTGGGTGGCCAAATCCACAGGGAAGGGTGATGGTTCCCAAGTGGGTTAAATCCCTTTTGAATCCATCTTGATAGAGGGCAGCAGCTTCATTTATTTTTCATTCATTTATTCATTTATTTATTTGTATTTATATACCACCATCCTCACCAAGATGACCCAGGATGTTCTGACACATCATAAAACATCAGAACAATACAGATTGAAACATTTAAAAGTTTTTAAAATCTATAATTAAAACTGATTAAAAATTGCAGCTAAATCTTAGTTTTAATTTATCAATACTGGCTTAGGGCTGAGGAGGACTTTGTGTGCCAAAAGGGCTCAGGACCAAAAAGTGACTAGCGGAGTTGGATTAAATTAAATTAAATTATTTCAATTTCTATACCGCCTACTCGGTGGGACCGACTCAGGGCGGTTCACAACATATACAAAGTTACAAAGTTCACAACATATATAAGTTCATAAAACAACATATAAATATCAAATAATCAGTATCAGACCACAAATCATCAAAATATCACAATATCACATCACAGCAAAAAAGTATCACATTACAGTAAAAAAGTAGTCCTGCCTCAAAGCGTCTCTTAAATCCCCAACGGGGGGGGGGGAGCCCCGGAAACAGGTGGAAAGGGCCCCGGGGTGAAAATGCTGAGGCACTCTCTCTGCCCCGCCGCAGATGTTCCTCATGGCGGTGGTGGTGCGAAAAGTCCTGCCTCAAAGCGTCTCTTAAATCCCCAACCGGGGCAGAGCTCCGGGGACAGGTGGAAAAGGTCCTGGGGTGAAAACACTCAGCCGCTCTCTCTGCCCCACCGCAGATGTTCCTCATGGCAGCGGCGGTGCGAAAAGTCCTGCCTCAAAGCGTCTCTTAAATCCCCAACTGGGGCAGAGCCCCGGGGACAGGTGGAAAGGGTCCTGGGGCGAAAACACTGAGGCGCTCTCTCCACCCCACCACAGATGTTCCTCTTGGTGGCGGCGGTGCAAAAAGTCCTGCCTCAAAGCGTCTCTTAAATCCCCAACCGGGGCGGAGCCCCGGGGACAGGTGGAAAGGGTCCCGGGGCGAAAACGCTGAGGCGCTCTCTCTGCTCCGCCGCAGATGTTCCTCATGGTATGGGTGTCACTCTGCAATGCAGAAACAGAAAGCTACTGCATCATAATCTCATGACAATCTTCATGGCTGTTCGCCATGATGATAACCAATATTAGGAATCAGATATGGCACAAAAAGAAGAATAGTAGAATACAGGAAGCAGTGAAAGTGCTAAGTAAAGAGGTAATATGGGAACAGATATACTTTAAATAAATCCAGGTCTTTTGGGGTAGATTACTTGTGTCCATGCATACTAAAGGAATTTGCAGATCGGATCTTGGAGCTTATGTCTTTGGCAATTTTGGGGGGATAGATGAAGTCATTGAAGACTGAAAACAGGAAAATGTTGTCCTTATCTTCAAAAAGGGGATGGAGGAAATCCCAGCATCTTAGAACTGGTGCATTAAGCACTAATGGGTGGTATAGAAGTCTAATTGTTACTGCTAACTGATCAGCTTGACATCACATAATGGGAAGGGTTATAGAACAAATCATTTAACAGTATATCACCATTTAAGGGGAAATGCATTGATCACTAAGAATTATTATAGGTTTCCCAAAACAAGCTAGACTAATTTTATCTAATTGTGTTTTTTAAATAGAGTCACAAACTTGATAGATGAAAGGAGCACCGAAGATATAGTGTATTTAGATTTCAGCAAAGTCTTTAACAAAATCTCTCACAATATTTTAGTGGCCAAATAGGAAACATGTGGCTAGAGACAATGCTTCTGTTGGGTGGACTCATGGCTGGTTGATGAATCATTCCTAAACAGTACTCAACCACAGTTTCTCATCATTGTGGAAGGATTATGCCCTGGGCACAATGTCATTCAACATCTTTATAAACAAGTTGAATAAGAGTATGATTGGATGGTCATCAAATGTGCAGTTTGACACCAAACTGAGAGAGGTACCTAATATATTAGAAACCAGGAGTCAAGGTGACCTTGACAGATTGGAGAACTAGGCAAAACACACAAAATTGGTTTCAACCAGGAAAAATAGAAGTCTGTGCATATAGTCCAGAAAAAACAGGTATCCAAATATAGGGTTGGTAACATGGGATTTTAAAAGGGCCTTGGCAAGGCTAGCTGAAACTTTTAAATCAAAAGAAGCAATAATTTTTCTCTATTTTGCTTTGGCTAAATCACATTGGGAATACTGTGTCCAGTTATGGGCACCACAGTTTAAGAAAGACATTGAGAAGCTGGAACATTTCCAGGGGGGGGGGGCAAGTTAGCAAACCTCTGGAAACCAAGTCCTATGAAGTGTGGTTGAAGAAGCTGTGTGTGTCTACACTATTTGTTTCTTTGCAATGTCTAGATGTTTGTCTGGGGATTGGTATACAACAGTTTGGGACTTTGATCATAGTTTTCAAAGAGTGGCTTGGCAGTGCTAACTAGAGATAGTGCTGATGGTGGCTGAGGTGTATCTGTGATGGGATCTATAGTTTAGCTTCTTCTCCAAGTGCCATATCGGGTTCTGAATATTGGCTATCATTATAGCAATCAGCCATGAAGATTGTCCTAAGGAAAAATATAATGCAGTGGTCTTCCATTTACCTTCCACATCACAGCATGATCCAGTTCAGCAAGTCACTTTCTGGTCCTGAGCCCTTTTGGCACACAAAAACTGCTGCCCTCCATCAATATGGATCCAAGTGGGATTTAACTCACTTTGGGGACCATTACTCTTCCCTGTAGACTTCTCGACCCAAGGCCATAATTCCTCAGGGCTGTCAGGACAGTTAACCATGGCCTGATGATTGGCGCTGAGCCGCTGGCAGTATGGTCTACTCTATTACCATAGCAGGATAACCTGCTCGGAAAGGGTAATTTAGCCCAGCTGGAAAATACCAAGTCATAGAAGACTAGTCTAGACTAGGAGCATCTCTAGTTTCTGCTACCTGAGTGCCATTGTTTTTAAATGTACCGGAGCTTTTGTATAATGAAAATGTATGCTATAGCAGTCAACCGCAGCCCCTCCTGCTTTCCCCCATGCATTTGCTCAATTGTTTTAGCTTTCATAAGGGATAGTTTTTGAAAGAGAGTGGATTTTTAATAATAATAATAATAATAATAATAATAATAATAATAATAATAATAATAATAATAATAATAATAATAATAATAATAATAATAATAATAATAATAATAATAATAATAATTGCTTTCTTGCTTTTTTCACATTTGGAAGAGGATGTGCCTTCTGGAAAGATGTAAATACAAATTGTTTTACCATTACCCTCTGTTTATACAAAGTTTAATTGCCATTTCACTTTTATTGCTGTTTGCATGAACCTGAACTGGCTTCATCTTCTTATGTCAAGATTTGTAAAGCTCAGTTGCCAGATTGCTGACATGTTCCACCCACCCAGAAAGCTACTCAGTAATGCCTAAAGCAATATTAGCTTTGTCATTTTTGTTTTTTCTGGCCATTAATATCATCTTTGTTATAGCTTTTCCGCCTGAAACTCAACTATTCATGCAGTTAAAGTTACAAGGAGCTGCCACATAGTATATCAGGCTAATGATCCCTTTAACCTAGATTCATTGTAATGTAATCACTATCAACTGGAAGGATGGCCCTTTGACATAGCTTTAGCTAATATCTAAAGATGCTTCCTCAGTAGCAATTAATAGTTAGGAAATTTTGTTTCTTTAAAGATTTTTATCAACTAGGGGTCACCTCAGCTATTGGACTAAGGCACTGTGGGAAGCAATGACACATTTTGAATATAGCCTGCAAAGGAAACATAATAATAATCTTTTTCTCTCTCTAAGCAGGGTGTTGTGTTTGCTTCTGGAGGATTCTGTGATGTTGCTTTATTGACCATGTTGCCTATCTTAGTGCTTTTGCAAGGGAAGAATTTGATTATACAATTGTACCTCGCTTAAAGAGCATAATGCATTCCACAGGATTGCTCTTTAAGTGAGTTTGCTCTTTAAGCAAAACACCATTGTAAATGACCAATTGTGGGGGGGATTGTGAACTCCAATTTATTTGTTAAGCGAGTTTTTGATTGGTTTTATTTGTTAAGCGAAGCGAACATTCAGAGAAAATTCTGCTCTTTAAGCGAGTTACTCTTTAAGTGAGGCGCTCTTTATGCGAGGTTTGACTGTAACTGCTCTGAGGTAAAGGAGGAATAGATGTGACAGCTGGAAGAACATTAGTGGTAGAGAGAGGTGATTCAGGTAGACTTTCATGTGTGAGAAACCAGGGCTGAATTACATAATGCAGTTAACACATCATTAGAAGCAGATGTTCCTGAAGAGGGAAAGACTGTTTAACTTACTTTTGCCTCCATTTAGAAAATAACTTTTCTTTTGTCTTGTAAATGATCATCAGGAGGCAAACATGGCTTCATTTGTGTGTCTGATTTCTGAGGACATATCTCCGAAAGATTTTCATGCATAGAGGGATAACCAGTGATGGGATGTAACAGGTTCTCACCATTTCGCCAGAACAGGTAGTAACTTTTCCCAGTGTTCTGGAGAACCGGTAGCAGCTTGGGGGACGGGGGGGACACATCACCTTCGGGGCTTGCCTTTTCAGTGGTTCCCCCATTGCGCATGCGTGCCTAGCACTTGGTGTGCATGCACGCCTACAGTGCTTGGTGCGTATGCACAGCCTCCTTGCTGTCCTCCCAAGCGGGGAGGAGGAAGAGAAGCTGCTAGCCTGAAGCTCCCTATAGCCTGCTCCCCAGGGTAAATGACTCATCTTTGGATGTGGTGTGTCTGTGTGTATTTTAATGTGTATTTAATACCTTTACCTATATTGACATACTCACACAGTTCCTAAAAAGGCCTGGTGGCCGGCAGGCCTGACAGCCTGGCTTGGGGTTTTTAAGCAAAGTCTTGGAGTTACCTCATCAATAAGCTAGACCTGTGCTGTTCCAATTGCTGTTCCAATTGTGGAACCCTTAAGGAGGTACAGCTGTTTTACATTTACATTAAGGCATATTATCCTGGAGAACCGGTACAATGACCATATCCATCTTGCAACATGGTGCTGCCCAGGTAGGTGACGGGTTTGTGTTTGGGTGGGTGGGTGGGTGGGTGGGTTGATTTATGTGTGGGGGGTGTATTTTAATGTAATTTTTATTTATTTATTTATTTATTTATTTATTTATTTATTTATTTATTTATTTATTTATGGGTTTGTGCTGTGGGTGGGTGGGTGGGATGAGGGGTGTGTGTGTGTGCACTTTTATTTTTTATTTGGCCCCGCCTACAACATCATGACATGCCATCAGCTCCGCCCACACTGTGATGACATCATGGTGGGGTAGTAAAAAAATTGACATCCCACCACTGGGGATAACACTGTGAAAGGAGGAAATGCACACTTGCCTTAACTTGTGATCTGAACCTCAGACTTCAAATAAATCCTTTATTTATTTATTTATTTATTTTAAACAACTTTTATGCTGCCCTCCTCACAAGGACCCAAGGCGGCTAACAAACTCTCCAAAACACTTAAAACACAATAAAAACACAGTATAAATAATCAAGATTAAAAATTACAGAGATTAAAAGAGAATTAAAAACACACAGAGAGAGGGAGGGGTCAGATGAGCCAACAGACAGATGCAACCATCTGGCCCATGTCCCACACATGTTCCACCAGCCAGGTCTTGACCCCCTTCCTAAAGGGCAGCAGCTCCATCTGGAGACTCAACTCACTTGGCAGGAGGGTCCAGAGGGCCGGAGCAGACACGGAGAAGGCCCTCCTTCTAGTGCTAGAGAGGTGCGCCTCTCTAGCCAATGGTACAACCAGAGAGCCTCTCCGGTCCGCTCTGGTGGGATGGACAGATGTTCTTAGGGCTATGCGGTCTCTTAAATATCCTGGCCCACTACCATGTAGGGCTTTAAAGGTAATAACCAGCACCTTGAATTGCACCCAGAGGCACACTGGCAACCAGTGCAGCTCCCGCAGCAATAGCGAGGCATGAGTATAACGCCCGCACCCCATCACAACCTGAGCAGCTACATTCTGGAACAGTTGCAGCCTCCAAATGGTCACCAAGGGCAGCCCCATGTAGAGTGCATTACAATAATCAAGTCTGGAGGTGACCAAAGCGTGTGTGCTCATGAGCAAAGAGTGCCGGTCTAGGAGCGGGCATAACTGGCGTATTACACGAAGTTGTGCAAAAGCCCTCCTAGCCACGACTGCCATCTGCTCTTCGAGCAGTCCTGAAGACTAGTCACCAAACTAAGAAAGCTAATTTGCAAATTGCATGAGGTAAGAAGGCCTCCTACTTTGCACTTAGACACTTCTACCTGCTAAGAAACCTCATTTTCTGAAAATGGATTATCTCTAAGGTATAATATGCTGGCTTTGTACTTAAGATGCTAAATTTGAAGACTGGAAGGTCGGCCAGTCAGCAGTTCGAGCCCTGAGTGCTGCACAATGGAGTGAGCTCCCTTCTCTGTCCCAGTTACTACCAACTTAGCAATTCAAAAGCAAGAAATTGCAAATATATAAATAGGTACCACTTTAGTGGGAAGGTAAACAGAGTTCCATGCATGTCATGTCATGCCTGCCACATGTCCAAGGAAACATCTGCAGATGCAGACATTACTGACTCTTTGTCTATAAATGGAGATGAGCACCAAACCCTAGAGTCTGATATGACTGGCTTACCTACCTTTACCTATAGATCTCTCACTCGCCACTGCTTCTTGGAGAATCTGGCTGTTTTCAAAGCTGTATTTTCAAAAATATAAAAGGTTGGCATCTTTAGTAGTAAACCCTAAAGCCCAAGTGATTGCTCTGTTCTGTTAGGTACTGGTGCTGAGTGTCCTGATGAGGTTTGTTGGCAGGCCTGAAAAAGCTCATCCAGTTCTGTTTTGCCTTATTATTATGTAAGCCCACTTTGGAGAAGTGCTTCTCTCGGTATGATAAGAAGAATTTTCTAAAACCAAGAGAAAATATGCTAAAACTCTCTCTTCTTGGGACAATGCATTAGGCCCCTACTTCAATCTATAAGGTAACATTGCATTTTGTTCTGGGTTCTCTCCCTCCCCCCCCCCTTTCCTTTTTCCGATGCCATTGTCTCCTTGTCTGACACTGAAAATCCTGTTCAAAATTGCACAGTGGTTTAGTCAAATGAATAGGTACAATAAACAGAGAAAAGTCAAGTTGTACCTGACAGAGGATGCATTCATATCTAGCCTTCAGGGAAGAAGAGATTGCATTATGTGAGGAAGCCAAGTGTTGGCGAGTATTTGTTCTGAACAAGAAGCAGACCAAAGCTTAACTGCTGCAATCCTCTTATCCTCTTTGTCTCTTCACCCACAAAAGTACTTGCTTTCTGGATGCTCTGTTGTTTGTCCTCTGCTTCTCTTCTGATTAGGAGCACTGCCTTACATAACATAGCATAGGGACAGATTTATCAGTTTGTATAGTTTCAAGAACACAACCTCCTAGTAGAGGTTATAAAGAAAAGGCAACAGAGCCATAGACTGCAGAAAATCCATGCTGATTGGCCTGTAGTAAGACCCTCCAATTACATTTTGAATACCACTGCTATTCAGAACTTGGAGAAGTTATTATTTTTACTACTATTCCCAGAATCCTTCACCTACCATGGCTATAATGGTTGGGGCATTCTGGGAGCACTGTCAGGCTGGACATCCCACTATAGTAATGTAGTAGACCATACAGCCAGTGACTCAATGATGAGTGTTGGGCAGCGGTAAATAACCTGACTCCCTAAAGGGGCCAATAGCTATGGGGAGATGAGCCACTTTAGGTGGGGTGATGGTTTCCTCAGTGGAGGAAATGCCACTGGAAACCATCATATTGGGCCCAACAGCAAAATGAGCGAAGGAGGAACCACTTCACTATTCTGATTCCCAATGGTCATGGAGATGTAAGAGGTCATGCCAGATGGACTGGCTGTCAATATCCTCAAGGTTGCAGTAGTCAGTTGCAGTCCTGGTGTTAAATCCTGCATGTCTAATTTTATATGTGCCACAGGAGATGGCTCTGTGATCATAGAGTGTGGGTCATGTCATGGCAAGCTGGGATCCTCCTTAAAATCATGCCAGTGGCATTTTTCCTGAAAATAATTTCCGGTGTGTGTGTGTGTAATGTATACTCCGACACGAATAGCAGCCACCAGCGTTGATTCTAGAAGTTGTAGCTTAAAATGTAACTTTCCCGAGCTCTGCTGTTTAAGAATGTACCAAATGCAACTGTAGGATTGTCTCTACAGAAATACTGCCTGGATGAATTCTGGGATATGTAGCCCCCAAAATAACTTCCATGAGCTGCTGATTAGGAAATGCAACCCTTAAAGTGCCAAACAGTCCAAATAAGTGTTGATAGGATTACAGAGAAAAAAATATTCATCCAGATGTAATGTTAATGCAGGTGGTTGTTTCAGCTGGCACCATTGTGGGTTCTTCTTTTTGAGCTGCAGTGATTATGACATGACTCATAACAGCAGGATTTGACCTAGACAATGAAGACATGCCTTTTCATCAAACAGCGAGTAACCCCAATAAAAATGCTGGCAATCTCTCTGTGAACCTGTCTAAAGTGTGGAGGTGGTACATGTGCCAAGTACAGGCTGGCTGGACAATGTAAGCAGAGACACAGATATAGAGGATGTCACTATTAAAGAATAGAAGCTTGATGTAACAAGTTATTTCTAAACACACCTGCTATATGATACCAACCACCCAAACAGAGACTGAAATCAAGGCATAGCTTCCTCACAACTTCTGCCCCTCTGAACAGCCAGCCCCCACAGACCACCTTAGAACTATGGAAGGCAAGCAAGGAGGACTACCAGATAACTGGGCAGAACTACATGACTCTCTACTGCCTGGCCAAGAACAACCATGGCCTGTGTGAAAAGCTTTAAATAGACTGTCTGCAGGGGTAGGAAGATCAAGGGCTAATCTGAGAAAGTGGGGTTTCCCTGTAGATGACAGCCTTGTGAATGCGAAGAAGTACAAACTATCTCCCATATGATACAATGCACATGATGCCCCTCAACGTGCACTGAGGAGGACCTTATGTTAGTAAGGGGAAATGCTGTTGATGTGTCCCGATATTGGACAGAGATCATCTAGCCCTTTTTAATTCTATTTTGTTTTTAGATGTGTTAATTTTAGCTTTGTATGTTATTATATGCTGGTGGTGCATCTGAAATGAATAAAGAAAGAAAGATGTAGCAATCAAAGATGATCAGAGGTCTAGTCTCCATCTCAGGAACAGAAGGTATTGGCTAGAAAGTGACAGATTAACTCGCTTAGTATCCTGCTGCTTCTAGAACAGTGGTTCCCAACGTGGGGAACACAGCCCAGTCGGAGACATCAATTCCCATAAGCCTAAGTCAATACATTGACTGATCAGTGCTTTGGGGAATTGACTTAGCCTTATGGGAATTAAAAGTCCAAAACCCAAAGGTTGGGAAACACTGTTCTAGATCAGGGGTTCTCAACCTATGGCCCGTGGACCAAATCAAGCCTGTGGCACCATTTCATGTGGCCTGCTGCCAGCGCTGCCAGAAGCTGTGCCATGTGTGGTTTCTTTTTAATGTAAACAGCATTTCAAAGCTGTTTACATTAACAAGGGACCAAACACGGCACAGCTTCTGCTTCCAGTGGCGGCGGGAGTGTGGGCATTGGGCCACATGTAATGGCACCCGGGTGGGGGGGGGGGAGAGAACCATTGGATTCCTGGTCTTGTCTCACTCCACCCCACCCCCACCTCCCTGGACCCCAGCCTTTCAAGGAAGGACTAGCTTCATTAAAAAGTCTCACCCTTTCCCCAAGCAGGCAGTTAATCTAATTATTGTCAGTGGTGGATGGGAGGGGGGAGTCCAAAACCTCCGTTGATGGTTGGCATCTCCCTCCCTCCTTTCATTGAGAAGCAAAATGGCCTCCCCTTTGAAGCTGATGAGACAAAATGGCCACCTCAAAATGGCCACCCCCATCATGCAGGACGGACAAAATCGCCGTCTGACCCTCTCAGCTGTCTGAGGGAGTGTGGCCCGGCCCACAGCTTGAAAAAAGTTGAGAACCCCTGTTCTATATCAACCTGTTTGGATAGTTCTTTCCCACGAATAACTGGTTTTTCTTTGACTTGGCTGTAGATTCTTGAGGAATGGCTAGTAGCAGGAGGACAGTGGAGGAGACTTCTGTGAATGCAACATTTAACTGTGGGGGGACAGAGACGGGACTCCATGCCTCATTTGTTTGTGACTCTGAGGCAAACAGCAGGGGTTTTATAAAGGCTTTTCAAAAAATAGATGTCATGGGAGCATTATACCTTCTGCTGAGTAGACTAAGGAGGATATGGCCAGCCCAAGCATGGAAAGTGAAAGGCAAAGCACTCAGCAAACTCTCCCTTGGCAAACTTAATAGGATATGGTCTTAGTCATAGCACGGGGACCCAAATTTCATTTGCTTAGCATAACAGATTTTAGCCTGTTAAAAGAAAGGCTGCTGGGATCCACTGGGTTGAGGGGAAAGTCTTTAATTTCCGGCAGAGGAAATCTGCATGCAGCAGCCAACATTAGTGTTTAGGAATTTAATATTCCATGTCTCATGTCCCACAGCTCTTGATGGATTCCCTACAATGAAGTGATCTCATCATGAGACACTTGGGACCTTCAGGTTTAAGGAAATCAAGTTTTGTTTTAATTTCTCCCCCCCAAAAATTGTCATTGCTGATTCCATAAATTAAAGCAATCATATTTCAATCTGACAGGGTTCAAATGGATCTCGGCCTGAGATTCAAGACTCAAAGTATGCAGTATTTTGTTACTATCAAAGGCAAGCAGTGGTGAGATGTCAAAAATTTTACTACCCCACTGTAATGTCATCACAGTGTGGGCGGAGCTAACTCATGGGGGCGGAGCTAACTCATGGGTGGAACAAAGTGGGGGGAATAAAATAAAAATAAAAATAAACACACACACACACCTCAAGCCACCCACCCACCCACAACACAAACCTGTAAATAAATTAAATAAATAAATAATACATTAAAATACACCCACCCACCCAGCCCAAACACAAATCAACCAGAGCTTTTAAACCAGAGCTTAAAGCTTATTCTGGCTAATCTTTCTCACACTAGGTCAGATGGAAGGAACTACAGAAGGAACTCACCACAAGATGGCTTCATTTTGGCACTTTTCAACTTTTCAACAGTTAAAGAAGTTAGATACTAAGTCTGCCTAACCAGTTCTCTAGGATAATATGCCTTAATGTAAATGTAAAACCTCCTTAAGGTTTCTCCAATTGGAACAGTTTGGCGCACATGCGCAGTGGGAGAACCAGTGAAAAGGTAAGCCCCGAAGGTGGTTCCCCCCAAAAGCTGCTACCGGTTCTTCGGGACACTGGGAAAAGTTACTACCGGTTCTGGAGACGTGGTGCGAACCTGTTACATCCCATCACTGAAGGCAAGGCAAGGGACCAGAACTACACAATCAGGACAGCGGATGTAAAAATTACTATTGCCGAAACAAAGTTTTGGCCTAAACAGGAAACTGCTTCTCTTGGGAAAAGCCAGTGGCCAGCCTTAGTAATGGGAATCCCATTTTTCCACCTTGAAGATGCACCAGTCCTTGTGGTTCCCTCCTGCAGTAGGTGTGGATACACTGTAATTGTATGTGCAACAACTGCTAAGAAATCAATGCTTGGTTTAAGTCGCCAGTGGGCAGCTCCCTCAGATAAGAATTGCCTCCTTGAATCTTTTGTGAATATTGTGTTATTAGTCTGTTGATGTATTGGGTGAAGTTACTACTCACTCAAGAATCTGTACAAATCTTAATTTCTGTTTCAGGCATTGTATGCTGCTATTCCCATGATAGCATTTTCCTTCTGCTCTGCCTCCCGTTAGTCATCCAAGTTGTTTTGTTGTAGAAATAGCTTTTTGTTAGTTCCTTCTCCTTGTCAAGGTCACCACCACTGCCGGCAGAACATTAGAGTCTGCAAAATAAAGAGCGATGTAGGACAGATATTGCATGAGACAGACATCTGAACCTTCATCTTCCAAGTTCCCAAAGTCCTTTTAATAGTAGATCTTGCTTATTTTAATGAGCCTCATTATACCTAATTTGTTCACTTCTCTTGTGTGCTAGTTAGCTACCATATGGTTTCAGTGGATGCCTAGTGAAAATGTATTTATTATCTCATAAAACATATATAAAGATAGCACATGCATGTAATTAAAGGAATTGTCTTTTGAGATATATATTTAATCAGTTAACCACCTGGAGCTTCTAGCCAAATCTTAATCAGCTAGCCGATGATGGACATCTTGAAGCTATGTCTGGTACAAAGCAAGAGGAGATACAGTATGGTGCATTCAGAGAAAGAGGTCTAATTGAATTGCATATTATCCAAGCATATGTGTTTTCCAAACCAAATTTCATTCAGAAGGGGAAATTAGATTATCAGAGTTGTACAGTTGGAAATAACTCCAAGGGCCAATCTCTTGCTGTTCTGGGAAATCCATAGCTATAGAATCCTTGACAAGTGCCCTTGTGGTGCTATCACCTGAAAACTCTCTTTAAAAGCTATCAGTTTACGTATAAGTTACAGTGGTACCTCGCTTAAAGAGCATAATGCGTTCCACAGGATTGCTCTTTAAGCGAGTTTGCTCTTTAAGCGAAACACCATTGAAAGTGACCAATTGTAGGGGGTACTGCAAACCCCAATTTATTTGTTAAGCGAGTTTTGGTTGGTTTTATTTGTTAAGCGAAGCGAACATTCAGAGAAAATTCTGCTCTTTAAGCGAGTTACTCTTTAAGCGAAATGCTCTTTATGTGAGGTTTGACTGTACTTTTAAATATAAATGCAACAGCCAGAGAGTTTTTGAAGGAAAAAGAGATTTTACCAACAAAATCAATTATAACATAACATTACATATGCATATGTGGTTGCTTAGTTCCGTTTAGATCCATGAGCCCCCATTAACAGTTCAATCATATGTTTAGGAATTTACAGTCACACATTTCTGCTTGACTCAGTACTTTCTATGTCTCTTCACAAAAATGGCTTTCTCTAGGCCTCACTACAAATTAGCACCAATAAACAAATCTCCAACTGCATACTTATTTTGCCAAGGGAAGATGTTAATAAATAAAAATAGTTATTTCTGGGGTTACAGTGCACTGGTTAAACTGCTGTATTGCAACCAAACCTGCTGACATTGTGAGTTCAGTCCCGATGGGCTCCAGGTTGACTCACTCTTCCATCCTTCCGAGGTTGGCAAAAAGGGAGGCAAAATGCTAATTGCCTTGTGCACTGCCCAGAGAATGCACTAAACACTATGGGGTGGCATATAAGTGAAATTGCTGATGCTATTGACAAGTGGCCATTCAGCCTTTGTGGTGGGGTAAAAAAGCCACCAAATGAGAGTTTACCACTCCCAGTGGCAGTCAATTCCACAGTCAATTTTTTTTAAAAAAATCAGAATGTAATTTTTATTAGAAATATCAGCTCTCATTTTCTGAATCTGTTGGTTTAGGTAGGGCATGCCTATGGACCAGGAAACAAGTTTTTATGTGGCAGACTTTTAAATGCTTGAAGAATGGGTGGAGTACAAGTATAATAAATAAATAAGTTCTAAACCACTTTTTTCCCAGACTAAATACATCCAGGTTACTCACCCATTCCTCATACAGCTTGGTTTCCAAATTCCCAGAGATATGCATTCCTGTAGAGAGTTGGCTTGACTTGACCTGTATCAGGAGTTCCCCTCTCAAGTGTAGGTACTAGCTGTCCTAAAGTTCTGATTAATAAATGAATTAGAAAATAGGACATCTTGGCTTACGTGCGAACAAAATTTCAGCTTTATGTATCATATAAAAATGTCAGGTAAACTTCAAATATCTTGAAATTCTTTGATTTTGACATGGTAGAATGTCTGGGGTTACATGTCCTGAAGGAAGCTGTTATTTTCCCTTACTTGTTTACATTTACATGCATTTTTTCCTATAAAATCAAACAAGACAAGGTATAGTACAAAAAATGAAACATCATTCTAAACCAACAAAAATTCTTGGAAACACTGAAACATTTTAAAATTCTAAATTGAAAAGATGCATTTTGATGCATTTTCTACAAGTAGTGAGAATGTAAACAGATTACTCCACTGTATAGTAGTGACGTACAAGAACGTGACTTTGTGTCCATCAAACCTGTGTTTTATAGGGTCTTTTCATGTGGACATACATAACCAGAGAGGAGCATAAAAAGACAGGCATTTTGTTTGATGGCCACATTGTAATCATAAATATTGGAAGTGTAGGTCTTTCATCATGAAGAGTCTAAATAGCCTTGACCTCAAAGAGGCAGCTGTATTGATCCATAGCAACAACTCCAGTCTAGCATTTTTCATCTCTCCAGGAACTGGTCCTTCTCACATATAACACTGGGGAACAGTGATTTTGGTGCCTCACAATTTTCACCTATTTCTGGCTATATTTGGGTCACTGATTCCAAAAATGATTTCAGTTATGCCCCATCAGCTCTAGTTTTTTAGATATGGCTTATTCACATTAGGCCAATCTAACTATACTGGTTGCATATATAACCAGAGGAGTAGCAAAGGTGTAAGCCACCCAGGGTGGAGTGAAATTTTGCCGCCGCCGCCGCCGCCGCCCCCCCCCAAAAAAAATCCACCCACCCAACCTTTTTTTTTTGTTGCCCTCCCAAATATTTTCCCATCCCTAAAAGATTTTTCCACCACCCCTCCCACCCCCGGGAGCCTTCGATGCGCCCCTGGAGGCAAAAAAAAATGTTTGAAAAAAAATATTTGGGGGAAAAAATTGAGGGGGGCTTCAAAATGCCACCCCCCTGGAGCATGCCGCCTGAGGCATTTGCCCCCCTGACCCCTCTTCCTAATACAAGTGTAGGCAAATACAAGTGTAGTCATAAGAGCAATGTATAATGACATCATTGATATCTCATGAACTAGAGCTGCTAGAACAAAATGGATGGCATTTTCAGAATCAGCTGCCCCAAAATGCCCGAAATCAGTTGAAAAATTTTAGGCACCAAGAAAAAAATTTTTTTGTTCCCCAGTTTAATGGATCTTAATTGCCCATTCAAGACCAAGCTATCTACCAACTTTTGTAGTAAACGCCTATAGTTCATAACACCATAGTGTTCTCAGGAAAATGTATTTTTCCACCCATCCCCAGTTACTTTATGGATTATACCTAATCATAGAAGGTGACAATGAAGCCAGATGATATTATCTACCCAACTGATCCGAAGTCCAGTGACCTCTATCAGGGATTTTTTTTTTTTTTTGGCGGGTTGGGGGTTGGTATACACACTAGGTCAGGAGTTTCCAACCTACAGCCTGTGGGCCTAATCTGGCCCCTGCATATTAATAAACTGGCCCATAGTGGCCACCCAGGCACCTATAGACCTCCCCCCACCCCCGGAAGTTGAAATGTGTCACTTACCACCACCACGATTGCATCAGTTTTGAGGCTTTTTGCACAGTCTCCACCACTTCTTCCAGCAGCAGGAGGCTTTGCGGAGCATAATCGCTCTGTTTCTGGGTTTTTCTGTTGCTCCTCTGCTGACCTTCTGCAGGGAAAGCACACCATTCTAGGACTTCTTGGTTCCACACCGGGCACCCAGGTGATCGCGTCAAAAAAGTCCATGCAGTGCAGGCGGCTGTTTCTTGGTATTCTCAGTAGTTCCATAAACAAAGCAAATCACGTGTGCCTGATGTTGACAGACTTTGATGCATGAAGACATTTGCCATTTAGAAAAAGAATGGCATTCTGCATGTGCTCAGATTTAGTACAGTTGAACCCCAGTTAACAAACAGCTCAGTTAACATAAAAATCGCATAACAAAAGGAAATCCATAGAAAATAGTGGCTCGGCTTACACAATTTTTTTCAAAACTGATTAATTGGTTTTCAATGCACTCCTATGGGAAACCAAGATTCAGTTAAAGTATTTTTATTTTAATGCATTCCTATGGGAAATTACATTCAATGCATTCCTATAGGAAATTCGGTTAAAGTAATTTTCTCTGTAAGAAATGTCCCAGAGAACGCATTAATTATGTTAACCAAGATTCAGGGCCATAACCAGAGAGGGGTGGGGGGTGGGGCAAAAATGCTCCTGAGCTAACAGCCCCCAGCCCAGGGTGCCAATGTTATATGTGTGTGTGTGACATTGTTGCCGCTCCTGAAACACACACACCCCTCAGTCTAGAATCCTGGCTACGGCCTTGTCAAGGTTTCATTGTAAATGCCAGATGGCTAGTAAAAACTGTTGGCTACCAGTCTTTGACACAGTTGTTGACTCCTAGAAAATGAGCTGATGGCTAGATGGTATTGTAGACACAATGGGCACAAAGCTGAGTGAGTTGAGGAGGATGGTGGAGGACAGAAGTGCCTGGCGGAGAGTGGTCCATGGGGTCGCAAAGAGTCGGAATCGACTGTGCGACTGAACAACAAAAAAAGTAAAAGCCGCCCTTGCTTGAGAGCCAGTCGTAGCCAACTATAGGGTTCAGTGCTCATCTCTGTTTACAGCCAAAGACCCAGCGCTGTCTGCGTTTGCATACATTTCTGTGGACATGTGGCTGAAGTGGTACCTATTTATCTACTTGCAATTTCTTGCTTTCGAACTGCTAGTTTGGCAGGAACTCGGAGAGAGGTGGGAGCTCACTTAGTCATGCAGTACTCAGGTTTCTAACTGCTGGCCTGCCAACCTTACAGTTGTCAAGTTCAGCATCTTAACCACAAAGTCATCGCAGTCCCTAATGAGCTAAAACAGTCACCTTTTATTTTAATGTTAGCAGTTGCAGAGCCTTAAAGTGTTATTAACTTTGGCTACCAAATCCCAGAGCTGTAGCCCAAAAAGTAACTTTCCCAAATTTAGAGCAAAGGATACTTGCATTTTGCAAAACAAAGGATGCTTGCATCTTTGTTTCTTGACAGCAGTTGGAGATAAACACTCATGCAGGAAGAGTTGTTTAGTTAACACATCAAGATGAACTTTTGAAGATTCAAGCTCACCTTGACCCAATACAAGTTGTATTGGAACAGCATTAGCCTCATAAAATAGTCTTTATGACATTTATTTCCTGCACTGATTATGAGCACCTCTCATACAATGAGAAGTAGAACAGGAGCATGTCAAGATAAACTTGAGGTTTATGTCATTCACTCAATTAAAAAAAAAAAAACAACCCCACTATATTGAATGTATGAAATGTTCTCAACTGCTGATCATGGCTTCTGGGAATTGAAGTCCAAGAACACCTGGAGTGACAAGGTTTGCCAACATGGTTATAGAACACCCACTGCTGTACATTTCATAATCTAACTTCCTGATTTATGTTGTACCTTATAGTCACTATTAAAGGAAAGCCAACTCCCCTTGCAGTCAGGTTACATTCAAGTAACATCAGACAGTGGTATCATCTTCTCCATGGCTTCAAGCAGCAAAATGGCTTAAAGATTATGTCTGCATCTGTAGATGTTTCAACAGTGCATGCCCAAGAAACATCCCACTTGGAAAAAGTCATTTTGAGTCCAAACTAAGTCATAGAGAGCATGTATTTTATGGGGGGGGGGGGGAATCCTGGGTTCGGTCCCTGGTGACTTTAGGAGAAAAAGGGAAATATTGGTGGCCAGGCTGGGGAAGCTGAGTACCAAAATGTCTGCTTTGTAAGCAAGTTCAACGCCTGGCCTCTTATAATTGGGTAGGGTACAGAATTATCTTGAGCTATTGAATAACAAAGTCAGATAACCTGCCTTGTACTCCACACGCTTCTTTAAATAGAAAATTGGATTCCATAAATCCCACTTAATAACAAATGAGGTGATTTCCCCATCAGTTGGAAAATTAATTGGGAGATAGTTATGTAAATTTTTGCGGGTGGTATATTAAGAAAAATATTGCTTTCTTCTGACTGCATAACACAGCCGCAACCTTCAGGAGATGAGTGTCCTCATCTAGGGAGATGACTTTGTGGTCTTGTTTTAGAATCACGGGAACTAGCCTCCATTTCCTCACCTAGCAGAAAATAACCAAATAATTATGTTTGGTCATAAGCCTGTATTTTGAAGGTGGTGACATGAGAGGACAAAAAAAGGTCACTAAGGGAGTGTTCTTTGTCTCTCAGTAAATTATTCAACTATCACATGCATCACCAGATTTACTATTAGGACATCTAATTTAGGGTTCAGTCTTAAGTTTAAATAACTGACTACATAACAATCATAACTTTCCACATAGCGTACAGGAATAGATACAGCTTCTGTGTGATCCCTATCAGCTATAGCTATAGGTTATTTTGGCTTCAAACAATGTGTTCAGTGAAGTTCTTTCCTCCTGTTTTTGAAGGTCCACATTTCCTTCAGGATATGTGATATTTCCAAATCTGGTTGGTCAGATGATTTAACCAACTGCTTCCTGGTTATTTACACCAAGGTGACACTGATTGTATCTGGTGCTTGAGGAGCCAGAAAGGAACAAAGAGATAAAAGAGTTGTCAGATCTGCCTTAAGTTTAAAACAGGTCTGATATACCAACTGTGAATTTCCTTATAGTATGAGCGTCATAGGAGAACATAATCTGTCTCCCTCTCTCAACAGATTGGCAGGGCTAGAGATATTGCTTGTAGGGGACACAAGATTATTTTCCTTCTAGGAGAGCTAAAGAACATACAGTATGTTAAAGCAGGCCAGGGTGAAAACTTTGTGTCATTTAGCTCTTTCTAGGTGGTGAAAATAATCTTCTGGAGTGAAGATTTTATTTTGGTTCCTGATTGCAAAGTAGCATGAAACATGGGCTATTTCCATCCGGAATTCTGTATCCTGGATTTTTTTTTTTTTTTGGTGATTTCTTTAGGTTTCATTGAGCCCAGTTGTTACAAGACTGGTGTGATAATCCAAAGGACAGTAATTTTATTTCTCTGGTTTCTGCCCAGCCTGGGGTGTTAAGTCTCAGCTAGGATAGAGGGGGCTAACAAACAAAAAAAAGACTGTGATCTAGTTTGAGCCATCATCTGATCTTCTGGAGCCACAAACTTACATCAAGAGGGATCCCAGTTTCACTCCTAAATAGGGAGGTTGGCTTGCAGTGTGGGATACCGAAAATAGTTCTCAGAACTTTTGATTATAGACTAGAACCTCTAGTCTAGGGAATGAAAATCTGTTATATACATAGCTGAGAGACATAAACAAATGAGTACCACTTTAGAAAAATCCTTAAAGAGGAAACCTTTAAGACTGATGGTATATATCAGCTCCCATTTGAAAAGAAGAATTTCTGAATGATAGAGAGATATCTCTGAGCATTCTCAGTTGCATGATCCATTTGGGCTTTCCACAGTCCACCTATCTGGAAGAGAACACCGAAGAATTTGTAAGTGTTAACATAGGTTTTTTGTTTTTGTTTATTTGTTTTCCATTGAATGGTGAAATACATTTTGAGGGTTGGATTTATTTATTTATTCAAATTTATATACCGCCCTGCTCGCTCGGGCGACCCAGGGCAGTTTACAACATCATAAAAACCAAAGCCATTACCAAAACTTCAAATTTACAGTTATAAAAAAAAATTAAAATATGATTGGTGGGTGGGGAGTTAGTTGATAATTAGTATAAAGATGCTCTTCAGTGCAATTAATTGAAAATGCCTGAGGAGGTCTTCTAAGACTTACTTGAAAAGATGATAGGAATTACTTTGTCTGCATACACCAGTGGTCTCTTCACCAGTTAGGAAGGTTAAATAAAGGGTGAACAATGAGTCAATATGCAAGTTAATAACAGTGGTGACAGACTTCTGCCATAGTACAGGCAGTTTTTTCTGAGAAGTTACCAGGTCAACATTCCACCTTGAGATTGCCAAAGCCAAACCTGAGACAAGGCAGCAGACCCTCGTGGGGCCACAAGGGAGGCCCATTGCAGTAGCACAGGGGCATGTCTTTGTGATATGTGAAAAACAAACACAACACACATGAACCTTGACATAGACCCAGCACCAAGTGAGAATGGGAGGAGAAGGGTGTGCAGCCTTGAAAGAAACCACACAGAAAATCAATCTTTTCCAACACTACTTGCCTTGAAATCTCTCTCTCTCTCTCTGCATGGCCTGAGGAAGTGTAGCAATTTCAAAAAAAGATTCTGCCAGTGCCTTAAAACCTAGCAACCCCACCAGAGCATGATATAACAAGGCTATCTGTGTAGTTGGTATATTAAGCCTAAGCTGGTATGAACATGTGAACGGACAATAAAGGGCCAATGGATTTCAGAGATTTTATTGTTCACTTCTAAGCCAAATGCTGATAAATTGCTGCTCTTAACTCTCCAACCCTTGACCAATTTTCCAGCTGGAAGTAGAGGATTTTGTTCATTTGGGTCATCCATTCACTTACCGTATTTTTTTGATCATAAGATGCACTTTTTTTCACCCAAAAGTGGTGTATGTGGGGGGGGGGGGACTAGAGTGTGTCTTATGGTCCAAAGGTGGGGGGGGTGATGGAGGGACGGCGTGGCAGGGAAGCCGACCCAGGATTCCCCGTTCACCATTATAGCCATGCAGCCCCTGTACTGCTATCGGTGCTTGGGTTGTGGGGAGGAATGGGTTCATGCGCCCGTTCTTCCCACCACCCAAGTGCCAATTGATTCCAGCACACAATTGGCGCTTGGGTTGTGGGGAAACGGGTGCGTGTAGTTGTCCTCCCCAACCCAAGCGCCAATCACACTGGGATCAGTTGGCGCTTGGGAGGTGGGGAGGAATGGGTGAGCGCACCCATTTCTCCCCACATCGCAAGTGCCGATCATGCACTGGGATCAATCGGCACTCGGGAGATGGGGAGGAATGGGTGAACACACCCATTCCATCCCACATCCCAAGCGCCAATTGATCCCAGTGCATGATCAGCATTTGAGTTGGGGGGGGGGGAATGGGTGCATGCACCCATTCCTCCACACAACCCAAGCGCCGAAGGCCGCGCGTGATCAGTGGTTGGCTTGGGTGGGGGGGGGAACCAGCTGATCACCCATTCCTCCCCAAAAGCCAAGCACCGATAGCAGCGTGCGATCAGTGCTTGACTTGTGGCGGGGGGAACCAGCTGATCACCCGTTTTCCCCCACAAGCCAAGCGCCGAAGGCAGCGCACGATCAGCGCTTGGCTTGTCAGGGGAAACAGGTGGTCAGCTGGTTCCCACCCACAACCCAAGCACCGATCACGAATTGGGATCAATCAGTGCTTGGGTTGTGGGGTGGATGGGCTCATGCACCCATTCTTCCCTCCAACCCAAGCACCAATGGATCAAAACGCATGATCAGCCCTTGGGTTGTGTGGAGGAATGGGCACACGCGCTGGTTCCCCCAACCCAAGCGCTGGACGCGCACCCAGTTTGTAGAGCGGTTTTTAGAGTGCCAGTTGCATCCTGTGAAAATTCTAAAACACTAAAAATGCTTTAAAAACGCTTTAAACACTGGGTGCACCTTATGGTCCGAAAAATACGGTCTCTCTCTCTCTCTCTCGCTCTCAAATTTATTCATCGCCCTTCTCACAAAGTGACCCATGACAATTTACAACAAAAGCATCAATAACAGTTAAAACCAATCTAAAAAGTTATTAATTAAGAGTTTAAAACTAGCTAAAACAAATTAAAATATTAAAGATTAAAAATTTATATTAAAGTACAACTAACGACAAGGGGGCTCAGATAAGCCAACGGGTTGGGGTCATTATACTGCCTGTCCCCCAAACCCATCCCGCCAGCCAGGTTTTCACTCCTTTCCTAAAGGACAGCAACTCTGCATATGTAATTCAACTGGTAGGAGGTTCCATAGGGCCGGAGCGGATACAGAGAAGGCCCTCCTTCTAGTGCCAGAGAGGTGCGCCTCTCTGGCCGATGGCACAACCAGAGAGCCTCTCCGGTCCGCTCTGGTGGGACGGACAGATGCCCTTGGGATGATGCGGTCTCTTAAGTATCCTGGTCCACTACCATGTAGGGCTTTAAAGGTAATAACCAGCACCTTGAATTGCACCCGGAGGCAAACTGGAAGCCAGTGCAGCTCCCTCAGCAGTGCTGAGGCACAGGCATAACACTCGCACCCCAACACCACTCAAGCAGCCGCGTTCTGGACCAGCTGAAGCCTCCAAATGGTCACCAAGGGCAGCTCCATGTAGAGTGCATTACAATAATCAAGTCTGGAGGTGACCAAAGCGTGTGTGCTCATGAGCAAAGAGTGCCGGTCTAGGAGCGGGCATAACTGGCGTATTACACGAAGTTGTGCAAAGACCCTCCTAGCCACGACTGCCACCTGCTCTTCGACAAGTAGTCGTGAGTCCAGGAGGACCCCCAGATTACACACTGGGTCTGTTTGGGGCAAAACCGCCCCATCCAGAACTAAAGATGGTAGCTCCCAAGATAATGCAGGGCCCCTGACCCACAACCACTCAATCTTGCAGGATTCAGTTGTAGCCCGTTGTCCCCTATCCAGACCCTAACAGCCTCCAGGCACCTGGAAAGGACATCCACTACATCACTAGGGTCCCCACGGGCCGAGATGTACAGCTGGGTGTCATTAGTGTATTGATGATACCTCACCCCATGGGAACAGATGATCTCACCCAGCAGTTTCATGCAGATGTTAAATAGGAGAGGAGAGAGCACCGAACCCTGAGGCACCCCATATTGGAGCAGCCTAGGGCTGGATTTCTCACTCTCCAACCACACCGACTGCATCCAGCCCTTCAGAAATGAGGAAAACCAGGACCACACAGTGCCCTGGATCCCCAATCCTCGGAGCCTTTCCAGAAGGATAGCATGGTCGACGGTATCAAAAGCCGCTGAGAGGTCAAGAAGAGCCAGGACGGTCTGATGCCCGCCATCCCGCTCTCTCATTTCTTTCATTTGTATGTCACCCAGCTAACCGATCAGTCACTCTGGACAGTTAACAAGAATAAAAGAACATCCACCACAAAGATTGCTCCACAAAAGAGAGTAAAAGATCACAAGTACATATGAAATTGATAAACAATAAGGCATAAAACAGGATTTGAGGTGGCTTACTGGTTAGGATGCTGAACTTGAAGATTAGAAGAGTTTTGCATGTTAATACTACAGGGTTGCAGTAGCTTAGTGATTAAGACACTGAGCTTGACAACTGGATGGTCGGAAGGTCAGCAGTTCAAGATCCGAGTGCTGCTCAATGGAGTGAGTGCCCATTGTTTGTCCTAGCCCCTGTTAACCTAGCAGATCAAAAGCAAGAAATTGCAAGTAGATAAATAGGTACCGCTATTGGAACTGGAATATGAAATGGGGAAAAAAGAATTATGAAAAGATTGTTAGAGTAAAAGAACATAATTATAAAATGTTGTGGAGGTGGTACCTGATCCCAGTTCGGTTACATCAAATGGACAATGCTAAAACTAAAAAATGTTGGTGATGTAATGATAACATGGGGACATATGAGCACATGTGGTGGAGTTGTAAAGTGATTAAAGTTTTTTTTTTGGGGGGGGGGAATAGAAGGAGAAATGTCAGAAATTTTAAAGTTGAATGTAAAACTGGGGTAAGGTGCTGCCTTGTAACAGAAATAGATAATATGAACTTGGATATGAATAAAAAAGATTAATTGTCTATAATGTTGACTGTGTCAAGACAATGTATTGCAAGGAATTGGAAAAGTGATTCTGTATTAAGGTTGGAAGAATGGTATAAAGAAATGTGGGAAATCACTTTAAATGATAAACTTATATGGGAAATAAAAAAAGAAGGGTGTAATTGTGGAAAACAAGTTTTGGGAGATATGGAGACCCTTTGTAGAGTATATCTTGGTAGAATTTAAAGGTGTTAAACCAGTATCAGATTATATGGGTTTTTGGAAACAATAGAGAAGTTGTGACAAAATTGCAGTTACCAGGACTTTGTATATAACACAGGGTGTTGTTAATTTCTTTGAGGACATGTGTTAGAAAATGTAACAGGGAATTATAATAATATTTTGGTATTTTTTATTTTTTTACTTTATTTGTTGTTATTGTGTTGTGCTGCATTGCATTGTATTGTTAGTTTGGGTTTTTTGTACGTTTTAAAAATCAATAAAGCCATTCGGAGGCTGCAGCTGCTACAGAACGTGGCTGCTCGGGTAGTGATGGGTTGCCTCACCACTGCTTTGGGAGATGCACTGGTTGCCAGTATGTCTCTGGGTACAATTCAAGGTGCTTGTCATTACCTTTAAGGCCCTACATGGTAGTGGGCCAGGATACTTAAGAGACTCTGTCGCCCTGAGAACATATGTCCGTCCCACCAGGGTGGATCGGAGATGATCTTATCATTCCGTCAGCTAGAGAGGCACATCTCTCAAGCACCAGAAGGAGGGCCTTCTCCGTGTCCACCCCTGCCCTTTGGAACCTCCTGCCAACTGAGTTACGCTTACAGACAGAGCTACTGCCCTTTTGGAAGGGCCTAAAAACCTGGCTGGTAGGGCAGGTGAGGGGCTCCAGCAATATGGGGTCCCGTGTGAGTGGCTGATTTGATTTTTTTAGAATTTGATTTTAAACCTTTTAAACGTTGTAAATCTTTTAAATTTTTGAGTTTTTGTAAATTTATAGTTTTGAAATTTTAATTCATTTTGAACTTTCAGGTTTTTAATTTCTGAATTTATAAGGGTATAATGGGATTATTCTGTATATTGTATTCATTATGTATAATTTTTTCTTTTTATTTGTAAGCCTCCTAGAGTCGGGTTCACCTGATTAGGGCGGGATCATTAAATTTGAATAAATAAATAAATTTAAAAAATAAGTACCGCACACACAGAGAGGGAGGAGGTCAGATGAGCCAACAGACTGGGGCAACCGTCCGGCCCATACTCCACACATGCTCTGCCAACCATGTCTTAACCCCCTTCCTAAAGGGCAGCAGCTCCATCTGGAGATGCAGCTCACTTGGCAAGAGGTTCCATAGGGCCAGAGCAGACACGGAAAAGGCCCTCCTCCTAGTGCTAGAGAGGTGTGCCTCTCTAGCCAATGGTACAACCAGAGAACTTCTCCGGTCCGCTCTGGTAGAAAAGAGAGATGTCCTTAGGGTGATGCAGTCTCTTAGGTATCCTGGCCCACTACCATATAGGGCTTTAAAGATAATAACCAGCACCTTGAATTGCACCCAGAGGCAAATTGGCAGCCAGTGCAGCTCCTGCAGCAATGGTGAGGCGTGAGCATAACGTCCGCACCCCATCACGACCCAAGCAGCCACATCCTGGACCACTTGCAATCTCTGAATTGTCAACAAGTGCAGCCTCATGTAGAGCACATTACAATAATCCAGTCTGGAGGTGACCAAAGCATGTGTGATCATGAGCAAGGAGTCCTGGTCTAGAAGCAGGCATAACTGGCAAATTACACAAAGTTGTGCAAAAGCCCTCCTGGCCACGACTGCCACCTGCTCTTCGAGCAGTAGTCGTAAGTCCAAGAGGACCCCCAGATTACACACCAAGTCTGTTTGGGGCAACACTGCCACATCTAGAACCAAAGATGGTAGCTCCCAGGTTAACGCAGGACCACTGACCCACAACCACTCAGTCTTGTCAGGATTCAGCTGTAGCCCATTGTCCCCATCCAGACCCTGAAAGCATCCAGGCACCTGGAAAGGACTTCCACTGCATCACTTGGGCACGGAAGCCTATGGATAGCCAGTGCAGGCAAGCTAGGGTTGTGGAGACATGATAAAATCTCCATAACCCCAACACCAGTCTTTCTCCTTATCGACCATTTTAGTCTATAAAACAAAACAAACAACAAAAAGAAAAAAACAGGCTCCAAAAACTTTTACTACCACACTGTGGGCGTGGTATGGTGGGCATGGCGAGGGGGAAAGCCCTGCGTTGCACCCGAATTAGGACTACTTTATTTCAAAACCTGGATGGGCAGGGCCAGCCAGAATTTCTGCTACCAGTTCTGGCAAACTGGTGCGAACCTGCTGCTGCCCACCACTGGGAACAGGTATTTCTGAACAAGTGCAGAGCTTTGGCTAACTAATGTGATTGCGCATGACCAGAAGAAAGTGTGGATCACTAACCCATATCTTGCAACTGTGCTACATTTCATGTTCTGCATCTCAAGATACTCTGTATCTGTGTTCAGGAGCAAACATCTGAGCAAAAAGTGATAGGGAGCAAAAAATTAATAATCTGAAAATTAAAAAAATCTGACTAGTAGCTGCTCAACTTTTGAATCTATTTTTATTATCTATCCTGTAAAACTCTCCTATTTAAAGGATACTATCTCTCTCTTAAACTCAGGGTTTTGGCAAGCTTTTAATATGTTTTAATGTGGTCTAATTATACTCTGGGAGAGTTATAGTGACTTGAATGCGTTTTTAAACTGTATTTGAAACAAGCCCTTGGGAGCTGATTGTGGAGCTGAATGGCAGGATAAGAATATTTTATGAATGAGTGAGTGAATGAAACTAGCAGTGAGAAATATGGGGTCTCTTAGACTGAGGGTCCAATACTTTGTGTAAAGCTTGAAGGAATACATTTTTCTTCCTCCTCTCAACATTCTACCTCCAGGTTTAATGCAGTACAGTTGTACGTCGCTTAAATAGCATAATGTGTTCCACAGGGTTGCTCTTTAATAGTGCAGGGGTTTCCAACTTTTTTACGCTGCTGGCCTTACCACGCTCCCGGACAGCTTAGTGGGCTTGACCACGCCCTTGGAAGCGGGCTCGTGTACAACGACTGTAAATGTGCCCAGTTCTGCATTTATGACAGGTATGGGTGCATTTATGCATGCACAGGCACATTTTACAGCTGACGTAAATGCATCTGCTTCCACTTCCAGGAGCGGCGAGGGTGGCCATGGGCCACATGAAATGGTGCTGCGGACCACAGGTTGGGAACCCCTGCATTAGTGCCACTCAGTCAACAGAGGATGTGTTAAGATATATTATTTATTTAAGCATTATGATACCTTCCTCACTTCTTTCTCACTAATAAGTCTCCAGGAACCACAGAATGGGAGCCTGTCTATACTGTACTTCCAATATATCCTGTTTTTTTATCATTTTGGCTACCATTTGGGTCATCTCAAATTAAGGTATCAACACTTGTTTTCAATTAAAGTGCTCCGAACCACTTCTTTTTTACTGCTGTCTGGCTACTTTATGGCAAGTACTACGGCTGCATTTGTTTTGGCATGCTGCTAAATTATCCCATTTGGTAGCCTGTGTAGAGTGGTGGAGGGCAGCAGTGGTGAGTGGCAGCGGGCAGTGGTGGTGAGTGGCAGCGGCAGTGAGTGGTGGCAGTGCAGCATGGGGTGACTCAAGCGAGGGCTGCCGCCGCACCTCTGAGGAGGCAGCTGAGGGCCTCCCTGTATGCCCCACTCTGCAGCCCAAAATGCTGCTAGAGATTGCGCATGCGTGAAAATAGCAATTGATGCATGCACACTGAATACTGGAGGTGTGCATGTGTCAATTTGGTTATTTTCACGCATGCGCACTCTCCAGCAGCCATTTTGGACTGCAGAGTGGGGCAGCCAGTGATGCGACTGAATCGGTCGCCTAAAAAAATGGCTACAACCTCGGGTGGTCTCCTGGGGAGGTTAGTAACCCCCCCCCGGAGACCATCCAGGATCTGTACTACTGGTTCTATAGAACCAGGGCGAACCAGCCTATGCCCACCACTGGTTGAGGGCAAAATGCTAATTAACTTGTAAACCATCCAAAGAGTGTACTTATTGCTATAGGGCAGGTATAAGTGTGATTGTTTAGTTTTAACCAATAGGGCAACATTGCCCTGGACATCAAAAGTGTTCATGTATCACTCTGTTTAGAGGAGATGACAAAGTTACTAAAAGAAAGCATTTTAAATGTCTCTACCATTTTTCTTTCTATTATTGTCCTGGCAGTATGAAGGACAGGTTTCACTTACCAGTAACTGTCGTTCTCCGAGTATGTTGTTTGGGGATTCACACTGATGGGTTCTGCGCCTGCGCTGAATCCTGAGCGGAGCTGGAAAGCTGATTGGATAAAGAGTTTTGAATGTGGGACCGCCCACCATGCCCAACCCCTTTAGGCGCCATTTCGCGCTTTCCCCTCAGTTTGATATTAAAGCTGCCCGCTAAGCATAAGGCCATCTCAGGCCGGCAGCCCTGAGGGGAGGCAGGGTTGGGTTGTGTGAATCCCCAAACAACATACTCGGAGAACGACAGTTACTGGTAAGTGAAACCTGTCCTTCTCCTTCGGGTTGTTTGGGGATGCACACTGATGGGTGACTAGCAAGCTCACTTACTTGGATGGTGGGCAGCCGGCGTCCTGAGATGTAGGAGAGCGCGATGGCATCATGGATGGGCGGTCATCAGCGAAGAGGATCGGAGACCAGCCGTCAGGATGGATCTGCCCCGTCTGACATCGGAAGCAGACCTTGTGTCAACCCGGTAGTGGGTGATGAAGGTGGAGGACCTGGACCAGGTAGCAGCCTTGCAGATGTCCTCCATCGGGATGCCTTCGAGGAACGCAGTGGAGGAAGCCAATGTCCTGGTGGAGTGAGCCCGGACATGAGGCGGGGGTGGCAGAGATGACATCTCATAGGCCAAGTAGATGGTGCTTGAGATCCATTTGGAAAGTCTCTGGGCAGACAGAGAGTGTCCCTTGGACCTGCCACCATAGGCCACAAACAGTTGCTTGGCTCTTCTGAAGGACGCAGTCCTTTGTGTGTAGAACAGCAAGGCCCTCCTGACATCCAGCGAATGCCACACTCTCTCTTGTGCAGACGAAGGATTCAGGAAGAATGCTGGAAGCGTGATGGACTGGGCCAGGTGGAATTCAGTCAGGACTTTGGGCAGAAAGGCCAGGTCCGGGTGCAATACTACCCTATCGGGGTAGAATTTGAGAAAAGGAGGGTCAGACCGCAGGGCTGCCAGTTCTCCTGCCCTCCGGGCAGAGGTGATGGCTACGAGAAAGGCAGTTTTGTAAGAAACAAACTTAATGTCCACTGTAGCCATGGGCTCAAAGGGCGCCTTCGTGAGCATGGTGAGCACAGCAGTGAGGGACCACTGAGGAGGTGGTAGCTTCACTGGAGGGTAGGCATTACGCAGTCCCTGGAGGAATCTTTTAACAGTCTTGTCTCTGAAAGCGGAGGACAATACTGATGAAGGTGGGGCCTTGGCTACCACCGCAGCCAAGTGGACCTTTAAGGATGAGTGTGCAGATCCTGACTCAGCCAGGTGCAGGAGGTAGGACATGACGTCCTGCAGGGATGCCGAGTCCATGGTGCGGTCACTGGATGCTAGAAAGTCTATGAAGCGACGGTACTTGGCATCATAGGACTTTCGCGTGGAAGGTTTCCTTGAAAGTTCAAGGATCCGTGTTATGTCGGGCGGATAAGCCAGGCCGTCAGGTGTAGGCTCGGCAGATCCGAGTGGAGGATCCGACCGTCCTCCATGCGGAGGAGGTTCGGATCGGTGGGTAGGCGGAGGCGGTTGCAAGCCAGGGTTTGGAGTAGCGGGAACCACGGCTGGCGCGGCCAGGACGGGGCGATCAGGATCGCCCAGGCGTTCTCCGCACGGATCCGTACCAGGACCCGTTGGATGAGAGGGATCGGAGGAAACATGTACAGCAGTTCCTGGTGCCACGGCACCATGAAGGCATCGCCCTCCGATCCGTGGCCGATCCCCGCCCGGGAGCAGTAACGGCGGCACTTGGTGTTGATCTGTGTCGCGAACACGTCTAGGCTCGGTGTGCCCCACCGTCGGCACAGGCGGTCGAACACCGATCCGTCCAGTTGCCATTCGTGCATCGCTGACCCTTTGTGGCTCAGGGAGTCCGCCTCTAAGTTCAGCGTGCCCTGGATGTGGACACCTATGGGGAACACATGTACCTTCAGGCACCTCTCCCAGATCTGGACCGCCAGGTGAAGGAGGGAGAGGGACTTGGTCCCTCCTTGCCGGTTGAGGTAGGCTAGGGTCATGGTGTTGTCCGAAGTGATCTGCACCACGCGGCCTGCTAGGGACAGTCTGAAGGACCTCATCGCCTTCCATACCGCTAACAGTTCGAGGAAGTTGATGTGGCGGTCGGCTTCCGCGGGCGTCCAGATGCCGTGGACTCGTAACCCGAGGCAGCACGCACCCCATCCGTGTGTGCTCGCGCCGGTGGTGACCTGGACGGATGGCGCGGGGAGGGTGAAGAGCTTCCCGGCGGTCACATTGCGGTCCGTTGTCCACCAGTTCAGCTGGTCCCGCAGTTCGGGGGTCGGCGTCAGCCACTTCCCGAGGTTGTCGTGGGTGCTGTCGAAGGAGGCTAGGAGCCACGACTGGAGCGACCGCATTTTGAGCTTGGCGTGCGAGATCACTGCTGTGGTCGACGCCATGAGTCCTAGTAAGCGGAGAGCGTCCCTGGCACGGACGCGACGACTGCCTTGGATCCGAGCCACTACCGTGCGGATGTCGAGCAGACGTTTGGGGGGAGCGTAGGCTCTCAGAGCCAGAGAGTCCAATACGGCTCCGATGTAGTCTATTCGTTGAGTGGGGGTCAACTGAGACTTCTTGTAGTTGACCCGTAGACCGAGACTCTGCATAAGGGCCAGGCAATGGGCAACATCGTCCTTGGCTTTCTGTTGGGTTGGGGAGCAGACCAACCAGTCGTCTATGTACGGGAACACTTGGACGCCTTGCAGCCGAAGATGAGCAGCCACCGGCGCCATGCACTTTGTGAATACCCTCGGAGCGGTGGAGAGGCCGAAGGGTAGGCAGGTGTACTGGTAGACGTCGCCGCCGATCTGGAAGCGTAGGAATCGGCGGTGCTCCCTTCTGATGGATACGTGGAAGTAGGCATCCTTCAGGTCGATGACGGTGAACCAGTCCCCGTGGTTGATCAGTGGGAGGATGGAATGAAGAGTCACCATCCGGAACTTCCTCGCGTCGATGTGCTTGTTGAGGAGACGGAGGTCCAGGATTGGACGTGTCCCCCCGTCTTTTTTGTCCACGAGGAAGTAGCGGGAGAAGAACCCTTCGTGAGACTCCGACGCTGCAACCGGCTCTATGGCGCCCTTCTCTAGGAGAGCTGATAGTTCTTCCTGGAGCGGTGGGGACGGATCGGTGACGGGGACCCGTCCGACAGTAGGGCATTTCCTGAACTCGATCGCGTAGCCAGAGTCTAAGATGGTTAAAACCCATCGGTCTGTGGTGATGGCAGACCAGGCCGATAGGTAGTTGGCGAGGGGACGGTAGGGTAGAGTCTCGGTCACGGAAGAGTCAAACACGTTGTTTGCCCTTCCGTTCCGTGCGTTTACCAGTCTGGTGACGCTGCTGGTAGCGTGGACGGCTGGGTTGTGGTCGTGGCCGGTAGGGCTGGTACCGGGAGTAGTCGCCTTGCCTCTGTGGTGGGCGAGGTTGGTAGGACGGACCCGCCTGGGACGTCGACGGTTGGTCCTGCTGGTAACGGTTGGACCCACGGCGTGGAGGGCGGAGCTGTTTGATGGTGGCGTAGTCCCCCTTCAGCTCTCCCAAGGAGGTGTCGGTCTCCTTGGCGAAGAGGCCCTCACCGTCGAAGGGGAGCTCTTCCACCAGCTGCTTGACGTCGTCTTGCAGGTCAGCGGAGCGGAGCCAGGCGTGGCGACGAAGCTGGATGGCAGAGGCCAGATTCTTCGCCTCCGACTCCGTGACGTGGCGGCCCGTACGGATCTGCTGGAGAGCGAGTTGGTTTCCCTCCATGCAGACCCGCTCGAAGTCCGCTCGCTTGTCCGGTGGTAGCAGTGACTTGAAGGACTCCGCCTGTTCCCACAGTCGGCACTGGTAGCCCCCCATGGCCGTCGCGGAGTTGGACGCACGGAAGGACAAGGAGGCATTGGCGTAGACCCTCCTGCCCAGTGTGTCCAGTTTCTTTCCTTCTTGGGTTGACGGAACGGGGGTGCTACTAATCGGTGTCCGGTGTTGGGAGCCTTTCACCACTCGGGAGTTCGGCGCCGGGTGGACGTGTAAGAAGTTGGAGTCTTCCAGTAGTCTGTACATGGAGTCCACCCTGTTGGACACCGAATGGGAAGAGACGGGTCTCTTCCAGATCTCCTTGGCCGCCTTGGCGATCTTCGGGAGTAGCCCCAGACGGACGGGGACTAGCTCCTTCCGGTCGGCCATTCCGCAGACGACATCTTCGCATTCGTCCAGGGGAGCCTCCGCCCGGATCCCCAGCGTGGATCCAAGGCGGGTGAGGAGGGCCGTGTACGTTTTCTGGTCCTCCGGTTGTGAGCCATGGACGGAGCCGATGTTATCGTCCGGGGATTTGTCAACCGCAACCGGTGGTGGCCGATCCTCCTCCTCCTGGTCCGACGAGTCGTCGGAGCCTCCTGACCGCTCCGAGACGCTGGGCGGTGGCAGGTAGGCCTCGGGGTCCGAGTCCGACCAGTACAGCCTGGCGGATCTCGGATCGCTCCCCGGTAAAGGCAGCTGGTACGGAGGGAGAGAGGCCTCCGACCGCGCCTGTTCCACTCGTTGCCTCTTCGGTGCCGGACCCTCGTCACGGAGCGGTGGTGCCTCCGTGGTTGGTTCGGGAGGCAGAGGGTGCTCCACGAACTCGGATGGAGTCGGTCGAGGGCCTTGGAGCTCGGCATGCAGCTTCCGCACCATCGCCTCGATAAACGGGGCGATGAGGCTCAACTGGGGTGGCGCTTCGGAAGCCAGACCAGGAACCACGGAATGGTCGCGAAGAGAGGTAGATCGTCGCGGCGGTGGAGGTGGAAGGGCCTCTGGCGACGGCGGAGGGCTGGGGGCCCTCTCCGGTGTGGTTTCCCGGACATCGACCGGCATCCTGCCCGGCGTAGGTGGGGCTGCAACCGGGGCGGATGCTAGGGAGCGTGGCGGCGATGGGTGAGCCGGTCCCGGGGTCGGCGGGAGAGAAGACGTAGAGCTACGGCGCTTCTTCTTCTCTTTCTTATCTTTTTTCTTCTTCTCCTGCTCCTTCTTCCGTCTAAACAGTTCGGAGGCCGACGGCCGTGAAGAAGGAGCAGAGGTCGAAGGAGCAGACGTTGAGGCAGCGGCCTGCTCTGGAGCTGGGGGAGGCGGTGGTGCGAGTGCGGCCTCCATGAGGTAGGCTTGGAGGCGGTACTGGCGGTTCTTGATAGCGGCCTTCGAGAAGCCTCTACACACCTCGCAGGTCTGGACCTGGTGGCTCTCCCCGAGGCAGCGGAGGCAGCGCACGTGTCCGTCCGAACTAGGGAACTTTCTCTTGCAGGACGGACACTGCTTGAACGCTGCCGCTGAGGCCATCCACCGAGGTAGATGGCCGAAGAGAAAAAATTATCCCGGCCGGGAGGCCCCGGCACGAGATTGCAGGAAAGAACGGTTTCCTTCTTGGTTTTTTTTTTTTTTTTACCGGCGGCTGAGGGCGAGCCCCGGCCACACGAGGACCAAGGGATCAAGTCCCCTGGTCCGAGAAAAATTGTAGGGTAGAAAAATTGGAAGATTCTGAGACAATCTCAGTTAAAGTACTCACAGCTTTTTTTCCAGGCTCCTGCTTGCGCAGCGGAAAAAAGCAAACTGAGGGGAAAGCGCGAAATGGCGCCTAAAGGGGTTGGGCATGGTGGGCGGTCCCACATTCAAAACTCTTTATCCAATCAGCTTTCCAGCTCCGCTCAGGATTCAGCGCAGGCGCAGAACCCATCAGTGTGCATCCCCAAATAACACGAAGGAGAAGTTTCATTTTCTTCCTGATCCTAATTAATCATCATTTCTCCCACCCCCCAGTTAAAATAGTGCTAAATCACTTCTTTTGCTCTTTATCCCACCTACGCTAAGCTTTCACTGCTAGCGCTTCATGTGCTCTTGTGCCAGTTGCTTGAAGCTATTTTCCTTCCTTAGAATGTGTGTGTGTGTGTGTTTTGCATAGCTGTAAAACTAGGAGATAAAAATGCATCACTTTTTAAAAGGAGGCTATTAAGCAGTCCCTTAATCACAGTTGATGTGTGTGAAAGCCTGTGATTCTAAACCAGAGGTCAACCTTCTTTAATGTAGCAAGCACACACAAAAAAATTTAAAGACTTTGATTGGGTTTTAGTTGTCCAAAATGAATGCATACATCGTAAATGACTCACAGAGTTGAAAGTTGCATTTATGCAAGCCTGAACAAAAGCCACTCGCCTAAACTGTATGAAGATGTCAACGTAATTAAAACTTAGGGACTGCCTACACTGTACGATCTTTTTAATTGATAATAAAAATGAGCAGATCAAATAAGTAGGCTTTATATATTCATTCTGGCTGATCACTGCCAGAATTTCCCTTTGAAATTCTTCGATCACTTGGAGTTCATCATTAAACTAGTTCTTTCATCAGGCTTTTGCTTACTAGTACTGTATCTGGTGCAGATTCACAGAGCAAAAACCTGCTTAATGATGGCAGTGGGTCTCATTAAGTAGCGAGATAAATTACTGCACCAGATGAGAAAAAAGCAAGTTGCTCAGGATAATGGTGAGTAAAAAAGGGTTGAAGTATATAGAACTAGGAAAGAAAAAGAATCTGCTCTGAAATAGCCTAGCCTCTCCAATGTTATTCATCTTCAACTCACATCATGCTGGAAGTTGGCATCTAAAACCATGTACAGTAAGTTACCTATTGTTTGAACATGCTGATCCTCACTAGTCTACTATCCTCCAAATCTTCTGCACTAGATCCATGATGGTGAACCTTGGCACTCCAGGTGTTTTTGGACTTCAATTACCAGAAGCCCAAGTCAGAAGTCTTGCTGATCAGGGCCTCTGGGAATTGAAGTTCAAGAACAGCTGGAGTGCCAACGTTCACCATCACTGCACTGGATCTCCCCTAATTCCCTAAATAGAAATATACAGTGAGAGACAGCCAACAAAAAAGTCCAAAATCATGAAGAAGGATCAGGAACTTTGGTACATGTAAATTGACTGTAGTTATGCCACTCCGGTGGCTTAACATGCTGAGTTGGAGACTGGAAGGCTGGGTTTCAATACCTGATAGCTGCACTTGGGGACATTTGGGCGTTCCCTAAAAATCCTTTCAACCCAGAGTAATCTCTGACACGAAGTTATTATGTCCCTTTCTTAACCACTTGGACCTCATATTATTTTGGAAAGAACTCCAGATTCTTCTTCTTTCATGTCCCAATCTTTGGACTGCCAAAATGAAGCCACTTTCTTGGCTTTCTCATTGGCCAAATTTAAGTCCTCACCAGTACGTGTTTCTGCCAGTAATTGGCAGACCAGTAGATGAGCTGGATGCTGAATCTCTCCTCATTCACACTGCATGTTGTTGCTTGCCAGCAGTCCCCACTTGAGCACGTTGGTCTTACATTTAGGGACTCTGACCCTTAGCCTATTCAGGGTCCTCCAAGTGACATAGGGGAGGTTGAGTTCCTCAGCCATATTTTCCTTTAATGATGTTTCTTGCCCAGTGAGCTTCTACACAGAAAGAACCTCCAAGATTGTGAATACAATTCTAGGCAGCAACCTTGTCAGCTAATCTTTATAACACCTGATCAAGCTAAAATACTCCAGGTAGTCACTGTAGATAAGACATCCCTACTCTAGCCTCTTCTAGATTTGTTTGACATTATGTGGTCTGTCACATCAACTAGGGTGGATGGTTGTGTGATGAGAACTCTAGTTCAAGATATAGAAAAGGCACTAGGATGAGAAGCACAGTGAAATATGTTGTCTTTATCCCCTGAGAACAAATATTCTTGTTCTCATGACTTAATTCAATATCCTCCTCTCTTGCCACAACCCAAACAGAAAAGAAGTATTAGTGTACTGTAAGTTACTGTTTATTTAACCAACTATACCCCAGATCGTAATAAATAAACTGTGATCCATCCTTATCTTGAAATGGGGAATGGTTTGCAGAGGCAGGGACATCAAATGTGTAATAATATGGCTCTGTTTAGTCATATTTTCTTGACTTCCTTTAAACAAAATGGAAAGGCCAAAATCCTATGAGGGGTGGTCTACACTCACTGGTGAAACAGGGACTGCAGTGGCTTAGTGGTTAAGACACTGAACTTCACAACCAGGGCACTATTTTCCTTATCTCTCCAGTAAAACATTGTTTGGAGAAATCCTGAGTATTCCATATGGTATAGCATTAGTACCTTATAATTTTTTTTGTATTGACTTTCAGCAAGAACCTCTGCTTTCTGAGCTACCTTATAATTTTTTTGTATGGGCGGATTTCCTGCAGCCATGCTTTTGCTCCAAGTGCATGAAGTACTACCCATTATGAGGTTTGGACTTCCACTGCTGAGGTTTGGATTTCCTTGTCAAGCTGTTGGTAGGACATCTTGTCATGAATGTCCTCTCATCATTTAAAAGTGAACATGGATATGACCGAGTGAATAAGCCTGCCTCTTATGTCTTGTTTTACTTACAAGGGAGCAAAGCTCAGTGACAGAACACAAGCTTCACATTGAAAAGCTTTGAAGTTCAACCCCCAGGATCTCCAAGTAGGGATAGGAAAGAATCCTGACCAGAATTTGGAACTGTTGCTGGTTAGAGTTGACAGTATTGGACTAAATCAGGGTGGCCAACCTATGGCCCATGGGCCAGACCTGACCCGAGGCACCATTTCATGTGGCCCACTGCCACCCTCACCACTACTGGAAGCAGAAGCAGATGGTTTATGACAGCCGTAAAATGCGCCCACACCTGCCATAAATGCTGCCATAAATGCACCTGCAGGCTGCAGTTGTCACAAACGTGTTTACAACAGCTACAGACAGATTTTACTGCAGCGTTCATAGTGGGAGTAACCACATGACTGGCCCAATTCAAGGTGCTGGTAATGACCTTTAAAGCCCTATATGGTAGTAGACCAGGGTACTTAAGAGACCGCATCACTCCAAGGACATCTGCCTGTCCCACTAGAGCAGACTGGAGGGGCTCTTTGATAGTCTCTTCGGCTAGAGAGGCTCACCAATCTAGCTTGAGAAGGAGGGCCTTTTCTGTGACTGCTCCAGCCCTCTGGAACCTCCTACCAGCTGAGCTGCAACTCCAGGCAGAACTTTTGCCCTTCAAAAAACAAAACAAAACCTTAAGACCTGCCTGGCGCAGCAGGTGGGGGGAAGGGACGGCTGGAGCGACGGCCACTCTAAGTGGGCTGATACATGGGTTACCCAGGTTCTTAGCTTAGTTTAAAAAATCATGATGTAGCTGTCACATTGAGAGTTTTTAAATTTTAAATTTTAACCTTAAAATTTTTAAACAAAACATTTTTAAACCAAAAAGCGCGAAAAGGTTGAGAACCCCTGGATTAAATGGAGCAAGGGTCTGATGTTTTATAAGGCAAGATTCCTATGTTTGTTTATTGCTAGTTTTATATGCTACCTTTCTTTCAAATCTGGGACCCAAGGGAACTTACATTATATTTTAAAAAGCCAATAGAATTAAAATACTTTAAGTTGCAAATATTAAAATAGAATTAAGACCACTATGTTATTGAAATGTAATTAAAATTGAAACATGTTAAAATACTAGTGCTAGCTTTGCAAAAGAAAGAGAATGAGAACAAGCACACTAGCTAAAACCAAGTGACATATTAATTGACCTTGCCGCCCCTCCCCTGAGCCCACACCAACATATTGTATTGTAATGTAATGTATTTTTTGTAAGCCACCCTGAGTCACTACAGTGAGTGGGCAGCAATATAAAACTAATAATAAATAAATAAATAACTGTCAATGATGTGCCTAAATGAAAAGGCCTTTACCTGCTAGTGGAAGGCATTTAGTGAGAGAGGTCAAACCTAGCATCCCTTGGCAAAGAGTTCTGGGAGTGATCTCAGAAAAGACCACAGAGTCTCCACCACACAGTGTCTATTTTAAGTGGTAGGAAAAACTAAAGTTAGTATGAAGAACAGAGGCGTAGCTACCGCCGTATCAGCCGTATCAATTATACGGGGGCTCCGGGCTACGGGGGCCCCGAATGGCAAAAAATAAAATTAAAAATAAAAAAGAGCAAAAATTTACTGCGCATGCGCAGAAACTCAATCTGATGCATTGCGCATGCGTCAGATTGAGTTTCTGCGCATGCACACTTTATTGGAGCCATTTTTGGCTCCAATTTAAAAAAATAAAATTTCGGAGTCGGAGCCGCAGCTTCTCAGAGCGGCTCCGATGGTGGCTCTCAGAGGAGGGCACCTCCCCTGGGGCCGCCCAGAGTCCCACGGGCAGGTTGAGGCCTGCCCGGGCTGTCCGCTGCTGCCGAACCCCCATGGCCTGGGGACGCCTGGCAGAGTGCGCCACCGCCTCCTCCGGAGGATGCGCTGCTGCCCGTCCTTCGTCCGCAGCGGGTCCGGAGAAGCTCAGCCCACTCGCGAGCAGCGGCAGCGGGCGGGGAAGGTGGGAGCGCGCCCGGCGGGTTGGGAGCGTGCACCTTGCCCCCTCCCCCGGCCGGCTGCCGGGCTCTCCGCCTTCTTCCCTGCCTGCTCACGCGCCTCCTGCCTCCCGGGAGCGCGGCTGCCTCGGAGCCCGGCGCCGTCGGAGGGCACCGCGGTCGGGCTCGGCGGGGCGGGAAGGCGCGCCTCAGAGCCCGGGGCAGAGAGCGAGGATGGAGCCGGGAGGGTAAGTGAGGGTTTTGTGTTTCGGGTGGGTGGGTGGTTTATGTGTGCGGTGGGTGGGTGGGTGGATTTTTATTAAATTTTTATTTTATTTCTTTATTTATTTTAATTATTTAAGTTATTTACGGGTTTGTGTTGTGGTTGTTTGGGTGGGTGGGTTGAGGTGTGTGTGTGTGTTTGTTTGTTTATTTTAATTCTATTCTATTTTATTTATTTATTTATTTATTTTTATTTTTGGCCCCGCCCACGACGTCATGACGTCATGACGTTGGCTCCCCCCACGACATCATGATGTCATGACGTTAGCTCCGCCCCGCATATAAAGGGCCCCCAAACAATTTTTATACGGGGCCCCGCCAAGGTAAGCTACGCTTCTGATGAGGAATAACATAATCAGGTTGACAAACTATATATGGTTGTTCAGCTATCCACACTGAGTTCATCAGCTTTGGCCCTGAGTGTATCTGCAGCAGAGTATGCCGCTCCAGTATGGAGTGCATCTGCACATGTGAAACAAGTTGCACTGTTACCGGAAAAGTACGCACAAGAGTACCTAAGATAAGAAGAGAAGCAGCAGCAGACGCTGAGTGAACTAATCAGGAGAATGGACCTTGACATCCTCTGAATGAATAGTGCCTCAAGTCCACCAACTCAGATCCAAGAAGAGCTTAATGGCAAGAACAAACATTATTGAGGATATGCAATAGCAAAACCAAATTAGAAGATGGAAGAAGGAGCTCACTGGACAAGGAACAATATTAAAGGAGGATATGGCTAAGGAACTCAAACTTCCCTATGTCACCTGGATAGGGTAAGGGTCGGAGTCCCTAAATGTAAGACCAGCATGCTCAAGTAGGAGCTACTGGAGGACTACAACATGCTATGTGAATGTGGAGAGGTACAGAATCCAGCTCACTTCTGGTCTGCCGGTTACTGTTGGAAACATGTTTGGCCAATGACAAAGTCAAGAGAGTGGCTTCATTTTGGCAATTTAAAGTCTGACCTGGACATGAAAGAAGAAGAACAATCAGTTTCAGAACACATACAGTAGCCTTCCCGGCACCATAGGGAAGAAGAAGGAAGTGGTAGGACAGTGAGAAGGAATTATCCAGCAGATCTCAAAGCCTGGGTAGAGTTGCATAGGAAGATATGGTCTTGTAGGTATCCCGGACCCAAGATGTGTAGAGCTTTGGAAGTCACAATCAGTGTTTCAAATTGTGGCTCCAAATGGACCAGTATCTTCTTAATATCAGTTACAGATGAACAACTTCCATCACCCACACCTGAGCCTGGACCCTTCAAAATCTCTTTGTTTAGCCCAGCATTGCCCAAATTTTGGTTTTTGAACTTCAACTCCCAGAAGCCTAAGTCAATTCTCCAAAGCACCAATCAGTCAGTGTACTGACGTAGGCTTCTGGGAATTGAAGTCCACCAGTGTTCCATGGAACATAGCTTGGAACATGGTGGATTAGAGTGTATAGGGCAGGTTGCGAAACACGGTTCTGCCTCGCCCCATCTTGCTGCAACTTCCTAGCATCTGCTGACAGAGGCAGCTGCTTCCTTCTGGCAAATGGCTGAGCTGGCTCTCTGGGGATAATGTAAATAGGAAGTCTTTAAGTGTGACTGTGTTTGCATGGTGTGCTTGCTTATACGAACAAGAAATTCCCCTGTGTTTGTGTTTTGTATAAACTGAGCCAGACAGTTGGGTTTAAATCCTTGCTCAATCACTCCTGGTTTTCTTTTCATTGTTAAAGATGGGTTCAAGGGACAGTGCAGATACCTCAGGGAGTCCTACCATCTTGTGATTTCTCCCAGGGAAACGAATGCATGAATAGAGCCAGAATGTTAGTATTAATTGGTTTTGAATGCTTGCAGTTGGCGTTTCCTGCTTGAGGTATTGCTGGGATAATTGAAACAGCTGGGGAGGGAGAATAAAGTAAGATTCAAGGTGGTCTGTAAAACTCAGGAGGCAAATTAGAATATAAATGTGTATTTTAAAAAAAGAGAATAGTCCCAAATATATTAAATGCAAAATTTTCTCTTATTTACTTTTTGGGGATCCAATGGGACAAAATGCATTCCCACAAGCTTAAATTTCTGAATTTTAGACTAGTATTGAAACTGTTTTAGGAGAGAAAACCTCTCCTTATGTGATGTTTCAAAGTGAGCCATGTAAAATTTGCATAATAAAATCACAAAAATGGAAAGCATGCAACATTTGATATTTAAAATAGTCTCATCTGAAGTTTGGAGTGTAGGTATGAAAGGTTAATAAAAAAAAACCCTACACACAGCATATCAATTATGGCAAAATGTATAATGTAAAACAAAATTAGATTCAATTCTTCCTGCTGCCTTCACCTACAGAAATGCAGCTTTCTCCCCAGCTTTCATCCTTAAGCTGACAAAATTTACATAAAAATCATTGCACCCTGAGCTTGTACTGACTTAATGATCTGTAGCAACTTTCTCCTGTCTAGTATCACCAAGTGTGTCTGACTAGGAATTCAGTTAGAGTAATACCTCGGATAACGCTAAGACTTGGTTCCACAAGTCTTGATGTTATCCGATTTTTAGTGTTAAATCCTATGGGATGGATTGGATAACGTTAAAGCTCCATAGAGATACATTGTTAACTGCACAGGCTTTAGCTGTTGTTATCCAATCCATCCCATAGGACCTTAACGTTATTCGATCCAGTTCTCCTCCCCAGATTACTTAACGTTATGCGATTTTAGCGTTAGCCGAGGTAAACGTTATCCGAGGTATTACTGTATCTCCATTGAGAGGATGGCTATTAAAACAGAGAGAAGTCTCAAGATTTTAGAAGACTGATTTAAGTTGGTCTGTACTGATTTAAGTTGAAATAACAGAAGATAGGAGAGGGCACTGAGCATGTGTAGAGTGATTTTTTTTTTTAAAGTAAAGGTCTCTCTTGCTTGAAAGTCTGTCATGTCTGACTCTAGGCCTCAGTGTTCATCCCCATTTACAACCAAAAAGCCCGTGCTGTCTGTATCTGCTAATGTTTCTGTGGTAATTTAGTAGGCATTACTAGAGCACACTGAACACTGTTGTCTTTCCCAGTGAAGTGATACCTTTTTATTCACTTGCAATTTTTTGCTTTCAAGCTGCTAGGTTGGCAGGAGTTAGGACATGCAGCAATCAGGTCTATCACGCAGCAATCAGGTCTCGAACTGCTGACCTGTGGACCTTCCGGTCATTAAGCTCCCACTAAGCCTCTTTACACAGTACTCAATAAACACAAGCAACTCTGCCATCACTGAAAGATGCAGGAGGATCTACTAGATGAAGAATATGAAGTCCACTAGAGAAATGATTCATTTGAAATATAGTGTTAGAAGAGAGCTATGAAGAGACTCAGGACTACCAGACTACCAGAAAGACAAACATGTGGGTCCCAGAGCAAATCAAACCTGAGTTTCTGGAGGCAAAAATGATGAGGTTGAGGCTGTCCTATTTTGGGCACATTGTGAGAAGGCAAGACTCTCTGGAAAAGACAATACTGTAATGCTAAGCAAGTTTGAAAGCAGCAGGAAAAGAGGAAGTCAAACATGAGATGGATTCACTCCACAAAGGAATCCACAGGCTTGAGTTTACAATTGCTGAGCAGGATTGTTGAGGGCAGGACAATTTGGAGATTGCTCATGCATAAGTCAGAGATTATTTGATGCATGTAACAACAACAACAACAATAATAGAGAAATAAAGTTCAGAAGTGATAGTATTGGATGTTTGGGGAGGAAGCCCATCAAGAAGTTATGCTAAATTCTGTCACAGAAGAGCCCTTAGCTGCTTTCGGATGGCAGAATTTATGATATGGTTAGTTGCAAAAATTGCAGAACATGAGTTACATGCTTAATATGAGATATATCTTCCAAATGGGTGATTTTATTGGTGTGCTGTAGCAAAAGCAGTTGCTGAAAGACTAACATATTGTTGTGCTTGAGATGGTGGTTTGTATATTCAGAGGCAGGGCTGAGAGACTGGAGTAATGGTAAAATTGGAAGGAAATACAGTAGTATACTGTGACATTGAGATAGTGGGAACAAGTATAAAACAAGTGGCAGAGTTCAAATACCTATGGACAACATTTACTGAAGTTGCAAAATGGACAAAGAGATTAACATACAATGCAGTAAGGCAAACCAAATACAGTATTGGGTCAGTTAGTTCCATTCTTACAACACAAGGCTATACCAATCAACACAAAGGAACACCTCATACAAAGCATATTCATTCCCACCTTAGGTTACCAGTGGCAAACATGGACACTTACAATAAAACATAAACAAATGTTGGTCACCATGGAAATGAGATGTCTGAGGAAGGCTGCTGGAGTGACTAGAAGGGATAAAATCAGGAATGAGGTTATAAAGAATTGGAACTGAACTTTTCCCCCGACCCTTTCCCCCGACCCTACTGCAGTCGCAGAGACCACTGCGGGTGGGGATGGCTTTAAAGGCAGGGAGGAAAAGAAAGAGACCCAATCGGGTCTCTTTCTTTCCCTGCCTGCCTTTAAAGCGGTTTGTCCCTGAAGTCAGGGGTTGTTTTTTTTTAGCGTTGTTCGATGCATGCATAGGACAACGCTAAAAATCGGATAATGTCATGACTTGTGGAACCAAGTCATAACGTTATCCGGGGTATTACTGTACCTGCAAACTATCTTGCCCGTGAGCTTTTCCATAACAACTGAATATACTACAGTGCTTTTCTACAGTAATTTTCTGCTTTCTGAGCTACACTTTAGAACTTTTTGCTTCAAACCAGAGCTTTGAAATGACTAGATACAAAGGAGTGGTAATATACAGTCAAACCTTGCATAAAGAGTGCCTTGCTTAAAGATTAACTCACTTAAAGAGCAGAATTTTCTTTGAATGTTCGATTCGCTTAACAAAAACGCCAACCAAAAACCTCAGTTAACAACTAAATTGGGGTCTACAATCCCCCCCGCCAGAAGTCACAATTGGTCACTTACAATGGTGATTTGCTTAAAGAACAAATTCACTTAAAGAGCAATCCTGTGGAACGCATTATTCTCTTTAAGTAAGGTACAACTGTATTATTAATTCCTTCCCTAGTAACTTAGGTATAACTACATCACATAAGGATTATCACTTACTGAGGAATATATTCATTCTCTTAGAAGTGCAAGTGTAACTTTTATCTCTGTTTATAGTTATGGAGAATGGCATCTCAAAATGGTGGAAGAAGAATATCACATGCTTCATACATTAGCTCATGTTCTAAAAATTAAATAAAATGTGGATGGGAAGGGAATGCAGTTCATATCACATAAATGTCACATTTGCTTTTTATACAACTAAAAGTAATTATTTTCCTTTTGAGAATTTGGAAGGCAAATAGGTTCTTTTACAGAATTGTAAGTCGCAGTGGCTTAGTGGTTAAGATGCAGGTCATCAGTTCGAGATCCAATTGCTGTGTGGCAGCTCCTGCCAATCTAGCAGTTTGAAAGCAAGAAATTGCAAGTAGATAAAAAGGCACTGCTTTGGTGGGAAGGGTAGCATCATTCTGGGCATGCCAGTGTCTAGTCATGTCTGCCACATAACATGGAAATGGCTACAGATACAAAACTGACTCTTTGGCTGTAAACAGAGATGAGCACCGTTCCCTAGAACGGGGGTGCCCAAACTTTTCAGGCCATGGGCCTCAGCATGCCCCCCAGACAGGTGATCAGGCCAGTCACATGGTTCCTCTCACTGGAAGCAGAAATAAAATATGCCCCCATGCATGCACAGAACACATTTACGGCAGCATTCTGCACATGCATGGGCATGTTTTACTTCCACTTCTGGGAGTGGCAAGGGTGGCGTGGGCTGGATGAATTGGTGTTGGGGGCCAGATCTGGCACACAGATCATAGTTTGGGCACCCCCACCCTAGAGTGACACAACTGGCTTTCAGGCAAGGGAGACCTTTACCTAATTTGAAGGATTGTTAACTATTTGGGAGCTGGGAGCCAAATATTCTATTAAAGCAATTTTCCAAGTGCTGTCTTATGATTCAGGTTTAAGGTATGTCATTTTACCAATTAATTGTATAACATTCTAAGAAACAATTAAACCTAATAATAAGCCTTACCCAGCTATATAGATCAGATGTCTGACCATAACCTCCACATGTGCTATTTGTCTTCCTCCATTATTAATAATCATTGTGTGCTATCAGGTCAATTCTGACTTAGGACCATCTTCTTCAGGTTTCTAGGGCACTGAAATTTTGTGAGCTTCCATTTCTTATATGCTTCTACCTATGGCACTCTTGTTTTGGCTTCTTGAGAAGGTATGAGTTGAGAGTATGAAACAGAACATGGTTTATTTTAATTGAAGTACATTTCCCCTCAGGAATTGTATCACGACTGGATTATCCCCGTTCTCCCGGATTTGCCCTTTTAATGAAAATTCACTCAACTGAATATTTAGCTAGCCCAAGGAAATTTTTCCATTTCTCATTTATGATGTGCAGGTTGAAGTTGCCATGTTTCAAATTGAATCAGTATTCTGAATACTTTTCACTTGGATTTATATATATATATATATATAATCCAGTTGCTATCCAGCCTCTCAGTTCTGTTTGGTTCAGTAGCTGTCCCACTACATTTTGCAAACGTATGCAGCTAAAGTCTTAATATCCCTCTGAAGTATAAATACAAAATGACCAATTCATTTCATATATGACAGCATAGCATAGCTGGTTCTCCCCCTTCTTCCTTCCTTCCTAGCTGTTTGCCATTCTGTTCTTGGTCTTCCTATTTTGTCCAAGTAGCCTGTTACAAAGCTGAACATGGCAGTATTTACCACTCTAGGGTAGTAGATATCAATTCAGTGGGGCAGCTTTCCATTGCATGCTGCTTCCTGTTTTTTCAGAGAATACCAGTTTCCAGAACTGCATATTCATTTCCACATTTTGTCTGATTTGAAAATAGGATCTGTGAACATCAAGATTAGGTGAGGTTGGAACTTGACATAACTTTGTAGGATGCCCAGCGTGTTGTAATGGGTAGAGTAATGGACTAGGACTCGGGAGGCCTGCTCAGTGTGACTCACTGAGCATGTGAAACTGGTAAACTCACTCCTTAAATGAGGGCTGTCCAAACTACGGCCCATTAGCCAGATGCCAATTCATCTGCCCTTCGCAGCCTGTGCTGCTCCCTGAAGTGGAAGTAAAATATGTGTTTTACTTCTTCCTCCAGTGGGAGAAACCACATGACCGGCCCGCTGAACCACGTGACCTACCCATGGTGCGAAAAGTTTGAGCACCCCTGCCTTAAATATTTCAATTTATTTATTTATTTTTCTGATTTCTATTGCTGCCCAACTCAAAAGACTTTGGGCGGCTCACAGAAAATAAAACCAGTCACATTTTTAAAACCAATAAAAACCCCATTAAAACTGCCACCAAAAATTACTCCGACCATTAAAAGAGAGTGTGTTCTTACTAAATCAGCCATCAGGCAGGGGTCACCACATCACTGGTGCCCCACACCTGCTTTGCCAGCCAGGTATTTAGCCTTTCCTGAAGGACAGCAACTCTGTCTGGAGACGCTGCTCAATTGGCAGGAAGTTCCAAAGGGCCAGAGCAGACACAGAAAAGGCCCTCTTTCTGGTTCTAGAGATACGAGCCTCCCTAGCAGATGGTACAATGAGAGTGCCTCTCCAGTCTGCTCTGGTGGGATGGACAGATGTTCTCAGGGTGACATGGTCTCTTAAGTATCCCAGCCCACTACCATGTAGGGCTTTAAAGGTCATTACCAGCACCTTAAATTGCACCCGGAGGCACACTGGTAACCAGTACAGCTCCCGAAGCAGTGACGAGACACAGGCATACTGCCCACACCCCATCACCACCCGAGCAGCAGCATTCTGGACCAGTTACAGCCTCCAAATGGTCATTAAGGGAAGCCCCATGTAGAGCGCATTGCAATACAGTAATACCCCGGATAACGTTATGACTTGGTTCCACAAGTCATGACGTTATCGGATTTTTAGCGTTGTCTGATGCATGCATCGAACAACGCTTAAAAAAACCCCTGACTTCAGGGACAAACTGCTTCAAAGGTAGGCAGGGAAAGAGACGCGATCGGGTCTCTTTCTTTTCTTCCCTTCCTTTAAAGCCACCCCCCACCCGCAGCGCTCTCTGCGACTGCAGTAGAGTCGGGGGAAAGGCACACACCTTTCCCCCGACTCTACTGCAGTCGCAGAGACTGCTTGTGTCTCTTTCCCTCCCTGTCTTTAAACTACAGGAAGGGGGAAAGAGAGAGCCGTGATTGGGTCTCTCTCTCTCTTCCCTCCCTCCCTGTAGTTCAAATGCAGGGAGGGAAGAGAGAGAGAACCAATCGTGTCTCCCCCCCCTCCCTGTAGTTTAAATACAGGGAGGGAAAGAGTGAGACGTGATCTCTTCCCTCCCTGCATTTGAACTACAGGGAGGGAGGGAAGAGAGAGAGAGACCCAATCACGGCTCTCTCTTTCCCCCTTCCCTGTAGTTTAAAGACAGGGAGGGAAAGAGACACAAGCAGTCTCTGCGACTGCAGTAGGGTCGGGGGAAAGGTGTGTGCCTTTCCCCGACCCTACTGCAGTCACAGAGACCGCTGCGGGTAGGGGGTGGATTGGGTAGTTCTACCCAAACCACCCCACACCCGCAGACCATTGCCTCGGATAACGCTAAGAATCATTATCCAGAATTGTTATCCGATGCAAGTTTTTTCCAAAAAACTTGCATCATTATCTGATTCTAGCGTTATCCGATGCAATCGTTATCCGGGGTATTACTGTAGTCCAGTCTGGAGGTGACCAGAGCAAGGAGTCCTGATCTAGAAGCTGGCATAACTGGTGTATAACACGAAGTTGAGCAAAAGCCCTCCTGGCCATGACTGCCACCTGCTCATCAAGAAGGAGTCACAAGTCCAGGAGGACCCCCAGATTACGTACCAGGTCTGTTTGGGGCAAAATAGTCCCATCCAGAACCCAAATAGTAGCTCCCAAGATAACACGCCCCCCGCAACCCATATCTTTCCGAGATTCAGTTATAGCCCGTTGTCCCCCATCCAGACCCCGACAGCCTCCAGACACCTGGATAGGACTCTGACTGCATCGCTTGTATCACCACAGACTGAGATATACAGCTCAGTATCATCAACATACTGATGATACCTCAACCCATAGGAGTGGATTATTCACCCCCACCCGTGGTTTCATGTAGATGTTAAATAGGAGAGGTGAGAGCACCAAGCCCTGAGGTACCCCATCCTCCAACCACACCGACTGGGTCCAGCCCTTCTGAAATGAGGCAAACCAGGACCACATAGTGCCTTGGATCCCCACTCCTTAATAGGGGTTTCCTTGAAAACCCTATTAAGGCTGCTATAATAGATCCTATAGTGTTAACAGTGGGTTAACTAAGGGGCATGATACATATGGAAGAGAGAACAGTTGAGATTAATATGTTCCACCTGGAGGTTGCCTATATAGAATCGTGGAGAACGTTTCCCATCTCAAAATAACAAGAAAGAGGAGAAGTAACTTCCTCCATCTCAGGGCTAAATGAGATTTGTCTTATCTGCCTCAGTAAAATTATTAGCTATTACAAGTCGGATCAAAGCTCGGCATAGTTTTCTTACTCTTATGATGAATGAGAAAAACAGAATAAATTATATTAAAAAATTGTCATTCATTCTTTAAGTACTGCTTAATTATCTGGTAAGATGTGGGGTGACATCAGTACATGTGCGCACTTTATCTCTCTGATATATACTCTATACCAGAGTTTCCCAACCTTTGGTTTTTGGACTTCAATTCCCAGAAGCCAGTCAGTTCCTGAAAGCACTGATCAGCCAATGTACTATCTTAGGCTTCTGGGAATTGAAGTCCCCCCTGTGGGTCCTGGGCCCCACATTGGGAACTACTGAATTTTCACCACACTATGCAGGATTGCAGCTGGCAACTTTTAGATGCCTGAAGTAGATGCTCCTCTTGTTTGGAGTGATGGTACTTGTAGTCCAGTGTGTGTGGAAACACCCAGATTTAGGACTGCTTTTACTCGCTAGTCAATTGGTAGCACAACCCTGTGTATGTTGTCTTGAATTCAGTAAGATTTTCTCCCATATACAAAGCCTTTGTCCTTTTAGTCATCATGAAAGCTTTAGTCATCTCCCCACCCCCATCCCAAACTAAAAAGTCCCATCTGCTTTAATCTTTCCGTGAAGGGACCTTTAAACATGTGATAGTGAACTAGAGATAATTCCATTTACCCAGAGTTTAGTGTACTCTTTAAAAACAACAACTGCAAAAAAAAAACCCCACTAAATGTTCTGTTTAAACTATATAGACCAGTGGTTCCCAATATGGGGCACACGCCCATGCAGGGGGCTTCAATTCCCAGAAGCCTAAGTCAGTACATTGGTTGATCAATGCTTTGGGGAATTGACTTAGGCTTCTAGGAATTGAAGTCCAAAAACCAAGGGTTGGGAAACACTTATGTAGACCAATATTCTGGGAGATGTTATATAAATAAAGGAACTTTTCCCATCTACAAACTCCCATAAGGGATAGAAATGTTCTATTCATTTGAAATGAAAATAGAGATTTTAAATAGCTGGTTTTCAAGGTCAGTTTGGTTCTGTTTGTTTGCTGTGTTCTTGTGCAATCAAGACATTGTTGTGATCGTGATCATCATTAGGTTGACCCCAAGTTACGATTACCGGTACTCTTCCCAGAGTTTTCTATATGTACAGAACTTGATGGGTTTGCCAGTTTTTTGTTGTTGTTGTTTTGGTGGGGACTCTGTAACTTGCTCAAGGTTACAGATGCTGGCTTTTTTTTCATGAGGCACAATGGGGAATCTATTATCCTTTGTTGCCCTATTTCTAGAACTTACCACAAATGAGAAATGTGATAAAATAAACCTGGCAAGGGTAGAATCAGAGTTGTACAGCAATGGCAACATAATTGCATCCTGGCCCAAGTTTAAATGACTGGTAGAAGCAGAACTTGAAAATCCTATTCTCCAGGAGCCAGACAGAAATGGCATGCTGCAAGAAGAACCTCCTATAATCATATATGTGGAGCTTGAAACCATTCTGGACTCTTCGATTTCTATGGATGGATAATTATTCAGCAGCTGAAATCTCTTTTAAAACAGTATTAAATAACTATCAGAGTCTTAATTGGATGCCAACACACCATTCACTGGTGTCGCTATGAGATAGAATACAAGAGCTTAAAGGAGACACTTCACCCATGGATGTACAATGTGACTCTTTAAAGAGTTGAATTAGACAGTTTTAACTATGTTGCTGGTTTAGCGATAAAGACTTCCACTGGAAAATGTGGAGGCCGTTGAGAAAGGATCTTAAATTAATTCAAAAAGAATGGTTGACATTGAAACAGCAGATAACTGGAAATGTAAGGGCTTATTGGAAAGTTTCTTCTACCCTTGAAAGTGGAAAAGATACACAGAATACTAAGCCTCTCAACCCAATATAAAGGGCTAATTTTCAGAGCTTGCCCAAGGCATTTTTCTACCTGAAGTGAAGAACAACATGTACCCTTTCATATGGGGAACCCACATAGACTGTTAGCTGAAACATCCTTCGATTAATAATAAGAGGACAGTGTCAATGACACTGTGGAAGGTCATGTGGAAGGTCATTCAGGCTCATGCAGTTCTGTCCCTTCATTATCATTATCATCATCATCATCATTGGACTTGTATGCCACCCACTCGACAATGCGACTCAGGGCGACTCACAACAATACCACATCTAATACATTATACATATATCGCAACACAATACAATAAGATACAATTAGTAGTCTTCATGATGGATGCCACTCACCACCTCCCTATATCTGCTATCTGAAGGGTAAGAATAACCGTTCGTCCTCCTTCGCCTTGTTGCCTTGTTGGTTGAGAAATTCCTTACATACAGAGTCATTGCTATGGCTTCAGCTATAATGGGTGGAATTTACTTGTACATAAAACATAAACCAGATTGCACCAGAAAAGTTGAAGCCTGGTTTCAAAACTCATTCTGAAGTGAGTGCAGACTAGAAAATTACTTCAGAAAAGGCAGGATGAAGGAGAGGGATAGGGATGAGGTAAGAGAGAAAGGCTTGTGTGGCCCTGAGAATCTGCTGCTTCGTTTAGGTTTCTGTGATGCAACAGCCCTTTGATAGTAGGCTACGCTAGCCAGGATGGATTTAGACTATTATCTTACAACTGAGAATGAAAAGTACTGGGCAGTGAGTTCATATATAATTATGTATGCAATAAACCACTTTTTATATTTCATCAGTAGTAGCTGACTGAGAACACCCATAAGCCTAAAAGTAGCAATTGACTATTTTAAGTTATCCCAGAGCAAGTTAATTTAAGAGTTTGTGCTTTGTAATTTTGACTTGACTATTGCACCAGTACAGGAATTCATTTTTGCTTTCCCCCCCCCCTGCGCCCCACAGTTTTTAAGGAAGCTTGCTGTTTACATCTTGTATAGGTAACAGAGAACCTTTTTTTCTTCCCTGTAATGCCTGGAGGATTAAATCTTAGCAAAGAGCTATCCCTTGAGATGTGAATGAGCCCCAGGTCTGACTTAGGAGAAATTCTCCAAAATCCTGAAATATGTAAAATCCCAACTAGTCATGATACCATTTAGGTTCTGTGGAAGGTGGCTTTCATATCCTGTTCTGGCAAACTACCGTCCCAAAATTGAAAGAATTTTTTACCTTGTCTACATGGTTCCCAACTGCGTCAAGCTCATGGTTCTTATTTTAAAGTCAAACAGGGGAAATGTAGCAGCTTGTTAATGACTTCTGAGCAACTGCCTTTTAAGTGTGTGTCTTCTACAGTAGGCTCTCAGTGAATGTTGGGAATTAATACATTTATTGGTTGGTTGGTTTTTTAAAATGCTGTTCTAAAATGTAGTCCTCCAGAAGTAAGTACCACAAGGTGAAGTCTGCCCATCTCTGAGTTAGAAGTCAGTCCTCTATTTGAAGTGATAGCTTTATCAAACCATTAGTGAGCCTTTGTGATTCAAGACCACATCTTCAGACCATACACCAATTCTAGATAATGCAGAAAAGTTAATATAAATGAAGTTTTAAAAGTCATGGTAGATGTTTGTGCCAGGCATACTTCTTAAAGGTGAGCTAGAAGAAGGGCAAGCTGCATGCCTGGCAGAAATATCAGCCATGCCTTTGGACTCTCTTTTATATTAATTTGTCTTCACTCTCTGAAGAAGTGGTCTTGACTCATAAAAGCTCATTGATGCTTTGATTTCTTTTAGAGGTCTGATGAAGGTATCTGCCTTTGTATTGTAAGTCTTCGTTTTTCTCTATTTGAAGGGTGTCCTCCGTTTCAGTGATTGACCATCTAAAGAGTAAAGAACCAAAAAAATGACAACAAAGGCCTTGAATTTGGCCATCTACAGCAAGCACCTGGAAAGCATGAGATTGTGCAAACAGTCAAAGACAGATTGAGGATTTAATGTCATCTTTAAATCTGTCTTTTTGGAAGAAGCATTGAAAGTCATCTTTAAATCTGACTATTTGGAAGAAGCAAGTATTCTAAATGAGGTCAAATTCAGCTTGTGGTCAGGTCTAGAAAGCAGGCCTTAGATTTATACAGGTCTGCATGCTAACATAGAGTTTTTGAGTGCTGCATATCTTGATGCATCAGTTCTATCATTGTTTAAGATGCTGCTGCCCCAAAGATCTGTTTTAGTATAACTGCACTACCTAGCCAAAATTCTGACAACTGAGATGTACTTCACTCTAGATCCCCAAATTTAATTTAGATCAGTATAAAGGGGTGGGTGGGTGGGGAGAAGCAATCCCAGCTTTCCTGTAAAGAGCTCACAGTGTCATAGTTAATTGCCATCTCTCATTTTATCCTCTCAAAAGTCCTGGAAAGAAGGTCAGACTGAGAAAGTGAAGTCCTCTATTATGCTTCATAGGTGGATGCTGATCTGAGCCTGGGTATTATTATGATTATTATATGCCATCAGGTTATTTCAGAGTTATGGTGACCCTGTAAATTAATAACAGTAATAATAAACAGTAATAATAAAAAACTCTGAAATAACCTGATGGCATATAATAATCATAATAATACCCAGGCTCAGATCAGCATCCACCTATGAAGCATAATAGAGGACTTCACTTTCTCAGTCTGACCTTCTTTCCAGGACTTTTGAGAGGTGCTATCAAGTTACACAGCAGAGCTGTGGTGGATTAGTGGCTAAGATGCTGAACTTGAAGACTGGAAGGCTGGCAGATCAGCAGTTCAAGACCCGAGTGCTACATGACAGAGTAAACTCATGCAGTGGTAGGCATCAAAAAATTTCCTACCACACTGTGGGCATGGCCATGTGACTGGGTGGGCATGGCCATGTAACTGGGTGGGCATGTCCATGTGACTGGGTGGGCATGTCCTATTGATCATGTGACTGTTGTTCGCTATAGAGCTACGAAAATAGAAGCCTCTTCTATTTTCATCACCCTGTAGCGAACCTCTGAAGCCATTTCTCCTTTGTCCAAGGCTTTTCCAGGTGTCTGTTTCACTTCAAAGTGCCTCCCCAGCCAGTCTGGCTTCAGAGGTTCACTATTTTCATAGCTCTATAGTGAAGAGCCCCCTCCAAAGCCATTTCCCCCTTCCTCCAAGGCTTATCCTGGTCTCTGTTTCACCCCAAAGCACATTCCCAGCCACATCGGACTGGCTGGGAATGTGCTTTAGGGTGAAACAGAGCCCAGGAAAAGCCTTTGATGAAGGAGGAAATGAAGCCAGCCCCCTCCGAAACCCCTTCTAGGAGGAGGGCGAGGTGGGCGAGCCCAGCCATTTTTGCTAACAGTACTGGTCTGGACCACTGATGCTCCTGTCTCTGTCCTAGCTCCTGCCAACCTAGCAGTTTGAAAGCAAGAAATTGCAGGTGGATAAATAGATACTGCTTTGGCAGGAAAGGTAATCGTGTTGCATATGTTCTGGCGTCTGCCTACCACATGACTATGGAAATGTTTGCAGACACAGGCAGCGCTGGCTTTTTGGCTGTAAATGTAGATGAATACCACACCCTAGAGTTGTACATGACTGGCTTTCAAGCAAGGGGGACCTTTACCTTTAATAACCCTGCTAAAGGTTTCTTTTACTGACTCCATTTGTGAAATTGTCTCTTCTGCTGCCTGAAGCATGTGTTTCCAATAATCAGATTGTAGGCTTCACATGATTGTATGAGTCACTCTCCTGCTTCATTGCTACATTCTTGGCCAGAACATTCCATGATGTCTGTTTCTTGCTTTTGCATTCCAGGCATCAATAATTATCAACACACCCTATTTTGATTTGTCATCACTTTCCTCCTGGACAATTGCATGAATGCTTTTAATTTCATCTTCAGAATTTTAGCTAAAGCATGAACTTAAATAACAGTTATATGGATAGACATTCCATGAAGTTCATTTGATATCATTTGATCAGACTTGTCGTTATAGCTGTAATTACTTGTACCGTACTTGTGCCTCACTGTTTGAGCTGCCCCATTTCTTCAAAGTTTTGTTATATCACGATTGAAATATGGTGTATATTATCAGACTGGGAAAAAGTCCTTTTCCACTCTACTTTAGTTTTCTCATCCCTAATATTGCAATGCTTAAATATTCCATGTCTTGTGTACAAGTCTGAACTGGCGTAGCGAGGGGGGTGACCCACCCCGGGCGGCACTTTGTGGAGGCAGCAATGCTGCTGCCCCAGACTTCCTGGCGGATGGGGTGGGATGTCTGTCACAAGGACAGGACCCAGGACCCTCCGCACCACTGGCGCCTTGGGCCCTGCCCCGGGCTGGAGGGCACGAGCCCAATGGCATGGTGGGGACCAGAGGGTGCCCCTTCCGCTACCCCATCCCCCTCCTCCCCAGGTGCCTCATCCTCATGGCCTGCCTGTGACACTGGGCAGTGCTGTGCACCCAGTTAAGTGGGTGCCCACGGCTGGAGCAGCACCAGCCAGGCTGAGGACCCCCCGCAAGACCTCGCTTCCCACCTTCCTGGGCGCCGCTGCTGCCGAAGGTGGATGATCTGCTGCCACTGGGCTCAGAGGTGGGGTGGCTGCGCACTTGGGACCCTGATGGTGGGCTCCCCACTGGGCCTATGCCACACCACCCCAGCCCCTGGGCCTCGACCCTGGGCCTCGCCATGAGCTGGCTGTGAAGAAGAGGAAGCCTGAAGGTAGGGTTTTCATGCCAGGGGGGCAGCGAGCCTGGGGGGGGGGGAAGTTTGGCCTGTGGCCCCGGGTGTCTGAAACCTGCCCTACACCACTGGTCATCACCATTGTCTATAAAAGATCCTCTGTCAGTGTCAGTTTCTGATATCACTGCTATCCAGTAGCTACCCTCATGAATTGTTGGTGGCAGAGGCAACTCAATCCGAGTATACATTTTTTTCTGCCCCATGGTGCTAGGAGGCTTGGTCTTGGAGGCCAGCTGGTTTTGGGCGCCCTTCGCCCTCCAAGTCAACTGCAATGGACTGCCGCAGCCTTGAGGATATTGAAAGGTATGCCTTCACAGCCAGTCTATCTGGCATGGCCTCTTCCACCTCCATGACCATTGGGAATCCAAGTTCCTCCTCCACTCATTTTGGCATTGGTCCCTATTATGAATTGTACAATAAGTAAAATTCTCTTTTGCTGTTAGAAACTTTAATGGATACATCTTAATTTGGTGTCTCAAACTTGTGAGTCCAAATTTGAAGTGGAGTCTAGCGCCTCACAATTTTACTCTCAGTTCTACTGACACACTGAAAATCTTTGACTTCCCATAAATGCTACAATACATGCTTCCCTAATCTGACAGTCTAAAGATAAATTGGACTTCTATGCTGTTATTTTCCCAGCAAGCATTGCCTTTTGGGGTTGTGGTCCAACCCATCTGGAACCCATCTCTCCTTCGATTTTATTCTATACTGTACGTCATTCATAATTTTCTAAATATCTCAACTGGATGGCAGTATGTCCAGGACAGGAACCAATACAGAGATGTAACTGGTTCCTCTGTTGGTAACAGTTTAATAATCTAATCATACCCAAACCAGAAGGATATAACATTTCTCATCCATCCTGCAGTGTAAGCAATTTAAAGTCATGCAGGGTTGCAACAGGCAGATTCTTCTGTGGATGAAACTCAAAGAGATTAAATTCTGGGATGCCCCAACTGTGGCTTTCCAGATGTTGATTTATTTCAATTTTCAGTGGCTCCTTGGAGTATGGTGAATGGCCAGTAATGATGTATTTTTGTAGTCAGCAGCATCTGGAGAGCCATAGGTAGCTCACCCTACCTGACTTGGAGCCCTGGTGGCACAGTGATTAAATTGCTGTACTGCAGCCAAATGATTGTGAGTTCAATCTTGACTAGGACTCAAGGTTTACTCAACTTTCCATCCTTCCAAGGTTGGTAAAATGAATACCCAGCATGTTTGGGACAAAATGCTAATTAAGTGCCCCAAGAGTGCATTAATAATAATAATTTCGTGTCAGAGATTACTCTGGGTTGAAAGGATTTTTGCTGGAGAAACTGTGTCCAGGGAACATGCGAATTAGGCTCCTTTCATGTCCCCAAGTGCAGCTCTCGCGTATCAAAACCCAACCTTCCAGTCTCCAGCTCAGTGTCTTAACCACTAAGCTACTGGAGGAGCTGCAGAGAGTGCATTAAGCCCTATGGGATCCTATATATGTGTGATTGCTTTGCTTTGCTTTGAATTGCTTAATGCACAATTATTCAATGGGCGTAGTTCTCATAATGACACACATCACTATGGCAGTTCTTTTAACAATTTGCATTATGAGAAACACATTGACATTTCCAGGAAGTGCTTGATGCTTTCTTGCTGATCCAGTAAAATAAGCCAACTGGCCGTGTTGCTTGGTGAACTCTGTGAATCTGGCTACAACAGTAGACTGTCATTTCTAGTGGGGAAACAAGTTCTGTTATGTATTGTTACTCCACATTATGGAAGCAAAAGAAGTAAATACATTGCATGCCTAAAGGTTCAGTAAAAATACATTTATGCAAAATACCTCCTTGTCCCAACTGTCTATTTACTGGATATAGATTCCACGCAAATATAAGGGAGAAAGGAATTGTAGCTTTACTGGCTGTAATAGTCTTGAAGTTGCTAATTGCTGAAATGGATGCATTCGCATTGGATTCGGGGGGGGAGGAGGGTCTTGCATTAAATGTTGTGGTTGTTATCAAATCTGCTGGCTGCGTCTTTTCATCCGTTGTTTCTAACACTGGCATTTGATAACTTGAATGAGTGCTAATATTTACAAAGAGTGAGACTGCTCCACAGTGTTTCAGAAAGCAATACAGTAGGTCACCACCACATGTACTGGCAAGTCTGTTTGTGCTTGTCATCTAACGAGAACCAACCGTTTCAACTTTCTGAGCACATGGCATTCAACCAAGCACCAAACATTTGCAGTGTAACACTGGCCAACACCCTTCCTCTGGTTTTAAATGGTCTCAAAATCAATCTGTTCCAACTGTGACCTAATCTTAATTTGCTTTGTAGCCCCACCCATTCTTTTCCCTGTTTCCCCGTTTTCTTCTACCCTCATTGTTCTTTTGGCCTTGTTTGTTTTTGCATGCTGGGTTATGACTAAACGATGGGAAAGATGAGTGACATGGCAAAGCAGCTTGAAGGCAAGGTGTGCCTTTCTTCTTCAATTTGGCAGAGACACCAAGGAAAAGAGAGACAATTCTTGAAATTGAGAAAGGCTTCTGTACCTCCTGGGCTTACTAAGGCAAAGCAGTTTGCAACTCTGGCAGCAGTGCTTGGAAACACTCCACTTTCTTTTCTTTTTAAACTGCAACTCCCACGTTTTTCCTGGCTAGCCATTCAGACGTTGATAACTGGTCATTTGTGTTTGGAAATGGAAGAGAATGGTTGGAAAAAGCGCCACACCAGTACCAGAGTTTTCAATGTGTTACCAAAACACCACCCAGTTTTGATCAACCTCACAAGATATGGGCTAGCCTTAATAGAATACAGACATGGCACAGTAGATGTGTATACTTTTTGCAAAAATGGGGGAAATTACCATCACCAGCATGTGAGTGCAGTGCACTGCAACCATTGATGGGATGTAACAGGCCCGCACCAGTTCACCAGAACCGGTAGTAACTTTTCCCAGTGTCACGGAGAACCAATAGCAGCTTTTGGGGGGAACTACGTTTGGGGCTTACCTTTTCACTGGTCCCCCCACTGCGCATGCGCACCAAGCACTTGGTGTGTATGCACGCCTACAGTGCTTGGCGCATATGCATGGCCTCCTTGCTGTCCTCCCAAATGGGGAGGAGGAAGAGAAGCTGCTAGCCTGAAGCTCCCTATAGCCTGCTCCCCAGGGTAAGTGACTCACCTTTGGATGTGGTATGTCTGTGTGTATTTTAATGTGTATTTAATACCTTTACCTATATTGACATACTACCACACTTCCTAAAAAGGCCTGGTGGCCTGGCTTAGGGTTTTTAAGCAAAGTCTTGGAGTTACCTCATCAATAAGCTACAGCTGTGCTGTTCCAATTGCTGTTCCAATTGGAGAACCCTTAAGGAGGTACAGCTGTTTTACATTTACATTAAGGCATATTATCCTAGAGAACTGGTTAGGCATAGACTTAGTACCTAACTTCTTTAACTGTTGAAAAGTGCCAAAATGAAGCCATCTTGTGGTGAGTTCATTCTGTAGTTCATTCCATCTGACCTAGTGTTAGAAAGATTAGCCAGAATAAGCTTTAAGCTCTGGTTTAAAAGCTCTGGTTGATTTGTGTTTGTGGTGGGTGGGTGTATTTTAATGTATTTTTATTTAATTTATTTACAGGTTTGTGTTGTGGGAGGGGTGGGTGGGTGGGTTGAGGTGTGTGTGTGTGTGTGCGTGCTTATTTTTATTTTATTTATTTATTTTTCTTTGGCCCCGCCCACAATGTCATGTCATGACATCATGACATTGGCTCCATCCATGATGTCATGACATCATGATGTTAGCTCCGCCCACACTGTGATGACATCATGGTGGGGTAGTAAAAGTTTTGACATCCCGCCACTGTGCAATGTATTATAGAACAATGTAACCTTATTCTCTTAGAGCATATGAGGGCAATAGTGAAGATTTTCTATGGGTGACTCCTGGTGCAGCAGAATATTTAAATGCTTTAAATGTTTGTTTGTAAATTAACGTTTAGTTTTATAGAGTTTATATATATTTCTTTTTGCTATATGTTGACTCAGTGTCCACAAGTGCCATACGCTAAATAAATAAATGTGATTCAAGCTGTAGCAGAATGTTGCTGTATGAAAAGATCCTGTTTAGCCATGCCATGACAATCCATTCAATTTCGTCCTCGTTTACATTTTCCCTGTCTTGCCAATAGCACGTACTGTTCCATACAACTAAGTTAAACTGCCAAAATGAAGCCACCTTGAGTGAATTCATTCTGTAGTCCCTTTTGCCTGACTTAGTGTGAGAAAGATTAGCTAGCACAACAAGTTTGCCGTTGCCTAGGATAAGCCTGATTGTGGTTCAAAAATACCACAGTTTTCAAGGAGGCTGTTTCTGTATACCACACAACTAAACTTAGTCCTCATTAAGACATTTGAGAAGACAACCGAAGAGCTTTTTCTTAAGTATTTTTCTATTTCTAAACATTTTCCAAGCCTGCTCCGAAGGATTTGTCTATGCATAGGAGATATAATCTGGAAAAAAAAGACTCCAGTACTTATCAAAATTGAGATCACTATTAGTAAATATAACCTGAGTGTAATATGAATATGATCTTCTATCCTAGCCTTCCCCTACTGGTGCGAATTTGTGAAAACAGGCATGCACTAAAATAGTGTAAAACATCAAGATGTTTAGGAGGGAGTTTCTTTCATGGAAAAATCAGTTGCTTCTGATTTAGCATCCAGTTAGATAATCAGAAGGCCCGGTTAAATTTTATTTATTTGTTTGCTTGCTTCTTTGCTTGTTTATTACTTTTATAGCCCACCTATCTGGGATATTCTTCCACACTGGGTGGTGCAGAAAATTTTTCAGCAACAGTATAAAATAAAACATAAACAATAAAGCAAACGGAATAAAAAGTTGAGTTTATTCTGTCTGGAGGAGCTGCATAACACAGCTGGAGTGTGGCAATTAGATTCAAGGGCACTCTTGATCATCTTTTAATCTTGGCATAGTGAGACGCAGTGGGCTTTTTAAAGGCAATAAACAGAGTTTTCCAGTCTCATGCAGATCTACTGATCATGAAGGTCAGCTTTTCTGTGTTGATTACAAACTTCTGTTTAGACTGACTTCCACTGTTGCAGCTTACAGTAAATCCTTGTATAAAGAGCGCCTCACATAGAGAATAACTCGCTTAAAGAGCAGAATTTTCTCTGAATGGTCGCTTCGCTTAACAACTAAAACCAACCAAAAAACTCGCTTAACAAATAAATCAGAGTTCTCAATCCCCCCCCCCCCGCCAGAAGTCACAATTGGTCACTTACAATGGTGTTTCACTTAAAGAGCAAGCTCGCTTAAAGAGCAATCCTGTGGAACACATTATGCTATTTAAGTGAGATACCACTGTACTTTAGCTGTTCATGCTGGCTGAAGGAATCTGAAACCTGTAGACCAAGAAATAAACTTTTAAAGGTTTAGGAACTGCAGAATTAACTCACCAAATGGTACCTTCATTTTGGCAGTTTCAGATCTGGCCTAGACACGGAAGGAGGAGGAGAGCAGCTTTGTAAATGTGGAGTGATACAGAACCCGGCTCATAAACTGATCTGCCGACTACTACCAGAAACATGCAGAAATGAAGACTTAATTTTGGCCAATGACACAGCCAAGAGAGAGGCTTCATTTAGCTATCCAAAGTTTGAGCTGGACACAAGAGAATAAGTAGAAAACCTTAGACAGGTCTACCTTAGACAGGTACCCTGTCTACATGAGATTCTGGGGTAGCATAAAATTATGAAAGAACAAACACGAAGTAAGGGATGTAATCATTATTAAACTATTCATTTTGCAGTTAATGAGCAAATGAGCTAATTAGCAGTGCATCAAGCTGCATTGGCATCCCATTTGGGTAAGTTTGTATTGTTGATATTACAATGACTTTCACTTTATCACCCCTGAACACAGAAGAAATATCAATTGGGGGATAGTTCCAATCTCACGTAATTGTTGTTTGATATGATCCAGAGTAGAAGACACTTATCAGTGGGTTTTGTGCTGTAATTCAAACTACGGTACATCTGTCAGATTATGCCAACAGATTCACTTCTGTGATGCATTAGCCTTGCTTTGTTTACAGTTACTCATTCAGAATTCAATAATTGATAATGATCATTCCAGTCATTAGTATAAATTAAGAAGTTTCTACTGTGGGAGCCATCCACTGTTGTAATTTCTTTCTTTCCTAGAAAAGAAATTTATTTACCATTTACTGCCTTCTTTTGGGAAGACTTCTTCATTCATCATCCATTAAAGTTATTGCACATGATAGTTCTGTGTGCCCTTTTCTAAAGGAATACATAAGAGCTGGATTTTTTTTTTTATTACATGAAGTTTACTTAATAGAGTAGAAATTCTGAGCTGAAATTGAAGTACAATTTTAAACACTGGAGAAATGTACAAGGATCATGCTGTCTTCCTACTCATTTCCAGCATGCTAACATTAAAATATGGGACTTACAAACAAGTGGTACCTTGCTTAAAGAGCATAATGCGTTCCACGGGATTGCTCTTTAAGCGAGTTTGCTCTTTAAGCGAAACACCATTGTAAGTGACCAATTGTAACTTCTGGAATGGGTTTTTGTGAATCCCAGTTTAGTTGTTAAGCAAGTTTTTGGTTGGTTTTAGCTGTTAAGTGAGGCAACCATTCAGAGAAAATTCTGTTCTTTAAGTGAGTTACTCTCTAAGCGAGACGCTCCTTATGCGAGATTTTACTGTACTGTATTGTCCTATTGAAGGACACAATTCTCGAACCACAATTGTGCGTACCCTAGTAACAGCAAACTTGTGTTGCCAGCTAATCTTTCTCACACTAGGTTCGGCGAAAGGAACTGCAGAATGAACTCACCAAAAGAGGCTTTCATTTTGGCAGTTTCACGTCAGGTCCAGACATGGAAGGAAAAGATTTGATTGATACTCTTAGGCTCATCTCCTCCTCCTCCTGAGATTATTTCCTACATTTTCTGGCTTGTAACAAAAGAAAGGTAGACTCAAATGGATTCTCCATTATGGGTGAGCAGATGACCACATTTAAAAAATCTGACTTTGGGGGATTCTGCAATGGATTTAAGGATCTATCCCTAAATGTGTATCCTCAAGTGATAAGCATACATTTTATATTTTCATGTAGTGTGAGTTTCTGAAGTGATTATTCCCCTTTAATAGCCATCACTCTGCTGTGGTATATATTAAATAATGCAGCATAAACCTAAAAATGTAATCTGTTTTATGTAAGCCCCCCTTAGGCTAATTCAGCAAAATAACAGAGTTCTTTTATCTCCTAAAGTTGCAATTCTATAGACCAGTGATGGCGAACCTTGGAACTCCAGGTGATCTTGGACTTTAATTCCCAGAAGTCCAAGTTAATCCACATAAATACATGCAGTAAAGCCTATTCATGTGGATTCACAGAGTCTTGGACTTCTGGGAATTGAAGTTCAAGAACACCTGAAGTGCCAAGGTTCGACATCACTACTATATACCTTTAGCAGGTGAAAGTCCCAATTATCTCAAAAGTATCTAATTCTAAGACTTGGGAAAGAAGCAGATATTATAAAGAGGCCATCATAAGACTGGAAGCAATGTTAGTGTGGGAACAATATGGCAGAGGGAACCTTTAAGAGCCCTGGTGGCACAGTGGTTAAACTGCTTTATTGCAACAAAAATGGTTGTGAGTTCGATCATGACCAGGACTCAAGGTTGACTCAGCCTTCCATTCTTCTGAGGTTGGTAAAATGAGTACCCGGCCTGTTGCAGACAAAATGCTAATTAACCTGTGAACCATCCAGAGAGTGCACTGAGCGCTAAGGGGTAGTATTTAAGTGTAATTGCTATTGCTATCTCATGTTTGAGAAATCAGATTTCAAAGGAATCCCATGTACTGTATAAGCAAACTCTAAACATCCCAGAACAAAATTAGCTAATTTGTAACTTTGAGAGGTCGGGAGATGCTCCTTTTATGACATGCACACATATATACATGGCAAGCTATAAATAATTTTTCTCCTTTAGTTATGGGCTATTTATTAAGTCTCTGTCCGTCCTCACAATTCAGATAGCTGTATGAGTAGGATTTCACTAGTAAAGCAGACATGTTATCTTGACGTGAGCATCCAAAGGCAAGATTGTAGGCAGCAGCAAGTGCATGTTATAATTATGGATATCACAACAACTTTGCTGTTCTTCATAGTACACAATAAAAACAGAGACAGTTCATTTAGGGTGATATTGTAATCATAGGATGATTGTTCAGCTGGGTTCACACCACACGATGAATTCTGCTGCACATAGCCAGCTGCAGTACAAATCACTTCTACCCATCCCATAGTTTGCCACTTGTTCCTGCAAATTTTCCACTCCCCATAATAATCTGGCAAGCACCGACTGAAATTTGGCAAGTCCTCACAGAGTGCATACATGGTTTATGCGTTTCCTATTCCTAAACCAGTTTTTTTTTTCATTTTGGGGGGGAGCACAGATTACTTAAATAGTTTCCTTCGACTGGATCTAAACAGAAAAATATTCCTTGTCATAAGAAAACCGGCAAAGCTATCTCTTTTTAAAAAAACTTGCAAGAGTGTTTTTCACAAGTAAGGCTGATGAGAAATGCAAATCCTCTGTTGCTAATTACTGGAGTCTATTATGTGTAGTGTACTCAAATGTACTTGGGATGGGTAGGTTTTCCATGGCTTCTGGGGCTTCTCACAGAACAGCTGCAATAACCTCGGACTAATTGTTTTGACAAAAGGGTGCCTGCTGAGAGCATCTGCCAGGACTTTTGTTCTCCAAGAAATGCTTCCCCAGAGTGTCAGGTTGTTGGCTTTAATCATCTGGACACACCAACAAGAAACTCATGTCCATGTTTCCCCTCTTCTTTCATGTCCAGATCAAACTTTGGACTGTAAAAATGAAGCCACTTTCTTGGCTTGGTCATTGGCCAAAATTAAATCTGCATCGATACATGTTTTTGAAAGTAATTTGCAGGCCATTAAATGAGCCAGATTCTGGATCTCTCCACATTCACACAGTGCGTTGTTGTCTGCCAGAATTCTGTGAGCAATATAATTCTGATCATTATAGACTGACAACATCTTTATCAATCAATGTCCCCAAACCTTTTACCTAGTTACACTGGTGTAGCACAGCTTAATTTTGGGAGGCAAATTGCCCAAGTTAAGAAATCATGATAGACATTAGCAGTTGCATATTGAGTTGCAACTGATAATGTCTTTGGTGATTTCTTCCATTTGGGGAATTTTTTTCTCTAAAACTTAAACCATTAGCTTATATGAGAGGATTTGGGCCAAAGATTGGACTCCTTAGGGACAGGCCTAAAAAACTGCATCTAGGAGTTGTTGAAAGTTACCTTTATTTGTTTGTTTGTTTGTTAAATTTCTATATTAAATTTCTGCCCATCTGGGATGTTTCCCACTCTTTTTAAAAAAAAATGTTACAACTCTCAGAATATCCCAGCCAACATCCCAGCCAACAGGTGTATCCAGGAGTTGTTGTCCAAAAATTAGCTTTTCTACATCCAGAATCTTTAGAGCATTGATCTACCAGGTCCATAACTGTTTTCACTGGCACCCCAGGTAGCTGTCTTATACCACCTCAGACCATTGGTCTAGCTAGCCATGCCTTGTCAACTCTGACTGGCACTAATGTCTGCCCAGAGTTACAGGCATTTTTCTTTTGTAGCCCTGATATTTCACTGTCTTTGCCCCTCCAAATGCTAATAGGAGCCACCCTGTTTAGCTTCCAAAACAAGACACATTAAAATGTGTTCAGGGTGGTAGGTGGCAGTAAATTCCTCAAGGTTTCAACTAACCAAGATGCATTTAATTGGATGTTTGGGGCTTATAGCCGGCAACTATAGCCATGCAAACCAAATGCTCTATCTACCACCATGACTATCTTTGGGAATGGGCTTGCCCTTTCATATCCTAAATATATTAATTCAACAGAGATGCACTGTGTTGTGATGCAGCACATGTTCAGTAACATAAGCCTATGCATTAAAACCCTCTTCATTTAAAAAAAAAAACAAAGATACTTTCCTTCCCTTGCTGCAAAAAGGTCAGTTGGGCCTGAAGGGAGTTTCCCCTTCAGAGATATTCTTCCCCTGAACATCCACCTTGCATCTTTTCAGAAGAGTAATGCTCAGTTCTCTTTAGTTGTAAAGATATAAGAAAAAGTATGGTTAAATAAATATGTAGATAGCTAGATGGCTGTCAAGTCACTTCAGATTTATGGTGACCCTATGAATTGGTGACTTTCAAATCTGCTCAGTCCTTACAAATTTAAGGTCATGGATTATTGACTCAATCCTTTTTATGCTCAGTGTTCCTCTTTTCCTGCTGGCTTCAACTTTCTTCAGCATTTTCCAGTCAGCTTGTCTCTCCATGATAATGCCCACAACAGCTGTGTGTTAAAACATTTTATACTGCTTTATTGGAACTCGATCTTCCTTGATCTGCTTCGGGAGACGGACCAAAGCACAGAACAGAGTTTAGAAATGTTACTGTTTCAGACTTCCAACTCCTAGAATTTCCTGACTAGCATTACCACTGGCTATCATAAAAATGTAAGTACAGTAAGTAAATTTCCAAGCGCCGCAACAGAATTTTGTGTAATCTTTACACCATTTGCTGATCAGGTTGCAAAACTATATAAGGTGAGCTGTGAACTTGTATATTGTCAATGACACTCATAACTGGATTGTTTTGTCAGAACATTATGCCAATTTTTTTTTTAAAGCACACAACGCCCTTCAAGTCTTTACACCAGGTGAGTCTGGCAAAGTCTATTTGCTAGCAATGTGACTTTGATACAGGAAGTTTTAGAGCAATAGCCTCCTTGTGACTTTCCCACCATTCAGTGAAAATCAGAATCAAATAGGACCTTAACCTTAATGTGACCTGCGAGAAATTACAGGAACCCAAATCTATCCTTGTTTCTTCTGGAGACTCTTGACAGCAATTGGCATTAGCTTGCAACCGTAACTCCCTTAACACTTTTGTTTGCTGGCTGGGATCCACATCTCTTATGGTATATTTTATTTATAAATGATCTCTTATCAGGAGATGAGGGCTTGTAGAACACCTACAGGCAAGGTATTTTATTAAAAACTATTGTGTGTTTTTTGCACAGCGTGGGGTGCAGTGACGGGATGTCCCCGGTTCCATACGGTTCCCTGGAACCGTTAGGAACAATCCCGGAGGGTTCTCCGGGAGGTTAGTCAACTTTTGAGGCGTCCGGTTCCGGACGCCTCACTGAAAGAATTTTTTTTAAAAAAAATCAGAGCAAAAATGGCTCCAATTGACTGCGCATGTGCAGAAGCTCAATCTGATGTATTGCGCATGCGTCAGATTGAGTTTCTGCCCATGCGCAGTCAATTGGAGCCATTTTGGCTCCAATTTTAATTTTTTTTCTTTTGGCACCGGAGCTGCACCTTTTCAGGGCAGCTCCGGCGGCGGCGGCAGCGGCGGCACCAGCCCTCAGTTCCTCAGCCAGCGCGCCTTCCAAAGACCCCTCCCCAGCCTGCCTGCCCCCCTTGGGCGGCCCTGCCCGGGCGCGGCAGCAGCATTGCTCACCGCGGTAGCACTCCAGCCCCGGCCTGGGACGCCTCCTCCTTGAGCAGCTTGGAGATCCCATTAGCCGGGCTGGGCTGGCTGGACCGGGCGCCCGTCGGGAGGAAGGACAGCATGGAAGGACTGGCTGGGCAGGAGCCTTTTCAGCCCGGCTGCGGCTATGGCGGCGGCTGTAGGCGGTGGCGCCTGCCGCGTTCGGAGGAGGAGGTAAGTGAGGGTTTTGTATTTGGGGTGGGTGGGCGAGTTATTTGTGTTTTGGGCGGGTGGTTGTATTTTTGTTTAATTTTTATTTTATTTATTTATTTTATTTATTCAAGTTATTTACGGGTTTGTGATGGTTGGGTGGTTGAGTTGAGGTTGTGTGTGTGTGTGTTATTTTTTTTAATTATTTTTATTTTTATTTTTAGCCCCGCCCACAACGTCATGACGTCATGACGTCAGCTCTGCCCATGACGTCATGACGTCATGACATTGGCCACGCCCATGACGTCAGTGACGTCATGGCGTGGTAGTAGATTTTTTGTCATCCCATCACTGGTGGGGTGGTTTTGCAGAATTGTCTGTGCTCAAATTGGCAGCTGTCCTTGCTTTGGTCATCATCTAAAATGCTCTGGCAATTAATAACATGCTTCTCTCTTGGCCTTTTTATTGTCTTTTATTCTTTTATATATTTTTAGTTGCTTCCATCAGACCTTTTTTTTTAAAAGTCAGGACATTGGACTCAACATCTAGATTTCTTTAGAGGAACCTGTTTTTCTGGGATATATTTTGCTAAAAGATGGTCAACTCCCCACTTCGTCTGACCCTTTATCTCTAGGTAGAGAAATTAGCAGCACTTCACTGGATTCCAACCTCTGTTCAAAGATTTACCCTCTTAAAGTTAAGGTTCATTTCTTACTCTAGTGGAGACCAGCTAAGTGTCAGGCCCTATTACCTTCCAATTCTGCTGAGAAATCAGCACAAAGACTGCCCGTGCGCTTTAAGGGAGAATTAATTCTTGGTGCTTGTAACAGAAACCTGTATCGCATTGGTGGTATTTTGTTTTATTTTTATTTGTTTATTCCACTTCTATCCTGCCATTCCTCCAATGAGCTTGAAGCAGTATAGGTGAAAGAAATTACCTCCATGGCTGGCTAGGCAATCCCTTACCTGAGTCTCCAAGGAGAGGCTGGACAATTGTAGTATTATATCAGCAAGTCAGCAGTACAAGATCCAAGTGCTGTGTGACGGAGTGAGCACCCATCATCTGCCTCAGTTCCTGCCAGCTTAGCAGTTTGAAAGTGAGAAATTGGCAGGAAAGGTAACAGCATTCTGTGCACTCCCGCATCTAGTCATGCCTGCTACATGGCCACAGAAGCAGATGCAGACAGCACGGGCTCTTTGGCTGTAAATGGAGAGGAGCACAGCCCCCTAGAGTTGGATATGACTGGCTTTTGAACAACAGAGAACTTTACCCTTTACTATTTTCTTGAAGGGGGGGGGGTTATAGCAGCAACTGGGCAAATTACTTTTGTGATCAATTGCTCCCAGAACCCTCCCATCAGAATGGTCATTTTCCTCTAAGTTTGTTTTGCTTTTATGTAAAATAAAGAATGGCTGCAGAATAAAGATACTATTCAGCAACATAGCCGGCACCATCATGAGGATAATGTATGAGAGGGTGTGTGTTAGAGGCCAAACTGTTTGTCACAAATGTCCTGTTGTCCTAAGTGTCCTAAACTAATCTGTGAAACCCCCCCCCCCCAATATGGTGTCCTGTTTGCCTGTGCTGAAATGGGACTCAAATGGTCATACCCTTCTGTATGTGAAAGTGTATTGGGCCATCCTTTTTCAAAATGTGAAGTGAGATGGCCTTCATATTCACAACGTAGCGTGTGTAGGAATGGGCAACAGAGAATAAATATAAGAGTGTAGGTTTTTGTCGACATTATTTTCATTTGTATGTTTGGAATGTAAAAAATTCACAGAGATATATAGTAATGGAGTATAGCTTCTGCCCCCAATAAAATAAATCCATATATTTTGTTGTCACAGGAAATGGTATGGAATTCCAAGACATTCTCTACAAATGGGCAAACCACTTTATTTGTTGTCTCTGTATGTAGTTTAAGATTGGTTCTATTCCAGTTTTTCCCTTAAATTTTTTTCCCATTCCTGATTTTATCCCTTCTAGTCACTCCAGTTATGATGGGACAAGCAATGGCAGTCTTCTAGATGGAATGATCATAGGCTTTGATAGGATACAAAGGATCTCCTTGGTGTTCTATACAGAGTTACTTGCTTTCAAGAGTCAGAAAAAGTTAAAAATCAGTTTGTGCTGTGGTGAAGAATCATGGTGGAATGTCCCCAATTTGATCTAGATGCTCTTGTGTTTGCTGTTGTCTATAATGGGGTTTGTATCTGCTGGGATACAGAGACCATATGCAAAATACATTTAGGAGTGTTTATCTTTAGCAGATATATAATTTGCTTAACACCTTCCTGACCTTTTGTTTCAGCTGTGATACGTGGTAATTGCCTTGTTCTGAGGTAAGCTTATATTTACTGTCTGGTTTTATTTTTATTTTTTAACAGCTTCTGTCGAGAGTTCCCCATAAATACTGCCAGCCTGTAAAGCTGCTGCCCTGCCAAATGACACAGAAGTGAACTTTTCCTTCATGAAGAAAAGAAAATAAAGATTTTTTTTAAAGCATAAGCAACAGCACTGCCAGAGAAAAAAAGACAGCCACAGGAAAACTGGAGAATTCAACACACGGCTGATCCATCTCGTCAATGGGAGAAGCCCTGGGAAGTCTCGGTTTGCATAGGGAACGAAAACGTGTTGTACTATCCAACAGTGTTCTCCAGCGAGTTATTAATGGACCTTTTACACTGGAATACTGATTCCAGTTTTCATCACTGTGCATAAACTTTGGGTTCCCATTAGGGATCACTCTGTGACCTTCACACAAAGATTGTGGAGGAGTGTTTTGTTTGTTTGTTTTAGCATGGAAACTACTGGATGATATTATGTATGCAGATGGCATGACATTTTTAGGGTAGGGATTTGCACAATCAGTGGAAATGTTTGCAAATGTTCTATCACCTGATAGTGAGAGATTCTGTATGTGTACGTAATGGCTCTCCATCTTATGATATCAGCACCTCATAAGTGATCTTGACATCGATGGTTTTTTTCAGATTCGATTGTGTTATGGGAATGTTTCTAAAAGCACATCAACATTCTGGGTACCTGCACTGGGATTATACTTTAAGTATATAGCTCACTGTATGTGTAGCTTCACCAATTCATGCAAGGTTAGTTTGGTAACTCATCTGGATGTTGTTATTGCTATTTTGACAATTGATTTGTAAAGGTAGTAGAATGAAAGCTTCTTTGCTGCACTAACCTTCGGAAATTACAAGTAGAATTATACTTCTGTTGTTACAATGCATGTTAAATAATAGAGGAAAAGAAAATGCTAGGTACAAAAGATTGTTCTCCTATTGTAAGAACCTCATGCCCTTGATGATGAAGCAAGACCTAACATTTTAAAAACAGTGGGGCCAGTTAGGAAGTGTCCTCACTATATGGAGTACAAATATATGTTTTCCCACATAAACTCTGAAAATCACTTTAGTACATCTGCAGAAAAAGTCAGCTTTTTAAAAAAACCACTGATAGGTTAGTGCAGGGATGGCCAAACTAAAGCCCGTGGGCCAGACCCAGCCCACAGCACCATTCCATCTGGCCCACCACCACCCTCACCGCTACCAGAAGTGGACGCATTTACGATAGCCATAAAATGTGCCCACACTTACATAAACGCACCCACGGCTGTTATAATCGCTGCCATAAATGCACCTGCAGCTGTCATAAATATGTTTACGACAGCCGCAGACACATTTTATGGCGGGAGGAACCATGTGACCAGCTTGCTCAACCACGTGACTGGCCCGCAGCATGAAAAGTTTGGGAACCCCTGGGCTAGTGTAAGTAATATCACTAGCAGCACAACATATCTTCTTTGGAACATTTGAAAATGCTTTCCAGGTTTTATTAAGAAAAAAGGTGAAGGATGAAATATAAATGAATAGACCTCTATATGCTATCTTAGATAAGATATGTATTTTTCTAAAAGATAAAGGTACATACCTCACTCAAAGCAGTACTAATTGCTGATATAGTGTTGGGTTTGCTGGTATATATGCAGTAATACATCCGAAGTAGGAGTTAAGGGTCTATTTTGACCACTGTTGAAATGTTACATCCAGCTTCACCATTAGAAGCAGTTTGCATCTATGGCTGAGAGTAAGCATACTTGAAAAAAATATATATACTACCTTCTCTTCTTTGTCTTTTTGTCTATGGTGAAATTTTTATAGATGATGACTTTGCACCTTTTAGGAATGACACCTGCAAATGCCTGTAGGGTAGTAAAAGGTAAGTAGCTGTCTAGACCTTCATAGTCTTTCTGGAGGACTGAAGCCTTTGGTGAAGCAGTGTGTCACTTTCCCAAGTGTGTTACTAAACAATGCTATCCAATGACATTTTCTTCCTGGGATGACCATTTTGCTTCAGTGATATATGTCACATTGTCACCCAAAATTCCTGTTTCATTAGCCTAACAATTTGACACTTCTAGGTCACACGAAGACGAAATTCCAAGAAGCAAGGATACTTTAGAATTTCAGACATCTCCAGTAGAGTGTTAAGCATCCTGTCTGCTGGGTGTCACAGAGCAATTGTGTTTTGAATCAGGCATTACCTTTTTTGCATTCATGCTTTTTTCTTGCTCTGTCAAAATGCTATTTTAAAAGAAAATGAGCTCAAATAGAACTGTCCGTTTTTGACAAAACTGTAGCTGGCTCTAGACTGTTGCATTCAAAGTTAGCTTTTTCTTCACCGTTCATTTTCTAAGGTTGCCTAAGCACAGCAGGCGGTAGCTTCATTTTCATAATCCACATTTAAGGTGGGTACTTTCCATGTAATGTACCACTTTCATTTTTGAAACATAACTCTTTGCCGCAAACAAGAGTAGCGTCGATAGGAAATTCAAGCAGCTCAACCTAGTAATCTTTCAGTCAAGTAATGGGAGATCTACAATTGATCTGTCTCTCAGTCCTGATAGACTTGTACTGTTGAGTTGCTTTGAATATACTTGCCTGTCATTATTATTAAAAATGTCCTTTAATTTGTATGTTGGGGGTTTCCAGTGGGAACAAGTACAGTAGTAGATTCTTAAACCAGTTGAAGAAAAACAGTTATTCTATGTTCCCAAGTGGCTTCTTTTCTTGAGAATCACTCTTCTTTTTCTTCATGGATTTGTTTGTCATTACATTGCTGCTTCCTTTAACAAATGTGATGTGTGGCTTGGTCAAACCTATATAAAATAACCCCAGAAGTCTAACATCTTAACATTTGTTAAATCAAGACTATGTTTCATAAGCACAGCTCAAAGGTAGAGGTATACAATTGATTTTGGTTCTTTGGCTCTGAAAAAGACAATGCACATCTCTATTCATTTACAGATTCATCTCTCTTTATTATAAGTTCCAATCAAGGGCATCCACAATGAATTGCCAACGTTTTGTTAATCTAATTATGAGAGGTAGGAGTTATAATGCTTGATCATATTTCTTGCATAAGGTTTGCATTTCTAATTCACATAAAAAAGATTTAGGATATTTTATTAGATTGGACTTCCCAGCAAGGTGCCACCAGACACAGAGCCCTGATGATGCAGTGGTTAAAATGCTGTACTGTAGCCAAAACTGCTGATTTTGTGAGTTTGATCCTGACGGGGATCCATGTTGACTCAGCCTTCCATCCTTCTGAAGTTGGTAAAATGAGTATCCGTGTACATCCCAGCCCGTGGTGATCCAAGCGATGCTTTCGGAGTTCTATCCATGTGTCTGGAGGCTGTTGAAGTCTGGTTGGGGGACAATGGGCTACAACTGAATCCCAGCCACAGGCAGGGTCCCCGCATTATCTTGGGAGCTACCATATTTGGTCCTGGATGGGACTATTTTGCCCCAAACAGACCCGGTGCATAATCTGAGGGTCCTCCTGGACTTGCAACTCCTGCTTGATGAGCATATGGCAGTCGCGGCCAGGAGGGCTTTTGCACAACTTCGTGTCATACGCCAGTTATGCTCACTCCTAGATCGGGACTCCTTGCTTATGGTCACACGTGCTCTGGTCACCTCCAGACTGGACGGTTGTAATGCGCTCTACATGGGGCTGCCTTTGATGACCATTTGGAGGCTGCAACTGGTCCAGAATTCGACTGCCTGGGTGGTAATGAGGTGCGGGCAGTATGCCTATGCCTTTTTTTACTGCTTTGGGAGCTGCACTGGTTACCAGTGTGCCTCCGGGTGCAATTTAAGGTGTTGGTAATGACCTTTAAAGCCCTACATGGTAGTGGGCCAGGATACTTAAGAGACTGCATCACCCCAAGAACATCTGTCTATCCCACCAGAGTGGACCGGAAAGGCTCTCTTACCATGCCATCTGCTAGAGAGGCTCACCTCTCTAGCATCAGAAGGAGGGCCTTCACTGTGTCTGCTCTGACCCTATGGAATCTCCTGCCAATTGATCTATGACTCCAGATGGAGTTGCTGTCCTTCAGAAAAGAACTAAAAACCTGGCTAGCGAAGCAGGTGGGGGGGCACTGGTGATGTGGTGAATCCCGCCTGCTGGCTGATAAAGTAACAGCAACATTGCTCCCCCTTTTAATTTTCTTTCTTTAATCGTAGGTCTTTTAATTTTTGTAGTACAGTGGTACCTCACATAACAAACACATTGCATAGCGAAAAATTCTCATAATGAAGCATTCATTATGTAAAGGCGATACCGATACCCCGCATAATGATTTCCCCCCCATTATGCAGGGTTTTTAGTCATTTTGAGTTGGGCGGCTATACAAATTGGAAATTATAATTAAATTAAAATCCAGCATCTTGGGGGCAAAATGCTAATTACCTTATGAACTTCCCAGAAAGTGATCTAAGAACTATAGAGCAATAAAGGTCGCCCTTGCTCAAAAGCTAGTCATATCCAACTCTAGGTTTCAGTGCTCATTTCTGTTTATAGCCAAAGAGCCAGTGTTGTCTGTGTCTGCAGACATTTCCATGGACATGTGGCAGGCATCCCTAGATACCAGAGTGCATGGAACACTGTTTACTTTCTCACCAAAGTGTTACCTATTTATCTATTTGCAATTTCTTGCTTTCAAACTGCTAGGCTGGCAGGATCTCATTTCGTTGTGCAGTACTTGGGTCTCAAACTGCTGTCTTGGTGGAGCAAAATATAAGTGTAATTTCAATTGCTATTACCTACTTGCATAATGTCCTGCTGAACAAGTGGTGACGCTTCTCTGCAACTTGTGCAAAAGTGGACCCAAATCAATTGGGCTGATCTTTGGTTTGGGCAGTATCATGCCACAGATTTTAGAAGCTCTGCTGGTGTACCAGTATGCTTCATGCTCATGGAACAGGATTATGGCCCAGATCTTTCTGACTTCTACTCCCATGATCTGTCACCATTGACTACATTAGTTGGAGTTGAAATGAGCTGCAGCCCAAAGCATTCGGAAGGTGTCAAATTGAGACTCTTCCCAGCAGTTTATCCATGAAGATCTTGCATCTTTAAGTGGATAGGAGAAACTGGATGCACTTGTTCAAGATCCAGCAAAGAAGTTATATCCTCAAGTAGTCTGCTTTGAAAAATGTTCTTCTGTTGCAAAGAGCACTGCAAAAGATGAAATCTTGCAAGGGGGGGGTACCACCCATTTTGGTTAGGGGTGAGTTCTGGAATTATAATCCAGAATTAGTATGTTTTCCAAGGTATGGATGGAATTATATCAAGGAGCCACATATACAAAGAAGCAAAAGAATACATCAGAAATAATAAATTGTCTTACAATGCAGTCGCCGACACTAATTTATATAAGGGACCATGTTTACAACCAGTGCCTCAGATTATTACCAAACATTAAGACAAATTCTGCATGCCTAGTGGAATTAGTGGTTTTCTTTCCTTACTCTCAGCACTTTTTTCTTCCACCAGCAGATATTTGTTTTGTATACAGGCCTCCTAAAATTAACAGTTTCTCTTGCTAATTTATTTGTAGAATCTCAATTAGCTCATGACTTAACAATAAAGAGCTGTGCTGGATCAGATCCAAAGTTCTGTCCAGTCCAGAAGTATTTTCCACCTCTGGTTAAACAATTGCCTCTGGGCCTCATGAAGACCTCGTTTCTTTGGCTCCACCATCTGGAATTCAGGTATCTGATAATCTTGGTTTGCACCCTCACTTCTAGAGGGGCTGGTGTCTTAAGACTTCACCCAATAATAATGGTTCTATGTAACCATAAGGATGGGACCATGCATAACTCACTGGTAGAGCACATCCTTGGTATGCACAAGGTCCCAGACTCAAATCACCAGCATCATAAGTTAAAAGAAACTCAGGTAGTAGGACTGGAGAAGACTGGAAGCTTAGAGAAGTGTTGTGAGTTGCTCAGTAATGGAAAGTGAATTAAGTGTCCAGTTTTTGAGGCATGATAAAAGCTCAGCAGGTAGCTGTAGATTAGATTGACTCAACGGTGGAAGACAGCTTCATATATTTCTGTAAAACAGGCCAAAATGTAATTGTGCATGCCAAGTTGACCCATTGCTTAATTAACTATGATTCTCTTCTGTTTCTCAAAAACAATTAAAAGCACACACATAGTACATAATTACAGCTCTTTTTCTTTATTATTTCCTTCTAATATTTAAGTATGGTGGCTGCAACTCACATCAACTTCCATTTAATCTTCTCAAAGGAGGTTACTTTAGCCTTTTTATAGACTCTACCTTTGAGCTATTGGTATAGGTTTCCTTTAAATCCTTCCCAGTTTAGCAACATCTGTAGTTGCGACAAATGAAAATATTTTCTATATGTGGTCTCACAATTGTGCTTTTTCTGTTTTTGTTTGTTTTGCATTAATCATCTTGAGAACCTCCATGTTGACTTGCCTTTGAAGGATAGCTGTATTTATACCTTTCAATTATTGTGTGCTGCTGTTTCCAAGGTGCAAGTTCTCCATTCACATGAGGAGCTGACTGGCCTTAGTGACCTTTATCACAACCTTGCATGAACTAAAAGAGCACAACCAATAAGGAAAGATAAGTGATGGCATATTAAGCTGTTTTTCAGGGAATCATATCTGCCATTACTGATTGCCTCATTAACCTCCCAAAGAACTGGAGCACAATTTGAAGATGCATCTTTCTTTTGGGCATTGTTTTATGGTGATTTTATATATTCCTGGATGATTTAACTATCGAGACATATAAGAATTTTTATGCATTGTTATGTGGGCCTAGAATCAAGGTGTTCTCAGGTATTACCTTTATCGAAGTTCAACACTGGGTTGCCAAGACAAGAGCTAAAAGGTTGCTTGTATTTTAGGGATTTCCATTTCACTTTCAGAAATGAAAGATTTTGCTGTATTCCCTGCCCTTCCAAAGTAACTATTGTTGGCCTGTCTGTCAACAGCAACACCTTGGGACACAATTCAACCAAAATTAAACACTTTTAAATCTCATTAATTTTGATAGAGAATTACAGCTGCGGGAAGTATGGGATCTGGGGTATATGAACACCCTTAAGAGCCCCTCATTTGGTTCCCAGCACCCACCCCAGACTCCCTGTAGTCTGAAATCCCTCCAAAAGATGCCACACTCCAGGATTCAGGGAGGAAAATGTTACCCTCTTTTCACGCTGATTGTCCTAAGAGTATCCTTTTGTTAAAACGGATGTGGTTCCTAGTCATTCCCAGTTTCATTTAAAAAAAAAAACACCCCCATGCTAATACAGACGGGGGGAGATATATGGGGAAGTTGCCTCAGAACCCTTTTGGAACAAGTGAGGACTCTTTAAACACATTTTTTTTAGAGTGTCAGGATAGCACAAGGAGCCAGTTTGAGAGTACTGTATATGTAGGGCTCTTGGACATCTGGAACCTGCCTGCTCCTGGTCTAGCTAATATATTACACTTCAGCTGTAACATAGTCTTCTAAAATGACTATTGAAAAATGTGTACCTCTTGCTCATGAATTGCCTGTAGACTCATGTATTCTAAGATATGCTCCAGGGAAGCGATGTCCTTATTTACATTATTTCCATGAGATTTAAATAAAGGTCTCATCAGCTACTGTGTATAAATACTCTTCTCTTGCATAAATGATTTCTTTACCCAAACTGAGTTTCAACACTTTTTTCTTGAGAGAAACAAAGCAGCCATGGAAGAACTCAATACAGTACTGACGGTGGTAAAGGCAATTCAGAGATCTTGGAAAGGAGAGAGAAATTAAGCATTGTTCATTCATTTTTTCATCCGAGCTGACTGAGGGACAGTCTAAAGCCATCCCAGCATTTGGCAGAGACTAGCTGATAACTTCCCACTACATTCCTTCCTACAGTCCTGTCTAAATGCAAAGCATATGCTGTACATTTGGGCTACAACCTTGACCGGTTTTTAGTTCCTATTGTTATTCTGACTGGTGAGGTTTTCCCTAGCTGAACTGTACTTTTGTTTTTCCCATAAGTGATGGGAAATATCTGCTAATATTCCATGATGTCTCAAACAGTCGGCCAAAGGCTGGGATGGGCAGTTGGAGATGAGAAGATTGAAACAGAACGTGCCAAAGTATGTCTCAGGGAAGGTAGTGTTTAGCTTCAGTATCCACCAAATGATTTGTTTAAAATCTGTTCCATATTAGTTGGTTTCTGAAACATTAATAAAGGAAAGGGAAATACGTTGTAATTGACAATGTATCCCTTAGGATGGGGTCACCAACTTTTTAAAGTCTGGGGCTGGGTCATGCTCCCTCAGACAGTTGAGAGGGCCAGACTGGTGGTCCCCCAGCCATTTACAGCTGCCGTAAACGAGTCTGCGGTCAATTCCAGTGTCGGCAGCTGGAGTGATGGCGGGAGTCAGATTATTCGGCACTATGGGCTGGATCCAGCCCGTGGGCCATAGATTGCCTATCCCAGTCTTAGGACATGACTATATAGATGTTTGTCCTGTATTGATGTGAACTTCACTATACTGTTCATTTAGAAACATTAATTATCCGGGGAAGGTGTGTTTGAAATGTCCACACATCACACAGCCTCACTTGTCTGTCGCCTTTCTCTGACATGACCACCCTCTTCACCCCTTTTTGTAGGATTCAAATTTCCGTCCCTTTTTAATATTTAGCCAGTGAAATAGTGCTGAACTAATTAAGACATGGTAAACATCTGATTTAGTGCTGGCTACAACTGTGGTGGCTTAATGGTTAAGACGCTGAATGTGATTATTGGAAAGTCGGCAGGTCAGCAGTTTGAGACCAAAGTGCTGCATGACAGAGTGAATGCCCACCTCTGTCCCAGCTTCTGCCAGTCTAGCAGTTTGAAAGCAAGAAACTGCAAGTAGATAAATAGGTACCTCTTAGGCGGGAAAGATAACAGCATTCCGTGCACTCCAGTGTCTAGTCATGCTGCCACATGACCACAGAAATGTCTGCAGATGCAGACACACTGGCTCTTTGGCTATAAACAGAGATGAGCACCCTAGAGTTGGATACAACTGGCTTTCAAGCAAAGGAGATCTAGTAGAGGAACCAATTGCACAATAATAGAAAGTGAATTAAGTGTCCAGTTTTTGTAGCATGATAAACGTTTTGCACAAATACAGGATGTGTCAGTCCCAGTCAATTCCTGCTAAACACTAGATAAATCAGTACAGAGAATCATAGACAAAGCAAGGAGCTATCCCCCACTCCCGCCCCCAATTTCTCTCTGTAATCCAAGATAATCCCTAATAAAGCCAACATAAAAACCCTAATAATCTATCATGAGCCAGATTTAATCTCCATAGAAAAGCCAATAGAGAAGACCACATGATTGGGAGGGGGAAATAGTGGGAAGGAGAAAGAGGCACTAGTTTACATTTCTGACAGCACTAAATCCAGATCTAGTATTTTGCACTTTGACTGCCCTGGTACTTCAATGCAGCCACAAAGTCCTTTGAGGATGAATGGAGAAACTAATATTGCTTGATTCCTTCCGTGCTGCCAGATTGAAATATAAATCAATTGGGATAAACCTGAGAGATGGAGAGAAACCTGTTACTCTTTGTAGTTACTAACATGTCCCCAATGTTATCTTTTAAGTATCTCTTATGACAAAATCATCTCATTGCTATAAATGTCTAATCACATTATTTCTATTGCCAGTCAAGTCAGCTGTTTCACATCATCGGCCAGCAACTTAAAGCACTATGCTTATTTATTTATTTATTTATTTGGAAAGGTGGGGGGGAGAAATAGTGTATCAAAACAACATACGAGAAACACAGTGCTATGTAGCAAATAATATTGATATCTCCAGTTAACTGCTGAAGGGGGCATCCATAATGCTCTGCTTTGTGTGTTGGAACACTGCATTTGTGAATAAATTGGTTCCTCTTTGATAGGTCTTTGCCTGATTTTCATTTTTTTACACTACCAATTCCTGGTAATTTTGTACCTCTGGTTCCCAGACTCTCTTCATCCCAAAGTTGTCATACTGGTATCCTTCTCTCAGAACGAGGTATCTCTGATTTATGGGTAGCTTGTGACATAGATCAATTTAGTTTCATAACTAGTGGGTCTTCCAACTAATGCTAATATCTTTTTGCAAGAGTAGCACAATTACCACATTTCCCCTAATCTGTTTAGTAGGGCTTTGACCTCCAATTGACCTAGACAAAAAGAGGACTCCATGATAGCTGATGAAGCTGGAATCTGACAGAGTGTTTAAGCAGCGGAGTGTGCTCCTGCTATGCCCTTGCCTTATGTGTTTGTGACTAGCAGAATGCGTATCCAAGAAAACACAGGCATACAGTTCTTGTGAGACAAACTGAAAATAACTTTTACTCTCGAGGTGAGGTGCAAGCAGAAAAATTATTTACAATGGTGGCAAAACAAAACTGGCTTTTCTTCAGCAAAAACAGCAAGGGAATATTTACACAAAGAGTCACAGAGTTCATAGAGAGTATTCCAATTTACTCTCTTCTGCTCACCTAGTGAGCGGAGCACAAAGTCCTCGTTGGTTTTCTGGCAGATGCTTCCACACCTTTGGAACAGCTATTAGGCAAAGTTCTTTGGCAGAAGCAGTAACTCCAGACGAAAGCACCAACAAACTATGATACTGATAAGTTACTGATACAAGGAGTCCTTACTTCCACGATGTGGCAAGGGTCCCAAAACTCACAGGCCTGTAAGGTCAGCTCCACGATGAGCGACAAACACTCCAGCACGACTAGTCCAGCAAGATAAGCAGCAGGAACAACAGGAAGCAAAAATGGCACAAGAAGCAGCCAGGCATTGAAGCAAGTTGGCTTTGGTTTTTGCCTCCTCTTATGCAAAAGAAGGGTTCCTTGTTAGCAGCTGATCCAGTGCAGCTGGCTACTGTTCCAGAAGGAGCCTTAAAGGTATAGTCTACCATTTGTCCATGTTGCAACCAGTGCCACGCCCAGGCACAGTTACTGACAGAATCATTCTCAAATCACATGAGATAGTGGGTATCAATATTTTAAAGAGCAGTTGTCATTGCTTTAAAGGCAAAGTAATCATATCCTAATCATAGTCTCTCTCATTGTCAGGGACTCCTGAAAGTATGAGGGTCATAAACTGGGAGACTACTTAGAACGAAAACAAGACCATGATGTGACAAAGTCCTATAACATCTTGAAGATTAACACATTTGTTAAAGAGTGCACTTTTGTCAGATAGTAGAAATGTATTTTCAGGAAGAGATTGTGCTTGTTCTGTGACCAACATGATCTTATCCTAAGCACAGTTTCCCTATTTGTCAGAATATCCTGATTATTTAAATGGATACAAGTTGGGTTGACCTTCTTTCGTGTCCTGATCAAGCCCTGGACTGCCAAAATGAAGCCACTTTCTTCGCGTTGTCATTGCCCAAATCCAAGTCCTCACTGATGCATGTCTCTGGCAGCAATTGGCAGACCAGTAAATGAGCCAGATTCTGTACCTCTCAACATTCACACTGTGTGTTGTTGTCCACCAGCAGCCCCTACTTGAGCATGTTGGTCTTGCATTTAGGCACTCCAACCCTCAGCCTATTCAGGGCCCCCCAAGTGATGTAGGGGAGGTTGAGATCCTCAGCTAGATCCTGCTTTAATGTTGTTTCTTGTCCAGTGAGCTCCTTCCTTCATCTTCTAATTTGGTTTTGCTCTTGTGTACCCTCAAGAATGTTTGTTCTTGCCATAAAGCTCTTCCTGGATCTGAGCTGGCGGACTTGAGGCTCATATCCATTCAGAGGATGTAGAGGGTCATTCTCTTGCTTAGTTCTCTCAGCATCCACTGCTACTTCTCTCCTGAGCTTAGGTGGAGCGATACCAGCAAGAGGATATATTTTCTCAACTGGTGTAGGTTTGAGGCATCCTGTCACTATACGCATGGGTTGGCATTGAGAAGGAACAAGAAACAATACGTTGCCTAAAAGAGCCAAGAAGTCTAACAAGTAAAAAACAACACATTTAATATGGTATTATTATTACCTTTGCCTTTAGGTGTGTTTAACTACTACATCCATAATTGTCATCACAGCCAAGATGTAGAGGTTTGTTAGGCTGGATGCATTTGGAATATACCAGATTGGAGATAGGTTTGTGAGAACCATATACAGGGTTGTTTCTTTTCTTATATTAATAATGGAGTCTGGGATCAGTAAGTAAAAAAAAAAAGACAACAATTTACAGAATTGACCCTGGCTGCAATTCAGATAAGTATTATTTCCAGGCTCCGATGTTGTCCAACTGCAGAAGGAACGAGCCTGCGAATACCAGGTGCTAGCAGAAACAAGCGAGAACACGCTAAGGCATACTCGTCCTCCTGCTTAAGGGTTTTCCGGAAGTTTCTGATTGGCCTCTATGGGAACATTACACTGACTTCAGGCCTTTGGTCAGACCCTGAATGGCTGTTCTCACGCTTTTCTGCTTCTGCATAACTGTGTTGTGGGTTTGATGGAGGATTTCAAAATGTTGCCTGCAGTGAAGAATTTGGCATCTTCTCACTGTAAATGACCTACTTAATGGAAACCCAGACTAGCACAGAATACTAAAATAATCCCAATGAACATACAATAGGGGGAGTGGGGTGTAATCTATTTACTGTTGAAACAGCAGTGATTTATTCAGCCCTCTTGTTATGTGTGCGTGTGTTTTGATGTACGTGTTATAATCTTATAGGTTTTTTTTCTTGCACTGAATGCAGAGACATTCAAATTGACAAGGCAAATATACTGAGTGCAGGTTTTAACAGGATTCTGATTTAGGGACTGGGTTAACAGATAATCACAAAAAATTAGGTTGTAATGGCCACCTAGTAGGTATTTACACATTTTTATTTATTTCACACCATGTTAATTGTTACGCCTCCCCCCCCCCCCCCAATTCTGGATATTACCAAAACTTGAAAAGCTATTTCTTTGGAGTTACTGAGAATCCCCCAGATATGTGATAAGTAACTATTCCAATGGGAGAACTGAAAAGCTGTGCAAATTACTGATGCAGAACTTTCAATCATTCAGCTGCAATGATTTCCTGGCTGGCAAGCATCATTTTTAAAAAAACATGTTGGCGTTCTTTGATATTTAGGGTAACTGGGATGCATGAAATGTTCAAAACCTCTCAAATATTTATGTCTAATTTTCTATTGTAAAGATTTTTTAAATTTCTTGTAAGCCACCCAGACTGGTAAAATATCCCAGATGGGCAGGAGATAGATAGATGGATACCATATTTGCCGGTGTATAAGACCCACCAGAGTATAAGGCACACCCCATTACTGTATTACCAAAATAGCCCACTATAGGCCACTATATACAGTACAAGACACACTCCATTTTTCCAGTGTATTTTAAGGTGGGGAAATGGGTCTTATATGCCAGCAAACAGGATAGATCTGGGATACTAACAGTATCTCCTATCCCTCTCGAAAGAAAGGAGAAGAAACGTACATTTTTTTCTAAATTAGATGTCACCACTGTTGTCACAAGCTGTTAGCGATTTACTGAACTCACAGACAAAAATCTAGCCCATAGTTCTTTGGATGGAAGACATCACAGATTGCACTTAGGTCCACCTTGTGCATACAACACTAAGAACAAGAGAACAACAGCTCAACACCGTTCTCAGTTTGCCTCTTCTGGGCCTTTATCAAATGGAAGGGGGTAATCTTTTTGTTGTTCAGTCGCACAGTCGATTCCGACCCTTTGCGACCCCATGGACCACTATCCGCCAGGCACCTCTGTCCTCCACCATCCTCCTCAACTCGCTCAGCCTTGTGCTCATTGCGTCTACAATACCATCTAGCCATCTCATTTTGGCTGCTCTCTTCTTCTTTTGCCCTCCACCCTTCCCAGCATCAAGGCTTTCTCAAGCGAATCCTCTCTTCTCATTTGATGTCCAAAGTACTTTAGCTTCATCTTTACTATTTGACCTTCTAAGGGGGTAATTAGTGCCTGTAAAAATCTCTGGACCACATCATCCCTTTACATACATCACAGAGAGGATAGGAAAAGCTGCTGAATTCTGCTTTCATTTGTCAGCCCTACAGAGATTATTTATTTATTTATATTTCACACTTGCTAACCCGCCCCAATCGGGCAAGCCCGACTCTGGGCGGCTTACAACCCAAGTTAAAACACATCAATAAAAAATTTAAAAATTCATAGACTAAAATATATAAGATATTTATAGAGCCATCCAAACAGGGTTATAATGACATTTTGTGCAAAAGGTATCACTGTGAATTTTAAATACCATTTTAATTGTCCATTCCTCCTGGTTTGAAAGAATCCCTGATTACAGGAAAGAGAAAGGAGAAGTAAAATAATAGGAGGTTTATTTTTAACAAAAATTGTTTTATACATAATCTTTTCAATTTCTTTCTTTATAAGACTGACCACCGGATAATTTTGGACTCTGGATTATTAGATCGGATTTATTCATAGTCATGTGTCTAAAGCTAGACTTTCCACATCTATTACTGAACTCTAGCTGGTGTAACTAAACCACAGAAATAGTGATGATGTCATCATCAGTGCCAACTAATCCAGGGGTTCCCAACCTTTTCAAGACAGGGGCAGGGTCACGCTCTCTCAGTCAACTTCAAGGGCTGGATGGCCATTTTGCCCTGCCTGAACAATGGGGGTGGCCATTTTGTCCCAATAGCTTCAACGAGATGGCCATTTTGTTTCTTGAATGCCCTTGGAGGGGTGGGGTGGCACATGAAATGGTGCTGGGGGCTGGATCTGATCCAGGCTTGGAACCCCTGATATAATCTTTCATTTAAAACTTCTCATCCCCACTGTACAAGTTCTCAGGCTCTCTAGAGATCCCTTTTGAATTGGGGGACCCTTTGGGAGTCTTGGGATTGAGGGGGAGCATTTAAAATGGGAAAATCATTACTAGTGTTCCTACCGAAAGATCAGGATCTCCTGCAGTAATATGTCATCTATTTTTTGATTTTCTCCCCTTCTGGGGCTCCCAAAGGCTTCCCAGCGGCAGGAGGGATCCCTAGGGAGTCTCTATTACTCTGCTTTCACTGCCGTGATTAGGGAGTACTGCTAGCAGAATTTTCTGCCTTAGGAGGCAAAGCAATTTTATTGGCTTTTGTGGGGAGATAGGTCATGAGAGATGCTATTTCCCGCACTGCCTTGAGAGAAAAATCTTGGACCCATCTCTCCCTTTCCCAGGCACACTCTGAAATTCAGTGAGACTCTCATTTCTCACCTTCATTCCATAAAGAGTATTCAGTGCCTGTACAGTTCTAACTGCAGTGGCTCAAGTCACTAAGACGCTGACTGGGAGGCGGAAGGTCAGCAGTTCGATTCCTGAGTACTGCAGGATGGAATGAGCTCCCGTCTCTGTCCCAGCTCCTGCCAACCTTGCAGTTCGAAAGCAAGAAATTGCAAGTAGATAAATAGGGACCACTTTGGTGGGAAGGTAACATCGTTCCATGCGCTCCAGTGTCTCGTCATGCCTGCCACATGACCACGGAAACGTCTGCAGAAGCAGACAGCGCTGGCTCTTCGGCTTAGAAACAGAGATGAGCACTGACCCCTAGAGTCGGATGCGACTGACCTTCGAGCAAGGGAAACCTTTACCTTTACAGTTCTATATTTATTTCCCATTTTAAACCTTTTCTTGATTTCTAAAATGTTGTATTGGTGCTGATAGTCTTGGCCTCAAAGGCTGTGTGTGTTACCAAGAAGATAAAGACTTGGAATGTATAAGAGTGATCACACTGTTTATTTGGTTTCTGTGGCTTAACTTTCTTTTCTTTCTTTTTAGTAACATATGTGCCCGTTTGGAAAGTACAGCCATCAGTGACTTCAGGCCAGAGAGGAAAAAATAATACCCCTTTTGCAGATGCTTCTACAAGCGGCAACAGGCCTACATTCCAACGGCATGAGGGGAACAAAGGGTTATTTCTGCCTCCTCCTTGCGGGTGGTGTTCCTTGAGCCAAAACTGCCTTCCTCATGTAAACTGAGTCCTGTGGATTTTGCTTGTGGGGCTGGCAGTTCTGAGACCGTTCGGGCTTTTGTCAGAAACTCAAACAATTGTGAAAGCTCTTGGGCTCCAAATTTATAATTCCACCTGGCAATAACAGCTGTTCCTCTTTTTTTAATGCCTCTTTGGCATGAATTCATCGATCGGGGGTGACCAAACTATGGCCCGTGGGCTGGCTCCAATGCCAATAATCGCTCCCAGAAGCAAAAGTAAAATGTGCCCAGAAGTAGAACTAAAATGTCCAGGCGTGTTTTACTTCCGCTTCCAGGAGTGACGAGGGTGGCATGGGCCGGATGAATTGGCATTGGGGCCAGATCTGGCCCATGGGCCATAGCTTGGGCATCCCTGGTTTAAGCAGAGAAAAGGGCAGCCTAAAATCTATCTCATCCATTTGCAAAACAGATTGCAAGGTGCGTTTGTACTAACATTTCCAGTGGGAGGAACCACATCTTCAGCCTACTGAACCATGTGACTGGCCCACTGAACCACATGACCGCCCCACAGCCTAAAAAGTTTGGGTACTCCTGACACAGATTATACTTTCAGTGTGGGCAAATAAGAACTGTGTTTTGATTCCATGCCCCCAAATTAAACCATGTTCAACAGGTAAATTTAGCTGCAAACATACTCCTCTTTCTCCTGTCCTTTCACTTTTTATTGTTCTTGAGGGTACGCAAGAGCAAAATCATTTTCAAAGAGGGAGGGAGGAACTCAATTAACAAAGAATAACATTAAACACAAATATGGCTGAGGAACTAGACTTCACCTATGTCACTTGGAGGACCCTGAATAGGCTGAAGGTCAGAGTCCCTAAATGTAAGACCAACATGCTCAAGTGGCAGATAACAACACGCTGGGTGAATATGGAGAGATACAAAATCCAGATCATCTGCTGGCTTGCTGGTTACTACTGGAAACATGTACCGATGAGGATTTAAGTTTCGCCAATGACAAATCCCAAGAAAGTGGCTTCATTTTAGCAGTTTAAAACCTGACTCTTTCCAAGTACCACCTGGAGACACTGGAGATTGAGCCTGTGGGACTTCTGCATGCAAAGCACATGCTTTACATACAGTGATGGGATGCCAAAAAAAATTCTACCCCACAGTGGGGCGGAGCTAACATCATGATGTCATGATGTCATGGGGGGAGCCAACATCATGACCTCATGACATTGTGGGTGGGGCCAAAAATTAAAAATTAAATTAAAATAAACACACACACACACACACTTCAACCCACCCAAACAACCACAACACAAACCCATAAATAAATAAATAAAAGAAATAAAGAAATAAAATAAAAATTAAATAAAAATACACCTACCCACCCAAAACACAAATAAACCACCCACCCACCCCAAACACAAAACCCTCACTTACTTACCCTTGGAAGCGGTGGTGAGGCCCACCCGCCGCTGCCAAGCCGTCGAGCTCCCCCGGGGCCAACGAGCCCCCACGGGCATGTTGAGGCCCGTCTGGGTAATCCGCCGCTGCCAAGCCCCTCCACGGGTTTGGGGCCAATGAGCCCCCATGGCCTCGGCGGACACAAACTTCAGTAGCCGCAAGTTGCCGCCGAGGCCTGGGGTTGCCCGGCAAGGCGCGCCGCCCTCGACTATGGCCTCCTCCTCCTCTGAGGGCCAGTGCTGCCTGCCAAGGGTTGCGGTTGCTGCCTCCGCCACCGCAACCCTTGGCGGGCACCTGGCGCAAAAGGAGGCTGCAGGTGGCAGCAGTGCACCCCGTCGGGTGTCCCCAGGCCATGGGGGCTCATCGGCCCCAAGTCCCTGGGGGGCCTTGGTGGAGGTGGATGGCCCAGGCGGGCCTCGACATGCCTGTGGGGGCTCGTCAGCCCCGGGGGGTGCCCTCAGAGGGCTGGTGCCGCCTGCTGAGGCTGCCACCGCCGGAGACACCACCGCCTGAGCTGCTCTGAAAAGGTCCGGCTCCGGCTAAAATAGGCAGTGAATGGCTGCCTCTTAGCGTGCGTGCGCAGAAATTCAATCTGACGCATGCTCGATTCGCAATTGCAGTGCGCATGCGTCAGATTGATTTCTGCGCATACGCACTAAATTGGAGCCATTTTGGCTCCAATTTAAAAAAAAAAAAATTCTGCACTACCCTCCCGGAGAACCCTCCGGGATTGTTCCTACCGGTTCTGGGGAACCGGTTGGAACCGGTATCATCCCATCACTGTTTACATACTACATTATGCCCCTCCTCTCCAATATAACACTGGTATTCTCTAGTGCAGGGGTGCCCAAACTATGGTCTGGGGGCCAAATCCGGCCTCAATGCCAGTTCATCTGGCCCACAAACCCCTCATCACTCCTAGGAGCAATGAGGACTTTGCAGGCCAGATGAATTGACATTGGGGGCTGAATCCAGCCCCTGGGCCATAGTGACCGACCCTGTGAAACACATGACTGGCCCACAGACCAAAAAGTTTGGGCACCCCTGTGCTAGTGGTCTCTCATCTAAGCACTAAGGAAGGAGTTGTCTACACTGACATACAGCTTACTTTTTGGGGCAGGTTGGGAATGATTCAGGGCAGGTTGGTTTGAGCATGTGCACATACCTATCAAGCCACTCCATTTCAAACTGTCCCCAACCATTCCTTTTTGAGACCCCATCAGGGTTTCAACCAAATTGCTCCACTGTATTTTATCTTGTCTCCAGCATATGTGCATGTTGGGGACAATATAAAAGAGAGCATAGCCTACTTTCCAGCTGATGGGGAAAGAGCTTCTCCTATCAGCTGTAAAGCAGGTATTACCCTGTGCCTGCCACTGATCAAGGCTTCAGCAGTCTGATCATAGGTGGGCTCCCCTTATCAGCTGGAAAGGGGGCAGCTGGAAAGCATCTACTACAGGTGTAGCTGAATGAGGCTGTTGTAGCTCCATTGGAAGAGCAAAATGCTGTCTGAATCTAGGGAACATTCTCCAACCTCAAACATCTTTTTAAAAAGCTGCTCTACATCAGAGTAGCCAGGCCCTAAGCTTCCAAAATAAGACAAGATCAGGTGCGTTCTTACAATGATGGAAGCTCACATTTATGCCTTACATTTCCAAGTCAACCCTGTAGGGTAGATTTGTTCAAAGATTATAACTTTTACATACTCACAGGGCTGGCTGTACCATAAGGGAGAGTGAAACATTTATCTTGAGCAGCAGATGTTGAGAAAGAGTGGGGACTGACTTCAAGATTTATGTATTGTGTTCAATTAATTTATATTCCACCTTTCTCCATTGTGGGGCCAAGGCCACATATAGCATAATTTTTTTAAAAAGCAGATAGAACTAGAAAAGAACTAAGTTGCAGTATGAAAATACTATTAAATTATAATATTAATACAATGTGATCGGAGGGTGATTTTACTCACTTTTAAGACCAGCTATGCATGGTGTGCTCTGATTTGATCATCCATTTTTCCACAATCAGACAGTGTAGAGGAAATGGCAAACCTGCCCAGCCCTGTTCTGTTTCCAGTCTGGACATTTTTGATATGTGGTAGAACTATTTATTTTTAGAGGTATGCTGAAACAATGAGAATTGGATCATATGTGCACAGAAAGGTCACCTTATAGGGTTGTGTTAAAGATTACACCCAGCAAAATGATCTTTTCCAATCAATTCAACATCATCATCTGATTGCACTCTAAGCAGTGATGGGATGTAGCAAGTTCTCACCAGTCCGCCAGAACCGGTAGTAACTTTTCCCAGTGTCCCAGAGAACCGGTAGCAGCTTTTGGGGGGAACCACCTTCAGGGCTTACCTTTTCACTGGTCATGAGTGCCAAGCACTTGGTGTGTATGCACGCCTACAGTGCTTGGCCTGTAGTGCATGGCCTCCTTGCTGTCCTCCCAAACGGGGAGGAGGAAGAGAAGCTGCTAGCCTGAAGCTCCCTATAGCCTGCTCCCCAGGGTAAGTGACTCACCTTTGGATGTGGTATGTCTGTGTGTATTTTAATGTGTATTAAATACCTTTACCTATATTGACATACTACCACACTTCCTAAAAAGGCCTGGTGGCCTGGCTTAGGGTTTTTAAGCAAAGTCTTGGAGTTACCTCATCAATAAGCTACAGCTGTGCTGTTCCAATTGCTATTCCAATTGGAGAACCCTTAAGGAGGTACAGCTGTTTTAAATTTACATTAAGGCATATTATCCTAGAGAACTGATTAGGCAAAGACTTAGTACCTAACTTCTTTAACTGTTGAAAAGTGCCAAAATGAAGCCATCTTGTGGTGAATTCATTCTGTAGTTCCTTCCATCTGACCTAGTGTGAGAAAGATTAGCCAGAATAAGCTTTAAGCTCTGGTTTAAAAGCTCTGGTTGATTTGTGTTTGGGGTGGGTGGGTGGGTGTTTGAGTGGGTGGCTGAATTTTAATGTATTTTTTATTTTATTTATTTAACTAATTTATTTATGGGTTTGTGTTGTGGCTGGGTTGAGAGGTGTGTGTGTGCTTATTTTTATTTTATTATTTTTTATTATTTTCTTTGACCCCGCCCATGACAGCATGACATCATGATGCTAGCTCTGCCCACACTGTGATGATATCACGGTGGGGTAGTAAAATTTTTGACATCCCACCACTGACTCTAAGACAGCACATTTTAGAAGCCTTCTGAAAACATAGCAACAAAAGAAGTACCACATCCACTGATAAAAGAACAATCCTCATCAATGGCCAAAAGGTGTATGAATAAGCATGTCTTTTATAATGGTGGAACAACAGTGGGGATGGGTCCAGTATAGTCTCCCTCAGGATTTCTATGCCTTGAGAGCAGCCACCATGAAGTCTTTCTCTTGCACCTTCAACAAAAATGTCTGTGATGGAGGGTGGGGGGGCAGAGACCTCTCTTGGAATCCAGGCAGGCTCGTATGGAGAGAAACAGGAAATAATTCCCCTAGAAACAAAATCAGTTCCTTCTCAACATCACATTGTAGATAGTGACCATCTCTGACCTTGGAAATACATAGATATTTCAGGGATTTTTTTGAACCCACTGATAACTTGGATATGGATTTGCAGACACTGATCCTGAGTATACAGGGAGCAACTTGTACTTCTGATGTGTTGGGAAACAAAACATGGAATTCCCATGAAAGAAAATTCTCTTTGTGATACTCCCACCTACAACTGGTTCTTTTATATTCCCTCTGTGGTGCACACTTATGCACTGTCCAAAAAAAATGTTTTCTCTCTGTATCTCTGTCACACAGACAGGTAGACACAGACATGTATAAAAACTGCATACAGAGAGAATGTACCAAATGAATATGAAATTGCTGAATTGATCCCATTCATCTCCCAACACTGTGACAAAGGCATATAATCATTTCACCATTTACAGGTTGAGAAATAAGGTACAAGATGGTGAGAATAACTGAGCAGAAACTGGACACAGACCTCTGTCTTGCAAGCTACACACTCTCCACTAACTGCTACCTCTTTCACACTGGAAAAATTCATGGTGAAGCTCTTCTTTTAGAACTACAGCAGAACATCATCCGCCACTGAAGTGTAATAAATGCAGACTCTCCTTATTCCCTTTTGATGTGTCCTTGGAGTGTCCCTTCTCACAAAGAATTGCTGCTGCTTTGTCATAAACAGGATTTTTCAGTTTCATCAAACTTATTTCTCAAAATAAGTAAAATAGATTTAAGCGTTTTCTGTGTGAATAGCATTTCCTTGCTAACTTCACAGGCATCTGTTGCTTAAAATGATATTCTAATGCTTTTTTGTTGTTGTTCAGTCGCACAGTCGATTCCTACCCCTTGCGACCCTATGGACCATTGTCCTCTAGGCACCTCTGTCCTCCACCATCCTCCTCAGCCCAACCAGCTCTGTGCCCACTGCATCCACAATATCATCTAGCCATCTCATTTTTGGCTGCCCCCTTCTTCTTTTGTCCTCCGCCTTTCCCAGCATCAAGGCCTTCTCAAGTGAATCCTCTCTTCTCATTTGATGTCCAAAGTACTTCACCTTCATCTTTACTATTTGACCTTTTAGGGAGCAGTCAGGGTTGATTTCTTCTAAGACCGACCTATTTGTTCTCCTCGCTGTCTAGGGGACTCTCTAAAATCTCCTCCAACACCACATCTCAAAGGCATCTATTCTTCTGAGCTCAGCTTTCCTTATGGTCCAGCTCTCACGACCATACATTGCCACCAGGAATACCATTGCTTTGACTACATGACCTTGGAAGGATGGAAGGCTGAATCAACCTTGAGCCCTGGTTAGGATCAAACTCACAACATTCTGGCTGCAGTACAGCAGTTTAACCATTGTACCACCAGGGCTGTTAATAATGTATAATACAGTAAAATCCCGATTTACGTAAAAGACAATTTCATAGCTTTTTACATAATATGGTTTTTTACATAAATCGTGACATTCCCATAGGGATGCATGGGGGCGGCGGTCCTGATTGGACCAATAACAACAACAACAACAACAACAACAACAACAACAACAACAACAACAACAACAACAACAACAACAACAACAACAACAACAACAACAACAACAACAACAACAACCAGCACAAAGAGAAATTAAATTGACTGATCTCCCTACCTTTTGCATGCTGCTGCTTCCTGAGCAGTTTGTCTGGCCATCAGGAGAGCAGGAACTGCCACCGCCACCAGTGTTGCTGCAGTCCTCACTGCTTCAACTGGCATTGGTAGTGTGGGGGATGGTCCTGCTCTTCATCAGAGGTCCCCCTGCAGCACACTTTAGCTGGGAATGTGTGTCGGACGAAAACTGCTCCATCCCGCTCTTCGTCCAACATGCATTCCCAGCTAAAGTGTGCCACAGGGGGACCTCAGACAAAGAGCGGAACTGCCCCCCGCACTCTACCAATGCCGGCAGAAGCTCCGGGGACTGTGGGAAATTCAGCAAAAGCCACCTCCACATCATGGTAAGTGATGTCTTGCAACTTATGGCGGCAGCACCACCATTTCAAAATAACAAGACACAAGGAAACCCTTTATGTAAAATGATTCCTCCCCCCATAAAACAGGACATGTTTTCTACTAAAAAGCTTACATAAGCAAAATTTTACGTAACATGAAGCGTACATAAATCAGGGTTTTACTGTAATACAGTACAATAATTTGTACCAATATGGACAACTTCCCAGGACTGCATTGCTCCGAGCAGCAGCGGACTGGTGGGTGGAGGTGAGTCCTCTTTTGTGGACAGCAGGATAATGTCAGCTACACCAGGTGACTAACAACGGTGAGGCCTCTCCAGCTAGCAGGCGTGGAACAGGTTAAGCAAAAATAGGAACTGAACACTTCCACCTTTTTTTGTCAACTCTTTATCATTTTCCATCCCCATTGCCTAGCTGAGTCTCTCTTTTTTTCTGTCTTTTACTACACATGAAGAATGCTCCTTTTTGGTTGCTTTTGTTAAGTTATATCCACAAAAATCTTTTCAACCTAGAATGATTTCTGACTCAAAATTATTATTATTATTAGCAGCAGCAGTGGCACAGCAAATTGGGACAGGATTTAGGCAAATCCTAGCTCTGAGTGCAAGTTCTCCCAAGCTTCCTCCCTGTTTAGCCCAGCCAATGAATACACTTGCACTGAATGCTTAGAGAAAGAACAAAATATCATTTACCCACAATTAGGTCAGAGGAATATACATGTGCTTGAGATTCTTGATGAGACTGTTTTAGAAAGAAGTACTGTACAGTTAAAGTCTTTATGTCTTTTAAGTCTTTTAGGCCTGCCATGTGGCCTGCGAAATGGAGGAGCTCAAATAGATATCTTTCTTCTTTGAAAGGCAAAACAAAAAACCAAGCGAGACAGCCAGAACATGCAAAGCCATAATATAGTACAGTAATACCTCGGGTAACGCGAGTACTGTATAGCGTGAAAACCGCATAACGTGACAAGATTTTCGGAAAAATCTTGTATCGAATAACACGATTTTCACGTTATTCGGAACAAGCGTATGCGTGGGGGGGGAGTTGGATTGGGTAGAACATCTACCCAATCCAAACCCACCCCCAGCACCCGCCCCCACGATGTTTGGAAACGGTACGGGGATCCTTACCCTTTCGAAACTTCGGGCGAGCGGTGTGCATCGGTGGGGGTTAGCGCAGGATACGGGGTGGACCTCCGTGTCCTGCGCTAACCCCCACCGATGCGCACCCGCCTGCAAACCACCCGAGGTTCTGAAAAGATAAGGATCTTTACCCTTTCGAAACTTCGGGCGTCGCCACGCATCGGTGGGGGTTAGCGCAGGATACGGGGGGAACCTCCGTGTCCTGAGCTAAGCCCCACCGACACACACCTGCCTGCAAGCCACCCGAGGTTCCGAAAATATAAGGATCTTTACACTTTTGAAACTTTGGGCGTGCGGCACGCGTCGGTGGGGGTTACCGCAGGATACGGGGGGGGGACCTCCGTGTCCTGCGCTAACCCCCACCGACGCGCGCCCGCCAGCAAGCCACCCGAGGTTCCGAAAAGATAAGGATCTTTACCCTTTCGAAACTTCGGGGATGCGGCGCGCGTCGGTGGGGGTTAGCGCAGGATACGGGGGGACCTCAGTGTCTTGCGCTAACCCCCACCGACGCGCGCCCGCCTGCAAGCCACCCGAGGTTCTGAAAAGATACGGATCTTTACCCTTTCGGAACATCGGGAGAGGAGAGGCGCCTTTCCGTGGGGTCTCCTCGGCTTGGGAAAGAGGCGGCTTGGCCGAAATTCCCTCCCCCTGTGTGGGGGCCTCTTTCCCGGGCCCGCTATAGCAACGCGGATCACACGTCAAGGCAATTGCCTTGACATGGGATCCCCATTTCGCTTGCCTACACAAGGGTCGGCTTTTCCAAATTCTCCCCTCCCCCGGGGGAGGGGGGAATTCAGAAATGCCGACCCTTGTTTAGGCGCTTTGCGATGGGAGTTTGGGCACCCAAACTCCCATCGCAAAGCGCCTAAACGGGCATCGCACGTCAAGGCAAGGTATCAAAGCGGGGGGTGCCACCCCCCACTTTGATCCCTTACCTTAATGTGGGATCCCCGTTTTGCGCACCTGGGCAAGGGGGGAATTCGGAAAAGCCGACCCTTGCCCAGGCGCGCAAAACGGGGATCCCACGTTAAGGTAAGGGATCAAAGCGGGGGGTGGCACCCCCCGCTTTGATACCTTGCCTTGACATGCGATGCCCGTTGCTATACCCGTTTGGTAGAAGAGGCTCTCGCTGGCGCGCCTTTTTATGCGCGTACGAGCGCCTCTTCTCAGGGTTTTTTTTAGCGTTGTTGGATCAATGTATCAAACAACGTTAAAAACCGGACAACGTCATGACTTGTGGAACCATGTCATAACATTGTCCGGGGTTCTAGTGTACAAGTAAATTGGTCAGATGACCCCTAGAAGCAGGAGACAGGAAACTTTCCAATTGGTTTCTTAGGGACAAACAATATAAAACAACTTTCTTTAGTTTAGGCTAGTATTTCTGTCTCTATGGTTATTGTGCTAATGCCCAATGCATGCTGTAGTTGTACTACAATACTCAATACTTTTAGTATCTCTTGTAAACCTTGACTAAATGACAGTGTTTACCTTTTTTACACCATCCCTGCTATTATTTACCACCTGTTTTTACTTTTCCTTTGTGAACTTTTCACTTAATTGTTTCCATTAAAGTTATGTCATTCTTCTGTAGTCCTCATTTTGGTCTTAATGTTCAACTGCAGCCCTACTTTTGCAGAATCTTCTTTTTACCTTCATTAGAAGTACAGTAGTTTCAAACCACTGCTACTTTCTGCAAGTAAGATGGAGCCATCAGCAATGGTGTACTGTTTCTTGATGGGGCAAGCAAAGAAGGCCTCAATCCTAACAGGTCTTGAGGAGGAAAATTATTTCAGTTCTGGAGTGGTGTTAAGAGAAGCTAGTATCATGTCCCAAGAGGGTAGCACCAATGTGATACTATTAAGTTACACCAGTGGTGCCCAAACTAAGGGCCAGGGGCCGGGCACAGCCCCCAACGCCAATTCATCTGGCCCACACAGCCCTCATCGCTCTTGGAAGTGGAAGTAAAACACACATGTACAGGTGCATTTTACTTCCACTTCCAGGAGTGACAAGGGCTTCATGGGCTGGATGAATTGGCGTTGGGGGCCGCACCTGGCCCCCAGGTCTTAGTGACTGGCTCCCTGAACCACATGATCGGCCCACGACCCAAAAAGTTTGGGCACCCCTGAGTTACACGTTATGTTTCTTTATTTCCAGATAAATAGCTGTCTTTCTGGAAAGAATTTGCATGTACTGTACAGGTATTTAAACCCTCCCTTTTGCACTTGAATTACAACAAGAATGAAATCACCTTCCCAATTGCCTGTGTAAGTGGAAAATGTTGGCCAGTTTCTCATGGAAGAGGAGGGTTTCCATCTCAGTGTCCTCATGAGAACAGAATGGTGATCTGGGGTTTAATTTTTATTTACAAAAATGTAAGCACAGGGAAGAGGTGGGGAATGTAGAGAAGAAGTAGACAGGATGGTTAGACTAGCAGATCAGTCTTAGCCATCAGTCTTAGAACACATTCTTCAGTATCTTCTGAAATACTCTGAGAGGGTAGTGTAGCAGATGTGAAAAGTTTCCCTAGGCTTGGAAGGAATCCGATGGACTTCGGAGAAAGGACACCTTGATAATAATAATTTTTAAAAAAACACCTTAAATTAATTCACAGTGAAAGCAATGATGTGTTTTACTTTTATTTGCCTTAGTTAACAGAAAAGAAGTCTCACTTACTTGTGACAGATATGGCACTTTGCTTTATGTAAAAATCTGCTGCAGACCTGACATTCTGCCTAATGTGTTTTAGGGCTTCAGAAAGAAATGATTATACTGTACTACATTCATTAATTCTGCACAGAATGGCCCAAACACAAGGATGTTGCAAAACTAGATAGCACAGGAGACTGTTTCAGTGGCTATAGAAGCTTCCTCCACCCCTACAGTTGGGAAGTCCCTGGACTTGCCATGATTTCAGGACAGGACACAGATGAACGGTCCATTTCTAATGGGTCAACGACATCATTCTAAGAATGACTGAAGGTCAAGGGTTCTATTTGATCTGTTTTTGACATTTCAACAGACTTTGATCCTGCTGCCCTGCTGTGGCTATTGACCGAGTGAAAAGGGCAAATGGCAAGGACCGGTTATCTCATGTTCAAACAAATGTGTCCTTTCCTCTCTGAAAGAAGAAGCCAGGGGTCCTTAGCAATTAGCCTTCTGCAGTTACACATTTTGGATTTCCTATACAATTTGCTGTGTTCTCTTTCATTTTTCTCTCTACATGACATTCAGAGGCGGAAACCTGATTGCTTAAGCCCAAGTGGGGAAGGCCCATTTGAGTCAATGGAACTTGCTGAGTAATTACTTACTTGCATAGTTTGACATGGCGGATCGAAGTACTGTATTGTCTCTCACTGTTTCCGATCCTATGCCAGTCTTGTCCAAGGCCTCTGGAGCTTTGCTCTTAACTGGTCTTCCCATCTAGTTGCTGGTCTTCCTTGTGGTCGCTTTATGTTAGGTAGTATCACTCTCTGATAGCTTTCTGCCACCTGCCATCTTTGAAGCAGCACACATGCCCGGCCCACCGATGCCTTGTAAACTCAATCTACGTTGACGCTTTGTTTTGCACCTGTGGTTTTTTTGGTGCAGTTCCTTCATTTGATATTTGATCAACCCATTGTATATGTAGAGTTCTTCACTCAATTGCTCTTTGTGTTACATTAAAAAAAATGGGGGGGGGGGGCTTTGCCGATGTTTCACTGCCATAGCAAGTCAAATGGTGGTGTTGATGAGTTAACTCTTCAAAATCCCCAATGATTCAAGATACCCACTCTAATGCAACTTACTGCACTAATCAAAGAGTAGTTCAGCCTGTGACAAACATAGAGAGAGACACAGGGGTCTCAGTAGATCAGGCTTATGAAGGTTTTTTCAGCCATCTCCCAGCCAGCATGCCTGCTAACCGTGGGGGTTTTTGGACATTGTACTCCATAATGCTAACCTTTCTAAGTTCTGCTCTGAATGTCTGCTCACTCAGACACAAGTAATGAACAGGGAAATTTTGAAGAAGAGCCATTTATCATGGTAGTCTCCACAGTGGAGAGTTCAGATATGTAGGCAACTATCTCAGTCCATGAATAAACCAGTACTAGCCATTTTCATCTGCACCAGAAGCACATATCTTGTAAAACTACACAGAAAGAGCATCTTCGAAGATTGTGGTATTTTTGAACCACAATTGGGCATACCCTGGTAACAGCAATCTTGTGTTGCCAGCATTTCTTTCTCACACTGGGGTAGGCAAAAGGAAATGCAGAATGAACTCACCAAAAGGTGCCTTCATTTTGGCAGTTTCACTTGGAGAAGGAGAAGTAGAAGGAAATTTTTTGAAGGAAAATTTTTATTGATAAATTCTTACGACAGTACCATCTGTCGAGGTGAACTACATAAACTTGTTATCACTTTCAAAAACTTGAAAAAATATAGTTACATAGCTCAGTAAACATAGTTACATATTGGAGAAGAAGAAGAAGAAGAAGAAGAAGAAGAAGAAGAAGAAGAAGAAGAAGAAGAAGAAGAAGAAGAAGAAGAAGAAGAAGAAGAAGAAGAAGAAGAAGAAGAAGAAGAAGAAGAAGAACTGCCCTACAGTCCCACTATGGAGGCACACTGTCTGGTTTCTTTTTTCTTGTTAGTGCAGTGGTGTCACTTCTAAAGTTAATAATAATTTTACCTGCTTCTTTTTCTCTTGTATACTCTTTGCTAGAAGGTGGCAAATACCCGAAAGAATTATGGTGGTACTGTGTAATCCATCTGCTCATAGAAACTTGTCTTTCCCAGTTCATGTGAATTTTGTTTGTTTGTTTTGGCACGGACCAAGGCAAAGTTTGGAATGGTATGTCTTTCAGCAGCTAAAAAAAATTCCTCTTCCAATGACCGATTCTTTGTAATGGATAGTTCTGCCTTCTGAGGGAATGGGGACCCAGCACACAATGGCAGATGATATCATAGTTTTGAACCTATCAAACCTGATTCTGCTACCCTCCTGGATCCTGGGATAGCCTAATTGTTAGCCTACATCAGGAACTGATTTGATAGCTGCAGTTTTTGTACCCTTTCCTACAGAAGACAGTTTGGAAGGCTATGACAGCCAAAAGACAGTCCTCTTACTTGAAGAACTGAACAGAAGGGAGTGGTGGAACCTTTAAATTGCTCATCAGCGATTAGCCCTTTGACAAGAGAGTGTCTCACTCTGGTGAGAGTTGTATGTTTATTCTATTCTATTCTTTTGATGCCCTACATATAATTTAACATAGGTAAAGGTCTCCCTTGCTTGAAAGCCAATTGTTTCCAACTCTGGGTGAAGGAGTGCTCATCTCTGTTTACAGCCAAAGAGCCAGCACTGTCTACATCTGCAGATGTTTCTGTGGTCACTTGGCAGACATATTGTTGTTGTTCAGTTGCACGGTCGATTCCGACCCTTTGCGACCCTATGGACCAGTGTCCGCCAGGCACTTCTGTCCTCCACCATCCTCCTCAACTCGCTCAGCTCTGTGCCCATTGTGTCTACAATACCATCTAGCCATCTCATTTTTTGGCCACCCCCTTTTTCTTTTGCCCTCCACCTTTCCCAGCATCAAGGCTTTCTCAAGTGAATCCTCTCTTCTCATTTGATGTCCAAAGTACTTTAGCTTCATCTTTACTATTTGACCTTCAAGGAAGCAGTCAGGGTTGATTTCGTCTAAGATTGACCTATTTGTTCTCCTCGCTGTCCAGGGGACTCTCAAAACTCTCCTCCAGCACCACATCTCAAAGGCATCTATTCTTCTGCGCTCAGCTTTCCTAATGGTCCAGCTCTCACAACTATACATTGCCACCGGGAATACTATTGCTTTGACATGACTAGATGCCAAAACACACAGAACACTATTAACTTTCCTGCCAAAATGGTACCTATTTATCTACTTGCAATTTCTTGCTTTCGAACTGCTAGATTAGCAGGAGCTGGGACAGACGACGGGCATTCACTCCATCGCACAGTATCCGGGTCTCCAACTGCTGAACTGCCAATCTTCTAGTTGTCAAGCTCAGTGACTTAACTACTAAGCCATTGTGGCCCTCTACTTCATTATAGGTCGGTGTAATCCCAAGATTCTATCATTAGATCTTTCTGCTGCCTGGGGTTAAAGAGCTCGGAACCTGGGTAGAGTTATCAACAAGAAAAGGCTGTCGGAAACATTTCCTTCTACCCTGCCTTCTCCCCGTCATCCCTTCAAAATGTCCTGTAGATTTATTTTACCTCCTATGCAAACAAACCAGCTATGCTTATCCACAGAGATTGAGGCTAAATACACTCATCTTTAATGTGCAAGGAAATTCAAATTAAACAGAGAGAAGAGCCCAAAAGAGGAGCTCTGAGCACTTCCCTGAGGAACGATGGAACACAGAAGTGGAATTTACATGTGTCCTTCACTTCCTATCTCCTGCCTTCTACAGATGGCACTGTGATCCGTTCTCTTTCTCTCTCTCCCCCTCCCCCTCCCTGCTCTGATTCTCTCTGAAGGACTTCAGAAAAAATATTTAACATCTCTCAACAGCACTACCTAAGCCCTTTGGCCCAGTGAATGACTACTGTACCATCCATAGGTCAATGATGAACAGATTATTCCCTGAAACTAAAAATCAAGACTATAGTTTATGCAGGAGGATAGGTAGCACTATTTCTGCCCAACGGTTTAGACCAGGGGTCCCCAACCACCAGGCCATGGCTGTTCTGAACTGGGCCATGGCCTGGGGGTGGGTGGTGCTGGAAGCCCCAATAGCAGCCTTCTGCCCTCAACCTGTTCCACCGGGTCTGGCAGGCGAATGAATGAGGGTAAACGCTTCAGACACAGCAGATAGGCAGATTGCCAGTCCACTCCTCCACTTTGCTTAACTATGGCATGGCTCCATCCCCACTTGTGTGCAGTGTGATACCTCACTGCCCTAGTTGAATGGTGTGGCTGGCAGGAGGACAGACCCCTCCTCCTTGTTTTTGAGCTAATGCATGGTTCCTCCCTCCACTTACTGGTCTGTGGAAAAATTCTTTAGCATGGTGTAAAAAACGTTGGGGACCCCTGAGTTAGAGAATTGGAGAGGGCAGGGTTTCTAACTAACCAGGAAGCAGCAGCTTAGATTGCTTCTATGCCTGCAACCTTTGCTTGGTATGCAGTGGCTGATTTAAATACAGTAAAACCACATAAACAGCGCCTCGCTTAGAGACTAACTCGCTAACTGGGAGGTAAGGTGGGCAGTGGCCCACTTGTCCAAACAATGGTACCACTCCATTACAGATGTGTGCAATGAGTTTTCTGCATGTTTTCCTCAAAGACATGTACATTTTGTCAAATGCTCACCTGGCTCTTGATTTTACAGAATACACCAGAAACTTAGAAACATAGAGACTGCCAAATGGAAGTCTTCATTTTCATTGGATGAAAATGCAAGGGAAATTTCACCTGAGCATTTTTCTCACACATCCCAACCTATTATACCTATTGATCAGTGGTGGGCTAAAAAATTTTTTACTACCACACTGTGGGCGTGGCATGGGGGCAAGGCTAGGGGAAAGCCCTGTATTGCACCTGAATTAGGACTACTTTATTTCAAAACTTGGATGGGCATGGCCAGCCAGAATTTCTGCTACTGGTTCTGGTGAACTGGTACGAACCTGCTGATGCCCACCAATGCTATTCATTAAAGAAGTTGTGATTTATGTAAAGTAGATCCAGTCATTTCTTGTGAGTCATTTCCTCCCCTTTCTCCCAGTCTGGATATTGCCCGTTCTCTTCCTGCCATCCTTTGGTCCTCAGGGCCTCACCCTCCTACTCCTGACACTTCCTTTGTTTGGCCTCAGTGAGCTGCATCCTGCGAAGGATTGTACATGTCAGTAGGTTTAAGGTGATGCCGTGCAGTCCAGAGGTTATGCTCTGTGTCATTTCCTCTCTTGTCAGAAAAATATCCTCCTTCTGGAATTTGGTCTCTTCCCCCAACCATAGAAAGATCAATGTTTGGAAATACATTTTTAAAAAAGAATCACTGCTCTTGTAAAAAGTAACTTGTCATTATTATATATAGTATAATCAGGAAGTGACATGTTGGCTACCAGTTTTGTTTTGTTATTACTTATATCCTGTTTTAAAATGTACAAAAACCAGTAAGAAGATTGCCTAAAAAGGAAGGATCATCATAAATGGCCCAACAAACCCCCCTCCCCCATTATCAAGTAAAAATTAGGTGTTGCAAGAAAAAGGGACAATGTTAGCAGTCATTACACTGATTTTAAAAAGGATCGTGATTACCTCTGCCTTACCTCAAACTGTGTTTCAGGTAGTTACATGCAATGGACTTCTGCTCAGCTCTGCAGCAGAGAAGCATAAATGACATGCAATTTTTCAAACAGAAACTTCAAAGACCAATGAAATGAGAACAGACAATGCATTGAGGTAGGACACGTGATTTACTCAGTGGTAGAACTTGTACATGAGCACTTTGCACACAGGAGACCTGCAGCAGCTTGCAAACATTGTCTGATAGATGGATTAACATTCTTAACTGTTTTATGTTGAGTCAAAGGTTTTTCCAACCTAACCCAATGCAGTCTCTTCCAAATGGCAGATACCTAACACTGCCTGCTCCAGTGATAGGACAGCATTCCCTAATGCATCTGAACTCAGCAGATTAATTTAAAAAGACACAGAGAGAACTAAGCAAGAGAATGACAAATCAACACCCTCTGAACAGATATGTGGCTCAAGTCAGCTGGCTCAGGTCCAGAAAGAGCTTTATGGCAAGAACAGACATTCTTGAGGGCACACAAGAGCAAAACCAAATTAAGAGATGGAGGAAGGAACTCACTGGACAAGGAATAAAGTAAAAGAAGGATATGGTGGAGGACCTCAATCTCCCTTATGTCACTTGTAGAACCCTTAATAAGCTGAGGGTTGGAGTGCCTAAATGTAAGACCAACATTTTGTTTGTTTGTTTGTTTGTTTGTTACATTTTTATACTGCCCATTTGGGAAATTTCCCACTCTGGGCAGTGTACATACAAATATCAAATAACATGAGAAGAAGCAGGGGTGGTTGTCCTGCTATGGTGACAGCGGCTTCTTCCTCCTCCTGCTCAGCCGGTGGGCTTTTCATGCAGGAACACCCTAGGAGGAGGAGGAGGAAGAAGAAGAAGGGGCCAGCAGGGAGGGCTACAGTGACCAGCACCCCTGGCCAGCCACCACGGGGTCTGTAGTCTGGAAGCAGGGTAACACCACTCCCTGTGGAGGCTGGACTACAAGTCCCATTATCCCCAAAACACTCGTGCCTGGGGCTACTGGGAGGCATGGTAGTCTTGACATGATATGTAGAATGTGTATTAGATGTGGTGTTATTGTGAGTCGCCCGGAGTCACATCAAGTGGGTGGAATAATAATAATAATAATAATAATAATAATAATAATAATAATAATAATAATAATAATAATAATAATAATAATAATAATAATAATAATGTTTATTCATGCAGAACTATCTCAGCATTAATACCACCCCTGCCCCACCCACCCCCACTACTGCTTATCCCAAATGTAAGTTCTTCTTTTACCAGTATTGTTGGGTATAATTGTATAGCAGTGTCACTTTCTATGATTTTTTGTAAGGAAAATATTGTATTAAATCACTGCACAAGATCATAGACTTTTTGGAACAGTAGACGTGTTAGTCTGTGTTTCAAGCATATTAGAGAGTAAACAAAACAAAAGTAAAAAACCTAAAATTATTGTGGCACTTTAAAGACTAACTGCTGAATTTTAATGGTGGCTTTCATGGATCAGGTCCACTGTTGATGAAGTGGACCTGATCCATGAAAGCTAACATTAAAATACAACAGTCTTTAAAGTGCCACAACATTTTTGGTTTTCTTCCCTTTTGTTTTGTTTTCTCTCTGATATGATCATAGACCAGTGGGTTTTTTTAAAAAAAAAAATTAATATAATTTGAAGAAAGCAGAGGATGGTTATCATGGCCTTAACCACAAAGACAGAGGCAGAGCTTAGAGAAGTGAGGTTTTTTAAAAAAATAAACATAAAATTGCCACCAGGATCTTAAACTCCTCCAATCCTGCAGTCAGCTTCATTTGGGCATAACTCGAGAATTGGACTGCTTCTTTCTGAAATTTAAGATGTTTTAATGAGGTGTTCTCAAATACAGAAAAAAAAATGCAGAACAAAAAAGACTAAAGAAAAAACATCTTGTGCAGATGCTTGCTTGTTCTATTTGCATAGGTGTGGATGATGGGAAGGTGAAGATTAAGTAATATGTGAATCATTGGCTAATCTGATTACCACCCACACTTAGATTCCAAAGGTTAGTCGTTGGGCAAAAGTATTGCCTGGAGAAGTGAATCAGAAAAGTTCCTTCGCTCAGACTAAATTGCAGTAATTGGCAATGCTGACAAAGCAAGAGTTGTTTTAGATATACAGTTCTTACTGCTGCAATAGATTCTGAAAATCAAGGTGGGCATAGTAGGAACTGAATTACAGATAAAGTTTTGTGGTATGTAGCCATGAAACAACCTGAGCAGCTGACTACACCATTAAAAAAAGTCAAGACTTGACACACACACACACACACACACACACACACACACACACACACACACACACCGGTTTGCATGATGCAAAGGGACAAATGAACCCATCGGTGACTTTTCTCTACCAAAGTGGCTCTTTTCTGTGATGATGAAGGGCTTCTACTGTTTTCATATAGAAACACACACACACACACACACCCATAGATGCATGCAAAGATATGGGGAGAATGTTTGTACGTAGTGCTTCAGTGACATACACAGGTAGGCGGATGGTCAATGTGAGGAAACACACTCCTATGTTTTTCCTTCTCCCCAATCAGCCTTCCTTTTAAAAAAAAAAATTAAATACAGTATCTGAGCTTAGTAGTCAAGCTCTCCCTTGCTCAATAGCCAGTCGTGTCTGACTCTAGGGTGCGGTACTCATCTTTGTTTACAGCCAAAGAGCCAGCGATGTCTGCGTCTGCAGATGTTTTCATGGTCATGTGACAGGCATGGCTGGATGCCAGAGTGCTGTTACCTTCCCATCAAAGTGAATTCTATTTATCTACTTACAATTTCTTGCTTTCAAACTGCAATTTTGGCAGGAACTCGGACAGAGATAGGAGCTCACTCTGTCATCCAGCACTCAGGTCTTGACCTGCTGACTTACTGACCTTCCAGTCATCACATTCAGCATCTTAACCACTACATTTCTAAAGTAAGAGCAGTAGTGTTACTGGCTGGGAGAACAGAGGCATGTACATGTAATATATAAATAACAATATTTTAAAAATCAGCCATAGGGTGGTTATTTCCATAGCTATAATCAGATTTCAAGTAAATTCAACTTAATTTGCATTGAAGTAAATGGCATAGGTGGAGTCTAGGTTTTAACTGGATTCTATCTACAGCAACTGAGTACTTTTATAGCATATAGATAAAACTTATCACCTGCTGATGTCTGTAGATCGAATTTCTGCTTAAGATACAGGACCAGCGGTTGGTAACTATAAATACAAGCTTTGGCAATAGTTTCAACAGCACAAGGGACTGCTGTTGGATGGCTTGCTGTGTTAGAGAACTGAAAGCTATGAATAACCTCCGGTGGCCAGGGGTTCTCAACAGGGACAGACTTTACATTCACAGAGTGAGGTTATCACTTCAAACAGTGGATGTTTGGTGGAGCTAGTGATGGAATCCTCTCACCTGTTCCTCATAGTGTTCCCATTTCTACTTCAAGCTGGTTATCTTATTCTAGGTTTTCCAAACTAGCTTTCTGTCTCAGTAGCAGGGAACACTCTAGTACTGTGGATTTGATATTCCACTACCCATAAAAAGATGATTAATTCTTGGGAAGCAAGCTATGAAAAACCTAGGGAACATAATAATAAGTATAGCCATCACCCTGCCAACAAAGGTCCACATAGTCAAAGCAATAATATTCCCAGTTGTAATGTATGGTTGTGAGAGCTGGACCATAAGGAAGGCCGAACGCAGAAGAATAGACACCTTTGAAATGTGTTGGAGGAGAATTTTGAGAGTACCCTGGACAGCAAGGAGAACAAATAAATCGATTCTGAAGGAAATCAACCCTGACTGTTCCTTGGAAGGACATATATTGAAAATGAAGCAAAAATATTTTGGACACCAAATGAGAAAAGATAACTCATTCGAGAAGACCTTGATGCTGAGAAAGATCGAAGGCAAAAGAAGAAAGGGGCAGGAGACGATGAGATGGCTAGAGGGAATTGTTGATGCAGTGGGTGTAGAGCTGAGGGGGCTGTGGAGGATGGTGGAGGATAGGGGTGCCTGGCATGCAGTGGCCTATGGAGTTGCAAAGGGCTGGAATCAACTGTGCGACTGAACAACAACAACAACAAAAACCCATACAGTTGGATGATATATGTGGAATAGAAGGAGACACTATATTCCTTTGCCTCAGGAAGCGAAATGATTTGAGCCAATCTTAGATGACGATCTTAGTTATCACAGATGGAGGCTCTAAAGTGGAGGTGTGGCCTCCAGATGTTACATGCAACTCCTTTTAGCTCAAGCTAGTATAACCCAATGTGAAGGAACAGGGGATTGTGTACTAACAGAATCTGTAGATACATATTTTCCCCTTCCTTGCCTTAGAAAGTCCAAGTCACTAGTAGATGGCGGCAGCTAATGGGGCCTGCACTGCTTGATTTAGACCAGGAGCCCCATGCCCCACAGGGGGACTTCAATTCCCAAAAGCCTAAGTCAGTGCATTGGCTGATCAGTGCTTTGGGGAATTGACTTAGGCTTCTGGAAATTGAAGTCCAAAAACCAAAGGGCGGGAAACACTCATTTAGACAGAAAGATTTAGTCATTTATTTATTTATTTAATCAAATTTGTATTTCTGCCCACTCGGCAAACAACTCTGAGCAGCTCATAACACCAAGCAGTAATGTCGCATGGATTTCAGCTGCCCACAGCTTAAGCCAAATTTGCCACCCCCGGGTGGACGCCGGCTCCCACTCCCGCTTCTGGGAATTGTAGTCCAAGAACACCCATAGCCCAAAAAGTGCCACCCAGGGCTGGCCCCCCTGGGCCCCCTACATGATGCCACTGACACCAAGATCATCAATAAATAAAATTACCCACCTTAAGCATAAAAAACTCATTAAAAACACCAAAAACTACCCCCCCAAACACACAAGCCAGTTAAAATTATAACTAAAAATTTGAGCGGCCCTCATTATATAAGCCAGCAAAGGGGTGGGGGTGTACCAGATACCCAGTGCCCCACACCTGCTTTGCCAGCCAGGTTTTTAGCTCTTTCCTTAAGGGTAACAGCTCTGTCTGGAGATGCAGCTTGGTTGGCATGAAGTTCCACAGGACCGGAGCAGATGTTGAAAAGGCCCTTCTTCTAGTGCTAGAGAGATGAGCCTCTCTAGTTGATGGTACTTTTAAGGGACATTTCCCCTGTCAATCCTGGAATCCTGATTTTCTGATGCGTAGAATTTAGGAGACATATGTGTATGAAGCAGCCACCTTGAGATAAGTTTGAATTGTTGTTGCTAACTTGAAACATTTATAATTATTTGTGTCAACATTTAAAAGTTAGTCCCATAGAACCCCCTATTTCTTCACACCACTGATTTTTCTATTTAAGGCAGAGGTGGACTGCAGTGACTCAGTGGTTAAGACACTGAACTTGATGACTGGAAGATCGGAAGGTCAGCAATTCAAGACCCAAGTGCTGCATGATGGAGTGAACGCCCGTAATATGACCCAGCTCTTGCCAACCTAGCAGTTTGAAAGCAAGAAGTTTCAAGTAGATTGGTACCACTTTGGCAGGAAAGGTAACAGCATTCCATGAACTCCGGCATCTAACCATGCCTGCCACATGACCACAGAAACGTCTGAAGATGCATATAGTGCTGGCTCTTTGGCTATAACCGGAGAACCACCTGCAGAGGCAGACAGGGCTGGTTCTTTGCCTGTAAGTGGAGATGAGCACCACACCCTAGAGCATTGATGGCAAACCTTTTAGAGACCCAGTGCCCAAAAAGAGGGGCGGGATGAATTCTGTGCTGGGGGAGGAAGCACTCCCGTTGGGCTGCTGGGCAGAGGGGGCGGGGCAAATGCTGTGCTGGGGCAACGGCACATGTGCACACAGAGAGGGCTGTGAGTGCCACCTCTGGCATGTGTACCAAAGGTTCTCCGCCACTACCCTAGAGTCAGATACAACTAGCTCTCAAGCAAGGACATAAGTTGAACAAGTTGCTCCGACCAAGAATGCTCATTCAAGAATTGTAGTCTGGGTTAAGTAGTGACATCCATCAAATGTGAAGTTTGACAGTTTCCAAAGCCTTCACACTAATCCAATGTATCTGAATCAGCTGTTGAGTTATCAGCATCTGACTGTGTCTCATATTCCTCTGTTGTAAAGTTGAATGTTTATGGCTTGATTACTAACAGTGCTGAGCAACTGGAAACATTGTTTAGATAAAAGACAGTCACCTGATGAATGACTGTGTGTCAAGTGTGTTCCTCTCTCCCGGTTTTTGGGCCAACTTGTTGTATTCCCCACATGCTGAAGATATATTTTGGGAAGGCCAAGGCTTTGTATCAAGCAAAGTGCTCTGAAGTATCTGTGACCTAGGAGTTCTATTAGGATGCTAGTGTAAGAGCAAGGCAATATTTTTATTGGGTCACACACAAACATATCACTTTTTCAGACACACATCAATTTATTGTGGATAGCACATGGAATTTTATTTTATTTTTTTTTATAAATTTTATATTTTATTAGGTATTAAAAAAATAATACAAGGATACAAAAGTACAAAATTACAAAAATACAGAAATACATAACAAGACAATTACAGAAATATCTAGACTTATGAAGATCATGTAAAGTATTTTATGCATAACGATATTACGTGTTACATTTACCACCTTTTTAGACATAATCTTCTACACCTTCTTTTCTATTAGCCCATTAACACCACCCTCGTGCTATATACACTGTCCAGGGAGTTCTGTACCTTTACAATTTCCAAAAGTCATTCTGTTCTTGTACAGGGGGTATGCCCTTTTTTTCCTCCAAAGAATAACTTATAAAAGGTTCCCAGATCCTCCAGAAATTATTACTTTGCATTTTTCCTTTCCTACAATTTATTTCCCAAGTAAGCTTTTCATTTAACGCCAAATCCCACATTTGTATATACCAATCTTGAATATTGATTTGTTCATTACATTTCCACTTTTTGGCTATACATAATCTTGCAACGGTCAACATTATAGTCAATAACTCTTTATTGTTCTTATTCATATCATAATCTCCTATATCTGTTAACAAGATTGTATCTGACCCCATTCCGATCTGCACTTTTAATATATTCTCTATTTCTTTTTCTATTCTTTCCCAGAAAGATTTTAATGCCTCACAGCTACACCACATATGCTCATATGTTCCCTTCATTTTTTTGCATCTCCAACATATATCACTCAGATTACTATACATTCTGTGCAGGCCGACTGGGGTCCTATACCACCTCCATACTATTTTGTAATTGTGCTCTTTAATTCTGACCGACATTGTTCTCATTATCCTTCTTTCCCACATCTTTTGCCATTTTTTTGTTGGTATTCTTATATCTAGTTCCTGTTCCCAACTTTGTCTTAACACCTCTTGTATACTTTGGCTATTATTCAGGATCTTGTAGATTTTACTGACTAATCCTTTAATACCCATTTCTTCATTCCTGACTTTAGCCAAAAGTATCTCAAATTCCGTACAATCTCTATTTAGTCCATTTTCCCTTAGGAATTTCTTATTCCAATTATTTATCTGAAGGAATAAAAAAGCTCAAAACGTTCATGTCAAATACCCATGCCAGGTCCTGTTTCTTAAAGGTAGCTGTTAATTGGATATCATCCTTTGATTCTAAAAAAAACAAAAAACCCAACAACCCAGGGAGATCCATATGCCAGGATGCTATTGCTGAATTGGGGGCTTCTGAGGTGCAACGGTTGAGCAGGAAGGGGCTCATCTGCCTGTAGGTGAGTTGATGGTCCCCCTCAGTGGAGGAAATGCCACTGGAAACCATCATATTGGGCCTAACAGCAAAATGAACAGAGGAGGAACTGTTTGGAATAGTAGCTGTGTTAGTCTGTGGTTCAGGCATATCAGGAAAACAAAATAAAAAACACTGTAGCACTTTAAAGACTAACAGCTATTATTTTATTGCTAGCTTTCATGGAGGAACTACTTCACTATTCTGATTCCCAACAGTCATGGAGGCAGAAAAGGCCATGCCAGATGGACTGTCTGTGAAGAGGCACCTTGTCAATATCCTCAAGGCTGTAGCAGTCCATTGCAGTCCTGGTGTCAATTCCTGCATGTCTCATTTCATACGTGCCGCAGGAGATGGCTCCATGATCATAGTGTGTGGGTCATGTCATGGCAAGTTGGGATCCAACTTAAACAAATTCACGCCAATGGGATTTTTCCTGAAACCGTTCAAGGAAAAAATGTATACTTAGACACGAGTAGCAGCCAACAATTGCTGAATAAAAGTGACATGAAATTATGGGAATCTGCCTTTCAGCTGTATTTTATTTAGGGTTGCTAGACAAGCTCTTGTAAATATAATGGTTGTTTTAGGCAGAACTTTTATTGGTACACATATTGCTTTTTTCCTGGCAAAGAAATACAAGGATGGGCAGGGAGGAGATTATTCTCAGGACATAGTAGGTGGCCTTTTGACCTCTGGCTGGAACTGTCTCCAATAGCATCCTCAATTAACTCATTAGCAGATGTGTACTAAACCGATCAGGAATCTTGTTATCATTGTTGTAAATAACCACCAATTCTATGTTATTACTGGTTGTAAATAGTACAGTGATTTGCAAATCCATCGGTTACACCAACCAACCATTGTGTACCTCTTTACCTGATACAGTATGTATAAATTGATGCCATGAAAACTCACTCTTATGTCTGATGAAGTGGACTTGGTCCACGAAAGTTAACAAAATACAGTAGTTAGTCTTTAAGGTGCCACAATGTTTTTTGTCTTTTTGTTTTGTCTTGTTTACTTTCTCATATGCTTGCACAGACTAACACGGCTACCATTTCAAAAACTTCAAGGATGGGGAAAAGTTTCACTTACTGAAATTCTCCTTGTACACACTATGCTTGTTGAAAATGTGGCAACCAGATGAAATATTTGAGGTGTGTGCTAAATTAGAGCGACACCCTATGAAAAATGGTAAACATGTGGCCCTCTTAATATCGTTAGACTATGGTCAAAATGCTGTTGCTTCATACAATAGGGACTGCGGTGGCTTAGTAGTTAAGATGTTGAATTTGACGACTAGGTCAGCAGTTCATGACCGGAATGCTGCACGACCGAGTGAGCTCCAGACTTCTGTCCCAGCTCTTGCCAACCTAGCAGTTCGAAAGCAAGAAATGGCAAGTAGATAAATAGGTACCACTTTGGTGGGAAGGTAAACAGCATTCCGTGCACTCTAGTGTCTAGATATGCCTGCCACATGACCACGCAAATGTCTGAAGATACAGACAGCGCTGTCTCTTTGGCTGTAAACAGAGATGAGCAGCGACAACCTTTACCTAGTGTAGTAGATCATACTAGATTAGGGCCATTGAGTATTATCTCGAAAGGCATATCTCTTTTAATGGGAAGAAATGAAACAGTGTGCCCTAGGTTCAGTACCCTAGGTGGGCAGGAAAATCCCTGGCCCTTCCATTCCGGGAGATTTCACAAATGGCGATGAAATATTCCAGGCGGTAGAGGGCGCTCGTCAGGACCAATCGCTGACTCGGAGGAGGAGGAGGAGGAGGAGCTCGGATCGCTTTCGCTTCTCCTTCGCCAGCCTGCTAAAAATAAAAGAGTTTAATTCCAGGTTAGCGCCGGCTCCTGCAGCTGTTGCTCTTCTTACCGCGCTTTTTGTTTTGCAAATAAAAGAATAAATAAATAAAGTGGCTCGCTGATGTTCTCCATTCTTGAGTCTCCAATTGATGCAGTTACTTTTTCTTCGCTTTTCCGGGTAGCCCGAGGGTTTTCCCGGGAGGAAGGGGGGAGATCTGGCTCTTCGGAAATCCTTCAGCCACTTTCTGTTGGGAGACTAGGGAGTTAAAAGAGAGAATTGTTCTCCCCTTCAAACCTTGATTCCACACACGCGTTTACAGCTCGATCTTGGAATAGGATTATACAGAATAGAAACCAGGGCGGTCCTCCTAGTTCCCAAATCCCTACCTTTAATAACTAGTGTAAATTTAACCATGCCAACAGGACGCAAAACTGCAGTCCTATTCCCACATGCTGGAAAATTGAACTCCCCTTGAAGCTAAGGGAGCTTTTGCTTGTGAGTAGACACGCCCGGATTACACAGCTGGTTCCCAGAGGAACCCCCAAATTAAAAGGTGTTTGGCCCCGATCCACTAAAGGGAGCTGGTGGGGCCTGATTCCTTGTGATCGGCAATGGTGTTTCTTTGGAAGTAATAAGGATCGCCTTTTCGGCTACGCCTGGCTCCAGATGTGACCCTATTCTATCTTGGAAAGGAAGCGAGAAGGGGAGAGAGAAAGAGGGAGTTTCCCCCTCCTTTTCCCGAGGATTTGCAAACGTGGCTCAACTCCTCTGGCAGCGTCGTTTCCCACACCGCTCCTCCTGGGTCAACTGCGGGGGAATCTTCTTCACCGCCCCGAGGAAGGCAAACTGGGAAGCCGCTTCTCTTTTCCCGGACACTCCCACCACCAGCAATTGCTAAACACGCCGCCGCTGCCTAGGCAACCGGCTCTTGTCCGTGCCTGCACCGGACGAGAGGTAGCCAAAGGGGATGAAGTGGAGGAGAGGGATCCGGACTCGACAGAGCCACCCAGGATTCAGACAGCCAGATTCCCGGACAGCGCAACGATCGAGTCCCGCTTGGATCCTGTCTGCGAATCAGTACCTGGGAAGTGGGTGGAGCGATGAGGGTGCTACCATTTATTTATTTATTTATTTTATTCCCATTTATACACCGTCCTTTTGATGCGAGCACCACTCATCCAGGGGGATCACCAATAAAAACACAAGAAACAAAATCAGATGGCACCAGAAAACCATAACAGTATTCATAGTAAACACTATCAGCAGCAGTAGATGGAGGGAGGTAATAATAAAAAAATAAACTCATGGCCAACACCACGCATTTATAAAGCCTTGAAAGCTTTGCTGACACAGGTAAGTCTTTAATGACGTACAGAATGTTAATAAAGTAGGAGCAGTTCTAATCTCCACTGCAAAGTTCTACTCCTGCGAAGACATACAGTACATAGCAACAGCAATTACACTTTTATACTGCCCCGTAGCACTTAGTGCACTCTCTGGGCGGTTCACTAAGTAATTAATTAGTATTTTGCCCCTACATGCTGGGTCCTCATTTTACCGACCTCGGAAGTATGGAAGGCTGAGTCAACCTTGTCAGGATCAAATTTACAATGTCAGGAGTGTGGGTTGCAATACAGCAGTTTAACTAGTGAGCCCCCAATAGCAATAACACTTATATATCGCCCTATAGCGCTTAGTGGACTCTCCGAGATGGTTCACAAGGCCATTAGCAATTTTGCCCCCAGCACGCTTGGGTACTCGTTTTACCAACCTCAGAGGATGGAAGGCTGAGTCAACCTTGATCCCCATCAGGATCGAACTTTCAAAGGCTAGGAGTCCACCCCCGCTTGCCTCGGTTCCTCTCTCCCCTCCCCCACTCCCCCGATGGCTCAGAGAGGCGCCCCTTTTCAGCGAAAGCTTCTCTCCCCTTTAGTCTAGTCTACCGCAAAGCTCTATCCTCCGGCTGGCCGGGAGATGAATGGGTGCAGCGGAAGCCCCTCCCCCTCCGGACGTGACGCCCAGCCAATCCGCGCGCCGCCTGCGTGGATGGATGAGGTCAGCGCCGCGGTGTCGGGGAATGGAATGTTGGAAGTGGAACATTCCCACCCGGGCGACGTTCGGCGGCCGAACTCCGCGATCGCCAACGTTCCAGGCGGAGAACGCGGCCGCCGCCTCCTCCGCCTCCTCCCCGGCTCCTGCCACGGTTCCCCCGGGCCGGGCTGGTGCGGCCGGCCGCGCGTTGCAATGAATGGCTGAGCGGGGCGGGGGCTGAGGAGGAGGAGGAGGAGGAGACCGAGACGGCGGCGGCGGCGGCTGTACCAGCGAGCGGAGGCAGCTTCGGAAGCGGGGAAGGAAGGGAGGAGGAGGAGGAGGAGGATCCTTTGGTGGGGTTGCAGCCAAAGATCGCAGGCAGGCGGAAAGAGAAGCCTTCCTTCTCCTCGCCCCGCCGGGGTGTTTTGAAGCTGCTGCTGCTGCGAAAGAAAGAGACATGCAGGGATTCGTAAGGTTACGTTCCTCGGGCTGGAAGATGTAATCCGGAGGGGGCTCCTGGCTCTGGGAACCGGAGATCGGGCTGCAAAAGGCTGATGCTTCCCGAATTGTTCCAAAGCAGGGCGCATCGGCGGTGTCCCTTCCTTCCTTCCCTTTCGTTGTCTCCTATTCTTATTCTTATTCTTATTCTTATTATTGGATGAATTAAACGTGGCAAGGATGTTTTGGGTGCGCTGAAGTTGCAGCTGCTGCTGTTGCTACACCTCGATCGTCTGCAAAAGCCCCTTGTGTGTGCTGTGTGTGCATGAGCGGGAGGGAGGGAGGGAGGCAAGGAAAAAAGAGGACAAGAGGGCGGGACAGATCTCTCAATCTCCCGATTGAAGGGCCAAAGGGAGCTGGGATCCGGTGGATTCATTGGGTTGAAGGGCTCCCGTCCGCCTTTCGGTGGGCGGGCAAGCTAAATCCTCAGCCTCTGGGCGCGATCCCTTCCCTGCTTTTCTCTGTCTCCTCCTCCCCATCCACCCCACTGTTTCTTGTCTCTGCCTCTGACTACCCCCCACTTTCAACTTCTTTCTCTGGATCTCCCCCCTTTCCCCCTCCCTCTCCTTCCCCTGCCCTCCCCTCCCCCCCTTGAGTTGTGCTGAGCCAAAGATGAAAGACAGGAGAAGAGAAAGTTAAAGAAATCGCCCACATGCGCTGCATCAGCCCAAGGCTTGGGGAAAGGCATCCAGAGAAGGTGGGAGAAGAGAGTTTAAAGTCTTTGCAGGCGGGAAGATGGCGGACTCAAGCTGAAAACGTGGATTGGCAAACTTGGGCCATCTTTGTGTTTATTGACAATCCTCTTGACCCCGATAGGACACATGCAGGCCAAAAAACGCTACTTCATCCTGCTGTCGGCTGGCACATTCGTCGTCCTTCTCTTTTACTTCGGAGGCGTCCAGTTCAAAGCATCCAGGAACCAAAGCAGGCGAGAGGCTTTCGGTAGCAGCGGTGGAGGCAGCAGCAGTAGCAGCAGCAGGAGGAATGGCCCACAGCACCCCAACCCTGAGCACTACTGGCCCCGGTTCCCAGATGCCCTCCGTCCTTTCGTTCCTTGGGAGCAGCTGGAGAGTGAGGAAGACAACACCGGGCACGCCTCTCCCCGGCAGAAGCGAGATGCCAACACCAGTGTCTACAAAGGCAAGAAGTGCCGCATGGAGTCTTGCTTTGACTTCGCCCTGTGCAGGAAGAATGGCTTCAAGGTCTACGTCTACCCACAGCAGAAGGGAGAGAAGATCGCCGAAAGTTACCAGAACATCCTGGCGGCCATCGAGGGCTCCCGCTTTTACACCTCTGATCCCAGCCAGGCCTGTCTGTTTGTTCTCAGCTTGGACACCTTAGACCGGGACCAGCTCTCTCCCCAGTATGTGCACAACCTGCGGTCCAAAGTGCAGAGCCTCCATTTGTGGAACAATGGTAGGAATCATTTAGTTTTTAATTTATATTCCGGCACCTGGCCTGACTATACTGAGGACGTGGGCTTTGACATTGGCCACGCCATGTTGGCCAAAGCCAGCATCAGTACGGAAAACTTCCGGCCTAAGTTTGACATTTCCATCCCGCTCTTTTCTAAGGATCACCCAAGGACAGGAGGGGAGAAGGGCTTCCTGAGATTTAACACCATTCCTCCCCTCAGGAAGTACATGTTGGTCTTCAAGGGGAAAAGGTACTTGACTGGGATAGGATCAGACACCAGGAATGCCTTATATCATGTCCATAATGGGGAGGATGTTGTCCTCTTGACCACCTGCAAACATGGTAAAGACTGGCAAAAGCACAAGGATTCACGGTGTGATAGGGACAACGCAGAGTATGAAAAGTAAGTCTTTGCTCTTGGCTTCTTCATTCTCTTTTGGCACACATGGCTAGTATAACTGTGACAGCAAAATGACTTTTTAAGTGTTCCACCCTACTCTGCATCTGTCTTTCTTACAAAATCCCAGTTAACATTACAATCACTGACTCACTGGGCCTGTTTTTTGTTTCTGTTTTTTGAGAGGGAAAAATGCTACCATTGTCTCCTTCATTTTTTGCTGCAAAATTTACATTCAGGTATAAAGTCTGAATCACAAGTGTGGGAGATAGCGGTGTGTAGATTTGTGTTTTCAGCTTACAGTTTCCAGAGTTTTCAAGCAGAACAAGGAGTTGCCCAGAAATGCAGAGCTGCACACCTGTAATGGTAGAGGGTTATCTGTCAGTGCATGAATTGTTTGGAATGGCATGTAGATCCCTTGGTGTATTGGGCAGGAAAAAAAATTCTGCAGCAAATACTGGGGGTGATTTGAAGTGACTTGAGGACTACATCTGTTGACATCTCGATTCCAAAGTTACTGATTGGAAATAAATAAAAAGAAACCTGATGCACATTTAGGAGGGAATCTGCAACCCATTGAACTCAGTTCTGGGAATGAACTATGTTTCTGCATGTCAGAACTTGCTGTGTGTTGGGTTCTGCTGTAAATCTTGGTGATTTATCAAAGTTTTGTTCATGAATGTACAAACACAGGATCAATCAGATTGTTTGTTCTGTTCATGTCATTCAGTGAGTTTCTTTTATTTAGATGGAGCCAGTGTTTTCTCGTCCATCAGTCTCTGTGTGACCCATCCTGGATAGAAATTAACAGATCCCCTGTTGGTTCATTCTTTCCCAGCTATTCTCTCCCTTCAACATTTTCTTTCCATGGTTACATGTTCATCTTTTTAACACTGATGACTATTGCCTTGAACAAAGTTCAGAGCACTCTGATAACTTGCTAAATGTGTGGGTGTGTATTCATTTATTCAGATTAGTACACCTAGCTTGCCTTATCTTAGGTTTCTGACTCAGTACCAGAAATGAATCAATTGATCAACACCACTGAGTGTCTCTGTGTTTATTTTTCTTCTGTAGAACAGCTGCAAAAATCAGTGAACAAGAGAAGTGGAATTGTTCCAGCTTCAGAGCCTTTGTGTGTCTGTTTTTTCCATGTTGACAAGTATTTCCAGTGGTGTAAACATTTCCTGTGATTTTTCCATTTAATCTCTCATTTTCCCACTTTCTGATACTTTTGTATTAATGCTCTAGTCATCCAGATTCTAATGTACTGTATAGGTCAGTGATGGCCAACCATGGCACTCCAGATGTTCTTGAACGTCTAGTCCGAGAAGCCCTGATCAAGCAGGAGTGCTGAATTTGGCTTCTGTAATTGAAGTCCAAAAACACCTGGAGTGCCAAGGTTCACTATAACTGGTATAGGGTGTGGGATGATAACAATGGTATTTTCTGCTGATTTCTCTGTGAGTGTAGGCTAGAAAGACTGAATTCCCAAGAACACTTTTTCCGGAGCAGAAGAAGGTTTCTTTGCTCCTCAAAAGCTTACTTGTTATCACCCTGAATGACCTGGCATTACTATGATTGTTGCATCCAAGATTATCATTGTTTGGAATTTCGCCAACACTATTTCATTTGGCTACTTAATTTATCCATTTTCTCCCAGTAGGATTTGGAAATTGTCCCTATCATCTTTCCATACAGCTGCTGAGACTACAGTTTTGTGGGAATATCTGCAATATAAACATAGCAATAATAAGTTTTAAACCAATGACTTAACCTCAAATGGTAACAAGAGCTGAGTTTGTAGAGCTGAGATTCCCAAGTTAAAATAGTGGAATCCAATGTGATGTGGCATCAAGAATGGCTTGTAAGGGCTACCGTGCATATTTGAAAGAGTATAGCCACTGAAAGGGGAATATGTATTAACACTGGCATGCCCTTTCAAATTGGCTGTCAGCTTGCTAATGAATAACTTGTAGCTAGAAAAGTCTGGAAATTTGTTCAACAGGTAGACATCAGACTGCAGGAATGAACCTACATGTAGAGGTCATGAGTCTACCATACCAGTGATGTTCAAATGTTGTGATGACTGCAATTGGCTATAGTACTTTGCTTTAAAATAATACTTTAATATCTGTATGGATGGATGTATACATAGAAGTAAACAATCCTCTTATCTGAGATTGGTGTGTGTCTTAGTGTATGAAATAAAATTGGGCCTAATTCCTATATCTCTCAGGAATGTGATTGCTTAGTATATGGTCGTGTAGTCTGGTGTAGGGTCTAGGTCAGTGATGGCCAACCTTGGCACTCCAGATGTTCTTGGACTTAAATTCCCAGAAGCCCTGATCAGGAGGAGTGCTAACTTGGGCTTCTGGTAATTGAAGTCCAAGAACACCTAGAGTTGGGCATCACTGGTCTAGGTTTTTTACAGCTGATTTCATAAGTTGTATAGTTTTTAGTATGCCATCAAGTTTTCTTCCAGTTGCTTTGGGTTTAAAGATGTAAGCTGGCCCAAAGGTATGTCTCATCAAAGTTTCCCTGCTAAGCCTTATTAGCATTCATTGCCAGTAACTAGAAATGTTAGGGCAAAATTGTATACTCTGTGTGGAGTGACACTCATCCTTCTGTGAAGACTTGTGTGTTGAATTGCCTTGTCTGATGCAGAGGAGAATCTTCAGAATTTGGCATAGGTGATTGATTTGCCAATTCTTCTTCCACTTTAACCAGAACCCTTGGTTCCACTGCCTGGAACTACAGTATGTGCAAAACTGAAGCAAATGCTTAACTCAAGATTTGTTTTCCTTTCTCCATTACCTCAGTTGGTGTTTGCCCCTTTCACACATACATCTGTCCTTTCTTGATCTGCAACAGCCTAGTTTAGGACTGTACATGTCTTTGGTTTCTATTGTTAAAACAATCCCAAAAATCTCTGTGTCTGCCAGGATGCCAGAAATCTACTGGTAGCTCCTCACCCATCCTTTGTCTGCTGTTCACAGGGCTTTAGCTTATCCAAGACAGGTTAATTGATCTTGATTTATGGCCTTCCAGAAAAGGTAAGGGCAATTACTTTTGCCAAATGCCATAGAAGATTAGGGCCATACTTTGGAAAGACAGCACTTCCGAGAGCATCTACTGGCAATACTAAAAATCACACAGGTAGAGATTCAGTGGGGATTTATTGAGCTCTGTCGCTTACTGTGCAAACCCCCCTCCCCAAATATTTTCTCTGTTTCCCTGCTCCTTTACTTTCTCCTATTCTAGTCCTATCTGTACTTTGCTCTGCATTTAGTTTATGAAATCTGACAAGGCTACGTCCAGAGGGAAACATGACTTACAGAATCTTCACAGTATCTCTTTATAAGCACATTATATCTATGCTCATACATGAGATCGTCCTCTGCTAACTCTTTGCTTTACAGGGCAGGAAAAGGCAACTTTTAAAGGAAGAAAGCAATGTGGCAGTAAACTAGGGGATTTTCCAGTGTAATTTAAAATGCAAGGCTATTTCTTAAAATCTAAATTTGAGAGAGGTTTTTTTGGCAGTGGGAATAAACAGAGCATTAGATGGTTAGCTCAGTACCTGGAGGGTAGGAATTCCAGTAGCTATTAGTACTGCAGCAACAGGAAACTTCTATGGATAGCTGCACTATATCTTTGACTACTAAGAACTGTGAACTTCTACCTGTGTTTGTTTGAATGATGCTGGGGTGGTATTAATATGGGACATAGTCTGTCCACAACAGGCAGTTTTTGTTTGCTTTTGGCATCTATTTTTTAAAAAGAGCATAGATTTTCTACAAATTAGGAAGTTACCTTGCTTCTACAGGTGGAAACAAATCAAACATTCCTACACCTTTTGGCTTCCTCTGATTCTTGACTGTGAACGTGCTTAGAAATGTATCCTACCTTGTTTTCTGTGATGGGCAAAATAGACATACTGCACATTGCAAGTGACCTGTTAGCCTGGTAGTATTGATCCTAGCAAGGCAGACTGCGAATGGTTGACTGACGATTTGCCTTTGGATAGCAGCAAAATCCTGTATAATTGCACTTCTTTATCTATTCCCTCCACAAATGGTTATGGTAGGTGATTAAAATTTGCTCAGGCTTCCTTGAGATTAAAACCCAGTGACATTTGGTGAGGAGGATTTGATTTTGAGTAACCTGGTTAGGATCAGTTACAATCTTTGGGTAGAATCAGATTACATCGTAAACTGCTGAAAGCGAAGGAGCAAAAACCCAACTGTAATAATGTTGTGTGCAATTAATTTTTGTCTAGGAAACTACTGAGTAACTTGCATAATTTTATTTGAATGTTTCTCCTCTTCTCTACCTAAACCCTATTGATAAAGTTTTTAGTTTTTTTAAAAACTGTTTTGCAAGTGAGCATGTGGATAGTTTGATGTGTTTTGGCTCTGCGTTCTATTAAGAAATCCATCTGAAGAAGCAGGCCAATTAATTTTCTTCACAGTTATGTGTCTCAGCGAATAAAATTTGTGCTGACAAGAATGGATTATATTGCTTTGGTAAGAACAGTTTCAAAGGGTTTAAGAACTGCATTGTTTTAGGGTGTGTATTGGAGTAATAGCACATATTGTGTTAATATACGAAGTCTTTGAATTTTCGCTTTTAGGCTTACTTTCAGTCTTATTAAATTTAGATTTCTAGAATGCCTCTTCAAAAAAATTTATATGAAGAGAAGTGGCACTGTGAAAATCTCTTAACATATGTAACCTATGAGACTAACAGTGAAATCACAGGTTAGACTACTCATACATAAGCCTTATTGAGTTCAATAGTGATTATTCCCAGGAAAAGAGGTTTAGGGTTTTATCCTTATTAACATATTTACCAATTGTAGATAGGTTTATAAATATTTGTTGGGAAGGATTTTTTTAAACCAAATGTAGTATGTTCTGCAAAATGGATCTAAATGTGCAGGTAGATTAATGTTGTACTGTGTCTTGGAATCTGTCCTGTTTATCATTGTTATAGATATTTATTTATTTATTTACTTATTCAGATTTATATTGCTGCCCACTCGCCGTGGCGACTCAGGGCGGCTTACAGTCAAAACAGCAAGAGTACAGTAAAAATTATAAAATACAATATTAGGAGAAAGCAAAGAAGAAAAATGAAATGAGACTCTTAACATCACCAGGGCTTATCTGAAATCATGTTTTCTGCCTTTAATCCAAATATTACTCTTTTCTTTCTCCATGGCTAGAGTCTGAAAATGTCAACTCCTATGTTAGCTAAAGAAGGAGCTGATTGTCTTGTACACCCCTCGTGAAGACAGTTCTCAAAATTTGGAGGAAAATGAAAAGGGGGGTTAATGGTTCAAACCCCAGGAACTGTATATGCGCAATAAAACCTGTGTGTATTTATCAGATGTGAGAAAGTCATGTTTTAAGAGAGTAAGAACAAAAATAGTCAAGTGTTTGCTTTCTTGACCTCTCTGTCCTGGGTTTGATGGAGAAAATCTGGCCCAGAGGATGCAGGGTTTCTAATAGGAAATGCAGATGTTTTTGTGGTCATGTGGCAAGCATGACTAGACACCAAAATGCATGGAACGCTGTTATCTTTCCTGCCAAAGCATTACCTATTTATTTACTTGTAATTTCTAGCTATTGAACTGCTAGGTTGGCAAAAGATGGGCCAGAGATGGGAGTTCACTCCATCACGCGGTACTTAGGTCTCAAACTGCTGACCTGCCAACCTTCTGGTTGTCAAGCTCAGCGTCTTAACCACTAAGCCACTGCTACCCCCAATATCAGTCAAGTGGGAGAGAGCAAATAGGGAAAAAAATTCTCTGAAACCCCAAATGGTTGATACTAGTCAGAGCAATAAACACACTATTATTTGGATTAAGAGTCTTACTTGTTGTAAGATTAAGTTCTATGTTTTTGCTGTAAAGGTAGATAAAAAAAAATATATTATACTAAATACGATAGTTCATTCATTGTCACCTCTGTCTGATGAAGAATTTTGTTCACCTGTGAAAGGGCACATTGTTTCAGGTACATCTAATCAGTGATATTGTTATTAGTTCTTTGTGTCTGATTTTCTCAGGCTGCTTGAGTTGCCAGGAAATTCTTTCAATGAAATCTTGTAGCTTTACATGATCTCCAACAGACATTATGATTCAGAACTGAATCTCTCATGAAAGCAGACAGTTTGCAATAGAAGAATTCAAGGGATTGGTGTTGGCTGGCCAAGCAAGAATTGACATGTTTCCTTGTCAAGAAACACAGAAAAAGAGATGTGGAAAATAAATAATTCCTATTTACAAAAAGGCCTTGATCCAGTAAAAGTTTTCGCTTGGCTGTGAATAATATCATCCAGATAAATCAAATTCTGGGTAAATATTTATGACAAAATAAAAGCTTTGTTTTGAACAGAGAAAGGAGGGGGTTCATCTTTCTTGAATAATGAATGCACAATATTAGCAACTAGCAATTACACTTATATACCCCCCTATAGTGCTTGTGCACTCTCTGAGCTGTTGAAGTTGTATTACAAATAAACGAATAAAGCACCCGTAGAGAGCAGTCTCTGTGTAAGTTTATTTGCATTGCATCTAAGCTGCTGTTCATCTCTTCATGTTACATTACCTAGTTTCTTACCTTATGTAGAAAAGAACTCCAGTGTATTCAGTTTTTAAAAGAAAACTTAGTGTTTTGTAATAATTTTCCTTTGTTTTACTGCTGATTAGACCCACAACAGGAAAAGTATTGTGCCAGAGCAGTTCTTCCAGATATACATTATATTAATAGTCATACTTATCTATACCCTCTGTAAGTCAGTGAAAATTGACATGACAGAGGTTTACCTTGCAGACTCTAATACTTTGACCTGTTATTTATATGTAATGCTTTCCCAGATGTTGTGTTTTTGCTTTTCTTTTTATTTTCTTAGCTGGAAAGGTGGTGGCTTACATTTGTCTGTCAAAGGATCAGCAGTCAAGCTGGGATTATTTATTTATTTATTTATCCATTTATCTATTCACACTTGTATGCCACGCTACTCGCGGAGTGACTCAGGGTGGCTAACAGTATAGCAAAGTACAGTACTGTATAGCAAAATATAGCAAAGCATCACAAAAAATTCACAAATTATATCACAAAATATAACAAAACACAAATTCAATCAACAAAACACACAATGTCCCCGACAGATGTGTATGTAATGAATTTCACCAACACTTTCCATGTTTATGTAACAAATCTGATAGTCTCAAAAATTAAAATCAAGTTGATTGTACATTTTTAGGGTAAAATAAATATGGTATTACTTATACATGGCACACAGAGTCTGAGAACTGACCCTCTATGGTGGTTTTGCAGTGTTGTTGCTGTCAAAATGTATTATTAAAAAAATGGAAAATATCCTGCTTCTTAGGGTAAGCTTTTAAATAGGGTAAAATAATTAGGATTCGGTGTTGCAAAATAGGCAGATGTTGGCTGAAACATGTTATCCAGTTTCTGCTAATGTTACAAATTTTTGCTAATAAGAAATCTGGTGTTACATATTACATGATGAGTCACCTGAGTCAGTAATGTCTACAGAGATTTATTAACTTATGGCAATTTGTTTCTGAAAGTAGCGTCATTTGCATAACTGTGCAACTGGATTTCATCCATTAATTGATAAGTTGATTAAAGCTGGCATTAAAATAAGAGAAAGTACAACTCTTTGTACCTTTGTAAAATGGTTTGCTTATCTACAGTCTTGAGTAAAAGACCGAGAAAACAATACACGCAGACTTTGTACCAAGAGTGCACTATGGTTCAGAATTCACATATTGTACAACCACTAACTTACCAAAACGGCAAAGGCAAACTAATTTTGATTGTTTGAGATGTTATGGACTATGGTTTTCTTAGCTTCAGCAGTACTGGGTAATGACTGAAAATGGCTACCTGAATTTTTACCACTGCACCAGACTATTTCAGAGACTAGCCCTTCCCTATGAAGTTGATTGTAGGAACCACTGTTCTAAGCAGCCAGTACAATATTTCTTGTAAGATAATTTATAGTAAATTAAGCAAGGCTGAATTAACTTACGAAATGAACAACACCTTGCCTTCTAGTCATTTTGAACACTATCAACTGTTCTCTGCTTTTCTTGTTTTGTTTTCTTGTTGGTATCTCTGATGCTTCATGCGCAATTGAGTACAACAGAATTAGCCCTGATTTGCCTGATCAGCTAGCTAGGAAACAGAAGTACAGTATTTAGAGCAGGGATTCTCAACCTGCGGCCCATGGGCCAGATGCAGCCCATGGCACCATTTTGTGTGGCTCCCCACCGCCTTCACCACACCAGGAAGTAACATGTGGTGGAGGAAGGGCAAAATGGCCATCCGGCCCCTGAAGCTGCCTGAGGGAGTGTGACCCAGCCCCTGGCTTTAAAAGGTTGATAACTCTTTGTTTAGAGTGTTAAAAGGTGGATTGAACAGGCTTCCAGATCATGTTGTATCTTTTTTTCACTTCCCTTCCATAATTGTAATGGGCTGTAATTATATGCTTGGCTTTGCACCTTTTGACACAGAGTTCACTGTAAACTTTGGTCATATGCAGGTTTCTATTGTTGTTGGAGCCCAATTAAAACTCTATTCTAGTACAGTATCTGACATGTGTGTATGTGGGAAACACTGGGTGTCTGGCTCAGATAACCTTTTCTCCCTGTGGTGTGTGCCTTGCTCTGTTTAAAATGAGTCTTCAGTTTTCCCCAGAACTCTTTCCATTAAACATAGGGAATGCTTGGAGTTTAAGGGTGAAGGACATGTCATATATGCAAAAGATTCTGGGTTCGATCATGAGCATTTCCAGGTAGGACCATGAGAAACTCTTGCTTGAAACCTTAGAAAGCTGTGCTGACTAGACTTGAGTTTTCAGTTGGTCTAAAGTTCCCCAAAGAACTGATCCTTGACCATTTCAACTGGAGTTTATGGGGCTGTTGGGGAGCCAGTGGATTAGATGCAGTCATGTTCTGATTCCCATATAACATAGCTTCTGAGTTGCTCTTAGTTAGCGAGTTGACATTGGAATAGCAATACAGTTTAGTGTCCTTCACAGAGGGTGGAGAGATAAATTATGTGGCTGTAATTTTAGCTGAACTAGACCCATGAAGTAAATGGAGCATGTTAAGTTAACACTTGGACTTATTGGGTATGTTCTTAGTGAGGCTGATAAATGGATTTAGGACAGAATAAGAAACATGGTGTTTTTTCTAATCTAAATGAACCCTATTAGACTTCATTATTGATGAATTTGCATAAGATGGAATTCTTTTTTAAAAGGCTTTTTAAAGGCTTCAGCCAAGACAAAATTTCTAGATCTATGTTTAAGGCTGAAGGCCTTAAACATAGATCTAGAAATTTTGTCTTGGCTTAGGGGCTGGCGGCTCCTGTGTTCAACATCATCCCTTTTTACAGCTCATCAGACAGATGGAAAGGGCTTGTCTGGGTGGCGGTACAGGGAAAGTAGAAACCAGAGAAATTCTTTCTTCAAAATTTGCGGCAAGTGAGAGAAGACAATTTTTCTTGAGTCTCTCTGTTCATGTTCCTCCAACTTACTTTGCTGGTTGGAGAAGGTATGCTACTATCTTTTAGCAGGTGGATTTCTGGTTAAATATGTGTGTGATTTATAATGATCCTAATAGGGTTTTCAAGGTATGCAAGTTGGGTATGGAGTGATTTTACCAGTGTCACCCCCCACCCTTCCCATTGAATTTCTATTAGCAAGCAGGAATTTCAGTCCTATATCTCCTGATGTCAAGTCCAGAACTTTATTTACTCTTCAGTTACACCTATTGGCAGTAAAATCTTTCTGGAGATCTACAGGTCCTCCACATTAACACAGGCTCAGGCCACAAAATGGGCAAAGTAACTTGTTTGTTGTATATGTATCCTCATATACCTGTACAGTTTCATATCAGGATTTCAGAGGGGGCATCTGTAATATTGAAAGACATACTCAGTGTTATACAGTGTTCACATGACCACAGAGAATAGTGATGGCCCTCAAGTGGATTAAATCCCACTTGAATCCATCTTGAAGGAGGTCAGCAACTTTGGCCTGGGTCTGATGAGGACTATGTGTCCCAAAAAGGGCTCAGGACCAGGAAAGTGACTTGTGGAACTGGATGAGTGGTATGGATGTCACATTGCATTGCAGGAGTCAAATGGAAGGACACTGCATTATATTGTTCCCAGTACAAGTAGATTTTGAATAGTTGATACTTGGATACTAACTAGAACAGTGGTTCCCAACCTTATTTTGGCCATATCCCACTTAGGCATCTCTAAAATCCTGATCCTCTCCCACCACCACCACATGATATATAATTCTTATTCAAAAAATGAACTCTTATTCATGTGGAGGAAGCCTAAAAGGCCATTAACTCAGTCTAACTCATTCTTGAATTTCCCCTCTTAAAAATCAAATCTCCTCCCCATGGGGCATGTGCCTCACATTGGAAACTACAGATCTAGAGGATCCTGGTACATGAATCTCTTGACAGAAGGAAATTGAGATAGAAATATAATACACATGAGAGAATTATGCAAATAAGCAAATGCTATGTTTTGTTTTATTAAGCAGGAGCAATATGCTATAGGTCAGTGGTGGCAAACCTATGGCATCGTCCCAGAGGTGTCACTCATAGCTCTGTGGGCATGCATGTCATCACCCCAACACCGAGTTTGCCTCTGCCCATCAGCCCAGTGGGAGCACTTCCTCCCTCCCCCAGCACATAGTTTGCCCAGTCCCTCTGTTTGAGCACTTGGTCTCTAAAAGGTTTGCCATCACTGTTATAGGGGATGCTGCTACCTCTCTGTTGAATCTGGTACCTCACTAGAACCAGTCTCATATCAGGTGCTTCTGTTTTTTGCACTTGTGTTGAGTTCAGATGCTTATGTCTGTAAATACCTTGGCAACTACTTCTGTAAAAGATATAATAGAAGCATCTAGACTAGGCTGCATCCACCCCAGAATAACTGCTACTCTTTCTAATGTTTTTCCTTCTTTTCCCACAGATAACTGCCAACACATTTGATAACAGTATCTGATTTACAGGTGCAGCCAGGGAGTTTGATGTTTAACTACTGTAAAGTGTGCCATCCAAATTGCACCTGCTATCTTCTGCAGGAACCAAATCGGAGTCGGCCTCAGCAAATCAAACTCATTATTTGCAGATGAAGGAAAAGAACAATTCAAGACCCATAGCAAGGCAGATTATGCTTCAGAAGCAAACAAAAATTGCTTTGGGTTTTCTTGCTTTAACATTTTTTCCACGTTGGTGGACGGTATGTAGTACTGTATCCTTCTTTAAAAAATATTCAATTTACCGCCCAACGTTGTGCAGAGTGCTAGTGGATGAAAACTGAATACAGTTTGGCCCATTCAAGGGTGAGGGGGATAAAATTATATTTTTCTTCTTTAGCACTATTCTTGGGTTTCCTTTTTTAGCTGCCTTGGGGGGGGGGAATCAAAATCCTCTGTTCTTAACAAAGACAATGAAATATATGAATGGATTTGATTAATATCTGAAAACCAGAGCATCAATAAAACTAAGGTTTAATAGAGATGAGCACTGAACCCTAGAGTCAGATACGGCTGGCTTTTGAGCAAGGGTGATCTTTATCTTTAGACTCATTATGAAGTTAAGAAAAATTGTAACTTCTTTACTGTCAGATCCTCTTGTTCTTTGTGATGAGAAAATAACAAAACTTACAGTGTTACCCACATTGTGAATACTAAAAGAATAAGAGGATGGAAAAAGAGGTAGTGGGGTAATTTAAGGGGTCAGATGGAGAGTCTGGATACTGTAAAAGGGAGTAACTAAACTTTCTTCCCACCATTAACTTTGTAACACATAGCCAAGGGCTGATTGATATTCTTATACAGTATAGTATTTGATGAATATTGGTTGTGTAGGATAACTCACGTGGTGGCCTAGTGGTTAAGACGCTGAGCTTGAAAGATAGAAGATCAGCAGGTCAGCAGTTTGAGACCTGAGTACTGCACAACAGAGTGCCTACCATCTGCCTCAGCTCCTGCCAACCTAGCAGTTCGAAAGTAAGAAATTGCAAGTAGATAAATAGGTACCACTGAAAAGAAATGTATTTATTTACTTTGGCAGGAAAGGTAACAGCATTCCGTGTGCTCCGGCGTCTAGTCATGCTTGCTACATGACTACGGAAATGTCTGCAGAAGCAGACAGTGCTGGCTCTTTGGCTGTAAACAGAGGTGAGCACCATTCCCTAGAGTTGGATAGGACTAGCTTTCTAGTAATGGAGACTGCTACCTTTAGCTATATAAGTCTATAATACAGCCATAGCTTGGGACCTGTATACACAAGCAAGGGGACAAAGAAGATTGTTGCCCTAAAGCAGAAGTTCCCAATCTAAGGTCTGGGGCAGGATCTAGCCCATGGCACCATTTCATGTGGCCCCCACCCCTCCCAAGGGCATCTGAGGAACAAAATGGCCACTCCTTTGAAGCTGTTGGGACAAAATAACCCCATCATGCAGGCAGGGCAAAATGGACGTCTGGCCCTCAAAGCTGACTGAGAGAGCGTGACTCAGCTTGAAAAGGTTGGAAACCCTTGCCCTAAAGCATGGATCTGATGACCCGTTCAATTATATCATGTTGCATATCTGTATCAGTCTTCTTTGCACACTTCCTGTGCCAGGGGTTCTCAACCTGCCACCTGCAGGCCAGATGTGACCCACGACATCATTCCATGTGTCCCCCCACTGCTTCCACCACACTCTGAAGTGCCCTGTGCTGGAGGAACGGCAAAATGGCTGTCCAGCCCCTGAAGCTGTTTGAGGGAGCGTGACCCAGCCCCCAACTTTAAAAGGTGGAGAATTTCTGTCCTATGCCAAGGACACTTCTCTTGTCCGCTCACTTCAATCACTGTAGATATTTTTTTCCTAGATTGGAAACGTTGGTAAAACTTATTTTAGTTAGAGGTCAGTGACTGGCTACAATAATGAAGTGTGGCAGTAGGTGGCTGCAAAGATAAGTCAGTAAATCAAGGCTAAAGATTTTTAATCAGAAGTATTTTGAGTAATGTTTGAGTAGAAAGAAAAAATATTTTGTGCTACTGAATAGCTGCATCCTCTGTTCTCCCACCATAAAGTATGGCTGTGCACAGAGAGAAATATACAAATTATTGCCCACCCCCTTACTAATATTTGCCACCATCTTCAAATCCTTTCTGTTGTTTTTAAAACTGAAACTGTTGCCTCACCTGTGATTTTATTCTTCACTTTTCCTTTATGTATATATCCAGTGTTCCATCTTGTGCAAGCACTGCCTTGTGGGTTCACCTTACTGTGTTTTAAGCACTCCCATATTTCAGTATCAGTTTGAGGATACTGGTAGGGAATTTATAACAAAAGAGCTACCCCCTACCTCTACACTCATGCTGTTTTTGCTACTGTGATCAACTCATCTCCTCTTTCTTCTGGCCAGAACTTAAAATTCTTTTCTTGTTTTCGCTGCTGAGTAATTGCCTGGCAAAACAGATCTAACTAAACTGGTAAAAATGAAAGGCATGGGGAAATGTTAAACCGGCTGGGACAGGGGTTCTCAGCCATTTTCCAGCTGCGGGCTGGACCATGCCCCCTCAGACAGCTGAGAGGGCCAGACTGGTGCTGTAAAACGCATCCACGGTAAACACATCTACGATAACCGTGAACTCATTTATGGCTGTAGTAATCACATTTAAAATGCCCATGGACTCATTTAGGGCTGTAGTAATCACATTTAAAATGCCCATGGACTCATTTAGGGCTGTAGTAAACGTGTTTACGCGGCCATAAATGAGTCTGTGCTGATTCCCCTGGCCGCTTCGGAGGGTGGCTGGAGCGAGGTTGGGGGCTAGATTATTTGGCACTGCAGGCCATAGGTTGCGAACCCCTGAGCTAGGATCTAATTATGTTAAATCACCAGGTTCATGGCATTTGGTTCTAGTTATGTCAGAAGAAGAAACAACCAAAAAACAACAGTGTGGCATCAAGTCAATTCTTACTTAGGGTGACCCTTTCCAGGAATTTCCAGGTACATAATATATAGAAGTGGTTTATCATTTCCTTCTTCTGGGAATGCCCTGAGATTGCAGCTTGTGCAAGGCCACATTGGCTGGCTCTTTCTCTGGAGGCACAGTGGGGAATTGAATGCCAACTTCTGGCTTCACAGCCAGCTGCCTAAACCACTGAGCTATCTAGCCAGCTTTAGAAGTTAATATTATTAACTTATAATTATTAGAAGTTAATAGAGTAGCTAATTAGCTCACATAAAACAGTAAGTTTATTCCAAGTTCTGAGTGCAACCCTACATATGACCACACCTACCCTCACTCATAGACAAGATACAGAGAAAGGCAACCTGACCACTCAAGAGAGTTGAGTAACAGTGATGAAAGGTGCAGGTAGTGATTAGAAACAAGACACACAAGGGATGACAAGATAATGTATAAACGTTTGCCTGACATTGAACAAATAGGTAGGGAAAAGGTTTTCTATAATATTAAGACCTGAACCGAGCAACTGAAGTTCAATAATGGAATATTTAGGACAGAAGAAAAGAAAGTACAGTACTGTACTGCATTTCCCCCCCATAGCGTACAATTAAACCATCAAATTTATTGTCATATGAGATGTAATATTGGCTGCTAACTTGGATGGTTTAAACTGGGGGATAACTTTTGGGCTCTTGGCCTTGTCTCACCCCCCCAAAAAAACCAGCCCTGAGAATAACCTCCAGCCCTACAAAGAAGGACTAGCCTCATTAAAAAAGCCCCACTCATTCTTTCCCCAAGCAGGCAATTAATCTCATTATTGTCAGTCGGGGAGGGGAGCATCCCCCCAGCTTCCTTTGACAGTTGGCATCTTCCTCCCTCTTTCCAGGGAGAAACAAAATGGCCACCCCTTTGAAGCTATTGGGACAAAATGGCCACCTCAAAATGGCCACCTCATCATGCAGGCAGGGAAAAATGGCCATCCGGCCTGATCAGCTATCTGAGGGAGCATGACTGGCCCGCGGCCTGAAAAGGTTGAAAACCCCTGTCTTAGTGTACCCTCTCTGCTGAATTCTGGGCAGTCCATTGAATCACTCTTCTTTTAAACTTCCTTTGCTTTGTGTTGTTAGCTCAGACTGTAAATGATCTCATCCTTCTATTATCTACCATTGACAGTAATGTTTCCTAGAACAATAGTGTCCTTCATTTGGGTCTTCTGTGTCATAGGATAATTAAAATCATTGTGAAAAGTCCTTCCTTAGCCATTGACTCCGTGGGTTGCTCTATTTCTAAGACATAAAGACAAGGTGAAAATGCTGGAGAAATCCCTCCTTGATCAACAGACTGCAAGGTCAGCATTTGATCTTGTTTGCTACTGGGCGTCCTGCCTCCTTTCAGCTGCTGACTGAAGAACTGACATTGGTGTAAACGGGACAAAGACAGGCAAAAATTTTGTATTTAGGCTACAATGCAATGAATATTTACTCTATTGCTCTGCAAATTTCTTTCAAAGGGAATTGAATTTATTTGGGTTAAACCTTGTTAGTGTTACTCAGCCCAAAACAACAGTAGGGAGAGCTCAAGAATAAGTCCTCCTGAAAAGGATAGGGCTGATGGGACTGCGGTGGCCTAGTGGTTAAGATGCTGAACTTGATGACTGGAAGATTGGCAGATCAGCAGTTTGAGACTGAAGTGCCGCACGACAGAGTGAGCTCCCATCTCTGTCCCAGATCCTGCCAACCTAGCAGTTTGAAAGCAAGAAATTGCAAGTAGATAAATAGGTACCACTTTGGTGTGAAGGTAACAGCATTCCATGAGCTCTGGCGTCTAGTCATGCCTAGCACATGTCTACGGAAATGTCTGCAGACACATTCAGTGCTGGCGCTTTGGCTGTAAACAGAGATGAGTACTGAACCCTATACCTGGACACGACTGGCTTTTGAGCAAGGGCAACCTTTACCTAAGGTATGCTAGGAAACCTAGCATTTTGGAAAGACACCCCCTCTCACTTTTCTGTCATACTTCAGAAACTAGATCCACAGGAGGGAATGCATTCATTCACACTGAAGAACTTACATAAAAAGAACTGTGCTGCATCAGACAAAAGGCCTCTCTGTTTCAAAATTCAGTTCATGCAAGAGCCAACCAGATGCCTGTTGGAAAACCCTAAGCAAGATATGAACACAACAGCCTCTTTCTCATTGTGTTTTCCTGCTAGGTGAAGGATCTATGTTATCAACTTGATGAGGGGTTGAGATTATGAACAGTGGTGTTGTGACCATTATGTGTCGTCGTCCCCACCACATTGCTTTTAAAGCAGGGGTGCCAAAACTTTTTGGGCCGGGGGCCGATCAAGTGGTTCAGGGAGCCGGTCACTAAGGCCTGGGGGGGCGGGTGTGGTCCCCGATGCCAATTCATCCAGCCCACAATGACCTCGTTGCTCCTGGAAGCAGAAATAAAATGCGTGACGAGGGCTTCGCAGACCAGATGAATTGGCGTCGGGGGCCACATCCGGCCCCCGGGCCTTAGTTTGGGCACCACTGTTTTAAAGCAAAGAAGATTAAATCCTGGGCCAAATCTTAAAGCAAATGTGGAGAGAAGGAGAGGTAACAAGTGTCAATGTAACTAAACAATCAGAAAATCCAGATTCTTTCTTGAAATATGAATAGAAGCAAATAGTGGCATACTAGATCCAAAAAGCAACATCCTGAGAATCTAGCCCAGGGGTCTACAAACTTGGCTCTCCAGATATTCTTGAATTTCAATTCCCAGGAGCCCTGATCAGCAGGTGTACTGTCTTGGGCTTCTGGTAATTGAAGTCCAAGAACTCCCGGAGAGCCAAGTTTGCTGATCCCTACTTAGCCCATTGGGGTAGATAGATTTGAAAGTGTTTCTGACCATACTGGGAGACCTCTTAAAAGTCAAGGAGATGGCGGAAATAAGATGTCTTTTAGAGTAAGAGAACTAGGTATCACAGATGATGTCTTTCTCTTCGTACTTCTGATTAGTAAAATGAGAATGAAACACATGTGATAGTAAAATATCTGAGAATGAATTGTGCAAAATAAAAGAAATTAGGCACATTTTAGTCTCAGGGCAGGACTTACTGATGTTTGGGAATCCAGACTTCTGAACACACAGAGCTCTTTTGCGGTACGTTGCATATTTTTTTGGTTAAGCCTTGTAGTTTCCAAGGACAGTCTTGAGTTGCTGTCTCACAGATGGATATCTTCCTCTCAGGCATTTCTTTCCCATTTTTAATAGGATGCCATTTGGGCCTCCTCCTTCCTTTCCCTCCCCCTTGACTTTGATCTGCCTGATTTTATTTTAGCATTCCCCGTCTTTTACATCTCCTTGTCAGATTGACATTTTCGAGCTTTCTGCTGCTTATCATTTATGTTTCACTTTTTTTATTTTTGGTCCTGCTGTTAAAATAGTTTGAAATTGCGGTAGTTGGAGAAAATGAGGATGCTTGTGTCAAATTGGAATAGCAGTAGCACTAACTCTTGGGTTGTGAGGGAGCATTTTTGGTTCTTCTCTCCTGTCATATTTTGCGGCAGTATCTAAAGCAAAACAATCGCACTTCTATACCACCCCATAGCACTTAGTGCACTCTCTGGGTGGTTCACAAGTTAAGTAGCATTTTGCTCCCAACATGCTGGGCACTCATTTTACTGACCTCTGAAGGATGGAAGGCTGAGTCAACCTTGAGCCATGATCAGGATCAAACTCACAACCTTTTAAGTTGCAGTACAGCAGTTTTAATCACTGTACCACCAGGGCTTGCAGGCTACTCTATGAGGGCAACACAAGTGGAAAGAGATGCAGTTTGGGAGAACGGCTAGCAAGGGTGCTGTATGGAAAATGGGTCCATCAGTTGCAGCTTAGTCCTTGAAAATGTCCTCAGAAAAACAGGGTCCCTGTTCCATGCACTCCAGTGTTGAGGCATGTCTGCCACATGTCCATGGAAACATCTGCAGATACAGACAGCGCTGGCTCTTTCGCTATAAACAGAGATGAGCACTGAACTTTAGAGTTGAATATGACTGGATTTTGAGCAAGGGCGACCTTTACCTTTATCTAATAACCACTCACTGGGATATTCTGGGAGCTTTAGATTATAAAAGTAACTTTTCTGAACTCTGCTCTTGACTCTTACTTGTATGCCCATTTTCATCCTGCCAACTAAATTTAGGCTGCAGTCTTATGCATTCTTGGCTGAAGGAGGTCCCAATGAGCACAGCAGGGCTGGCTTGCAAGAAAATGTGGAGAGTATTGTCCCTGTAAGATCTTCAACTCTCACAGGGACAGACCTGTCTTTTGTGCTTCGTCCTCATTTAATGCATTCTGTGATGTAGTGCTATGTATGTATAAAAATAATTGTTCCTTCTCAGTGTGAGAACCTGTTTCACTATTCAGAATTCCTTAAGCTTTGATGGCATAACGACAGGAGAACGTAAGTAGTATTGTGGCCATCCCATCCTCAGATATAAGGCCACAGAGACAGAGTAAGAGCCATTTTCTTTCCAAATATCAGTAGGAAGTGTGGAGAGAGGCAATTTTAATGAGAACTCCTGGCCATGAAAATGTATGGTAGGCTCACTCCAGCTGAGGATATGGAAATCAGGAAGCATTTGTTTTGTTGTCGCTAGAAGCATGGGCGCATGTGGACTTCTTATTTAGAGAACTGAAAAACCGGCATGCAGAAGGATGAACTTATTGTGTAATATCAAAATGTGCAGTTTAATGGCCAGGTAGTCAGAAGGGAGAATTGTTGGCGTTGCAATTCTGTCTTAAAGCAATTTGGTTCAGATTTATTGCTTATAACCATAGGTCATTACAGTATAAAATGGGACATGTGGGCATGTAAACAACAAAGAAAATGGGAAGCTAAAATTAGACAGAAATCAATTGAAATGATTTAGTTAAGCTTGTAGTCAACACAATAAATAAAAATCCAGTAGTAATAGTTTCAGAGCGATGCTGACATTCATTAATTTATTCCTTTTTTATTATACTTCTTCACTACTTAACATAGCACTTCTAAATGGTCTATGTACAAAATACTGTGGGACCCTAGCTGGAACATATGAATGCAAAAGAAACATCAAAGGTTAAATCAGAACAACAGCATCACAGTTAGTTGTACAATTTTTCATCTCTGGCATTTATGGGTAATAGCAACAGCAATTACACTTCTATACTGCCTCATAGTGCACTCTCTGGGCAGTTCACAAGGTAATTACTTTTTTGCCCCCAACATGCCAGGTACTCATTTTACTGACCTCAGAAGGATGAAAGGCTGACTCAACCTTGTGCCCTTATAGGATCGAATTTATAATATCAGCAGGTAGGGCTGCAATAATAATAATAATAATAATAATTTTGTGTAAGAAATTATTCTGGGTTGAAAGGATTTTTGCCAGAGAAACTCCGCTCAGGAAATGCCTCAATGAGGTCCTTTCATGTCCACCAAGAGTTGGGACATGAAGCTGCAGTACAACTTCAGTGGGATTTAATTTTAGTTGAACACAGGTAGGAATTCTGTATAAATGATTTTTTTAGCACTGCTAAAATTAATGGTGGCAATGGAAAGGATTTAGACTGAGGAGGAGGGAAAGATTGTCACTTTCTTTTGACTGGATTTTTTGTTTAACAAAGATTACAGACATATCTTTAGTTTATGCTATATCAAAAAGATATGGGTGGGGGGTTGTCACAGTGTTTCTAGATCAGGGGTTCTCAACCTAAGGCCTGTGGGCTGGATCTGGCCCATGGCACCATTTCATGTGGCCCTCCACCCCTCCAAGGGCATTTGAGAAACTAAATGGACACCCCCTTGAAGTTGATGGGAAAAAATGGCCACCTCCATCATGCAGGCAGTGGGAAATGGCCATCTGACCATCAAAGCTGACTGAGAGAGTGTGACCCAGCTCCCGGCTTGAAAAGGTAAGGAACCCCAGTTGTAGATGAACCATGTTAATTGCTGCTAATTCGTCTAGCTAGACCAATGTTTCCCAACCTTTGATTTTTGGACTTCAATTCCCAGAAGCCTGTCAGTCCCCCAAAGCACTGATCAGACTTAGGCTTCTGAGAATTGAAGGCCCCCTGTTAGGTGTGTGCCCCACATTGGGAACCACTGGTCTAACATTTACTTCTCAGCATTTTTCGCTCACAAGAATAGGTGAGCTCCATATGTTGTTTCTTCATCCTTTGCCCCTCTCTCCAGTTTAGAATTGATGGTTCTATATATGATGAAGGCTTTCCCTTGCCAAATTCTGTCTAAATCATGACCAGCGTTCCCATTGGGCTGCTGAGCAGAGGGGCAGAGCAAAATCTGTGCTGGGGTTACAGTGTGCATGCCAACAGAGAGGTCTGCGAGTGCCACATCTGGCATGCTTACCATAGGTTCACAACCACTGCTCTAGACCAGTGATGGCAAACCTTGGCACTCAAGGTGTTCTTGAACTTCAATTCCCTGAGGCCCTGATCAGCAGGAATGCTGACTGGGGCTTCTTGTAATTGAAGTCCAAGAACACCTGGCGTGCCAAGGTTCACCACCACTGCTCTAAACAAGCCAAGCCTGTCCCATTAAGATAGGATGGTGATCAGAAACTTTGCATCATGATCCTGCTTCTTCATACGACAATATGAAACCAGGTCTTTGCATCACTTGAATCTTACCTAAAAGGGTATTGCTGTCTCTTCCTTCTCCACTGTTGTTATCAGATGCATGGGATAACCCTCAGTCTCTGAAAGGACATGATGTCATTTTATCATGCAGGCGTTTGGGTTGTCTAATGTATCTAAGAAATCTTATTCTTGCATTGCAGCAACAGCCAGCATTAAAATGGTAACACAAAGATCAATGCTGTAAGCAACTTCTATTAATTAACAAACCATGACTTTCCTAAAGAACACTGGACGTAGGCAGTGCTTTTGTCTTTCTCACCTTGGAAGTTAAATGAATAACAAGGACCAGACACACAACTGCAGGAATAGTTCATCCAGTGAAAACTGCATTGGTTTTACACTAGATATACCAATTTGATGCCAGTTTAACTGTGGTGGCTCTATCCTTTGGAACCTGGGTTAGATAGTTTGGTGGAGATACTTGGAATTCTCTGCAGGAGAATTCTAGCAACAAAGTCCCTTACCAAAGTATATACAGTGGTACCTTGCTTAAAGAGCATAATGCATTCCATGGGATTGCTCTTTAAGCGAGTTTGCTCTTTAAGCGAAGCACCATTGTAAGTGACCAATTGTGATTTCTGGTGAGGAGGATTGTGAACCCTGAGTTAGTTGTTAAGTGAATTTTTGGTTGGTTTTAGTTGTTAAGCAAGGCGACCATTCAGAAAAAAATCTGCTCTTTAAGCAAGTTAGTCTCTAAGCGAGGCACTTTTTATGCGAGGTTTTAGTTTATTCCCAGATTCTATACAAGGGAGCCATGGCTATTACAAGAGCCCATAAGGTGCTGCAATTATATTGTGGAGATACAGTAATATGTTTGATACAACTCACATTGGTGCTTTAGATTTGGAATCCATTCTCAATCACTGCCAACAATGCCTGTGCAGTGGAGTTTGCGATTACTGGTAATTAGATTTGCTCTTGTTTCCATTATCATCTGTTGTGGCCATTCTAGTAGGTTGTGAGGAGAGGAGATAATGGGATGGTTCTACTTCTTCTGATCAATACCCATTGCTTCTATCCTTTCCTCAGTCTCAACCTTTCCTCAACCAGTTTAGCAGCGCTCCTGAACTATTCCATTTGTTTCAAATGTGCACTTAGTTTTCTCTCTCTTTATTCAATCCCCTGCTAAATGAGAGCCTTGTTGGGGCCAAGGGCTTGAGTGGTCTAACTAAGTGGTGTTGCCCATCTCTTATCAATGATGTTAGGCCTGGACTAAAATTTACAAAAGCCTTCTCTGTTGGATCCCTTGGGCAAGGTGAAAGCAGAGGGCACACATCATGGTCTGCCTAGCCAGCAAGTGGTGTGATATCTAAATGGCTAAAAAAACACAAGTTGTGTGGAATATCTTGGTGATATCTACTCATGTTGAGACTCCTCACAGGTATCCTCCTCTCCTGTCCCTTATTTCTTGTGTGTTGTGTCTTAAATTTTGATTGTAATGGGAGGGCAGGAGCCATTAATTAGTCTCTCTTTCTGAGCTGGGAGGGAAGGTCTTTGTGGCTAATGGGTAGTGTGTGTATTTAAGTAAATAAACAATTATATACATATACACACACTCATACTTTTGTAATCCGATGCTCAGATTGTGTGCACAGCACTCTTACTCTTCGCAAAACAAGTCTCAGTCACACATGACTAGTGAGTTTCCAATAAGTGAATAGCTGCACAGATCTTCCTATGCGTGAAATGAAGTGCACACTCTATCAGTGCCTTGGGCTGATTGGCAGTCTTTTAAAAGCAGAGGGGCTGATCCTTGTCAAAGGAGTGGTTCATATGAATAACTTTCTGAGGCATCAAATTTTTACTTTGCTGCTTGATTGTATGCTGTACAATCCATCTTTTATTTCAGCCAAAGTCACTTCTGTTGTCAACATGGGTGCTGCTTGACTGCCCCCAAAAGCTGCTCGGAGAATGGATGGTGAACTTCCTATGCTATGTTAAGAAATCATTTTGTGTTTTCCCACATTCATCAACATGAGCTATTTTAATGCTGGCTAAATTATGTTTGGGGACTGTGGTGGGTTAGTAGTTAAGATACTGAACTTGACAACTGGAAGGGTAGCAGGTTAGCAGTTTGAGACCTGAGTGATGCATGACGGAGTGAGCTTCTATCTGTGTCTCAGCTCCTGCCAACCTAGCAGTTTGAAAGCAAGAAATTGCAAGTAGATAAATAGGTACCACTTTGGTGGGAAGGTAAACAGCGTTCTGTGCACTCCGGTGTCTAGTCATGACCACAGAAACATCTACAGACTCCGATAGCACTGGCTCATTGGTTATAAACAGAGATGAGCACTGAACCCTAGAGTCAGATACAACTGGTGTTCGAGTAAGGACAACTTTTACCTTTACCTAAATTATGTTTGTGTTAATTTCCTCTGTCTCATTTGCTAGGCACTGGCTTTTGAATCCATAGTGAGTCTTGATCTAAGGTCCTAGAACCGTGATGGCGAACCTTAGCACTCCAGATGTTATTGGACTTCAATTCCTAGAAGCCCAAGCCCCCATGAATCCGCACGAATGGGTTTACTGTGATTCATCCATCTCATGCCGCCCTTGTGCAGGTGCATTTTACTTCCGCTTTCAGGAGCGACGAGGGCCGCACGGGCCGGATGAATCGCAGTAAACCCATTCATGCAGGTTCATGGGGGCTTGGGCTTCTGGGAATTGAAGTCCAAGAACATCTAGAGTACCAAGGTTCGCCATCACGGTCCTAGAAGCTCTAGCTCAGTGGTTCCCAATGTGGGGCCCATGCCCCAGAGGGGGACTTCAATTCCCAGAAGCCTAAGTCACTATATTTGGCTGATCAGTGCTTTGGGGAATTGACTTAGGCTTCTGGGAATTGAATTACAAAAACCAGCTAACAAGGCGAGCTTCTTAACCACTGAACCACCGCATCCCATAGAACATCCATAGGCCAAAGCAGAATGTATGATATTGTATATGTTGACCTTTATAGAGCTTCTAGGTGGGATGGATTATCTGGTCTGAGCTGTAATTGGATCCTTTCCTCCTTTTCTTACTTGCCTTCATCACCCCATTCCTAACCTGATTTCAGAAGCGAATTATATAATTCTTGCTTTCCTTACAAAATGCCAGGAAAAAATATATATGAGTAAAATGACCTTGCACAAGAACATTGGCTCACAGCATGACAGTAATAGACTTGTGCATGCTTTCTTTTTAGCATTGCTTTATAAGAAGGAATATTCTGCAGTTACACTTGGATACATTTACTTTCTACCTGCTGCTTTCAAACAATGCTCATTTTTATGCACGTGTCACATACAGTGTTTAATTAAAAGCAGAGGCGCTTACAAGAGATGGCTTCATTCTACAGGCCCCTCTCCTAGTGAATAAAACAAATATGCATCTGGCATTTGTTCTGTCCTAATGCAACTCTCCTGAAATGAAGACTAGTACAACCTAATTTTCTATAATGGTTGGCATGTCCATGTGTGTTGAAATTATCCCATACAAAAAGAGGTCTTAGGATTCCTACCTGCTTTTTCATTTGCGATTCAGCCTTGTCTATTCGAAAGTGGAAATTAAGGGTCCTCCCCTGCTGTTGTGTTGGGAATATGTGTGTGTGTGAAAGATTGGGGTGTGTTGGGGGAATAGACATATGTGTTAGAGCCAGATGTTGGGAAAGAGCCCTTAAAATGCTTCTCCTAACTTATCTCATATGTTCCTGTAGAAGCCTACAGGTTGCTGTTATTCTGTGCTGAAGATGAAGGTATATGTGAGGCTAAGATAGGGCTTGATCTATAACAGTGAAATTTAAACCATGACACCTCAACACTTAGTTTATTCTTCAATAAAGAGAGTGTCCCATACCTCCATGTCAAATAAGTCATGGTCCAAAGGTAGGTAGAGTAATGACTTTTGGAAATACTGTATTTAGTGCCTGCAGAGTTCTTGCATGGATATGATCCAGCAGGATACTTTTCGTCATCATTGAAATGCAATCATGTTGTGATACATATGTGGATTCATATTGCTGACATGATATACACCTAGGCCATAGGTTATTGAACGTAATGGTAGCTAGTATAATATCAGCTTCAACATTTGTTTTCTCAGTTATTTAAAAATTATTTTATTTATTGACTGACTGACCCTCTGGAAACAAAAGTTCCTCACTCTGGGCAGGTTTCAAATTGAAATAAAATACAGTGCATATTGACAATAAGAAACATAAAACAATACAGAGGAAGAATGAACATAAAGAAAAGGTACTGTATATACTAGAGTGTAAGTCTAGTTTTTAGCCCCTCAAATGAGGTCCAAAAATGGGACTCAACTTATACTCGGGTCAACGTAAACATTAAAAAAATAACCACTCATATGTCTAGATTAATTAATTTTACTGTATTTTCATGTATTTTAATTACTGAGACTCACTAGCAGCTGCTGCATTTTCCACCCCCAACTTATACTCCAGTTTTAGAGGTCCTTATTAGTTATCTCAACTTATATTCAGGATGACTACTGTAAGATGGCTTTAGGTATGAAAAGATTTGTCCAGAGTTGGCTTTAGTGAAAGAGGCATTTGTGCATAGTTAAAGTAGTAAGAATTTTGGGTTGCTGAATAATGGATGGCAAGTACTGTATGTTATCTTTCTATACTAGTATTAAGAGACTTATAGCTACTATAGGTGGGATCTGTTTAACTATCTGTTAACTTCCAAGCCATAGGGATACAATTTAAAAATACACAATGCCTGTGAGCATTGCTTGTAGGTTCTCCAAAGTAAATAAATAAATAAGTCTGCCCTACCTTCCTGAGTATATACAGTATTTGTTAACATGAGACATATCGTGCCTGGAAGAGGAAGAATCAACCCTCTTTCGAAAGCTTTTCTCTTTCATTATTTGGAAATGAACATACTCCCTTCAGGCAGCCAGGCAGTGTATTGGCAAGTGTTCAATTAAAGCTCAATATTTTCACAGATATACTGTATAAGCTTTCATTCAGGAACCTTTCTATACATTGCACAGTTTTGTGGCTCTTGTTGATTGTTTTCTCACAGCTGTGGGGCATTTAATATGTCACAGGACCTCATATAGAGGATAGTCGTCAAGAAGTCTGAAGTTTCTTTCTGTAGAAAGGTGTAAGTTAAGAGTAGGCAAAGACAAAAGATGGTGGCTGTTAAGACTTCAAAGTAGAATTTATGGTGGGACATTCCCCTCTCCTGCCCTGTCCTTGTTAGCCTTATTCCCTTTCTTGCCTGATGCTTAATCTTCATCACCTATGTCAGTAGTAATAATAATAATAATAATAATAATAATAATAATAATAATAATAATAATAATAATAATAATAATAATAATTCGACTTGTATGCTGCCCCACTCGCAATCCGACTCTTAATCCACTTAAGAGCAGATATTCTCCCTTCTCCCACTCTTGGTAGAAGAAACTCGAAGACAACTTTAATAAGAATAAAAGAAACACAGCTGACTTTGCTAGCTCTTGGTGCATCTTTAAGGTAAATAGCAATAGCTATTTCATGTATATACTGCCCCATAGCACTTAGTGCACTTGCGTGGAGGTTCACAAAGTAATTAACATTTTGACCCCAACATGCTGGGTACTCATTTTACTGACCTCGGAAGGATAAAAGGCTGAGTCATCCTTGATTCCCACCAGGCTCAAACTCACAATGTCAGCAATTTTTGGCTGCAGTACAACTGTTTAACCACCAGGACCGTGGTTGGCTATGTGGACTGTTTCGGCTTTGGGTGGTTGGGTTGTTGATGTAAACACTACAAAATGGGACCTACATCCACTCTCAACTTCCAGAACTGTTTTGTGCCAAGATAATTTTATTCTCTTGAATCTAAAGAATGAAACCAATGCAGTTCAACTCGTTGATCATTGGACTGGGAAATGGAAGATCTGAGATCTAATCTTCACTGATTGATCATGTTAGGAATATATAGTTCTTCTTTTCCAGTGAGAAGGAACTATCTTAATACATCAAAACAGCTCCTTGAACAATTATCTGCTGCAAGAATTTTTTACTCTTGCACATGAGTGGAAGTACAAAAGTTTTTATTTGGCAAAAAGATTGACTGAATGAAACAAGGTGAAACAAGACACCAGGAATCAAAAGGTAAAGGTTACCCATGTTCAAAGGACAGTCATATCCGACTCTAGGGTATGGTGCTCAATGCTCATCTCTTTTTACAGCCAAAAAGCCAGTGTTGTCTGCCTTTGCAGACATTTCCATAGTTATGTGGTAGTCATGACTAGATACTAGAGCTCATGAAACACTGTTACCTATCCTGCCAAAGCAGTACCTGTTTTCTACTTGCAATTTCTTGCCCTCAAACTGCTAGGACAGCTGGGACAGACAATGAGCACTCACTCGGTTGCACAGCAATCGGGTCTCAAACTGACGACGTTCCAACCTTCCAGTCATAAAATTCAGCATCTTAACTGCTAAGCCACCACTGTTCCAGGAAACAAAGAATCTACTAATTTTTTGTGATAATAAAAGCTTTTATTTAATGCAAGATTCTGTGCAAAAGCAATATTTGTGGGAGAGGTACAAAATATACATTTGGGTTAAAAAAAACCCATTTGCATTGATTTTGGAGGGAATAAAATCCAAAAATGAACAAAAATCTTGTAAAATTGACCAGTGAGGAGCAAGATTTTTTAAAAATTGTTCCTACTTATCTCTGATGATGCAATAAGCCATGATTTACACTGAGTTGTGATGCTTAGTGTTTGAGCTTGTGCCAGTTATTGCCTCTGTTTGACCTCAGAATAAAAAGTGAGGAGGAGAGGAGTAATATGTAGTGCCTTGAGATCTTTGAAAGCAAGTCGGAAGAGAAGTGTAACTAAATGGCAACAAGAACAACAAAAGCATTTGCTATATTGGGATGACAGGCCAACATACTGTCATGGATAAGTTGTGGATTTTGACTGGCATACACATTTTTCAGTTAACTAAAAAATATGTGTTGTATTTTTTATTCCAGTGAAAAAAAGGATTGTAACTTAACAGATAACTTTCTCATAAATAGTCAAGAGATTTTTGAGCTAGTATATTACTAGGCAGCTATGTTTCATCACTTCTTTAACAAGTAATTTAAAATGATATTTGGTTATTTCTAAAAAAAGGAAAGGGCCTGCAGTGGTTAAGTAGCTTTCCTTGTTAGCTGGAAGGGTGCAATTCAAGGTGCTGGTGATGACTTTTAAAGCCCTACATGGTAGTGGTCCAGGATACTTTAGAGACCCTATCACCTCAAGGTCATCTGTCCGTCCCATTAGAGCGGACCAGAGGGGTTCCTTAAAAACACCATCAGCTACAGAGGCTCGTCTCTCTAGCATCAGAAGGAGAGACCTGTGGAACCTCTTGCCAACTGAGCTGTGTCTCTAGACAGAGTTGCTGTCCTGTAGGAAAGAGCTCAAAACCTGGCTGGCAAGGCAGGTGTGCGAAAGTGTTGATAGGGTAACCAGCACCCCCACCCACCCACCCCACACACTCTGGCTTATATAAGGGGACCATTCTCATTTTAATTAGATTTTTAATTGCTGGGGGCTGGGGAGTACTTTTAGTGTTTTTAAGGGTTTTTTAAGAGTTCTTACAGTTTTAAGGTGTGTGTTTTTATGCATTTTATGATGGAAGTGTTGTACACTGCCCAGAGTCACTTGTTGATTGGGCAGCAATACAAATGTGACCAATAAATAAATGGGGACCATTTTGGTGGGAAAAGATCTTGGGGACATGAAAAAGGAGTCTCATTTAGGCATCCCTGAGTAGAGTTTCTCCAGCAAAAGTCCTTTCTACCCAGAATAATTTCTGACACAAAATTATTATTATTATTAAGAAAAGGAAACAAAGGGCTACTCTCTAAAATACAACTCTAATATAGCACAGAGGGTTGGGGCACTTGATGGTGGAAATGAATTTAAAGTCCTCACTGTGCTTTCAAGGAGAGGGGCCACTGAAATCACCCAGAATAGGTGTCCTGTCATTTGTGTGATCATTTGTGTGGTCTTGGGCAAGCACTATGATCCCAGCAGAGCAGTAGGAGAAGACAGTGGTAAAATATTTCCGAGTACTGTACTTCATACTTGGAAAACTCTGTAGAAGATTACCATAAACTGGAATAAACTTGATGTCTCATAATTATTATTAATTAATGTCAACCAACTTTTTGATTAGTTAGCAAAATATCAGCTAAGCCAATTACTGTGTACAATTGCGAAAGCTGAACAGTAAAGAGCTGACAGGGAAAACATGACTCATTTCTGGAGAAGAGCTTTGTGGATGACCTGGCCTGCCAGAAAGACAAACTAGTAGATCCAAAAGCAAATTCAAGTCTGAATTTTCTTTGGAGGCAAAAATGATGAAATTGAGGGAAGACTGGATCCTTTGGTGGGAAAAACCAATAACACTCTTCCTCTTTCGTGTCCTAGTCATCAAACCCCGGACTGCCAAAATGAAGCCACTTTCTTCGCTTTGTCCCCCAAACCCAAGTCCTCGTTGGTACATGTTTCTGGTGGCATAGGCAGACCAGTCAATGAGTAAGATTTTGTACCTCTCCACAATCACACAGCGTGGTATTGTCTGCAATTCTGTTCAGAGGATGTCGAGGGTCATTCTCTTTAGTTCTCTTGGCGTGCGCTGCTACTTCTCTCCTGATTTTAGGTGGCGCCATACAAACAAGAGGGTATATTTTCTCAACTGGTGTAGGTTTGGGGCAACAATAATGCTTGGAAAGGTAGATGGAAACAGGAGAAGAAGACCATATGTAGGATGAATTGACTCCCTAGGAACCACAGACTTGAGTTTGCAGGAGCTGAGCAGGACTGTTGAGGACAGGGCAATTTGGAGATCTCTCATTCATAGGTTGGAGATGATCATACGATGACGACAACCACCACCACCACAACAACAGCTGTCTTTGACTCTTGAAACGTAGTTTTGAAAAGTAACCAAGCTCTAGTACCAAAGAGAGAGAAGAGAAAAAATATCTATGTCATACTTGGACTGGTTACATTGCTGGTCCAAATATCCTGCTTTTTCTATGAGTTGTCGAGAGAGGAAGAAGGAGATGCGTTTTTCAGGATTCAGTGTCCTGCCTTTTTGAAAATCATTCTGCAAAAATGAATGTTCCCAATTGAAGGGGTCCTGAAAAATAGTACATGTACTTGTTGCTACATCAGATTAAATGCCTGTGAAATTTACAACTTCTTTCATTCAGTTGAGTTCTGGATTTGAGATAAGAGTACACGAAATCATGTTGTGAACATCTCTGTCCAATGTAGGGGATACAGTACTCCCATTTTGTTAGAATTTGCTTTCATACAACATTTTCTTGAGATTTTGCCTGCCTTTTCTTTGTGTAAACTTGTGATATTGCGTTCTATGTAGATTCATGGGAGGAACTGAAATGCCAGAGTTGTTTTTATTTGTCTCTGGCTTCTCAAGAACTATAGATTTCTTGCTCTGCCAAGTGCCCATGCTTTTCATTTACTAATGATAATAATAATTGATATCTGCAACATGCATTGTTAAATTCTTGCATTTTCCTTAATTACTGACTGCAGCTTTCCTTAGTGAAAAAGACAACTTTTAAGCAAAATGTCTCTCCTTCGCTGAGGTCAGATATTTAGAACTGTAATCTTAAGCTTTCCATAACAAATCTACAGCAGCCAAAATGTTCAGGTGTGCAGAACAATGTACTTCTTTGTGAGATGGGCAATGAAAGAAGAAATGCTTGTCAAAAAATTAAAAAAACAAAACAAAACCACAAACTCACATTGTGAAATAAGTAAAGAGATGACATTGGAAATACAGTACTGGAAACCGTCAGGGCTTTGAATCACTGGAACAAATTTTCTAGACACCAGTTGGATTCTACTAAAAATTTACCTCGACATACAGTAACCTTTTCTTAGTGTTAAACTGTTTTGTCATAGTATAGTAATACCTCAGATAATGATTGCATCGGATAACGCTAGAATTGGATAATGATGCTTTTTTTTTAATTGCATTGGATAACGATCCGTTAGTGTTATCCACCAGGGTGGCTGGAAAGCTGAATGAGGGTTCCGTGTCAGGGTTCCCAGCCACCCCGCAGCTACAGAGACAGGAGCAGGGTGGCTGAAAAGCTGACGGGGGCCTCCTCCATTGGCTTCCCCAGCTACCCCACAGCTGCGGAGGCAGATACTGCAATTGCAGCGTGGGATCGGCGCTTGGGTTGGGGGATTGATCGGGCCCGCGCCTGGTTCAACCCCCAACCCAATCAGCCAATCCCACGCTGTGACCCACCTGCCTCTTTGGAAAGGGCAGTGGGATTCCACTCATGGAATCCCCACTGCCCTTTCCAAAGAGGCAGGTGGATCACCCCTCTATTCCCTTTCCTCTTCGGAAAGGGAACAGGGATTTTTTTAACGTTGTGCGATCAGTGCATCGCACAACGTTAACAACCGAATAATGACGAGACTTGTGGAACCAAGTCTCATCATTATCCAATGTACTACTGTATCTCATTTTGCTACTTGATTAATCAGTTGAATGGATGCAACCCCCACTTGTTTTTTTGTCCTACAGAAAGCTACCTCTCCTCAGAAATGTGTGCCGTATGATAAATTGCTTTTGATATTATTTTCTATTATCTGAATGTGTTCTCCTTGGGTTCTTACAATTAGCTTTCAGGGTTATTGTTTTTAGCATAATCTTGCCATTGTATTGAGTGTTGGGAAAAGAGGAGCGGGGTGAGGGGGAGAAAAGTTTTTTTAAAAAACGAGTAACTTCATTACACATTTGTTTCCTTCAAAGTGAGGTTGGGATGCAGCCAGTTTTGGGGGCATTGCTTTGATGTCAGAGGATAAAATGACTATTCAGGTATCATTTAACTGTAGTCTCTGCCTGGGAACCTGAATCTTCTTTTTCTACTGCCAGCAACTTTCTGTTGTGCATACAAACATCATCTGAAGTGTAGAATTTCTGTCACAAGAGCATACAACAGTGTGCAGAGTAGCAGAGTGGAAAAATGGGCTGGATGAGGAGGGGAGGATGGGGGAGGGAATAACCTCATGAAGCCCTGGCAGTCCCTTGTATTCTTTAGTAGTCCTCGATCCAGGTTAGGTCATAGGGGTCTGTGGCTTAGAGGTTAAGATGCTGGACTTGATGACTGGAAAGCCAGCAGGTCAGCAGTTTGAGACCCAAGTGCTGCAAGACAGAGTGAGCTCCCATTCTCTGTCCCAGCTCCTGCCAATTTAGCAGTTCGAAAACAAGAAATTTAAGGTAGATAATTAGGTACCACCAGTGGGAAGGTAACAGACCATGGAAATGTCTGCAGATGTAGATAGCGCTGGCTCTTTGGCTATAAATGGAGATGAGCACCACACTCTAGAGTCAGTTACGACTGTCTTTCAAGCAAGGACAACCTTTTCCTTAACCTATCCAGGTCATAACCAATCCTGTATTGGATTAAGTTGGTTAGGTAGCTTTGAGCACATTGTACAGTCCCAGGGTTCTTCCAGAAGAAGAGACTGGTGAATCACTTTTGGGTATTATCTACCTACAAAACCCTGAAAAGGTTCACTTGATGGCATGCAATTATTATATCCGATTAGGTTCAAAGTTCAGCTTAAATTGGATGTGTTCAGGGTTGTTATACTGTACAGTGTTTTAGATTAAATTGGAGTAATATGAGATAATGATTCTGTATGAATCTCCACAAGATCTTACAAATAGGTGATTCATAGTTTAATATACACCTAGAAAAAAATTATTTTGGGGACTATATCTCCCAGAATCTCCCAGCCATGCTGGTTGGAGGTTTTTTTTTTTTTTAAGGAAAGCTGGAATGCAAAAAGTATTTTTTCCAGGCTAACGTTGGCTTAATCCATTTAGAACCTCATGCAAGCATTGTTATGTGAAGTTGTGATGGTCAAATATGAACCTCCAGGTTGTGCCGACAGCATTTGTAATAAGATCTTTACTATAGGCAGGGCACAAACAAGGTACTGTACTTCAGAATTCCAGTGTGGTTTATTAAGTCAACTTTAAGTACTTCAAGCCCTTGTTAAGTAGATGTTATCTTAGGTAGACAGATGTCTGATACTACTCTGAATTGTGAACTATCGCACTGTGTTCTCTCCTTGGTCTGCAATCCTGTATTTACTTACCTGTGAATAAGCATGTATAGATTGCATGGACATTTGTGTTGGATGCTATTTTCAGCCTCCTGTGGACAGCTCCCCTTTAACTGTTTATCAGCATCAAAGTATCCTCTTGTGCACAATGCTAAAGCCATAGAACTGGCTGTTGCTGTCTGATGAGGTGCCTGTCATATGCACAGTAAATCTGAAGAGGATCCTGACCTGTCTATGTAATATGTAAATGTAAAATATAAAAAGCAGAAACTGCAGGAAGGACAGAGAGCAGATTAGACAGTAGAGCACCCAACATAACTTCCTTGCTGCTTTTTTGACTCTTCTCAAGAAATATCCATGAGGATTTCAATGATCTTTTCCTCTGGGTGTTGATCTTTGGCACATCTTCATTCCAGAAGTACAGCTTTTCCCACTCTTAACTAAGTGGTGAGAGAGCTGAGTTGGTGTCGTGTCTTAAGAGACCGAACAGCAAATCAGAAAGGCTTAGTTGGAATTTCACCTTGCCACAAAGTCCAGTTCCTGTACAATGGTACCTTTCTTAAAGAGCATAATGCATTTCACTGGATTGCTCTTTAAGCGAGTTTGCTCTTTAAGCGAAACACCATTGTAACTGACCAATTGTTACTTCTGGTGGGGAGGATTGTGAACCCTGATTTAGTTGTTAAGCGAGTTTTTGGTTGGTCTTAGTTGTTAAGCGAGGAAACCTTTCAGAGAAAATTCTGCTCTTTAAGCGCATTAATCTCTAAGCGAGGCACTCTTTATGTGAGGTTTTACTGTACAGTAATACCTCGCATGATGAATTTAATTCATTCTGCGAGGATCCTTGCTATGCGAGTTTTTTGCTACACAAGTCAGACTCGCATAGCGAAAATCCCTATGGGAAAACTCGCATAACGAGTTTTCGTTATGCGAGTTTTCCCCATAGAAACACTCACTATGCGAGCGTTTCCATAGGGAAAGTCTGACTCGTTATGCAAGTCAGCTCGTTTTTTGAAAAACCTGCTCATTAAGCAAGTTTTTCGCTAAGCGAGGTTTGACTGTATTTCATTTGCTTTTTTAATTAGACATATACATTTTTAGATTTCGAACAACATTTGGGCAACGGCAACCTTGTTTTGCTGGCTAATCTTTCTTACACCATAGCACTGGACATGAAATAAGAAGAATTAGTCAAACGTTTTCTCTAGGATTTAGGTGCTAGTTTATTAATACATAGTAAAACAGCTAGGGATGGGTGGGGTAGGTGTTTTGGACTACGATTCCCAGAATTCCTCAGTTATAGCCACTGGCCATGCTAGCTGGGGGATACTGGGTCTTGCAATCAAAACTGTAAATTTTCCAGCCTCTAAATAAAACCCTGCACTTTGTGAATCTTGCAGAAAATGAACAGTGAATATTTACTGCATCTTGTAGATGCTTGTAGATGACCCAAGAAAGGTTTTCTTGTTTTGCTGGCTTCCTAAATTGTGCCATCCTTTGCTGCTGCACAGAGAAACAGAAGAAAAAAGCTGGGAAGGCCAGCTCTGACCCATCGGCTTTTGATTAATGGCGGGTTCGCCTGTAATTAGGGTATTGTTAGTTAGCATCTTGGCACCATGTTATTTCTTTATTTGAACTCATGTCTGTGGTTGCGCAGGAAAGCTGTGATGGATATTGACTAGGCTAATCTTGATTGTATGCTTAATCACAGTGCAGAGAGAGGAGAGTGGATAGAGTTTCGGAGAGTGGCTGTGAGGAAAAGATTACTGCGACACCAGTAAACTGAGCCTGTGTAATTCTTTGGGGAAGCTGTCGAGGATTGTTATTACATTAGAGTGGGAGGAGTTGCCAAGGAAATACTCCTGTACAATTAAATGGGGCTGTTAACAGCATGACTGAGTCAATTCATTAATGACAACGGATTACTCTTCTTCCTGCGGCTCCCCCTGGGTAAGGAAAAGAGACAGAAGGGCTTAATAAACTTTTAAGAGTCAGAGTGAGGGAATCATTGGCTTTCTATAACCATTGGACTTCAGCCCCAAGGGACCTGGCTGGCATACTCAGCATTAAAGATTCTGGAAATTGTGGTCCAAGATATTTGAGGGACTGAAGGCTTCCTAGTCTCTGATTTAGGGAGACAGCCATGTTCTGCACCAGAGTCTTCCATGCAACCACCTTTTAATTTGATGGTGTCACCAAAACCTTCTCCCAGTTGAAGGAGTGTGAACACTTATGTGGCCCATCAAGAAGAATGAGAGCCGTGAACCCTACAAGGTGCTCAACAGCTCTCCTTGCTTTGCAGTCAAACAAGTACTGAGAATGAGAACCACAAGAAAGTGCCTTCTATTTAGCCAGACCACCAAGTTAGACCTAATAAAACAGAAGGTAGATTATGCAGCTTTGTATCTGAACATGCAGGAATTATTAGATCTTATACCCAAAAACATGCAGAGGAAAGTGCAATTCCTTCCTTTTAAATTTATATCCTGTACAAGGCAATCGAAATTGCAAACTTCCTTCCCACAGCAGTTCTAAACCCTGCTGGCACAGGGGCTAAACTGCTATAAAGGTAAAGGTCACCTTGCTCGAGAGCCGACACTATGGTTCAGTTCTCATCATCGTTTATAGCTAAAGAGCCAGCATTGTCTGCTTCTGCAGACGTTTCTGTGGTCATGTGGTAGGCAGACAGGAGCGCTGTTACCTTCCCACTGAGGTGGTACCTATTTATCTACATGTAATTTCTTGCTTTCAAATTTGTAGGTTGGCAGGAGTAATAACAAAGATGGAAGCTCATGCCCTTGTGCAGCGCTTGGGTCTCTAAACCAGGCTTTCTCAATCCCCGGGCCACAGGCCTAATCTGACCTGTGCATCTCATTAATCCACCCCACAGTGGTCACTCCACCACCTCTAGGACCACCCCCACCCACCCCCACTGCCGGACGGGGCAATACATCACTTACGATGGCGGCAGCAGCCGCACTTTTCCCCTGCGGTTTTGGACAGGCTCCGTGGGTTCCCAGGGCAGCAGAAGTTTTTGTGGAGTTTGATTGCCGCGTTTTTTAAAAAAATTCGCTGCTTTTCCGCTTTGCGATAGCAAGTAATCTGCAGTACTAGAAGAGTTCCATTGGCACGCGGTGCTGACATCAGTGCCGTTCACCAAAGGAACTCTCCCAGTGCCATGGATTACTTGCTACAGCAAAGTGGGGAAGCATTGAAAAAAATTAAAAAATGTAGCGATCGAACTCTGCAAAGGCTTCCGCTGCCCTGGGAACCAGTGGGGCCTGTCGAAAACCGCAGGGAAAAAGCACCACCGCCACAACCACCACTGCCACTGCATGCTGTCGATGATGACTGACATGTGAGTCCAGGGACCAGACATGCCTTCAGCCCCTGGCAGGAAAACATTGAGAAAGCCTGCTCTAAACTGTTGTACTGCATCCCAAACTGCTGACTTTGTAAGTTTGATCCTGACGGGGGATCAAGGTTGTCTCAGCCTTAGATCCCTCCAAGGTTGGTAAAATGAGTCCCCAGCAAGTTGTGGGCAAAATTCTAATTACTTTGTGAACCTCCCATAGAGTGCCCAAGTGCTATTGCTAATAGTTATTGCTCTATGAGTTATGTCAAACTGTCAACGAGTGATTGCACCAAGGTATACCAGTGGATTTCTTGAGTCAGTATGAACTTGAAACCAGGTTATTCAACTCCTGGTCTCATTCATTCCTGCAGTCCACTGGTACATTTTTAGTGCAGATTGTCTGTACCTTGTGATGCATTAACTAGAACACGACTCATGAGTTGGGGCCTAGCTCGCTCCTTGACTAAACTCTCTTCTTGTTGGCTGTTCGGAAGGAATTGCCAAGCCTTGGGCAGTCCCGGAATGTAGCTATCTGGCTCGATTGGGCAGTATGTGTCATGGGATCTACATCCTTATTTTAGCTAACTGAAGTTCTTTTCACGATGTGTTCTGTTTGAACACTTAGAATAAGAAGGAAGAGTTGGCACAAATGCCTTTGTAGCGTTTAAGAATGATGCAAAGGGCTGCTGAGGCTTACCCATGCACAAAGTCTCATTGTCTTTTTCTTTTAATTTTTTCTGCTCCCGGCAGTTGGGGAGCTGGGAGGAATCTTAAACATAGCATAAATAAGGCCAATTTTCAAACTGCAAAATTCCATAGCCAGTAGTCCTTTAATTATAGCTGCTAATAGCCACCATGAAAACAGTAGTAAATTGCATCAAAGGTTTATTTGAGAGCATAAAAATGGGTAAACAGAACAGTTTGCCTTGGAGGCTTTTTGCAAAAGTTGAGGCTGCAGCAGAAGTTTGAACCTGGTGAGCTGTATTTCAAATAGGTATTAATTGCAAGGTTGCCAACAGCAACAACAAAAGCCAAATTCTTTTTAGATGAAGGGCATGCTCTGTGCCTTGAAGAAATTTATTTATCTCCTTTTGTTCAAAAGCTATTTTTCAAAGGAAATAGCATATTGGAGGAAATTTATTATATAGTATTTTTACAAGGGACAGCATCTGAGGCTTAGAATAGCTCCAAACCATGTTACAAGAGGTACTATTTTACGCATTAAAGTATAGAGTATGTTTATCTTCTAGCTAAGGGAATTGTAAGTGTGTGTGATGAAAAGATTGGCTTTACTTGCTCCAGGTGTTTTGAATGGAAACTCCTAGTCTTCTGCTGGATTTGGATTATGATATTTCACTCTAGCACCGGGTTTCCCACCCAGATGTTCTTGGACTTCAACTCCCAGTAGCCCTGATTAGCAGGTGTGCTGACTTAGGCTTCTGGTAATTAAAGCCCAAGGACACCTCAGGGCCCAAGGTTGGGAAACCCTGGTCTAGCATATCTGTTGAGGGCTGGTTGATGAAGGCTGCAGTGGATATTGCTTGGGTACATGGGGTCACTTTGAAGCCCTTCACTGGGAGAAAGATGGGGTATAAATAAAGACATTAGGTATATAATAAAATAAGTTAGGCAGCCTGGTCATGGAGGCTGAAAAGAAATATATTTCCTGACATCTTGTTGCTTAGCGTAGTAAGTTACAACCAGTGTTGGGCCATTGAATGTGTTAAAATTTGGTGAGTTAATTTCTCTTATCAGCTCCCTTGATTCCATTCAGCCTACTCTAATTGTGACTCGTCATCGTCTGCTACTCATATCTGAGTATACATTTTTCCTGGCAATCATTTTCACAGAATGACAAACAGATGTGAATTTGTTTAAGGTGGATCCCAGCTTGCCACCAAGTGATCCCACACACTGTGATCATGGAGCCATCTCCTGCTGCATTTATGAAATGAGGAATGCTGGATTTAACACCAGGACTGCAATGGACTGCTGCAGCCTTGAGGATTTTAACCAGGTGCGATTTTACAGCCAGTCCATCTGACACGGCCTCTTCTGCTTCCATGACCGTTGGGAATCAGAATGAAGTGGTTCCTCCTCCACTCATTTTACCATTTAGCCCAATATGATGGCTTCCAGTGGCATTTTCTCCATTAAGGGGGAATCACCCAATCTAAAGGGGTTCATCTGCCCATAGCCATTGTCCCCTTTAGGAGATTGCAATCCCTGATTAAGCTGTTAAGCAACTTTTTGGTTGGTTTTAGTTGTTAAGCGAGGCGACCATTCAGAGAAAATTCTGGTCTTTAAGCGAGTTAGTCTCTAAGTGAGGCGCTCTTTATGCGAGGTTTTACTGTATAGCCTGGCTCAGAAGTAATGGAAAATCATATTTTCTGCTACATTAATGAGTGTTCCTAAAGTTTATGTGGAAGCATTTCCTTTCATCAGAAACATGCACTTCTAAACAAGTCATGTTTAATCTGACTCCTGAATTTTTAACCATGGTTGCCTTAGATTTTTGGTTCCTGATTGACTACAAGATGGGATTAATCTGTTGATTTAGAAACTAGCTTGGAATCGTAACTGGGTTCCCCCTTCTGCTCTCTGCAGTACTGCAAGAATTGTAAATAAAAGACCCTCTATGACAACTTGTGCACACAATATAGAAGGCAACAGGAAGAGAAACTGCTTAGTTTGTTTAGGGTTACTTGACCCAGTTCTTTTTTAATGTGTTGCCAGTTACAGAGTGTTTAAGACCTTTGAAAACACCAGCCATTGGTGCCTTGCCTTGAAAAGATTCTTGGCTCATTTATAAATGTGCTGTCTGTGAGTGTAAACAGTGTGAAAGGTTAAGAATGCAGAAGGTTATTAATACCCCAGGTGAAAATCTTTTGGTGACCTCCTCCTCTGTATAAAATAAGGTCTAGGAAAGCTCCCCCGCTAACAGTTGTTAGCTTTGCAGAAAGAAAAAGAAAAGGTTCTTTCAAAGAAAAGATTATTTTTCTGAACTACTTAATTCTGCAGTTTCATACGACCTTTTAAAAATTCCCCACCTGGTATACTCCTTGGACTCATGTATTTGGGATGTCTGTAGCTCAGTAGTAGTGCATCTGCTTTATATGTGGACTGGTAGGTTGTGTCTCCTTCATGTCCAGCTGAAATTTAACCAGAGAATTCTCTGCTTGCAGCTTTGGAATGAGCTTCCCTGTATGGTGTCCTGATTAAAGTGTTGGGCTAAGAGCATGAAGAACCTGGTTCAAATCCCTAGTTGGCCATGGATCTCACTGGGTGGCCTTCAACCAGTTTCTGAGTCTCAGCCTAACCTGTCATGCAGGGCTGTTTCAAGAAGGAAGGTAGGAATTTGTGTTACATTGAATCAGACAGCTCGTATCCCTAGGATAGTACCATATACTGTATTATTAGTTCAGGTTTTCAGCTAAAATTGTTTCCTGATCTCATCTGTAGGGTTATAACTAAGGCAGTGATGGTGAACCTTGGCACTCCATCTGTTTTTGAACTTCAATTCTCAGAAGCCCTGTTAGCAGGAGCGCTGACTTGGGCTTCTTGTAATTGAAATTCAAAAACACCTGGAGTGCCAAGGTTCGTCATCACAGAACTAGGGAAAGGCGACAAGAACTTGCCTAAAGGCATCAAAATCTACAGGGCACCAATCTTTAGTAGTGGATTTACTAGTGAATGTTAGGGAAATGAATGGAAATATATGTCCAGGAAAGGAACGCTCATAAAATGAAAAGGAGCTATTGGGACATTGATGACCATAAAGTCCATCATGAATATCTTTCTTTCCTGGAAGAAAGATGTGAAAGGTATATAACAAGTACAGTAAGTAAGTTGTAGTGGATGGGAATGTCTTCAAGAGAACAGGGATCACATCTGATATGGTCACACAAAGCATTCAACATCAGTCTCTCAGATTCTTCAGCCACAAGGTCCATTTACATCCAGGGTCTCTCTTCACAAGGATCTTACCTTAGATAATAAGTTAAGCATCCCATACATTGTGTTGTTCCTCATGATATGCCAAGGTATTGAAACTTCCTTGGTTTAATGGTCTTTCTTAAAATTATATTGTCCTGAAATGGCTTGTAGAGGTGATCATGTGTAAGACTCTGAATTCATCGGAGGAAATATACTATTAAAAGATCCAATAAAGGTATCACTTTGTTCCTGCATCAGTAACAGAAGGTTTCTCATAAGTTAAGACAAATTGCTTTAATTGCACGTAAAAGAAAAAAGTCGTGGGAATGTATCTTAGGATGGATCTGGAACAGATTCCTGGGGAGGATGCCTGGTATGATTCCTCCCCATGCCTCCTCTTGTTTTGCATGATATTGGATTTCCCTTTTTTGGCCACTATTCTCTTGAAAAGTTGATAGAGCAGGGGTTGTACACTAAGTTTGGTAAGGGAGAAAAAAAGTATATTTGAAGGGTTTGGGGGTGAGGGTAAAGGAAGCAGCATAACTGAAAGAGACTCATCTGTCTTAAGGAAACCTATGTGTGCAAGGCAGCGTGATTGCAGAACATGATTAGTTAGTGACTTTGTATGCACAATGTGTGCATTTAAACTCTTAGCTTGCTATGATGGTTGGAATTCAATAGACACACACTGTGGCATTTAATTGCTTTTGAGTAGTGGTGATACTTTGTCATCCTGATTATTATTAGTTATTTTTAATTCAATAGGCTGGTAGACCTCAGGGGTTCACGTTAGAATTCAGACCCCTTTGTGTAGAGGTACTGATTAAGAATCTCATCTCAATTCGCAAGGAATAGGCAGTCAGAGTTAATAAGGAAAAGAATTCAGCTGGGCCACCCCACTGAGAAAAGGGAGACAAAAGCATATTTCCCTTTTTAAAAAAGTGGGAATAATATGTAGAAACAATGAATGCTGGAAAATTCTGAGTCAAATACGAATTCTTACCAATATGAGTTATATTTCATAAATCTTTCATCCTTTTCAGTTATGTTGGACTACAAAATCAGTCATCCTGTACCAAGATGTGACCACTAATATCGAAAGGATCCTCTTGACAGGACACATACACTCATATTCTACTTAGCTATTCCTTCTTAGATTATAACACTAACTGTGCTCTGTCAAGTCAGTTCTGATTAATGGTAAGCCCTTTTCAAGGTTTTCTAGGTAGAGAATACACAGAATAAGTTTACTGTTCCCTTCTTCTGGGAACATCCCAGGACTGTTCAGCTTGCAGATGATTACATAGGTTGCCTCTTCAACCTGGAGGCACAGTGAGGAATTGAACCTCTGGTTGTCTAAGCCACTAACCCAGTGATGGTGAACCTTGACACTTGGTGTGTTCTTGGACTTCAATTACCAGAAGTTCAAGTTAGCAGTCCTGTTGATCAGGGCTTCTGGGAATTGAAGTTCAAGATCATTTGGAGTGCCAAGGTTTGCCATCACCGTGCTAAGATGTCCAGCTATCTCATCTTAGATTAGGTAAACTTTATAGCTGGACTTGAAAGGGCTGTGGTGGCTTAGTGGTTAAGACGCTGAGCTTGATGACTGGAAGGTTGGCTCAACTCAGTTTGCTGTGAAAATCAGTGATAGACTTTGGGTCATTCACTTTCTCAGCCTGAACTGCCAAATGTGATGATCAATGAAGACGAAGAGAGCTGTGTACACTGCCTAGCTGGAAGAAAGGTGGCATATAAAGGTAATGCACACATGTATTACCCAGGTGGAACAGTGGCCAAACTGCTGCACTGCAGACAAAATGTTGTGAATTCGATCCTGATGGGGATCAAGGCTGATTAGTTCCGAGGTCGATAAAATGAGTAACCAAACATGTTGGGGGCAAAATGCTAATTACTTTGTGAACTGCCCACAGAGAGCACAAAGTGCTTCTGTGTGGTATATAAGTCTTCTTCTTCAGTGTCCTGATCAAACCCTGGACTGTCAAAATGAAGCCACTTTCTTTGTTTTGTCATTGCCCAAACCCAAGTCCTCATTGGTGCATGTCTCTGGCAGCAATCGGCAGATAGGTAAATGAACCAGACTCTGTGTTTCTCCACATTCACATCATGTGTTGTTATCCACAAGCAGTCCCCACTTGAGCATGTTGATCTTGTATTTAGGAATTCCAACCCTCAGCCTATTCAGGGTCCTCCAAGGAATGCAGGGGAGGTTGAGATTTTCAGCTAAATCCTCCTTTAATGATGTTCCTTGCCCAGTTTGTTCCTTCCTCCATCTTCTAATTTGGTTTTGCTCTTGTGTATATAAGTTTAATTGTTATTGCTATGGCTATGTATGTGTCTATAGTCCAGTGCTTCCCAAGCTATGTTCTGTGGGACACTGGTCAACTTCAATTTCCAGAAGCCTGAGTCAGTTCCCCCAAGGTGATCAGCCAATATACTGACTTTAGGCTTCTGGGAATTGAAGTCTACCAGTGTTCTGTGGAACATAGTTAGTCTATGCCTATGTTGCTATGTGTCAGGGGAAACCATGCTCACTATTTTTCTTATCTTCCTTCAGCATTCAGCCATTTGAGGGGTTGTTGAGAACCTCTTCCTTCCATGGGGTTATTGGGTGGAAGTGGTATAGCTTGGCCTTCCACAGAATATATGGTTCTGATTTTGTTTTTTGGCTGACATGTGGGGTGGGCAGAGGGAGGCTTGGCTTTCCACAGGCTAGTCTGTGCCATGTCAGATCTTTGTCCCACATTTCTCCCTCAACAGTAACACCTGACATTTGTCCATATCTGGGACCCCTATTTTCATTTGTCTAATGGTGTTCATTTGGAATGTAGCAAATGTACCCAAATCATGGTACTTTGGAGCAGGGAATGGAAGTGGGAAATTACCAAAAGGCTTTCTTTAATGTCATACCTAAAATAGCTCATAACTTCCCCAGAGCACACAGTGACCTCTATGACAGCCTCTATGCATTAACAAAGTTGTTAAGGGCTCTAGGAACACTTTCCCCATTAGCCTAGCCTAGCTGTTGGTATGAATATTTAACACTGCAAGCTGTTCTCATTAAACTGTATTTTTATCCACCACCCCCTTCCCCACTGCATTGAGAAGGGTGAGGGCAAGTTTGTTCTGATAAACATTGAAATGCAAGCTTTCTTACCTATGATGCCCTTAATCACACCATTATAAGTTTGCCTTGGCCAAAATCCTATGACCCTATTTGACTTTCTTTATTTCTCTGTCCGCCTGTGCACTCAAAACCTTTCCCCCTCTTCTCCTTTTTCTATGGTATCTGTGAGAAAGTTTGCTTTAATGCCATTGTGGTCTTGCTCTTTTCCCCCTTTTCATCTCTGGCTTGGCAAAGGTCTCCAATTTCCAGTCTCGCCCTTCCCCCTCATCCTTTCCTTTTCATTCCCCTTTGCGACCAAGGAGCCAATGAGCGGCCCCATTGCTGACAGGATTTGTGTTTGAACTTCACTTGAGCAGAATAGATGCCCTGCGACTTTGCCTGAGCTCTGTTTAAATGAATTCCGGACATTTCATGGGTCGCTGGCCCCTTTTTATCCACCACAGGAGGAAAAAAATGGAATGTCTGGAAAGCAGAATGACTTTGGAAGGCACTAAAAGATTTATTGTGTCTGGGGGAACTCCAAACTTCTCAATAGTTATAATACATTTTGGTTGTAGGAGAAGTGGTGCGTTTCCACCTACTTGTGGAAACATTGATGTTGATGACAGAAATAACAATAACAATAACAAACAGCAACATGACATATATATGATAAATTAACAAGGAGTAATTTGCAGTTATGTGCCTAAAATTACTATGCAGTTTGGTTGTAAGAGAATTGGCATAGTTCCACCTACTTGTAGAAACATTAATGTTGATGACATCATCATCATCATCAACAACAACAACATGACAAATATATTTGACAAATTAACAAGGAGTAATTTGATGAAAATCATGTGGCTAAATTACTGTGCATTTTTGTTGTAATTGTGGAAACGTTGATATTGATGATAGCAACAAAGACAATGACAACGACTGACACTGCCACAGGAACAACAACATCCTAGATATATATGGCAAATTAACAATTTGCAGTTGTTATGTCAATATTACTGTCTCATCACCTTAGCTAGTAGAATATGGCTGAAAAATTACTGTGCACTTCAAAATGGGTGACTGCTTCAAAGGAGGTATAAAACACTGTGGTGTTCTCCCAATCATAATGCTAAAACATTGACTAGGAAGCATTTTTGAAAGATTTATGGGTTAGTGGCCCAATAAAGAACAAAGTGGACATTAGGTTGTAATCCTGTGCACACTTACCTGGGAAAATGTCTTATAGAACTCACAAGGTCTATGGGAAGATGTCTTGTAGAACTTACAGGGTCTCATCTCTTGACTACCGGTAGTTATGTAAAGAGATGCACTGTTAATTATGTGGTTTCATGGGCTGAGTATTATGGCCTCCTATGTGGAAGGCTGCCGTTAAAAAGGCTCTGGAGGTTTCAGCAGTGCCTAGAGAAATTGTCACATACCTGTACAGTACTCAAGAAATCTGCGGGTTGTATGCCTGATATATATCGGCACCCTGTAGGTCCATGCTAAAATGTTACTGTTAACAAAGCACTAATTTCTTAGAGGCAGCCTCTTTCCTCAGTCCACTGAGGTTTTCTTATACCATCCAATATGTTCCAACCCTTTGTGAGAAGTCAGAAGGATTTTGAGGGGATTGCCAAAAATGTGGCTGAAAACCCATGTGTTTAAAGGCACTCAAAATTGGTCTGAAGGCCTGTCTCTTTTGCAAAGCATTCGGGAGTTGATGTACTGGAGAACTAGATTAGAAATTCATTCTGAATATGATGAGTTTACTTGCCAATATTTTGATAATGATTTCTGGTTTTCATTTGTTGTGTACCACCTAAAGTAAAATCTTTTCGTGGATGGCACATAGGGACATCTTGAATTATCTGCAGTAATGTAGAGATTGTTTTTCCTTCCTTCTTTTGAAGAAGGAACACCTGTGATACCTGAAGGAATTGCAAAGCTAGATGTTTTTAGGGTAGGGAAGAAAAAAGAAAAAACTGTAGTAGGAATCTTATTACATATTTTAACTGGCATAGTCCTATTGGTGCAACTGTAAGTGGTGAATTGGGTGAATTGTTGCAGCTTAAAATGTCAGCATAGGCATTTGTAATTGCACACTGGATCCTTGGACTGCTATGTGGTAGTAAATGCCTAAACCAGCTGTTTGGTGCTGAAACTTTCTCTGATAAATTTATACCAGTGGGGGATAAATAACAGGATTCTGTCCATTATCTTGAATCTTCTTCAGGTGCCATAACCGATTCCGAATATTGGCTCTTATCATGGCAGTCAGCCTTGAAAATAGTCTTGGGAACAATATAATGCAGTAGTTTTCCATTTCCCTTCCGCATCACAGCATGACGCTCGTACCACTGATTCAATTCCATGAGTCACTTTCTGGTCCTGAGCCCTTGCGGCACACAAAGTCCTCATCATCCCCAGGCCAGTATTGCTGAAGCAGCTACCCTCCAATGAGATGGATTGAAGTGAGAGTTAATCCATTTGGGGACCATCACTCTTCCCTGTGGACTTCGACACCCAAGCCTGTTAGTCTTCAGGGTTGTCAGGTTAGTTAACTGCCACCTGACAATTGGCATTGAGTTGCTGTTAGTATGGACTACTCCAATGATGGTGAACTTTGGCACTCAAGCTGTTCTTGAACTTCAGTTCCCAGAAGCCCTGATCAAGAAGGGTGCTGCCTTGGGTTTCTGGTAATTAAAGTCCAAGAACACCTGGAGTGCCAAGGTTCACCATCACTGGAGTACTCTATTACCATAGCAGGATAACCTGGCCAGACTATTACCTTAATAGACATTTGTGAATATCAGGTTTGTAAACATTCACTTTGCTAGATGGCCCATATTGAGAAAGATTATTTACAGGCGAACAAACAAATTGGAAGAGAAGCTTGTCCTTTTTGTTCTTCCCCACAGCTGCACAAGTGGCTGAAACAGGAGGGCAGGGAGTGGAAAAATAAAAATCTTTCTGAGTGGGTAAGCAAGGTTCCTCTGAGTATTAAGTAGGGATTGGTTGTTGTTGGATGAATATGCATGTGTCTGTCTGTCTTTGATGGAAGAGGGTCATAATAACGGAGAAAAACTTTTACCAGTACTATTGTTTTAAACATGTTTTCAGAAAACGGGATGGAAGAGGTAGACTACTTAATTGTTCATCCCTACAATTTCATTTGTAGTGCTCCATGTTCCGTAGATTTGATAAACTTGACCACTACTTTTATTTGCTGCCCACCATGGTATTTTTGTAATGGTAATGTGTTTGTTCAGATGTGCAAGATAAAAGAATCTCTCTGGAGATCCTGCACAGAGCCCCCCCCCCCCCCAGCAAGTCGGCTCAGGATCCTGAGATTATGGGATTTTTCCCAGGAGCCAGAACCAGCCAACATTTTTGCAAGGGAAACAAGAAAGGAACAAGGTGTCAACAAGGTGTCATGTGCCATAATGCACATGATTTGCATGTGGGATGTCTTGATTTCTCTCCCTGGCTCCTCCAGTAAAAGGATCTCTGCTAGCAGTGCTGGTAGACATCTCCACCGTTTGTTTGACCCTGGGGCATAGTAGGACCACATGAGTAAGGCAATTGATCTAGTTCAATTCATATTTGCATGTGGGTTCAACCTGCTTTCAGGAAATCCTTGTCATGCCATTTATGACCCCCATGGGCTCTTTTCTGTCTCAGTTGAATTTCTGGAACATAACATGCATAAACATATGGCAGGGGAAAATTGCCACTGAGTAAAGACGCCCACCCACATGCATGCCTCATCTTGATCAAGCAGGTATCTGAGTTAACTGGTAATTACTCTGTGCTTTTTCCCCTCCTTCAGAAATGTCAAAATGTTTACACGTGCCCAATTTTTTTATTAGGAACATAAAACTATGTTCTAAAGTCTGTTGTTTAAAAATATTAAACAACTAAACCAGAGGTGCCCAAACTTTTAAGGTTGTGGGCCTGAAACGTAGTTCAGCAGGCTTGTCACGTGGTTCCTCCCACGGGAAGCAAAAGTAAAACATGCCTTGCAACCTGTTTTGCAACAGGTTGAGATAGATTTTAAGCTGCTTTATCTGCTTAAACCAGGGGTGCCCAAACTATAGCCCGCAGGCCAGATACGGCCCCTATGTCAATTCATCCGGCCTACACCACCCTTGTTGCTTCTGGAAACAGAAGTAAAATGTGACAGTGGTGTGGACTGGATGAATCGGCATCGGGGGCCAGATCTGGCCCACAGGCCATAGTTTGGGCACCCCTGAATTAAACATTTCCCTCTATGGCACCTGATGAAATAAACACACAAAAAAATCTAAGGCAGGCAGGCACAAATATTACTGTCTTGTCACCTCAGCTAGTAGAATCTCTGCACGATACAGAATTAACAAAATATAATATTATTTATTGTAGGGATGGACTTCTCTCAGAAAATGCAATAAGATGGAATCTGCTTGCAAGAAGAAGGCAGGAGAACAGCCATTCCTAAGGCTGGAATTCCCCAGTTGGAAATTATACCAGCTGCTTTGATTCTTTCCAGGAAACAGCATTTAACGATGCACAAGAGATTCACACATCTTTCCTTAAACTTCAGGGTATCATATGCAGCAGGAGTTCTCAACCTTTTAAAACAGGGGGCTGGGTCACGCTCCCTCAGACAGCTTTGGGGGCCAGAGGGCCATTTTGCTCTTCTTCCACAACATGGCACTTCCTGGTGTGGTGGAAGCGGGGGGGGGGGAGGACATGAAATGGTGCCACTGGCCACATCCAGCCCATGGCTGCAGGTTGAGAATCCCTGATATACAGTATAAGAAAAACCCAAGCATATCTCTCATAGGGGAGACATATGGCCATGCAGTGCTGGTTAAATCACTTCATTCTTCACAGAATATTTGCCAAAAGGCAGCACTTAAAACTTAATTGCACCCTCCATTCCTTAAATGAATACCTGATTTTTTTACCTCCTCCATAACCAGCTTTAAAACGAAATCTGCATCTTGTGGAGGCCAGTGTATTGTTTGAAACAGATGCCATATTTAAAACTGAATTGTGAGCATCTGTTAAGGAGGCTTATTACAAACTGACATAGCTGTTCCAAGTAGCAAATAGGTTATGTTGAGTACTTTGATCCCCAAGTACTCAACCTGACCTATTTGCCACTCCGAACAGCATGGTCAGGAGCTATGTGTGTTGCAGCACAACTACATCTGGATGGCTGGGAGCCCCTGATTTGTAGTGTCTGGTCAATGAAAATAGTCCACCCTGATCTGTCAGTATCAGTCCTCTCCATACATTTGAAATGATGCTGAATGACATTGTAACGTGACTGTATCACGGAGCAAACAATGGAGTATGTAATTCCATCTCAACTTAACACAGAAGGTCACAGATGGTACTATCATTATGAAGCCATCATAAAAAATGACCTGGGAGACAAGACAGCATGGGCCTGATTACTTATTCCTCCGTTGTTCGACCCTTTAAGGATGTGGCATGCTGTCTGGACTACCAATCTACTGCCTGACTGCCTCAATTCCCAGACCTCCGATGCACAAATGGTGACATGTTTTTCTTCTCTGAAAATCAATCCTCATATTTTATGTGTGTTTTTGGTAGCTCTAATTCTTCTTTGCTCTCACGGCTACATTTCTGTGTCTTGCTTCTTGTTGTTGTGTTTTTGTTGTTGTTGTTCCAGCACATCATATGGGCGACTTAATAGCTTTGTTTGGAAACTCTCCACTCCTTTGAAAGCACAAGTTCAAATCCCAGCAGAGATAATGTCAGCCACTCAGCTTTCCAAGGTAGACTAATTGGATGCAAGGAGGCGCTTGCCTTTGTGATCATCCTCAGTGGATGATGGCTGCTTCAAATGAAAAGAGAATGGAGGCCACTGAGTCTTGTGGAAAAAAGCATGTATGTTTTAGGATTTGCTGTCACTAAAGTTTTAATAATAAAAACATAATTTCTGTGAAGCGAATATAAATGAAAAGGTGATCGGAATCCTAGATGGGCAGGATATAAATTTAATAAATAAATATAAATAAAAATCAGGGAGGTGATTATTCCCAGTTTGATGTTCTTGGGTCTATTAGAAGCTGGACTAACTTTACATACCATGTTTGCCAGTTTATAAGGTCTATTGGAATATAAGACACACATCATCATTATTATAATGGTCCAATAGAGGCCACTATATACAGTGAATACCGTATTTGCTGGCACACAAGATACACTCAGTTTTCCTGGCACAGTGATGCCTCGCTTAAAGAGCATAATGCGTTCCACAGGATTGCTCTTTAAGCGAGTTTGCTCTTTAAACGAAACACCATTGTAAATGACCAATTGTGTGTGTGGGGGGGTGCGAACCCTGATTTATTTGTTAAGTGAGTTTTTGGTTGGTTTTATTTGTTAAGCAAAGCGAACATTCAGAGAAAATGCTGCTCTTTAAGCGAGTTACTCTTTAAGCGAAATGCTCTTTATGCGAGATTTGACTGTATATTTTAAGGGGGGCAGCGTGTCTTATAACCTGGCAAATATGGTACATCAGAAATTGCTTTTCTTCCCATGAGTTGTTTTTGCCAGCTAAGATTTTCACATAGCACCTCCTGTGTCTGCTTTTGGTAGTGCAAGATAAGATTGTATTCTCATGATTACAAATTAGGGTGAGGGTGATCCTGATTCAGAGTGTCTGCCATTTGGTCATAAAGATCTCTGTGTGAATGTGGGTTATTCCTGATCTCTCAAGTTAGTCCTGTTTCGGAGGGTTGTTCTGAGAATAAAGATGAAATGAATGAATACACCACTTTAATTGCTTTGGAAGAAAAAGTTGATGTAATAGAAAATATAATTAAAATACAATGAAATATAAACATAATTTTGCTAGGAGCAGGGTCTTTTCTGTGGTGGTCCCAAGAATGGTGGATGATCTTTCAAATTCCAGGTTCTTCTTCCATATCTAGGCCAGATGTGAAACTGACAAAATGAATTCATTTTTGTGAATTCATTCCAGAGTAATGTTTATCTGACCTAGTGTGAGAAAGATTAGCCAGCACAAGATGGCTGTTCCCCAGGGTGCTCCCAATTGTGGTTTAAAAACACCACAATCTTCAATGAGACTTTTTATGTGTACCCAAGTTTCAGGTGAAATATGCAGTTATAGGAGAAATGTGAAAATAGTTCAATCTTAATTTCATCATGTTTCCACCAATTTTATTTGTGTTTTCTTCCCATCTTTGTTTTAGATTGGGTTACAAGAGACCTTCTCACTATACATTGAAATTCATATTTATATGAATTTCAATGTATAGTGAGAAGGTCTCTTGTAACCCAGTATACTGTACATTTTTATCCTTTTCTCTTAATGCACATTTATTTACACATTTCACCTAATTTATATGCTTTGAGTGTAGGTTTAAATCCAATTGTTTGTCCAACTGGAACAGACCTATTGAATCAGTGGAACTTACATAAATGTTGACTTGCCCATTTCCTGATGATTTAAATGTTGTGTTCTAGTTTGGGCTAAGAATTTGAATTTGTGCAAGTTATAATCATACTCTGCCCTTCTGACTTTTTTTTAATAAAAAAACTGATTTAGTTTTGATATCTATCTAAATTAGCAAGTCTTAAAAGTGAAAAGTAGCTGCTCATTTGCCAGGATACTTCTTTCTTTCGTTCCATTTCCTTCAGCATATTAACAAATGGTGTAAATGACAAGATGGGAAGGCCACTACTTAATTTTTTTTCTTATCTTCGCTTTCCTTTTAATAGAGGCAGGTTGAAAATTTATCACCAAAACTTGCATGCTTCTTCCTCTGGTTATAGAAAAGCATGATATTTCTTCTTATAGTGAACTGATTTAAAATTGCATTTAGATTTTAGTATGTTTTACAGAACATCCAATTCAGTCCCTTTGTCCTTTCCCTCCTTTTTGATGTGAATTCTATGAACATCTTACCTTTCGATTGGCTGGTCTGACAGCTCTTACAATGTAATGAAAATCATGTACTTTTGAGAAGCTGTAACACTTAAGGCACCCATGAAAATAAGGGTTATGTTATTTGAAAGGTCGTCTCAGTGACTTTAAGAATTGGTAGAACACAAAAGCCGAAAATGCAAAGTGATGACATCATCACTTTCGGAGGTAACGTCGGAAAAGTAACAGTTTTGCAAAGGGTCAGTTGTTGTGGAGCTAGTGAAAAAACTACCCAACCAATTCAGATGATACAAAGTGCATTTGAAAGAGGAAATATTAACCTTTGTGGGGACACTTTCAGATTTGGAATTGGACTTCAAAAACATAATCTATGAAGCATTTTACAAAAACCCACTAAAAAGAGGTCACACAAACCCCCAAAAAGGAGAGAAAACCAATTTAAAAAGTGAATATGACAATTTCCCGAGGTGGATACAGTTCACATACAACATGTAGAGAAAAATGATGCCAAAGCAGGAATCCACAAAAAAGATATTGAGGAAAAATGTGACACATTGAAATGACATTTCCACTGGGGGGGGGGGTGATCTAAAGTGTGCTTGAAAGAGGTCAGAATAACTTTTCTTTTGATACTTATACAATTTGGATCGGACATCAGAAACATTTTCTGTGAAGGTTTAAAAAAAAAAACCCCCACTTTCTTTCTAACCTTCTTTCCTTCAAAAAGAGTATCTCTCAATTCCAGAATAGATACATTCATGTGAGAATGGATACACTGTAGGAAGTTTCTCCTTTTAAGTCATAACCAGTTTCCTTTTTGGCTTTCCCTCTTTTTGAAGAACTGCTTTCAAGGAATTGTGAAGGACAACTCTTTTTCTTTGCAGTTTGACTATTGAAATATTTATTAAAAATCGGTCCTTTGCAGTTATTCACTTGTGGTGAATTGTTGTTTGTACAGTGGGCTGCTTATGGACACGTATGCATAGTGGGTAGAGTCAGGGAGAATAGAAAATAAAGGTTAAAAGCATCTTTATTGAAAATAATATATATATATATATATAAATAATAAACACTAATGAAATTGGGATTTTTGGGTTTGGGTTAAACCAACATAGCAGTTCAAAAACAAAAAATTGCAAGAAGATAAATAGGGACCACTTTGGTGGGAAGGTAAACAGTGTTCCATGCAGGCACATGTTCACGGAAATGTCTGCAGACACAGACAGCGCTGGCTCTTTGGCTATAAACAGAGATGAGCACTGAAACCTAGAGTCACATATGAATGGCTTTCGATCAATGATGACCTTTACCTTCGCTCAGAAAACCTTAGATTTAATGAACATTTTATGAAAACCTTAATTTTATGAACATAATGTCTTTATTTTTCCCCATTTGAAACGTCACCCTTAACTAATGAATGAAATAAAAGAAATAAATGAACTAATGAGCATAATTCAACACACTGAATTAACTTACTAAATCCCTGATGGTAGTGTCCTTAGACTCTACCTGCCACTTTTTTCTTTTCTCTATCCACCCTGTTGTTTTTAATAGGAAAATGCCACTGATAGCTTTCTTCCTGTTATTTACTTATTTCATTTATTAAGATATTTCTGACATTTCCCTCCTTATCAGTGGATCTCAAGGTGTGAGAGAATCAAACAATTCATGTAAAAGCCATAGCTCCATAAGACCAGGATTTAAATCCAGTCATATAAGTATTTAAGTAAAAAATGAGCTCCATCAGAGATTGGAAAAGCTACCTTTTAGACTACAGATCCCAGGACACTCTAGCTTAGATGTAGTGTTTGGAAAGTTTAATTCAAGGAAGGAACTATCCCCAGTTCTTGCAGTGGCCAATAAGACCAGGAATCTTGATAGAAATAAATTATAAAATTACATAGCAAAAGGAAATCCATAGAAAATAGTGGCTCAGTTTATGGATTTTTTTCGAATGGTTAATTGGTTTTCAGTGCATTCCTATGGGAAAGTGCATTTCAGTTAATGCATTTTGGTTTTCAATGTATTCTTATGGGAATTGCATTCAATGCATACCTATGGGAAATTCAGTTAAAGTAATAAAGTAATAAGTAAACTACTGTAATAAAGAAACATCCCGGAGAACACATTAATTATGTTAACCAAGGCTCCACTGTATATTTTTCACTCTCTCCCTCTCCACCCTTATCTCTCCATGATTTTTAAGTTGGAGAGGAGCCCATGACTAGGTAGTTGATATTTGACACCATTCTGCGAAATTTGGATTGCCACTGTGACTCTTTTCTGTTCATTGGTGCCATTCAGTCATTTACTTAATCTGCCTTTGCATCCTCTTTTAGTAAGCTAGCAGGGGTCCTAGAAGTTTGACCATTCTGGAGCCAAACGGGTGTGGGAATGATATATAGTTTATGTTGCCCTGTGTGCAGCTACAAGTGAAACGTGCCTTAAAAATGTGCTGCCATACATATGTGGCACAACAAATGCATAGCTTTCCCCAGTTCTCTTAACAGCATTGTAGGACTTTGTGTCTCTCCAGCTGACATTAAAGAACTTCATGGTGAAGCTTGCAAATTCTCACTGACACCCCTGCCTTGACGCTGCCATTTCTGCCAAAAGGCTTAATGGTGGGGGAGAATACTGGCATGTCAGCACTAATTTTCAGCATTTAACTGTGAATTTCCTGGCTTTTGTTTGCATCTAAGACAGAGCTAACCACACTGCTACCCCCCACTAAATACAAACCCTACTAAAGGAGCAGAATGGGACAATAGCTGTCAGAATTAACTCTTGGTAGCCTACTGCAGATATAAGGGTAGTGACTGATTTCCCTTCTCCTGCTGAATCCGAATCCGAATATTGGCAATCCTCATGGTGATCACCCATGAAGACTGTCCTGAGAATACAGTGGCCTTCCATTTGCCTTATCGATGCATGACCCCTGTGCCACTGATCCAGTTCCGTGAGCCATGAGCAGGGCACCAGGAATGGCTGAGGCAGACCTGAACCTCTGTGTAAATGTTCTAGGGTTGTGGGCTAGTGTGAGAAACCACTGGCTTCCTGGAAGCTAGAGTTGGTTTCCTTGTTTGCTTGCAGGTCAGTAGGCAGAGTTAAAAAGTTAAACTTTAGAAATGATTGTGCATTTAAAAATTTAGCTCTGTGTGTTTAATCAGATTCTTGATGGAAAGGGGAGATGATGACTTTTTAACTTGTGGGATCATGAAGACAAACATGTACTTCATGTGGCTGAGGAAAGCCTGGCAGAAGGATAGCTCAAGTAATATTTGTGATTAAGCACAACCACAATCCTGAAGTAACAAATAATGATAATTTAAAAATAGCTGTGTTTTCCATTAGTAAGGTAAAATGACAGACTTGGTAATGGGAAAGGAATAAAGTGAGTATTTAAATGCTCCAGTATTTTTCATGAGGCTGAGGATTACAAAATTTAGGAACATTCTACATTTATTTAGATACAAGCCATAAAACCACATCTCAAGTTTGTGGTCTCCATTTTGGAGATTAAGTCACTCATGTTCCTATGACTAACAATATCCAGCTTTGGTGAATTTTGGACTTTCCTGCTTCTCCCCTACCTACTTAAGTTTTGTAATAACAATCTGATGAAGAGGTTTTTTTTAGAGGAAGTACTATGATAGTTACTGAGACAATTTTCCCACCTCACAGTGCAAGTTGGCCGAGTATTAAAGCCACATGAGAAGTGCCAGTTATGTGATCCCTTCTTGCTCATTTGCTCTCTAGATAAGAAGACAGGTAACAAACAGGTAACAACCAGGTTAAGACACAGAACTTGATGACCGGAAGGTTGGCAGATCAGCAGTTCAAGACCTGAGTGCTACATGAAGGAGTGAGCTTCTGTCTCTGTCCCAGTTCCTGTCAACCTAGCAGTTCAAAAGAAGAAATTGCAAGTAGATGAATAGTGGTGGGAAAGTAACAATGTTCTGTGCACTCTGGTATCTAGTCGTGCCTGCCACATGTCCACGGAAACGTCTGCAGATGCAGACAGCGCTGGCTATTTAGCTATAAACAGTGATGAGCACTCCATCCTAGAGATGGATACAACTGGCTTTCAAGCAAGGGCAACCTTTACCTAACAACCAGGTATGATGCAATGGTACAGTTGGCCAAACGTGTTCAAGGCCAAATTAAAGATGCCATGCCCCCCCCCCCCCCGAATTTCTCCTTTTCACCCTCTCTCTCTCTATTTGTTTGGAGCCATAGCAGAATGAGAATAGGGAGCCTTGAGTATATCCTTGTCTCATATGCCAAGCCCCAGTCCAAATCACTCTCCCTCATTTGCTGGCTTTGAAGAGGAATACTGTATATAAAATTATTATTATTATTATTATTATTATTATTATTATTATTATTATTATTATTATTATTATTATTATTATTATTATTATTATTATTATTATTATTATTATTTCAAATTTATACCCCGCCCCGCTCAGGCAAGCCTGACTCTAGGCAGCTTACAGATTATAAAAATAACAGCATAACAGTCACAAATTCCACATTATCATAATCATCACAGTAACAATCAAAAAGTATTAATATCACAGTAAATGTTACAAAAAAGTATTTAAAACAACAACAACAGCAAAACAAAACCACATTTATTGAATCCTGCAATGATTATAAGATTATAAACAAAATCCTACAAAAAGTAGCCGGGAAGAGTCCAAGAGAAGTCCAAAGAAAGAAAGAAAGAAAAAAAAATCCAGTCCTGGGGAGAACCGTCCTGAGACCCGCAGGTGTTGCTTCTTTCTAGGCTGGCAGCTGAGAGAGAGTCCGGTGAGGGTGGTGGCAGTGAGGTCTCTTAACGCCAAGGGAGAGTCCGGTGAGAGCGAGGTCCCACACCGCCTGAGACCCGCAGGTGTTGCTTCCTTCTAGGCTGACAGCCGAGGGAGAGTCCGATAAGGGCAGTGGCAGCGAGGTCTCTTAACGCCACCCGAGACCCGCAGGCGTTGCTTCCTTCTAGGCTGGCAGCTGAGGGAGAGTCCGGTGAGGGCGGTGGCAGCGAGGTCCCTTAACGCTGCCCGAGACCCGCAGGTGTTGCTTCCTTCTAGGCTGGCAGCCGAGGGTGCCCTGGCACCATTTAGAGGAGAGAGAAAACTATTACAAGTTGCTCAGCAGTTGAGTGCATGATTTGCATGTAGCTGTTCTTAAGTTAAGATGAAGCTGGGAAAGATATTTGCTTGAAGGCCACTTCCTTTTTTTTTGTAAGCTCCCTGTATATTTTAACATTAAAATGTTAACATTAAAAAAAATAGAAAGCAACACCTTTATCTAGATTACTTTTTGGCTTTCACTCTTGCCATCTGTTTCTGTTTTAATTAGTTCAGAATGCTTGTAATATGCTAGAATTTCCTTGTCACTAAGATAATCTTGTCTCCTTGAATTTTGTGCTTTTCTGCATTCTACTGTGGACTTAGCTTCTGGTTGTTCTTACCAATTTATTTGCAATTTTCCTAGCTCTAACCACCTCAAACTTCCTATCCCTGCAGGTTCCATTCTACATAAACTCGTGTGTATGTAGGGTACATGTGTTACAGCAGTTTAATACCATTTAAGATGCCATGACTCCAGCTTTATCAGAGCCTGTTGCTAGAGCACCGCCAGCTAGTACATTGCACTAGGGACAGGTTCCTGGTTCAAATCTTAGTAGCTGTGGCATCAGCGCTGTTTCTTCTGGTTTTCCATCCCCAGCCACTCACTTGATTAATCATATATGGAGCAGTTGACCTATGTTTTTCTGTAAGGCCCAGCATGACTCTCCAGGTGTTCTAGAACTTCAATTGTCAGAACCCCTTGCCACCCCACACCAAGAAATCACACATACACAGTGCTGGAATTTAACAAAAAGGGCCACTTTATTAACTATGTGCAGAAAGCAAAAACCTAATGTATGGGCATTGAAGTCTGGAGAAGCATACCAGATGACAACTTTCCAAAAGAGGGAGGGGTATACTGGACCCACATGGTAAAAGATGGGGAATGCCCAACAGGCATTCCTAGGATAATTGCCTAATCAAGTTAGACCTCCCCCCCTCACCCAAACAAAAACTACATGCCTTCTCCAAACTTCCTGCCACCACCAGAGGAATTAGGGAACCTAAGGCCGACACCCCACCCCTTCTAAACTCCTCACAATGCCCCTTCAAAAATTTCTTAACAAAACCTCACTGTCTTTCACACTCAGCCTCCTCCCATCTCGACTAAACCATGACTCGTCGCTGCGTTGGATTACTGAGTGTGAGACAACCCTTCCTCCTGCTGCCATGATCACTTCTGAAAACCTGGAGTTCATATACAATTGAGATCTTTCAACCAAGCTGAACATAGAGCACATGACTGCCTCCTCAATCTTCCTTTCTGGCCACGGCAGGATTTCTGAGAAAAGAATAACAACACTGGGCCAAGCCCGATGTACCCATGCAAAGGCTTGGCCTGACCACCCCACTAAAGTGTTTTCGTCTACCAATCCCAGTTCTGAACTCCCCAGGTGCACTGCAACTACAGCAGGCCCACCTGCCCCTTTCAGACACAATTCCCCTATTTCTTCTTTTACAGCCAAAACCCCCTGGCCTGTTTGGCCGCCCTAAGAAACATTACAATGGTAGAGTCCCAAGTGCAATCCAAAAAAGGATTCTGCTGCTCAACAATCAGCCCCTGGCACGTACTCGTCCCCATGAGCCACACCACCGAATTTGCCGTTGATGAAGCACCTGCAAAACAAAACACTTGTTAATAACACCATAATAAACTTTTCTAACTCTCGTTGCCCCATTTCATCCGCCCTTACAGAAGTGGTAACTGCCTTACATAATCCCTGAAATGTTCCGACGTCCAGCTTGCCCACCTTTTTATGTCCTATAACCCATAACCCAAAGCTGCAACCATTGATCCCATTCCAATATGGAAGGAATGAGATGCAAAATTCCAACCTCTAATGTTTGCTTGAATCAGTGCCTTAGCAGTTATGGACCAAAATTGAAACTTTGTCAATGACACTCCATTCCAATGCACCAGAAAATCTCATTGCACCATGCCCCTCATAACCAAATACTTACGTACCCACTAGAACCAGACAAATCTCTGCGATGGAGCAAATCCCCAACCTCAAACACCTATCTTCTCCTGGTCAGTCTTTAAACACCTCACAAGAACAAACAAATGAGTATCTGACACAACAACATCATCCAACATTAAAGCCTTACCCCTTCTGGCATTTTTTTATTTAACCACCAACTCGCTAATCCTGAGCACCCAAAAAAAGGCTACTAATGGAGCTGCCTTAAACAATAGTGACTCATAATCATCCCTACACACCTCCTGCCACACTCCTGCCAGCCTAATCAAAACTGCTGGAGAAAAGGGTGTCCTCATGTTGCCTCCCCCTTTTCTCTCCCTGTCCCAACCTTCTAAGGCTTTCCGAATCCTGAAATCCCCTGAGCAGTCCAATAAACAGTGAAACTTACACCAAAATGCTAAGGCTGCCAAAAGATGCTAAAGCCCTATTATACAAATAAACACAGAAACACAACAAATGTTCCACTGGAATAGGCCAAACTTCCAGCAACCATTCTACCCTTCTGAAGGATACAAACTCTTCACATGCCACCAAGTAACTTTTCCTAGTGCTAGGTGCTATAGAACCTCTTATAGCTGCCTCTATCTGCTGCCTCCAATTGCCCACAGCTCTCCTGGCAATAGTACTCGGTCCAATCTCACCTCTAGAGCCTAAATCTGTGCAACAGTTGACATAACAAAGCATCCACTATAGCATTCTCTACCCCTGGAATATGTTTAGCTACAAACAGTATATTCCATTGCAAGCACTTGAGTGTGAACTTCTGAATCAAACCCATCACCTGCTTTGATTTGGACATGAGTTTGTTAATTACCTGCACCACTGCTGCATTGTCACATCAAAATATTACTGTGTTGTTGTTCCATACCTCAGCTCATAGCCACAATGCCCCCAGGACTGGAAACAATTCCAAAAAAGTCAAATCCCTACACACCTTGGACTTAAGCCATTCAGATGGCCATGTCCCATGGCACCACTCCCCTCTGAAAAACATACTAAACCCCAAAGCTCCAGAAACATCTGTATGCACCTGAAAGTTCGATTTAAATAGCATTCTCCCCCTCCAAAATGATACCCCTTTACATCTGTGCAAGAAAGCCAATCAAACTTCTCAATCCTCTCTCATTTCCACAGATGTGGTTTTTTTCAAGCCTACCATTGCGTTACACATTCTCCTCAAGAATGCCCTACAAGGAGACACTACATGGAGACCCGGCATGCAAAATTCAAACTACCCACCAATGACTGTAACTCCTTTACAGTGTAGAGCTCATCCCACCTAGTGTCCAGAAAAAGCTCCACTTGGGCCACTTGGAAGCTCTTGTCATAATGCATCCGTGAAGTCTGTATATGCTCTATAGATGAGATCCAAGTGCAGTCATACGTCACATAACGAATTTAATTTGTTCTGTGAGGCTGTTCGCTATGCGAGTTTTTTGCTATGCGAAACAAACTCGCATAGCAAAAATTCCTATGGGGAAACTTGCATAACGAGCATTTCAAGGGGGAAAACTCGCATAACGAAAATTTTTCACTATGTGTGTTTTCCCCATAGAAACGCTCATTATGCGAGTTTATTCATTGGGAAAATCTGACTCGGATAGCAAAAAACTTGTTCATTATGCGAGTTTTTCGCTAAGCGAAATGCTCGTTATGCGAGGTTTGACTGTATTCCAGCAGTGCCATTGCCCTGTGAGGCTGCTTGTTTATAATGATGCCCATATAAATGATATATGCTGGTAGTCAACTACTCCACATTCTTAGCAGCTTCTTCCTTCTTATCAGCTCCTTTTCTCTTTCATCCATCTTTTCTCCCTCCTTTATCTTCACCTTTCTGTTGTGCAATGTGAACAGATCCACAAACTCCCCTTTTATGATTTTCTCCCTGGTGGTCTTCTACAAATGCTCACTAAATGGACACACCTGTGCAGCAGCACTCGCTATAGTCATGTCTTTGCCTTGCTTATCCTTATCCCCTTCTTCTCCTTTTTCTCCCATCTGCTCAGCCTCCACAACTTTGTGCATAACTTCCTCTTCGAGGGCCGTCTCCAATGACACTGTAGCTTCCCTAGCTACAGCCCCACCCACTGCTTGCACTGTCCCTGTATTCTGCCCACCAACAGACACATTGATACCTCTTCCTCTAATCTGCCCCACAACTGCTCCCGCCACATTCACAGCATCTTTTGTCACAGCCTGCCTTGCCACTTCCCCTACAGCCATCCCCAGATCCGCTGTTAAACCAATTCCCAGGTTCTGCCCCAACATGCCATTGCCCTCCTGGGAAAGCCCAGGGCAAAGCTAACTTCCAAGGCCACTGAGTGGCCCATTCTGCTTGCCCTGCATCCCCCATAGGCCCCGTTGTTCCAGAAAACTCACCAACGCTCATCATTCCCACTGCCATCATAGTCACTGATCCTCTTCCCAGCTCACTCGATGGTCCTAGTCTCTAACATCTGCTCATCTTCCATCTGCTGCCTCTCAACTACCATTGCCTCAGGACCTCTTCCCTCCACTTGACCTTCCTCAGAAACTCTCTGCTCAACTGCATGTTCCACAATGCCTTCTGCAGCTGAAAAAACTTGACCAGAACTCACCGGTTGCGATGGAGGGATAGCTACCCTGGCTGCTTCAAGTGCCGCCAATCTGCTTTCCAACTCTTTCATAAAAGCCCTAACTGAAGAAGCCCTAGCCATGCTGGAGAATGGAACGGCAGAAGGCACGAGGCCTTCCCCCATCTCCAACACCTGGACTCGATCCGCAAACAGCCCAAGCTCCGACAAAGCCTCTTCCTTGGAGGACCCAGACAGAGCCTCCATTTCCTGAAATTTCTTGGAGGGGATTGATTCATCCCCTGCAGCCATTCCTCTGGGAATTGAAGTCCAAGAACATCTGGAGAGCTAAGTTTGAGGAATCCTGTTCTAGAGTCAATGTTTCCCATACTTTGTTTTTTGGATTTCAGTTCCCAGAAGCCTAAATCAATTCCCCAAAGCATTGATCAGCCAATGTACTGACTGAGGCTCTGGGAATTGAAGTCCAGCAGTGGATGTTTCACAGAACATAGTTTGGGAAACACTGGCTGATCTAGTCTATGCTGTCTTGCTTCTTGCTCCTCTGTAAGCTTGGGTATAATTGCCAAATAGTCTTTCTTTATTGACCATGAAAGGCAGGAGATCTTTTGTGTGTGTGCTTGTTGCCAGGGAACGAGTAAATACTATTATACTTTTGAAAGTTTCTTACTATTCGTTTAACCTCTGCTTTGCACAAATATATGTTCAGCTGTGCTTCACCCTTGTCTTTTTTGCTTTTGCAAGATGGATGTTTTCTGCCCCTATAAACATGCCCTGATTTTCAGGAAGCCAAGAGTGTTTCCCATGTAATAGCCATCCAGATGTTAAAAGATCAAAGGGGAGGTTGCTTGACTTCTATAACAGCATTCTTCTTTTGTGTTGTGTACAAAGTTAAGTTTGTTTAAACTATTTTTTGACTTACAGAGCACAGTAAGTGCTATAAACCATTAACACTGGGAGTTAGGTGTCAGGAAAGGAAAGGAAATGGATTGTTCTGCTCTTACTTTATTTTGTTCTTTATAAAATGGCACTTGATGTTTCATTTTTTTACACGGTACCAGCTATCTTTCTCACAAAAGGACATTCTTGCAGAATATCAGTGAAAAACACTTTGAATTCACATGATTTATAAGCAGAGCAAATCCCATTGTCTATGATTATATAGTCCCAGCCTCAATCAAACTGACCAAGCTATATTGTTTTTCTGTAGCTGTGAAAGTGGCTGCCATATTTCTGTAGCTGTGAAAGTGCTGCCATATTTGTTTTGGTTGCTATTTAGGTTCCGAAGACATCTACAACTTGACTATCATACTTTGTCCCTAGTGTCTGTAATTCTGATTTAAATTTTGAGCGTCTTTTGAAAAACAATTGGTTCACTTTGTAATTACCAAGCAACGGCCTCCCTGTCTGTATGGTTTGCTGACTCTTAAGGGCAGTCACAATTCATATTTAGGCCTTGATTTGGTTGGAATATTTATTCTTAAATTGCTAAGAATTGTATTGCCTTTTGTAGTTTTGGTACAATTGTGCTGCACTCAACTGTTGGTAGTGAAATTATTACTGAAATTATTGCTTATTATCTTTTTAGCCCAACTCTGCAGGGCTCTGTCAGCTTTCTAATTTTGATGCAGAGCTAAAATCTGGAGCCTTAGAAGGCTTTCCCACAAGAAACATATAAATTAAAGATGGCCTGGGTGATCCACTGATACATCAGGAGGAAGTTGTAATTTCCCTTTTCACAGCTCTTGAAAGAATGCCTTTATGGAGGTTGATATTATTCTTAATGATGTGATATATTTGTGTGGCCTGATACTCAGAATATGAATACTGTACTGCCAAATACTAAGGCAATATGGGTGTTCTATCTCATTTCCTGTTACAACTTGCTTTCTCTTGAATGGTGAGATTATTCCCTTTTCAGTTTGATCCTATCAAGATCCAGTGTGTTTTAGTGGGTCAAGTATAATAATTTCATACCAGAAATTATTCTAGGTTGAAAGGATTTTTGCTGGAGAAACTCTGCTCAGGGGACACCTGAATGAGCCTCCTTTCATGTTCACAAGATCTTTTCCCACCAAAGTGATCCCTATTTATCTACAGTAATACCTCGTAACGTTTACCTCGGATAACGCTAAAATCGCATAACGTTAAGTAATCTGGGGAGGAGAATTGGATCGAATAAAGTTAAGGTCCTATGGGATGGATCAGATAACAACCGCTAAAGCCTGTGTGGTTACAATTTATCTCTATAGAGCTTTAATGTTATCCGATCCATCCCATAGGATTTTAACATGGATCGGATAACACTAAAAATCCGATAACACCAAGACTTGTGGAACCAAGTCTTAGAGTTATCCGAGGTATTACTGTACTTGCAATTTCTTGCTTTCAATCTGCTAGGTTGGCAGGAGCTGGGATAGAGACAGGCACTCATTCCGTCATGTAGTACCCGGGTATCAAACTGCCAACTTGCTGGCTTTCCAGCTAACAAGGCGAGCTTCTTAACCACTGAGCCACCACAGCCCCCAGTGGGTCAAGTGATGAAGTAGGACTCAAGAGACCTAGGTCCAAATGCCCCTTTAATTATGGAAACTCAGGATGGGGCAGGATCATCCCTTAAATCATCATCATCATCATCATCATCATCATCGATTTCTATACCGCCCTACTCAGTAAAACCAACTCAGGGTGGTTCACAAATGTTAAATGTTTCACCTACCTCTATATCCCTATTAGGGTTGTTATATGTTGGACATCATTTGATGGCACATAATAAGTAGATTTATAAAAAGTAGATTTTTTTGAGTTAGGGACTGTTTTCAAGCTCTGCTTAGAAACCCAAGGAGGTAAAATTAGGGCAGTTTGTATTGTTCAACAGGTAGTGCTTCAGCACTCTATGTGTTTTTGCGCCCCTACCCTAAAAAGAAGAAAAATTATGCAAGCAGCGCAGAAAATACCCTTAAATTGTTTGTTGTAGGTCCCATAATTCAGATTATTTTGGTGCCAAGGGTAGATTAATTTAAAAAATAAAAAATGTTTGTTTTAAATGCAGAATGTTTCCCCTCTGCTCTTAATTATCTTATTTTCTCTTTATGTCATAGTTTATCCCTTAGCGTGCACTGTGGCAGGAAACTGCTGTGTGTCGGATATAATTAGCCAACCCATTTCTACCCTCTGCTGCTGTATTTCAACTTGCCAAAGGTCTGATGTAACTAAAGCAGACAGGCTATTCTATTACTTAAGTGTAAGAGTGGCCAGAAGTCTGAATCATAGGAACTCCCCAGATGCCAGGATAACAGTTATGGTCATCTGGTCTGTTATCGGTCAAACAACCAGTTGTTAGGTTAAGAAAAAAACAGCATCCAGGCATACCAATTGGACTATTCCTTAAGTGCTATTTCCAATGATAGTCTTTGACTCTATTAAAATAGGGCAAAGAAAACCTGTTTAGGAGGGATTTCCCCCCCAGGGTGTCACAGCTAGGGGAGAGCCAGACTTCCACTTTAAAAGTGGCAGGACACAGCAAGTAAAGAATATATAACAGAAAATAGCAGGTCAGCCATGTGGAGAAATAAAAGCAGGAAAGAGAGTATATTTTCAGTAGAAATTTAGTGCATGATTGATCGCCTTGATGCTGTTAGTGGTGTGTTCATAGCTGAGCGAGTTTACTAGCAGTTGTTTCTTTGTACTCAATATTTTGGAGATTTTTGGTGGGGACCAGCAAGGAAGCTGAACAGATGAGACAGTGGATGTTTGCATGTTCATGCATTCTAAGTGCCAATGTGTTAAAAATAATACCAAAATTGGATTTCCCCATGAGTACATTTCTTAAAATGGTGAGACTTTCTCTTTCCTTTCCAGACATGGTTTGATCTTTTTTTAGTGTTGGAGAAAAGTAATAATCTTTCATACAGCTTGCACTGGCTGCCTATGAAATGGGGGGCCTTAAGGGCTGACAGGAATTGGCTTTTGCACTAACCAATTAACAAAGTTATTTTTGTGTGTGTTTGGCTCACCTGTCCTTTCTTCCTGCTTGCTTTGCCTTTGTCTGCACCTGATCACTTGACCATGGCATTTCTCTCTCTAGGTTGAGAGACTGTAGCCTTCTTTTATTCTTGTGACTGTAACTGAACATCATAGTTGTAAGTAAAGATATTATGTTTCTATTTGATATCCTTCTGGAATGATCTCTCTCCCCCCCCCCCCCAAAAAAAAAAAATTGAAGTGCTGGTGATTGTGGTTATTCTCTTACATATTTTCCCCTATGCTGCTGCTAGTTTTCAAACTTTATTTATTTATTTATTCCACTTGTACTCCGGGGGGGGGGGGCTTACCCACTCTAGGTGCTAATGCTCAGTATAAACCCTCCAATATTTAAGGTGTACTGTATATAAATAATGATGGAATAGGTTTTGTATACAGCATACATAGTTATAATGTGCTGGATAGTAAAGCTGCACACAGCAACATTTTTTACCTTCATCTCAGGTTTTCCATTTTATCCTCAGAAAATAGATTCAGAACTATTACTGTATATATATATTTAAAAATAAATTCACTTTGGTTTCAGATTCTCAAAAGTCCTGGCCTATGTTAACTGTCTATGTTGTCTTGATTACAGAGATTTCTCAAGACATGCGTCTAAATGGCTTTGCTTGCCCAAAGTAAGCTGGATATTTGAAGTATGATGGATTAACTAATAAAGTGGATTTATTGATTTAAGTTCAGCTTTATCATCCTTTTTTTATTCCTTATGTAAATAAGAAGACAGGTAATTGGGTAAGGAGCTTGTGATTTATTTATTTATTTATTAGTCACATTTATATTGCCGCCTACTTGGCAAGCGACTCTGATGCCCCTTTATATATTTGCCCATGTGTTTTCTAGCTTGGAGAAGTGGAACAAAGAGAATAAATAAACTAAATGGATTCTTATATTAAGTTAAAAGGCCTTTCTGATTTCTTCGTGGCTAACCTACTAAAGACAAAATGAACTTGGACTATGAACAAGCCAGTTCTTAATGGAGGTTAAAGGAGCTGTGGTGGCTCAGTAGTTAAGAAGCTTGCCTTGTTAGCTGGAAGGCCAGCAAGTCGGCAGTTCAAGACCCAGGTACTGCAAGGCGGATTGAGCACCCGTCTTTGTCCCAGCTCTTTGGGTCATGAAAGGAACCTCATCAGGCGTCCCCTGAGTGGAGTTTCTTCAGCAAAAATCCTTTCAACCCAGAATAGCAATAGTAATAATAATAATAATAATAATAATAGTAATAATAGTAATAATAGCAGCCAATATCTGGAAGAAGAAGAAGAATACATGGGCAGGGTATAAATATATTAAATAAGTAAATAAATAAATTGAGGATGTGAAAACCAAAGAAGTTTACATAGATTTTATGTAAAAGTATTTTGCTTGCAGCTGGCTGGACCACTCAGTGATGTACGTTTGTGGAACCCTTGTGGTGCAGTGGTTAAACTGTAGAACTGCAGCCAAAACTGATGTTGTGGGTTCAGTCCTGACAGACAGAAGGTCAACTCAGCACTCTCTGGGCACTCTCAGCGCTCCCATTTTCCAAGGTTGGTAAAATGAATACCCAGCATGTTGGTGGCCAAAATGCTAATTACCTTGTGAACTGCCCAGAGAGTGCTGTAAGTGCTTTGGGGTGATATATAAGTGTAATTGCCATTGTTATTGGTAGGTTTCTTGCCGTGTAGTTAGAGGTTGTGAGTTTGATACTCCACTGGGAGAACAGACAGCCTGTATCGTCCTAGGCAAGCTGGACAGTCCCAGGACACATTTAGAAGTAGGGAAAGGAAAACCTTGGAGAGGGTCACCATAAGTCTGAATTGATTTGATGGAATCCAATAGGCCAAAATAACTTATTTTTGGTTTTACAGTAAAACTAGACTAGTTTATCTTTTCCCAGTGCCCATGAGCTGCTCAATCTTTGGCAGTTTTATTCTTTCCATTCTCTGACATTCTGTATAAGTTAATTGAAAATTTTAGTGCTGGTGATTTTCTTATGTTGCTTCTTTTATTAATAATCTTTTTTTTACCCTTCCCAAGTCTCTTTGGAACAGACCATGGTGGCTGTTGTAGTGCCAAGACAATTGTCAATGGTACTATATCAGTAGTCAAATGCTGCATTGCCATTTGTGTCTTGGCATGGTTGGAGTTTTTATCATCCCTGCAACTGCTTACTGTACAGAACAACTCTTTCTAGTGTGAACTATTTAATTTGATCATTTTAATTCCATTCGAACAGTCCAGTTCTGAGGAGGACCTTTTGGTATATATATTGTTGAAATCCTTAGGCAGAACATGAAAATTTATTTTAAATAACAAATAATTAAAATAAGATGCCATCCATCTCTGATATTTTGTTACAGTAAAACACCGGATAACGCTAAAATTTGGTTCCACAAGTCTTGGTGTTATCGAATTTTTAGTGTTATCCGATCCATGTTAAAATCCTATGGGATGGATCAGATAACGTTAAAGCTCCATAGAGATAGATTATAACCGCACAGGCTTTAGCGGTTGTTATCCGATCCATCCCATAGGACCTTAGCGTTATTTGATCCAATTCTCCTCCCCAGATTACTTAACATTATGCGATTTTAGCATTATCCAATCCAATCGTTATCCGGTGTTTTACTGTATATGATATTTGTAGCTGTGATATATTGTTTCGTTGTGACTCATTTTGGAACGTTAACTGGGGTTTCCTTGAAATGTTTTTGTTATTTATACTTTGTTATTTGATATTGTAACTGTGATGTATTGTTTTGTTTTAAGCCACTCAGAGTCACTATAAGTGAGTTGGGTGGCATATAAATCGAACGTTAAATTAAATTAAATCCATTTAAAAAAACAACAATGGCAGGATGTTCCTCTGCAGCACGGGGCATCATCCTAGCACTGCTCAATTGTGGGTGGCTACATTTCTTCTTAAAAGAAGTTTTACTTTCTCTGCTGTCAGAAGCCTTTTGTTTTCAAGGATGTTACATATGGGTCAGCTTGAAATAATTACTATCTTTATAATTTATTTTGCCTATTAATTATATTAATATGCGTATTAATTATATTTATATGTCTGGAGTTTATTCAGTTTTAAAGTAGAACAGTAACATAATGTTTTAAAAACCAAGGAGCTACAATTCAGTAGAGAATAAAATATGAATTACACAATTAACATGTGATGGAAATTAATTTGCAAAGATGTGGGAAATCATTTTCCTGTAGACCAGTGGTTCCTAACTTTTATTTCTTTTTTGCCATGCCTCACCTAAGCATCTCTAAAATCCTGACACACACACACACACACACACACCTGTGACATATAATTCTTATTATTCAAAAAACTCCTTTTAGGCTATCCGGTGTAAATAACCCATTCTTGAATTGCCCCCTTTAAAAATCAAATCCTCCCCCTTTGGAAACCATGGCTGTAACCCTTGGAAGGATGGAACGCTGAGTCAACCTTCATCCCAGTCAGGATTGAACTCACAATATTCTGGATGCAGTACACCAGTTTTAACTACTGCACCACCAAGGCTCCTAACCATGAGCAAGCTGTACAGTCCCAGGGTGCCTCCAGAAGAAGGAAATGGTGAACCATTTCTGTGTATTCTTCATTTAGAAAACCCTGGATCACCATAAGTGGAAATCAACTTCACATCATGCAATATGCGCAAACATAATTCTGTGAGATAATATAAGTTTGTCAGGACTGATGTAGTACATTCAACTGCTTAATATTTCAGTGCTTGCATTAAATACAAAGAAGGTATCTTCTTCAAGTGCTGTATACGTTCCGAATATTGGCTATCATCATGACAATAGTCTTCCTGTTCTTAACTACTCAGAACAGTTTTTTTGAGCACATTCCACACCAGTCTCTCAGGTTCTTCACCCACAAGGTCTGTCCTTTCTTCCCAACGATCTTCCCTTGCATAACGAGTTGGAGCATTGACATCACAACTTCATGTTGTTCCTCATGATATGCCCAAGGTGTTGGAGCTTTCTTTGTTTAATGGTCTTAAGCACTTCTTGTTATTTATCCATCTGGCACAGTACTTCTACATTAGTCGCATGATCAACCCATGATATCCTTATCAGCTGTTTGCCGATCCACATTTCAAAAGCTCTGAATTTCTTTCCAGGTGCTTTAGTCAGTGTCCAAACTTTGACTTCATATAGCAGGGGTTCTCAACCTATGGCCCATGGGCCAGATCCAGCCCGCAGCACCAAATAATCCAGCCTCACCCTCGCTCCAGCTGCCACTGCTGGAATTGGCCGCAGACTCATCTACGACTGTCGTAAACACATTTACGACAGCCATAAATGAGTCCGTGTGGCCTTCGTAAACATATTTATGACAGCCACAAATGGTGGGGGGACAACCAACCCTTGCCCCTCAATGCTTTGAGGGAGCATGACCTGGTCACCAACTTGAAAAGGTTGAGAGCCCCTGTCATATAGCAACACTGGAAATATGTAACATCTCACTATTAGGATCTTCAGAGCAAGAGTTAGATCTCCACTGCATAACAAATGTTGTATTTTTATGAAGGTGGATCTTGTTTTTTCTTTTCGTGTTATAATCTCTACCTTGTGGTCCTACTTTTAATTTAACATACTCCCCAAATAGACAATTTTATCCACTCTTTCAATTTCTTGTGTTCCTGCCATTAGCTTGCCGTGAGTTGGTGCTCGACTTATAACAAGAATGTATCTACACTAGTTTCCAAGGCTGTATCTTACTGCTTCATGGATTTTGTAGTTCAGTGATGAGGACTCTTAGAGTTAATCATGCTGTATGGATATGCTAAAAGGAGGGGTGGAATAGAGGAGCAGCTCTCAGTATTCTTGATCCTCTATGTTGCTTTGGCTCACTGTTGGGGATGGTCAACGCGTCTGTACCTAATTCCAAATATTGGCTATCATCATGGTGATCAGCCATGAAGATTGTCATGGGAACAATACAATGCAGTGGCCTTCCACACTGCAGTGTGATACCCATACTATTGATCCAATTCAGCAAGTCACTTTCTGGTCCTGAGCTCTTTTGGCACACGATGTCCTCATCATCCCCAGGCCAGTATTGCTGAAGCTGCTGCCTCCATCAAGATGGATTCAAGAGCGATTTAACTCACTTGGGAACCATCACCTTTCCCTGTGGATGTCTCCACCTAAGGCCATGAGTCCTCAAGGTTACCGAGCTAGTTAACTGCCTCCTTATGATCGGCGTTGAGTCACTGGCAGTATTTTCTACTCTATTACTGTAGCAGGATAACCTGGCCAGACTTTAACAAGTCAACATTTGGTCTACTATATAATGCAGAACAGTATTCCCATGATCTGTGGACACCATAACACATGATTATGAGAAGAGCAAGTCAACAACATATTTCTCACTCTTGTTTACAAAGTAGGACTGAAGATGTATTGTAGAAAGTCCTTGCCTTGAGGAGTACTCCTGGAGCTGGTATTCAGTATTGTTTCTTCAGACTGGAATCTGGCCTGTCTCAAAAGCTCATGACAATTAATGGACTGTAAAAATACGCCATTACGAAGTCTGTGATGTCAAAGCTACGTTAGTGAATGTCCTATTGGCTTGATCACCTTTTTACGGTGACATAATATATTCCCACAGTGTATTTTTATTTTTCTACTGTATGATTCATTTTTATCGAGAACTTTATTCAGAGTAAATCCTTTCATTTTTTCTTTATGTACTCTTCATTTCAGGTTTAGAATAATCTTAGTTGTCTTGCAGTTTTGCATTCATTGGCAACAGTTAAATATAAATGGTATTAGAAGTTTTCCTTGGGTGTTTATGCTGTGGACTAAGTTGATATGATGTTAATTATTCGTTGTTGATATTTTGAAAGCTGAGTAAATTGACCACAGAACCAGACTCATTCTTCTACTAGTTTACAACCAGTCGCTTAAATGCCAGACCAGAAATTCTGTACAGTATATGATTAGGAGAACTGTATTATGGCAGGAACTCTATAAATCTTGTTCTTATGTTGCCTTTCACCATAAAGCTACCTTTCTTCCCTAATTCACGCCAGTAGTTTGGGCCCTCCAAATATTTTTAGGTTGTGAAAACTGTAGGCTAGGGAAAGCCAACCTTGGTGCTCCAGCTGCTTTTGGATTTCAGTTCCCAGAAGCCCTAATCAACAGGTGTGCTGATTTGGGCTTCTGGTAATTGAAGTCAAAGAATAGCTGGAGCACCAAGGTTGGCCACCCTTTCCGTAGGCCAACATAAAAAACTTGGGTCACTGGTGGCGCAGTGGTTAAGAGTGAGTACTATTGCTGTACTCTAAAAGCACCTGTAGGTTCTACACCTTTCCTCACAAGTTAAAGCAGGACTGGATTTTCTGCTGCAGTTTGACTCTTGCTTTTCTAAAAAGTATCACAGCGAATTTTGAATAGTAAATCAGTTTCTATTTCTATTCAGTGATCATTGCAGATTTGCAGTGAAATAAAACTTTAAAACTTTATGTAACAAAATGTTTGCATGAAATTGTTAATGCATAAATATGAAATAGGCATGGCCTTTCTTAATTTGCTTTATTAATGCAGTGGTCAATAAACTTTCATTTTGAAATAAACTGAATTTTAGCTGCATATTTTTGCAGTACCCTTTATTTAAAAAAATGGAAAAATTGAGATCCTTCCCAAGCTGTAATTGGTAGATAAATAGCAAAAGCTTTAATTGAATGACAGAAAATAGCATATTTAACTTGGTAAGGCTAAGACAGAGATTCTCAACCTGCACCCACAGGCCAGGTGCAGCCCATGAAACCATTTTGTGTGCCCCCCGCCTCCACCACATCTAGAAGTGCAATTTTGTGGAGGACGGGCAAAATGTTTGTCCGGCCGCCGAAGCTGTCTGAGGGAGCGTGACCTGGCCCCCGGCTTTAAAAGGTTTTATTGATTGATTGATTGATTTAGATTAATATTGCTGCCCACTCTCCGAGGTGACTCAGGGCGGCTTACAGTCAAAACAGCAACAGTACATTATACAATATAACCTCATAAAATACAAAATACAACCAAACCAGAACAGGTTTGAAATGTTGAGAACTCTTGGGCTAAGGATTGAAATTACAATCTAGTATATAGTATGATTTGGTGTGTTACTATACAAAAGAGAATACAGTAATTGAATGGTAACTGTACGCCATGTCACACTCTACAAGGTGTCAATATTTAAACTTTGGCAATAAGGGAACGTATTTAAATGTAATTGATGTATTCAGTTACCTGCAATTAATCAAGCTAGAAATTAATTGGTTGACAGCCAATGAGTTTTAAAATTATTAGGTAATACGAATAATTAGGTGGTACAGGAGGCTCTAATAAAACTTTCTATCCTGTCCCATTCTTCGTTTTTTAAACAAAACTTTCTTTATTGTTAGGCCCATTCTTTCTGTGACTCTTGCCCAGTTGACATCTCCCTTCTCCTTCCTTCTCTTTATGCTTCTCAGTTTAGTATAAGGCAGCATTCTTCAGAGCTCAGCAAAAATTCCCCAGTTGTCAAGCACAGTGCTGTCAGAAGCTCATGACTTTTAAGTAGACCAAAAGGGAAATGTGAAAAGCAAATCATGGCTAATGCAGCAGAAAACTCTTTCCATAGAAGTCATTAGTTCTTGGAAACTTTCTGTAATCATGTAAGCCTAGGGTTTTTTTAATCATTCTGACCTAAAGGAGGGGGAATCATTGGCATTTTTAGTGTTACTTGCTTATCACTCTGCATGAATAAGAAACTGTGTGTGTGTGTGTGTGTGTGTGTGTGTGTGTGTGTGTGTGTGTGTGTGTGTGTGTGTGTGTGTGTGTGTGTGTGTGTGTGTGTGTGAGAGAGAGAGAGAGAGAGAGAGAGAGAGAGAGAGAGAGAGAGAGGTCTGCCTTTCGTGGCAAAGTGACAAAGACTTTGGAATTGCCAAATGGGGTTTACATTTGAAAATAATACCTATATTAAAAAAATAAACTTTGGTGATTCATTCTGTAGTTCCTTTGGTCTGACCTAGGGCACGGCTGATCCAGTTTCATGAGTCACTTTCTGGTCCTGAGCCCTTTTGGCACACAAAGTCCTCATCAGCCATGGGCCAGTATTGATGAAGCTGCTGCCCTCCATCACCCTTCCCTGTGGACTTCTGCACCCAAGGCCGTTAGTCCTCTGGGTTGTCAGGTTAGTTAACTGCCGCCTGACACTTGGTGTTGAATTGCTGGCAGTATGGTCTATGCCAGTGGTTCCCAACAAGGGGTACACAGCCCACTGCTGGACTTCAATTCCCAGAAACCTAAGCCAGTACATTGGCTGATGAGTGCTTTGGGGAAATGACTTGGGCTTCTGGGAATTGAAGTCCAAAAACCTGCATTTGGGAAACACTGGTCTGTGGTATTACCATAGCAGGATAACCTGGCCAGATTAATGCAGAGCAAAGAAAAGTTATTTTTCCATCCTGTGTCCTGATGCATGGCTTATACAACATAGTATAGAACTTTGTTCCTTCAGCCATCTATTTATACCCAATCCCAATTGGACACTATTACAAAAGTCAGCAAGCAGGGGATTTGCAATATTCTTATTTTCAATTTCTCTGTAGCTCATCTAGTGAACAAAACTATGTTTTTGCTTGCTCCGATTTTTGTTTTCCGTTCTTTTATCATTCCTCTCTTGCCTGATGCCAGTGCTTAGTTTACACATACATGCCCATCGCTTGAGGACTGCAACACCAAATGATAGCTTGTACGTGAGAGTGGGCTTTTCCAATAAACACTAATCTTACTATCTTTTCCTTTCAGGAGAGAGTTTTTGTGCTCGGATGCCAAATCCTTAAATGCACACTCATCAAACAATGTGGCTGCAGGTGCTCAGATCAGCCTCAAGTGGCTTCTGAGTAGCTCATAGGATAGAAACAGTTAAGCTGCAATCATAAAATGACGCATAATGCAAAAATGACAGAAAATAAAAATCAAATAAATGAAAACAGTCTGTTTCCGCAGTGGATATACCAGAAGATGTGTGGAAAAAAATATATCCTGTTCCTCTGTTCAACTGAAATCTCTGGTATTTTTGCCTTGGTCCTAAAATTTGGGAGTGAAAGGGCACCAGCCAGGCCTTAACAAGAGGCTGTTAGGATGTGAGATGGCCAATGACAAGGCAATCTCTTTGGTAACCAAAAATGTTGTGAGTTCGATCCTGACCAGGGCTCAAGGTTAATTCAGCCTTCCTTCTGTGGTCAGTAAAATGAGTATCCAGCATATTATGGGCAAAATGCTAATTAACTTGTGAACTGGCCAGAGGGTGCACTAAGTGGTATGGAGCAGTATATAAGTGTGATTGCTTTGCTTTTGCTTTGCTTCATCTCAGAAAATGGCAGGTAAGGATGGGATTTTTAAGGGGGAGGGGACTCCTAATCCTTCCCCAGGCCAAATAACTGGATAGGGAACCATTAAATGGCAGGAAGGTAGAACAGACCTTTTACCTTCATGCCATCCCCATGTTATTTCTTTGTGGCCTGGGCACCTTTTAAGTCTCAACTCACAGGAATAGAAGGGAAAATGCACTTTGTATGCTGAATAATGGGATTGGAATTATCCTCCTCACAATGTTCCATCTCTGGTTACAGGTATTAGAAGGAACACATCAGAGAAGACAAGCTAGACCACATGTTGGAATAGATGTTTCTTTGGGTGCTCTTCAGACAACCCTATATTGGCATAGGAGAGAATGGATAACCTCTTGAATTCTTTCCAATTTTATGATTTCTCCATTTGTACCTGTGTGTAAGGGATTGCAGTGGCTTAGTGGTTAAGATGCTGAACTTGATGACTGGAAGGTCAGCAGGTCAGCAGTTTGAGACCTGAGTGCTGCACGATGGAGTGAGCTCCTGTCTCTGTCCCAGTTCCTGTCAACCTAGCAGTTGGAAAGGAAGAAATTTCAACTAGATAGTTAAGTACCACTTCGGTGGGAAGGTAACACCATTCTGGTGTGTAGTCATGCTTGCTAGACCATGGTAACGTCTGCAGACACAGAGCACAGCATCCTAGAGTTGAATATGACTGGCTTTCGAACAAGAGCAACCTTTACCTTTATCTGTGTGTAAGGATTACCCTTCACTTCAAAAGAAACACATGGAGATTTGTGTCTTATTTATTCTTTTGCATCCCTTGGACTGAAACATATTCATCAATGTCCACTCACGCAGTACTCCACTGAGGAGGAGGTGTGTCTGTCTCTGAGCTCAGTCTTCTGCTGCACAAACATAAGCCCCATTCATTCCAATGGGTTAACCTTTGGAAGCTGGAAATCACACAGCACACTGCTGGGCAGCAAAGACCTTGCCCATTGTTCAATGAATGGGAAAGCGGGAGAGTGTCTTGGATAATGTATGCATGCACGGACACGCACAAACACCCCTCTTTCCAGGGAAATGGGTGTCTGAGCTGAACAATTTAGTTGCTGGGCATTATAGATGCTTGTGGTCGCTAGAAAGAAAATCTAATTATTTGGCATTTCCCAGACAAGGCACATTTTATCATTTCTGAAGCATGTTTTAAAGTATGCCTGCTGTTCTCTTGGAGACCAGTATGTGTGGACAGGCTTGATGGAAAGGGGGTGATTCATTTATTTTCCCTAGTGGTTTTTCTAGTCTGTTAATTAGGCCCCATGGTCTGTGTAAAATTATACTACAATATTTTTTGCTTTTAGAAAAAAAATCCCTGCCCAAGTTTCTTTTCCTAACAAGATGACAGTTTTCAAAGGTCAAATGTTGTCTGTGCCCTTCCCTGCCTTGTCCCCCTTCCCTTATTTATTTATTTCCCATTTCAAACATTTCAGGTTTTGTTTTTCCCAGGCAATCATTAAAAACTGCTTTTTTGAGCAACAGATACACTGAACGTGTGGCATGAGGAAGGATTCTCACTAGCCTCATTTGGGAGTATTGATAAATTATTGTTTAGGGACATGAACAATAAATTATAGCCTAGTGGAGAAGGTATTTTGTATGTGTATGTTTGTGTATACGAAAGAGGAAAGGAAGCAGAGAGAGAAGGATGTAGGGAGAGATACTTCTTTTAAAAAAATAAAGTAAATATGTTAGATGGCTGGTTTAAGCAAAGCTTTTGTTTTGATATGAACTTCAAACAAGTCTTTCACATTGCCCTTTATGTTTACAGATGCTACATGGTCAAATGAAAGAAAAACACAGAAAAATTCTGTTCCATTTAACTCTTGAATTAAATGTATGTTCAGCAGCTAGAGAGAGCTTATATTTCAACAAATATCAATAAAGCTGCCATAACAAGTTGAGACCCAAAGCAGAGGGAGGCATTTGGGTGAAGGATATACCATAGCTTATTCTTCTAAAAACTGAAATAAGAAGAATATAAACACAACATATCTCAAAATATTTCTTTTCTATATTTTAGATTTTACGAAAGCAACATTTCTATAGATAAATAGGAAGCACTTTGGCAAATAGATAAATAGGGACCACTTTGGTGGGAAAAGATCTTGGGAACATGAAAGGAGCCTCATTTGGACGTCCCCTGAGTGGAGTTTCTCCAGAAAAAAAATCCTTTCAACCCAGAATAATTTCTGACATGAAATTATTATTATTCCTGACAGAAAATCTCAATTCTATAATATGTCTGCATCATTGCCATTTGGATGTGGCCATGAACCACCTCTCAGATATTATCCAAGTTGTCTGTTTCTCAGAGTCTAGAGAAAGAAAATAATGTAGATCTATGTGTATTTATGGGACTGCGGTGGCTCAAGTGGTTAAGATGCTGAACTGGAAGGTCAGAAGGTAAACAGTGTTCCGTGCACTACAGTTTCTAGACATGCCTGCAATACGTCCATGGAAACGTCTGCAGAAGCAAACAGCACTGGCTCTTTGGCTGTAAACAGAGATGAGCACTGCCCCCTAGAGTCAGATATGACTAGCTTTTGAGTGAGGGAGATCTTTAGCTTTACATCTCTGTTTAAAAAAGATTTTAAAATTGTCTTTATTCAGTCGCACAGTCGATTCCGACCCTTTGTAACCCTATGGACCATTGTCCTCTAGGCACCTCTGTCCTCCACCATTCTCCTCAACTCACCCAGCTCTGGTGCATTGTCTCTACAGTACCATCTAGCCATCTCATTTTTGGCTGCCCCCTTCTTCTTTTGCCCTCCACCCTTCCCAGCATCAAGGCTTTCTCATGGGAATCCTCTCTTCTCATTTGATGTCCAAAGTACTTTAGCTTCATCTTTACTATTTGTCCTTGTAAGGAGCAGTCAGGGTTAATTTCTTCTAAGATTGACCTATTTGTTTTCCTCGCTGTCCAGGGGACTCTCAAAACTCTCCTCCAACACCACATCTCAAAGGCATCTATTCTTCTGCACTCAGCTTTCCTAATGGTCCATCTCTCACAACCATACATTGCCACCGGGAATACCATTGCTTTGACTATATGCATTTTTGTTTGCAACGTGATGTCTCTACTTTTCACTATGTTCCCCAGGTTTCTCATAGCTTGTCTCCCAAGAATCAGTTGCCTTTTATTTCATGGCTGCAATCATCATCTGCTGTGATCTTAGATCACCAAGAGTAGTTCAGTAGTTTAAAAAAAAAGATCTAGATTTCATAACTGTTTCCAGGAAATTCCTTAGACAGTGGTTCAATATATGGTGCATAGCTTTTAATAGCCAATGTATTGTCTGGATTTAGGGCAAATAATGTGATTCTTAAATAATTAAGAAAGTCAATCTTGTTGAATTGCACTCCACTCCTCCCCAGGCCAGTGTTGCATTGTTAAAATGTGTTTTTACCTTCAAACAGGCAAAGCATTTTTAGAGACATTTTTAGGCCACATAATCCCCAAAAGTGGTAAGCAGCTGTGAGGCTTAGCAGCTTGATGCATATGGAATTTACAATCTACTTCAGCAGCATCTCACAATTTATTGTGTGGAACAGAAAATTGTTTGCTTGTTTCTTGTCCTGGTAAGGCAGATTCCGATTAAAATGAAACGCAAACGTGTCATAAATGGCTGGGAAATTATGCCTGTTGCATCCCTGTTAACCCTGCTGATAGGAAGATGTAGTATCTTGTTTCAGATGTGACTTGTTTGTTTGTCTTTAGGTTTATTTTTGTACCAGAAGTAAATTCATGTGTAGGACTTAACTGTCCTACATCTTGTCAACATTGCTAGGGGAGATAACATAAGCTGGGATGCAAATACTGTACTGTACTTCTGTTCCTTTCCATGAGTCAACGGTGCAGTGGTTGGTATTCTGTCATTGTTTTATGGAAGTGGACCTAGTGTTTCGTACAGGTTATGAATATGAGCTATAAACCATGTTTTATCATTTCAACTCTTAGCTCATCCATGAGCCTACTTTATGTTGATGCAAAACTCCTCAAAATCTTCATGTGGATACTATACTATAAAATCCTATCATATAAAATCATTGGAAGGAATATTGAGGGAAACATCCTATATAACAAATGTTTTATATCATTAATAGCAGTAGCAGTTACACTTCTATACCGCCCCATAGTGCTTAGTGCACTCTTTGGGTGGTTCACAAGGAAATTTAGCATTTTGTCCCCAACGTGCTGAGTACTTATTTTACCAACCCTGAAAAAAATGGAAGGCTGTGGCTAATTGACTAAGTGTTAGCACACATCTCAGTTGTGCAGCCAGAGACATGACCAGCCACTGGGTAAAACCCATCCTAGCATCTCGCTAGCCATTGCTAGTTATGTAGACTTTACATGTATACTAACAGGGTTTTGGAGAACAGCAGCAACAACATTAATAATCATAATAAATGATAATGGTTTAGTGTTTGAAATCTTAGACTATGACTAATAATAAAATCATTTATTAAACATTGGGTTAATTTATTGTCTCAATGTTTAACTTATTGTCTGAAAGGAGGCTCATTCGGGTGTCCCCTAAAAATCTATTCAACCCAGAGTAATCTCTGATACGAAATTATTGTTATTAATTTGTTGTCTCAGTGTTCAAAGTCCTGTTGGTTAATTCAGTAAATTGCATTAGAGTAGGCACATTGAATCAGTGGGACTTTATGGGTCAGTTCCTCCATAGATTTTTTTTATTCCAATGAGTTTAATCTACCTGGGTCTTATTATACTAAAGTAATTCACTGTTAGAGTAGACCCATCTGAATCAATTAAATCTACAAAGGAGTTGACTCACCGAATCCCTATTGATCCACTGGTCCTAAGCTGGTCATGGTTTATTTCTCTAAACAACAGAATTTTTGCTAGTACAGTATTTGTATCCCCCAAAGTCAGGTTCAGAGTACTGTACAATAGGCATATTTATGACTTTAGGTGAAATCCTGAAGTTCTTTTGTTGTTCAGTTGCACAGTCAATTCTGACCCTTTGCGATCCTATGGACCATTGTCCTCCAGGCACCTCTGTCCTCCACCATCCTCCTCAGCCCGCCCAGCTCTGTGCCCCCTGCATCCACAATAGCATCTAGCCATCTCAATTTTGGCTGCCCCTTCTTCTTTTCCCCGCCACCTTTCCCAGCATTAAGGGCTTCTCAAGTGAATCCTCTCTTCTCATTTGATGTCCTAAGTACTTCAGCTTCATCTTTACTGTTTGACCTTTTAAGGAGCAGTCAGGGTTGATTTCCTCTAAGACCGACCTATTTGTTCTCCTCACTGTCCAGGGAACTCTGAAAACTCTCCTCCAACACCACATCTCAAAGGCATCTATTCTTTCTTCTACGCTCAGCTTTCCTAATGGTCCAGCTCTCACAACCATACATTGCCAAGTGCTGGAAATACCATTGCTTTGACTATACGAATTTTTCTTTGCAATGTGATGTTCACTATGTTCCCCAGATTTCTCATAGCTTGCAAAGTTTATGTTTGTCTGCATGAAAATACCATCTTTTTGAAACACCCTATGTTTCAAAAGATGATCATTTGTTCACGTGATGCATGGTGGTGATTGCCAGTAACTTTTGAAGCCCATCAAACTCTGTCAGTGAGGCATTTGTTTCTTGTCATATAAGACATACTTGATAAAGTTTCATGGTCTGTAGACATGGCTTGGTAATTTTCAAACCTTCGATCCAAGGTGGAATTCCTGAAGAATTATTGAGAGGAGAATGAAAGTGTGCTTTTTAGTTGATACAGTTTGATGCTTGCTTAGCACACTTTTCATCTTCCATGAACCCATTGTGTTAGCCTTATGGAAGCAGGAAAATTGCTCTGTTTTTTTAAAGTCATCATTTTGAATTTCAGCCTGCCTTAGATGGATTTTGGAAAGGGACAACTACAGAGTTATACTATCTGGACTTTTAAAGTACAGTTTGAAAGCTTACTATAAGAATATCAGCACCATCAGTCTGAGGCTATTCTGTGTCATTAGTTCAACTTCAAATGCTCCTCAGTTTTTAGGTGATTAGGACTTTTCAGTGCCAGATAAGATCTTTTTAGAGCACTTGGTTCTACAGCAGGAGTGGCCAAGCTATGGCCTGTGGGCCGAGGCCGGCCTGTGATAACATTTTATGTGGCCTGCTGCCACACCCGCTGCTACCAGAACTGGAAGCAGACATGTTTATGACAGCTGTAAAATGTGCCCACACTTGCATAAATGCACCTGTGCCTGCCATAAATGCTGCTGTAAATGCACCCGTGGCTGTAGTAAACATTTACTACAGCCTCAGACGCATTTTACGGCAGCATTTATGGTGGGAGGAACTACATGACCAGCTCGCTCAGCTGTCCAGGGGAGGTGTGTTCTGGCCCATGGCGCGCAAAGGTTGGAACCCCTGTTCTAGAGGCAAGGTTGGAAGTTGAACTTGACAATAACATTAAGATCAGCTGGTCAGCAGTTCGAGACCCAAGTACTGCATGACAGGGTGAGCTCCCATCTCTGTCCCAGCTCTTGCCAACCTAGCCTTTCGAAAGAAAGAAATTGCAGTAGAAAAATAGGTACCACTTTGGTTTGGATGGTAAGCAACATTCCGTGCATACCTTTCCTGTGTCTACAGGAATTAGAGACATTATTTTGAATTTTGGCCAAGCAAAACTTAGGAGATGTTGAGATGACTTTATCCTCGGCTATTTCAGAGAGATACCTTCTGCTTCTCTATCTGGTTTAGGAGCTTCTGAGTTAGCTAGATTTTTGAGCATCTAGAAACCTCAGCACTTGGTACTTCTGCATATCCTTGTATTTCTCCAGAGTTCTCTATCACTTTTATTCAGAGTTTAATAGAAGAGCCAAGGATCTTGTGGAGACCCAATCCTTGAAACTGGAAGGGGCAGGCTTACCTGTGGAATTCTTCTTGGGAGTCTCCCATACGTATCTAGAACTTTCAGTAAGATTAATGCCAAAATGACACATAGGTACGAGATACTAAACTGTTAGCTAACATCTCCCCAAAATAAATCATTTAGAAATGTAATTATTAGTATGGACAGTTATGATATGGTGAGTTTCTAGTGTTAAAAGAAAGCACCAATTTTCCAGTGGAACATTAAGTTTTATAATTTTTAAAGTCAGCTGGGGAACTGCTAACACCTGCGGCTGGGAGAGAGACGCTGGACGCTGTTCCTGCCGGGCGAGAAGCTTAAAAGCCCCGCACCGGCCGTGTTGCTTCGCCCCCGCCGCCTCTGCTAACACCTGCGGCGGGGAGAGAGACGCCGGACGCTGCTCCTGCCGGGAGGGAAGCTTAAAAGCCCCGCACCGGCCGTGTTGCTTCGCCCCCGCCGCCTCTGCTAACACCTGCGGCGGGGAGAGAGACGCCGGACGCTGCTCCTGCCGGGCGGGAAGCTTAAAAGCCCCGCACCGGCCATCTCCAGACGCTCTCCCCAGCCAGTTGGGCGGGGAAGAGGACCAGCTGGACGGATGGGCTGGCTGACCAAAGACGCCAGCACCGCTACGACCACCACAGCTGTTTCGCGGCCAGCCACTCCACGGATAAATGTACTGTATATTTGTTTCTAATTGAATTATGTACAAGGGATAAGGACTTTCCGCATTGTTTTGTACTGTATATCCTTGACTGTTTTGCATCTCTTTGATTGTACTGTATTTTTATTCTTATTTTTTATGATGATTTGTTGACCACATTGATTGTATTATATTGTTATATTTATATGGTGTTTTTTATGTATATTTCATACTGTTACATTGTTAGCCGCTCTGAGTTGCTTCGGCAAGGAGAGCGGCATATAAATTTGAATTTAATAATAATAATAATAATAATAATAATAATAATAATAATAATAATAATAATAATAATAATAATAATAATAATAATAATAATAATAATAATAATAATAATAACTTTCTCTTCATAGCCTTGGGGTTAAAGATACCAATGGAAGCAATTAAATGAAGAAGGCTTTTCAGTGCATTTAAGGGGTTAGAATAGGACACAGAGAAAGGATCTGTTTCTTTGATGTGAAGACTGATATCATTGTTTGTCTCTTGCTTCTCCCCCTTGAATCTCAGTAAATACCTTATTAAAGTCTCTCCAGGCAGTCTGAGAATGATGCCTGCAGTGATTTGTAGAAATCATTAAAGTCTTCATTTAAAGATTACTGGCTGTCCAAGTCTTAATTTGTTATACCTCAAATGACCAACCTTTCCCCCTGGAAGCTAACTGCTTGCAAATCTAATTGAAGAAGGACCTTTTGAGGCCAAAACTTTGGCCCAAGCTCCCTCCCTCCTTTTCTTAGGGATATACCCCTGCCTACACAGGCTGAGGCTAATTAGATGTCATGAAATGGGAAAGATAGTAACTGAAAAACCCTATTTTGATGGCTTCAGGAAGGCCTTCCAGTTCAGATAGTTATGTCTGAGGAGGAGACAGGCAAGGCAAAAGGTGGAGGAATCGGGTGAGGTGGGATGGAGAGTCACTAAATACACAGGGAAACTACACAAGCTGACCCTTTTCCCCAAGAGGCACAGACAGTAAGGAATTGAACTCCTAACTTCTGGCTCCGCAACCATATATCTAAACCACTTAGTTATACAGCCGCCGACGCCGCTCCCTCCCGGCCCCCGTCACCGGCCGGGAGGAGGATTAAAGGAGCCTCCCTGGGCCAGGGGAGGCCCGAAAACGCCGTCGCCGCCGCGAGACGCCGCCGACGCCGCTCCCTCCCGGCCCCCGTCACCGGCCGGGAGGAGGATTAAAGGAGCCTCCCTGGGCCAGGGGAGACCCGAAAATGCCGTCGCCGCCGCGAGACGCCGCCGACGCCGCTCCCTCCCGGCCCCCGTCACCGGCCGGGAGGAGGATTAAAGGAGCCTCCCTGGGCCAGGGGAGACCCGAAAACGCCGTCGCCGCTGCGAGACGCCGCCGACGCCGCTCCCTCCCGGCCCCCGTCACCGGCCGGGAGGAGGATTAAAGGAGCCTCCCTGGGCCAGGGGAGACCCGAAAACGCCATCGCCGCCGCGAGACGCCGCCGACGCCGCTCCCTCCCGGCCCCCATCACCGGCCGGGAGGAGGATTAAAGGAGCCTCCCTGGGCCAGGGGAGACCCGAAAACGCCATCGCCGCCGCGAGACGCCGCCGACGCCGCTCCCTCCTGGCCCCCATCACCGGCCGGGAGGAGGATTAAAGGAGCCTCCCTGGGCCAGGGGAGACCCGAAAACGCCGCCGCCGCCGCGAGACGCCGCCGCCGCCGCTCCCTCCCGGCCCCCGTCACCGGCCGGGAGGAGGATTAAAGGAGCCTCCCTGGGCCAGGGGAGACCCGAAAACGCCGTCGCCGCCGCGAGACGCCGCCGACGCCGCTCCCTCCCGGCCCCCGTCACCGGCCGGGAGGAGGATTAAAGGAGCCTCCCTGGGCCAGGGGAGACCCGAAAACGCCGTCGCCGCCGCGAGACGCCGCCGACGCCGCTCCCTCCCGGCCCCCGTCACCGGCCGGGAGGAGGATTAAAGGAGCCTCCCTGGGCCAGGGGAGACCCGAAAACGCCATCGCCGCCGCGAGACGCCGCCGACGCCGCTCCCTCCCGGCCCCCGTCACCGGCCGGGAGGAGGATTAAAGGAGCCTCCCTGGGCCAGGGGAGACCCGAAAACGCCATCGCCGCCGCGAGACGCCGCCGACGCCGCTCCCTCCCGGCCCCCGTCACCGGCCGGGAGGAGGATTAAAGGAGCCTCCCTGGGCCAGGGGAGACCCGAAAACGCCGCCGCCGTCGCACAAGACGCCGCCAATGTCTTGTTGGACTTTGTTGGACTCTCCCTCGGCCAGCCGGCCTCGAAGGGAGAGAACCTGGGGGTCTTGGGTGGTGATAGACTGAGGGCTCTGGGGGGGGGCTTTGGTGGGATATTGTTTATTGTTCTTTTGTTATATTGTTTTTTGTTTACTATGGAAGCCGCCTAGAGTCAGGTTCGCCTGAGCGAGGCAGGGTATAAATTTAAAGAATAAATAAATAAATAATACCGTACTTAATTTCTAATTAAACCTGACTGTACTGTATTGCTTTGTCCATGTCAGGAGTTCTCAACCTTTTAAAGCCGGGGCCTGTGTCAGGCTCCCTCAGACAACTTCGGGGCCCAGATGGCCATTTTGCCCTTCCTCCACCAGTGGCACTTCCTGGTGTGGTTGATGCCTCATCCGGCCCATGGGCTACAGGTTGAGAATCCCTGGTCTATGTAATGAGCTAGCATATAGAATTATTTGAAATATTTATAAAACATGCAGAGCATTACTATGCATATTTTCTTAGAAGTGCAGTTTTTAAAAAGAAGAGCTTTCTCTCAAATAAACATGCATAGCATTTCAACCTCAAAAGCTAAACATTTTTGTACAAACAAAATGGCAAATATATCCATTATTAGAGAATTGCAGACTGCTGCACTTTCTGCTTCCTAAACACATTTATCTTGTTTTTCCCCCATCAGAGAATTGTTGGTGGATGGAGTTATAAAGTTTTAAGGAAAAATAGACAGGTTCCTTCTTCTAAGCAGCTTAAAATCTAAAATAGGCAACAAGAAAAACAACAACAAAAAGTATAGAGAACAGAGTAGGGTAGGATTAAATCATTTGGGGAAAGTGCATTTGCAGACAGTTAAAAATTGTTTACTGATGGGAATTGAGGACATAAGGGAGTGAGCGAGAAACTGTTGAAAAGATGAAAGGGAGAAGAAACCAATGATTCACTCTTTTTCTTACACAATTTGAAGATAAATGGCTCATACAAAGATGAGAGACACAATATGCTTTTGTGCATATTTGTCTCTAGAATTTTTTTCATACCACTTCCTCAAATGGTATATTGCCTTGAAAGAATGGTGAAATGGAAAACCATTAGTTTGGGAAAAGGCTGACTGGTTTGGTATTTAGGAAGTAGACTTGATTATATCTCTTGAAACAGCTGGAGTTTGTTTTTTTGATTCAGTTTCTAAGAGAGGGGTTCTCAAGACCACTCACCTTCCGTCAGCTAAGCGGGCTGGACACGTGGTTCCCCCTATCGTAAATGCTGCTGCAAACCATGGGGGCACGTTTGCACGGGCACGTTTACTGCTGTTGTAAACACTTCTGCTTCCAGGGTCATCGCTGCAGGCCAGATGGAATGGGGCTGGGGGTTGGGGCCGGCCCATGGGCAGTAATTTGTGAACCCCTGTTCTAAGAATTATTGTTAATACAATAGTTGTTTTGGAAGCACATCTTCATCATAAAAGAAAGAGAGATGTTGTTATCGTTCATATTGGTTACATGGCCCTCTAGAATGATAATGTCAACTGAGCAAGTTCTCTTAAGATTCTATCGCAGTAGTTTCCTTGCTGTAACAGTTATCTGTTTCTTTGTTTAGATTGTACTTGTTTTCTTTTTTTCCTTTTTTTGTGGCATCGGTACAATGATTCCTAGAAGGCAAGAGTCTATAGCCAAAGCTATGAAACTTAGAATAATAAAGGCCCATTGAATCAGTGCAGATTCAGGAAGTCATCTTTTTTCAAGTGCTATATTCAATTCTGAAAACTGGCCATCTTCATGGTGATCACCAAGGAAGATTTTCCTGGGAACAATATAATGCAGTGGCCTTCCATTTGCCTTCCGCATCGCAGCATGACACCTGTACCACTGATCTAGTTCCGCGTGTCACTTCCTGGTCTTTTTGGCACGCAAAGTCCTCCACAGCCCTAGGCCAGTACTGATGAAGCTGCTGCCCTCCATCAAGATGGATTGAAGAGGGATTTAACCTGTTTGGGGACCATCACCCTTCTATTTCATTTTGTTGGGCTCCACTCAGTGTTCAAACCACATAAAATTGTTTTTCCTGAAACAATAAGGTCGTAGAACAAGATTATAATTTTTAGTCTGTCCTGAGCATAGGCCAGGCCACCAGAAATCTTGACCAACAGTTCTGAAATTGGAGTTGTTCAGTTACTGAAGCATGCCACTGTTCCTTTGTCTGCCTCTCTGTATTTCATCCTTGCTTTAACTTCAAAGCTATTCTCTTTGTTCTAGCCTAGAGTTCCCCTTAGGCTGTGAAGGTGGAGCTTTCTTAATTTGGTAGGTAGCTGTCACTCAGTACCCTATAGGTCAGTCTGTGGGGAGAGCCTTGTTTTGTCTTATTGACAGTTGCATTCCTTTTAATTCCCGAAAAAGTCAGCTAATCCCTGCAGTCGATCACTGAAAATCCAGACTGATGGAAGCTGTAAAACCTCTATACATATTTGCTTATCTTCTGGCATTCTAGAATGTTAAAGGTATTTGTGCCTGTGTTTATGTGCATATTCTGTCTTCATTTAGAGATTGCCTTGCATGCTCGAAAAGCTGCTTGCTAAAGGGTAATGGAAAGAGGGCAACCATCGTATATTTTACAGTGTCAATGTTCACAACTAATTTGGAATGAAAATAACACTTAATAGCTTGCACTCGCTCGGAGCTGTAGTTGTTATGAATAGGTTGGAAGGATAGTAATTTACTAGTGTTAAATAGAGCTTAGAAAGTTACGTTTAACAAGCATGCATATAATGACATATTCAAGCCATCAGCAAAAATAGATAGCAAAAGGATGATGCTCTGGAATAGGGCATCATCCTGTCACAGCTCCGTTATGGATGGCTTCACCCATTATTTTTCTGAAATGTTACTTCCTAGATTTGCTACTAAGAAGGTGGGGGGAGGGATCTCCTAGTGACCAATCCTATGAGCACTTTATTTGCCAACAGGTCTGACAGCGTTTCTTGGGGCATATTTCTGAGAAAGCATGTGTGGAACTGTGCTTTCCTCAGCTCTCTTCACTACATTTCATTTCCTGCCTTTTACATCCATTCCAATTCCAAAATCTTTTCCTTTGTTAAGTCCCGTATGCTGGTCACATTGCAGAATGATACTTCAAGAACCACTGGTGGATTGCAAATGGCAACATCATCACCACACTAGGGATTGTGGTGGCTCAGTGGTTAAGAAGCTCGCCTTGTTAGCTGAAAGATAGGCACGTCAGCAGTTAAAGACCTGAATACTGCCTGATGGAATGAGTGTCAGTCTCTGTCTCAGCTCCTACCAACCTAGCAGTTTGAAAGCAAGAAATTGCAAGTATATAAATATGGACCACTTCAATGAGAAAAGATCTTGGGGATATGTAAGGAACCTCATTTGGGTGTCCCCTGAGTGCAGTTCCTCCAGCAAAAATCCTTTCAACCTAGAAAGCACTTTTGTGTGCTTCTGATATGAGAAAAAATATCATAACACTTTTTAAATTGTATTTGTGTGTAACTCTGTAAAAGAAGGGAAAAGTTGAAAGGGACATAGAGAAAGAAAAGATATACACACACTTGCACTCTTCAGCTGGTGATGGTTTTAGGACACAAAGTTTTCAAACTGTTCTCCAAGAAATCCTCCTGGAAACTCTTGGATTTTGAGGATCCCTGAACTGGAAAATTAGAAATGGTGGCCAAGGCTGTTCCCTGCTATTGCCAGTCTGCCCCTCCTCAATGCTCAGAAATGCAAACATCTTATTCCAGGGTACAATCTTGGCTCATGTGGTATATTTCTTGAGTCGCACTGCCATAATGGGAAACCTGTGTTATGATTTCTAAGAGTGAACTGGCCATATCAATCTGTTACGGCAGAGCCACAATGTCTTATGGTACCTTCAAGCCCAAAAAGCTTCATCTACAATATGCTTTGATCAGCTATAGCCCATTGATATTGGCTATAATTTGTGGTTTTGCCTGCACCCTAGGAGATGGGAAATAAATAATAGAATCATAGAATAACTGAGTTGCAAAGAGCTTTTTAGTCCATCAAGTCCAACCACCTGTTCAATGCAGGAATTGAAATCAAATCAGATATGGCAGATGGTTGTCCAATTTGTTGGGTGGTCACAACCTGTCAAGGCAATTGGTTCCATTGTCATACTGCTCTAACCGTTAAGAGTTTTTCCCGATATTCAGCCTATATCTGGCTTCTCTGAGTTTGAGCCTACTATTACATGTCCTGCACTCTGGGATGACCGAGAACAGATCCTGCCCTTCCTCTTTATGACCATCTTTCAGGTATTTGAAGAGTGTTGTGGTAGGTGTGCAGCAGTCTCTGTTTCTTTGTGATGTCAGTCTCACAGTTTGGCCAGTAGATTTCCCTCTAAAATGGAAACTTCTCTGAGCTATGAAGAACAAACCTTGTCTAGAAGAGCCACCAGATGGAGTTGAGGGCATGAACAGGAATACTTTGTGGGTACCGCACTTCTGTTGTCAGGGCCAGCTTGGTGTGTTAGTTAGAATGTTGAACTAGAATGCTAGAGGTGCACCTGTGAAGCTCACTAGACGTCTTCATTTTCTCAGTTTGACCTCCCTTACTGAAGTGTAGTAAGGATAAAGCAGGGAAGAGGAGAGTTATATACACTGTTCTGAGCTCAGGGGAAAGAAGATGGGATATTCATTTAACTAATAATAATAGATACTAAAAATAGTACAGTGTTCTCTTTGAGCACAATGTCCTCTTTGTGTAAGTATACAATTAAATCTGGACAAGGGCTTTGGGCAGAAGACATTGCCAGACGTGGTGGCACTGCTAACTATTGTTTGTTTAAATAGCGGTAGTAAAGCATGGTCATTTAAAAGTCTGATTACCGATATGAGTCCAGTCTGTCCCCAGCAATACCCGTCAGAATCGTTGGCATCGGCAAACTGCATTTGTAGACATGCTCTGGGCATGTGTTCCTGACAGATGGAGTGGGGAGATTGAAAAACATGACTATAATAAATAAAATCCTAGTTAGTGTAAAGGTGGGACTGCAATGCCTCAAGTGGTTAAGATGCTGAACTTGATGACAGGAAGGTTGGAGTTCAGTTTCCGAGTACTGCACAATGGAGTGAGCTCCTGTCTCTGTCCCAACTCCTGCCAACCTAGCAAGAAATTGCAAATAGAAATAGGGACCACTTTTGTAGGAAAGTAAACAGCATTCCATGCACTCCAGTGTTGAGGCATCTGCCACATGTCCATGGAAATGTCTGCAAACGCAGACAGTGTTGGCTTTTTGGCTATAAACAGAGATGAGCAGTGAACCCTAGAGTCGGATACGACTAGCTTTCAGGCAACGGCGACCTTTACCTAGTGTAAAGATAAAGGTCTCCCTTACTCACAAGTCAGTCATATCTGACTCTAGGGTTCAGTGCTCATCTCCATTTACAGCCAAAGCCAGTGCTGTCTGTGTCTGCAGACATATCCACGGTTATGTGGCAGGCATGGTTAGACACTAGCACATGGAACACTGTTTTCCCACCGAAGTGCTACCTATCTATCTACTTGGGATTTCTTGCCTTTGAACTGCTAGGTTGGCAGGAGCTGGGACAGAGACGAGAGCTTCAGTCATGCAGCACTTGGGTCTCGAATTGTTGACCTGCCAATCTTCCAGTCATCAAGGTCAGCATCTTAACCATTAAGCCACCCAGTCCCTTGAAATCCTTGAGTTTATATTAAATTGTGCAGCTCTCACAGGTTTGATGTGCATTGGCTTGTTGGTGTAAATGTTCCTTCTGTTGTCTATGTGAGCAACTTAACCTGTCTTTCCTTAACAAGGTTTCCTTCATTGCCCCTGTGTGTTCCTGTGGTTTTTTTAGAATAGTGATGTGGATTTCTGTGTGCTGTTCAATGAAGGGAGGTGGCAGTGTTGCATTATGGGTTGTCACTGGACAGAAACTGCTTGCTAGTCATAACAATCTTAACCATGTGTTCTGGGGAAAATGAAACTTAAACTTGTGATAGACATGTAGTACTGTGTATGGTTATTGGGTGGGACCCTTCAGAGGAGGAGCCAGAGGGTGAAACTTGTTGAAGGAGATAAAAAGGAAGGGAGAAAAAGGGATGACCCTTTTGCTTTTGCTCTTTTGCTGTGTAAGTGGTTATTTGGGGGTGCTTTGAACTCAAGCAATTACTTGTAGGCCCAAGGGTCTACTTCGGAGCAATGGGTCCGTTACATTCATTCCAAAATTGCCTTGTCTGTAGCAGGTTTTCTTTTCATTCCTCTCTTTTTTTCTGAGGTTTTGTCTTCACAGCTTTCAAAGAGAGATTGAGATTGGAAGTTTTTCTTCATCTTACTATTTTTTTCTTGGGACATCTTCTGCCCAATCCTCATTATCCCCCTTCTTTAGACTTTTGGCAACTGAAGCTGCACAATTGCTCCAACACCAGACTATACCTGGCCACTGCCAAATCGCATACTATGAAAATAAATCAAGTGTATCATGATTAAAGTGTTTAGTATGTGTAGTGTAATACATAGTGTCATTGTGAGCAATGAAATTATAACTTCAGAGTAGCAAAGCCTTTCTCGCAAGCTATGGGAAAACCCAATTCATGGGATCCTCTTTAGCAAAATCTTGCAGTTCATTTAACATAGCAGTTTGTTTTTTCTTGAGTTTTTAATGTAAATTGCTTTGAGCCTGGGGAAGGCAGTATATAAATAATTTAAAATAAATGCATAATGAATATTTATCCTTTCTCTCTGCTAGAAGTACATATCCAAATAATACATAAAATGGACAACTATTGAAATTTTTGAAATGGTAGCAGTGTTAGTCTGTGCAAGCATATCAGAGAGTAAACAAAAGAAAATAAAGGGACAAAAAACGTTACGGGCACCTTAGAGACTAACTGCTGTACTGTATATTAAAGTTAGCTTTTGTGGATCAAGTCCACTTCGTTAGACATAAGAGTGAGACTTCATGGCATCAATTTATACACATCCGGTACAGGGGTACACAATGGTTGGCTAGCTTAACAGATAAGTATACAAATCAATGTGGCTTTTTACAACTGTCAACAGCAGATCCCTGGTTGTTATTCAGATTTGCTGTGAAGTTTGGCCTTGTTGAGTTGCAAATATGAATACTGCAATTCTAAATTTCCATGGAAGGGTACCAAGGTTCATCTTGTCCAACTCCCTGGTTTTGCAGAATATCTGCAGTGAAAGTATTTGCAATTCTGTGTTTAGATGGCCTTGAAAAAGGGATGTGACAGATTTATGGCAGCTGGGATTCTCCATGGCCATTAGCTGTGAGTTTAAGTGGAATTTCTGTTTTCAAAGGTTGTGTATCTCTGAATATCCTTTGCAAGAGGACAGCTGAGGGCAAGGACTTTCCTTCAAGGCTTGGAAGGGTTCCTTTTGGGTGAAAGGACGACAGCTGCCTGTGTTGCCCAGCCCAGCGTGACTGATGGAACTGACCCAAAAGGGGTGGGTGGGGGAACCTTGTCTAAGCTCTGCTTTGCTTTCTCACTCTATTTGTGGGAACTCTAGAAACTTAGCTGGCTATTGGGAGAAGAAAAGTATGGCAAGCTGATCTACCAGGCCTCTTGTTAAGTTCTTGTTGAAGCTTGATGTCTGGCCACAGGGAAGACAGAATGGCATATTTTGTTGCTTTATGTGAAGAGGAGCCTAGGAAGGCACTTCAGGCTGAGTGAGACCATTGATCCTTCTGTCTAGTGTCTTTGTAATCCAGCTGGCAGGACCTCTACACGGTTTCACTTTGGATTCTTTCCTGTACCTAGTTGGAGATGCCAGCAGTTAAATGTGAGACATTCTGCACACCAGGCAAAGTATTGGCATTCTGAGTTTGGTTGATTCTGATAACTGTGTTCCAGAAAAGTAACTTTTCCAACTTAATTTACTGAGTATGTGCTGCACCCACCACCACCAAAAGAAAATCAGTGGAGTATCAGCGTGTCATTCTTGCTTTATGTTCTCCACTCTGTTGCTTCAAGACTAACTTGGCTTACTGGAGCAAAGCTGGATGAAACGTATTTCAGCCAACAAAATGAAGCAGAAAAGCAGTGGGATAATTCTGCTTTTCTTCTTTGAATGCTCTAGTCCAGGGGTGCCAAGCCATGACCCACAGGCCAGATCTGGCCCCAATACCATTCCATCCAGTCCGTGCCTCCCTCACTGCACCCAGAAGTGAATGAGGATGTGTTTGTGTATGCATGAGTGCAGCTGCATTAACTTCCAGGGTTGTCGCAGATGCACTCATGCATATGCAAATGCAAATGCATCCATGCTGCACCTGGGAGTGAATGCAGATGTACATGCGCAAACATGTCTGCTTTCCGGTGGGCATGGTCAGGACTGCTCAGCTGTTCCTGGGGCATGGTCAGGCCCATGGCACAAAAAGTTTGGGCACCGCTGCTCTAGTCTGTCATGTAAAAGACCCACCCACCCACCCCGGCCGCCTCTTGTGTGTAGTAGAAAGAGGACTGAATTAATACCAAGGGGTCTTCTCTGACTGCATCCAGTTTGGCTACAGTTATATGGTCTTAAGAAAGGTTTGTGGGAAGCTGAATGTTGACAGTGTGTCACTGTGCTGCAGGTTGAGCGCTTCATCATTCCTAAGTAGCCTCCAACTTGCAGTTATCACTATAAAGATTGTACTATGGGAAATGTGGTTGATGTGCACACAGAAAATAGTAGCAGGATCCTGCCGATTACCAGCTGCCATCTTCAGATCACCATGGTGGTTGTTAAGAGATTGCTCAGCAGTCAGACCTATTGTTTCTTCTTCCTCTTTTACCTCTTCTATCTGTTTGAAGAAAGAATTGAAAGAGTGGTATATGGAGTGACAATTTACAATAAGGAAATTTATGTCAGCTAGAGGAGTCTTACTTTAATAAAATTTACCTTCTTAGTGAGTGTACCTGCCGTGAGTACCTGCCGTGAATGATTTATGTGAAGGTCTTTAATGTATTGCTTAAATAAGTCTCAGATCTTTGAAAGTACTGTGTAAAGTCAAGAACCTTTGAAACTGACTCAAAATATTGCTCTACCATTCTAGTGCATTTCCTTCCTTTAGGTTGTGTTGTGCACAGCACAGCAACAGGGAGATATTTAAAACTGGTAGACATTATTACTTAAACCCTGTAGTAATGTAATTATTCCATCAGTCACTGTGTCCCAAAATAGCCTGAAATCTTTGGGCTCTAAAGATGTCACTGCTACAGGGCATAAATTGTATTTAAGCAAAGAAAACTCCATTTGGGCAAAAGCAAACTGTTGTTACACTGGCCTTTATTCTACAACCCCTTGGAGCTGAATCTTTTGAAGGGGTTTTGCTTTTGTCTGATCAGATGTCACCATGATAATTCCATGTTGGGCCTTGGTATCATACTACTTAAGTAGCAGAGGTCATAATATTTCAGAATTTCTGCTTTTATTTTAAATCTTCAGAAAAGACTTTGAGGTCCTGTAGTTAAATATATTTCATAGGTTCATATTTCACACACAAAACAAGCTAGGAATGCAAATACAGGTATGTTCTTGTCCATACAGATATCATTATTAATAGAGGTAAAAACATGTTCATTCTGTTATCTGTTGAAGACAGTCATCCATAGGTAAATTGGTTCATTAGCATCCTATGCATTGATCTAAGATTACAGAATGGCTGACCTTGTATTTTTCTCTTTGAATATGAAGATTCTCTTGGGGTATTGGAGACATGAGATCTTGTTTGAATAGTTTGGTTGGAAGGATGCAGGGAGAATTACTGTATATACTCGAGTATAAGCCTAGTTTTTTAGTCCCAAAAATGAGCCCCCAAAAAAGGGGAAATGGCTTATACTCAGGTCAATGACCACAAGGATCCCAAGACTGCATCGGATTGAGATGCACCAACAATTTAATTAATTATAAAATATTTTCATGTATTTTGATCATTGAAACTCACTAGCAGCTGCTGCATTAACCACTCTTGGCTTATATTCAGGTCAGTCTATTTTCTTGGGTTTTCAGGTCAAAATTAGGTACAGTAATACCTCGGATAACGTTTACCTCGGATAACACTAAAATCGCATAACGTTAAGTAATCTGGGGAGGAGAACTGGATCGAATAACGTTAAGGTCCTATGGGATATATCGGATAGCAACCGCTAAAGCCTGTGCGGTTACAATGTATCTCTATGGAGCTTTAACGTTATCCGATACATCCCATAGGATTGTAACATGCATCGGATAACACTAAAAATCAGATAACACCAAGACTTGTGGAACCAAGTCTTAGCGTTATCCGAGGTATTACTGTACCTCGGTTTATATTTGGATTGGCTTATAATTGAGTATATATGGTATCTGTATCAATGAAGTTACTGGTACAAATAATTTATGCCTGCATTTCTCCCATTGAATTATTATGGTAGTTCTGATCATGGGCTACTTTTATTAGGTCAACTGTTAATGCACCAAATACGTATGTTCTCAAGCTTTGTATAGTTTTAAAACTTTCCTGTGAAAAATCAGCTAAAATCCATAGGTTTCTAACAAAACTAATTTTCTTGCAGCGTTTTTCAATGAAACAGTCTGATAATTATGTTATAAGCTGGGGTACCCAAACTGTGGCCTGTGGGCCGGATCTTGCCTGAACACCAATTTATCTGGCCCACTAAGCCCTTATTGCCCCTGGAAGCGGAAGTATAGGCACGTTTTACTTCCTCTTCCAGGAGCAACAAGGGCTTCACAGGCTGGGGGAATTGGCATCAGAGGCCGGATATGGCCCATGGGCCATGGTGACTGGCCTCCTGAAACATGTGACCCGCCCACGACCCAAAGCGTTTGGGCACCCCTGTTATATACTGATGAATAGAATAGCCTTAGAGGCAGCTCTTTCCTTACAAGGACTGGATTCCTCTGAAGTATGCAGAGAGAGAGAAGCAGCAGCTAATTGACTCATTCACTCACTTCTGGCTGCACAGAACAAAATCCAGATGCCAGGTGGTTGGAACATGTGGGTACATGACTGGAGACAAAGTGAAAACCTGACTGAAGAATTTTCATGCTGAGACACATCATGTTGTCCCTGAACATTCACATAAACTACATGCAAGGTGTGACCGAACAACTGCACTCTTAAAAACTCTTCCTTCCCTCTACTATTCTTCTACTATTGCTGCATTTGAGTTAGGTTTATTCTAGTTTTCCAATCCAGTTCTTAGAGTGCTTTCCCCCTACCTTGAAGTCCATTGCTTCTGCCTTTCCTTAACTGCCATACTTACCGTATATAATTTACCCATACTGTACTGTATACCTATATAATATTAGACTGCTTGAATATCTATATCTATATATATCTAAAAGACCAATGGCTTCAGGAAATTTCCCACTCTGGGCGGTGTACATACAAATATTAAAATAACATAATAAAACACATAACATATTAAAAATAAAATAATAACTTTTCCCCAATTTCTGGGGGCGGGAGGTTTGCACATCTTTGTTACTTCAAACTTCTTGTGGCCAGTTATTTGACCTTCTACAGGTGTAACCCCAGATCCACTGCAAACCACAGATTGCAAATCGTAACAGTCAGGCTTGGGGATGTGTCTCTGTTTCCTGCCTTTTTATAAGTTGATCCCTTTTATTTCCTTACTAAATTTACCCTGATTTAAAGTTACCAGTATGTCAACTTCCCCCACTAGCAGTACTCGCTGAAGATCGGCCAACAACTTGAGTTGCATTTTTTGTTTGGGATAATAACCTTTTTTTAATCAAAGATCAATTTGAATAAATATAATAAATTGAATAATTTATTATAAATATATATTTGATAAATATAAAGATTCCAAACCTTAATTGGCTTCTGCTTCTTGTTATCTGCTTCCTCTTTTACCCCATCAGATGTCAAGTGATTTTAATTGGCATGCTATAATTAAACATAGGTCCAAATACTTGCAGATTTCAGAGGAAATATTTATTTTCATCTTAGATGTTGTTTACATTACAGTAATTGCAACAGAATCCAACTATAAAGAGTAACAGAATCGTAGGGTTATGGGGGCTTCCAATTGTTGTCTAGATCAGTGATGGTGAACCTTGGCACTCCAGGTGTTCTTGGTCTTCAATTACCAGAAGCCCAAGTCAGCACTCCTGCTGATCAGAGCTTTTGAGAATTGAAGTGCAAGAATAGCTGGAGTGTCATGGTTCGTCATCACTGGTTACACCCTTAACCAATAGAGGAAGTACACAGTTATAGCCTTCCTGATAGATAGCTGTCTAGTCTGCATTTAAAAACCTCTAGCCTTCTGAAGTTGTCTATTGCAATGCCGAATGACTGTTACAATTAAAGAAAAATCAAGGAAAGAGATATTCCTGCTCATCAAAGCTTGGTGTGGTCAACTGTGAACAAAGAAAGGGATAGATTGAATTGAAGTTGTCCTGTTTCCCAGATTAAAAAAAAAAGATACTGAATGTGGGTTTTCAAGCTACATCCTACTTCCTTGAAATCCTGATAGTTCCCCTGGCTGAGACTCATATGCCATGGATAAAAATATCATTTTATGTGTAAAATTGTCCTTTTGTGTAGTACATTGTAGGGCTGTTCCTATGTGTATTACCATGCTGGGAGAAGTAGTAATTATTGTTGAGCAAATGTAGTGTACAGTGGTAGAACCTTTTTTTTAAAGTAACTTTTACTGACACAGCAGTTTAGGAAATGTTTGCTGGCTGTAGTAACATTATTCCTGGTTGCCTGTCTTAGTTTGTTACTGATTAATCCATCTTTTGCATAGAAGAGAAATGAATTGAGTCAGTAACTTCCAAGAGTTATATAAAATCTGTAACCACACTAAATAAATGTGCTGAATTTTATGTGCACGGCTGAAATTGGAATGTCAATTTGACGCACGTTCTCCCAAACAGTGTTGGATGAGCTGATCTGTTTCTCAAATGAGAGACTTGAAAAGTATCATTTAGGTAAGCTTCCAGATCTGAGCTGCCGTGCTTGCTTTCATAGGATATATCAACCATATTTATTGTACCATAACACATCTGGATAAATCTGATCAATGAATGGGTGTCTTGCTAAGTGTCAGAAATTTCTGTATGGATATCGATCATGAACTAGAGTACTGCAGCCTTTTCTCTTGTGTGCGCTCTCTCTCTCTGTAATTAAAATAGTTTGCCTAACATCGCAGATGCAAAAATACAATCAACATAGTCAACTTTAGTCTGTTCTATAGATTTTAATCTAACAGTGTTGTTTGGCATGGATTCAACTTTCTGCTTGTAGATGGCTACTTTTTATATTTTTTGGAATAGTAGCCGTGTTAGTCTGTGGTTCAGGCATATCAGAAAATAAAATAAAAAACACTGTAGCACTTTAAAGACTAACTGCTATATAAGTCTTCAAAGGGCTACAGTTTTTTTTTTATTTTGTTTTCTGATATACTTTATATATGACTCCTCACTGGTAAAACTTTCTTATATTTATATTTAGGTAGTTTATCTGTTCATCTGACACCTTATTTTTCCAAGGTATTTCATGCTCCTATAAAAGTACAGTCTTATTACTAATAGTAATATGACCCTTGACATCCTCTGAATAGATATGAACCTCAAGTCCACTGGCTCAGATCCAGGAAGAACTTTATGGTAAGAACATATATTCTTGCGGGTATGCAAGAGCAAAACCAAATTAGAAGATGGAGGAAGGAACTCGCTGGACAAGAAACAACATTAAAGGAGGATATAGTTGAACTCAACCTCCCCTACATCACTTGGCGGACTCTATGTTGAGGGTTGGAGTGCCTAAATGTACACCTAGCAAACTCAAGTGGGACCTGCTGACAGACAACAACACGTTGTATGAATGTGGAGAGATACAGAATCAGGCTCATTTACTGGTCTGCTGATTACTGCCAGAAACATGCACCGATGAGGACTTATTTTGCGAAGAAAGTGGCTTCATTTTGGCAGTCTAGGGTTTGATTTGTTAGAGCTGGACCATTAGGAAAGCTGAGCGCAGAATAATAGAGGCTTTTGAAATGTGGTGTTAGAGGAGAGTTTTGAGAGTCCCCTGGACAGCAAGGAGAACAAATAGGTTGATCTTAGACGAAATCAACCCTGACTGCTCCTTGGAAGGACAGATAGTAAAGATAAGTTAAATACTTTGGACGTCAAATGAAAAGAGAGGATTCACTTGAGAAAGCCTTGAGGCTAGGAAGGGTGGAGGGCAAGGGAAGAAGGGGGCAGCCAAAAATGAGATGGCTAGATGGTATTGTAGATGCAGTGGGCACAGAGCTGGGTGGGTTGAGGAGTATGGTGGAGGACAGAGGTGCTTGAAGGGTGGTCGTCCATGCGGTCACAAAGGGTCGGAATCAACTGAACAACAAAAAAAGGGTTTCATTTTGGTTTATTAGCTAAAAGACAGGACTAAGGTAGGAGGCAGTCTTTTCTTCCCTTTGTGTCTTATTTGACTTCCCTTTCCTTCCGTTCCCTTTCAGTTTGTGTTAAATAGGTGATATATACAGTGGGATAGTGAAGCCAGAGATTTTTGAGCATCAGGGACTAAGACATCCCCAGCCACCCTGCTGAGTCTTGTTCTCCCCAAACTTAGTTGCACTGTTAGTTGCACTGTTGCTTGTTAACAGTGCATCCATGCAAGGTTTTTCTGCCATAACACAAACTATTTGTGAATGGTTTTGATTTTGAAAATACCTCATTTGCTGATATGGACTGATTTGACAACATGCATTTTTGTCTCTTATAGGGGCTTCCAAATTTATCACGGTTGGTAGATAATGTAGCCGAGCATGGAAAGCTACTTTTAAAAAGGAATTCACCCCTGTTGCTTTTTGTAGAGTTTAAGCAGTAATTCATTGTTGCTACTTGATGCAGTGTGTAAAAGGTAACTACTGTATGTTATTTTATATGTTGTTTGTTATTTCTGTCTTATTTTTTAAAATGGAAAAATGACTTATAAAGGAATAGAATAAATAAAATCTGGGAAAAAATCATGTCAAAATGGACTTTAAAAGTAACTTAGAATATTATCCCTTTCAACTACAGTAATACCTCATATAACATTAGTATCGAATAACACGAAAATCGCATAACATGAAGGAATCTGGGGGGAAGAATTGCATCAGATAACATTAAGATCCTATGGGATGCTTCAGATAACAACCGCTAAAGCCTGTGTGGTTACAATGTATCTCTATGGATCCCATAGAGGATCAGATAACACGAAAAATCATATAACACGAAGACTTGTGGAACCAGGTTTTAGTGTTATATGAGGTTTTACTGTATACTTTTGAAGCGTGTCTGCTTGTCTCCCCTCTCCAGTTTGGGTAACTCTTTACAAGTAACCATGGTAGATTTTTTTTTTAACTTCATAAGCTGTGATGTATAAAGAGGCAGGTGTACAAGTTATGTGTACAAGATGTGTGAAAAAGGACACCTTCCTGAAAGGTGGAGAGGAAAGAACAACATTGTAAGCTGAAAAGTATGGACTTGCCAGTTGCTCTCTTCATTGTAAGATTGGTTCAAGTTGCCTTTTTAGATTATGCCTCTCTTTAACATGGGGTGTGTATTACCATTTTAGGTAGCAAGCAGTCTCTCTGAGAAGGGTCATTGTAGTCAGCCTGCATGTACAGTTGTACCTCCCTGAAAGAGCACAATGTGTTCCACAGGATTGCTCTTTAAGCAAGTTTGCTCTTTAAGCAAAACACCATTGTAAGTGACCAATTGTGACTTCTTATTTGTTAAGCGAGTTTTTGGTTGGTTTTATTTGTTAAATGAAGCAAACATTCAGAGAAAATTCTGTTCTTTAAGCGAGTTACTCTTTAAGTGAGGCATTATTTATGCGAGGTTTGACTGTACAGTATTTGGTTCCAGTCTTCAGAATAAATGATAATGGAAAAAAGGGAAGGGGTTGAGGAGACACAGTGCTATACTTTTTGGGCATCCTCCTTTTACAGACCTCAAAGGGTCATCTGCTCCACTTGTGAATATTAAATTCAAGTGGATTTATTAGAATCAGTGAAAACATAAAGGGTTGAATTGAGGTAGATGTTCATGACCCAACGTTTCTAAACATTGGCTGTGCTATCTAAGGATGATGGAACTGCAGAACTGCCTTTTGCCCACCCTTGGCTTTAATAAATGGGATCTTGATGTCATGGGAAGAACCCAGGCAGTATTTTAATCACATGGCTGTATTGTCAGCGAGCTTTGCTTACTGGAACCTACCTCTGTAACAACACATATTTCTGTAAACTGCTGGCATCAGCAAAACATTGAAAGCTGGCTTTACCATGACCTCTTATAAAAGCCTTGAGTTGGACTATTAAATATCTCGTTACTGCAGCATTTTGAACTAAAATTCATGTTGCCAAGTGGAGGAACAGATGGGCCTTGGAATGTCTTTTTGGCCATCTGGTCAGAATACCAAAAGTGTTCTGTGAAGGAGAAAAGAAAAGTGGCCACCAAAATACACAGCACTAGTTTTCTTTTAGTTGTTCTGAAAGAAATGAGTGATTTAATTGCACTCAATTTGCCCACACGTGGCTTAAAGAAATGTGGTCTTGATATCTTGGAAAGAATGCAGGCAATGATTTACCATTCCCTTCTTTTGGGGGCTTCCTATGACTGTGCAACTTACCAACACTCATCTTCTCTTTCTTTTGAAAATGAAATAAAATGTGAAATCTTTCTTTTTAACCCAGCAATACCCAAGCCAGTTCAAGTTGGACAAAGGGTGTAATGCTATGCTTCCCCCATCTGATCACTTTGACAATTCAATCTGGAATCTTCCCCTACAAATGTAGAATTACCACATAGTGCTTCTTTAAGCAGTTCTAGGTGGCTTTGGTTGGTAGGTGTGGAAATTTGGAACTTCAAGACAGCCAAGAGGATTTATAGTCTTTGACTTAAAAAAAGGCAGGGAGAAGGAGACCTGTATTTCAAATTAAGACTTCTTTCCATGGAAGTCAGGGACCTTGCTGTTCTCAACTGAAAAGTATATTTAAGCTCCATCTTATTATTCTACTAATAAGCAGTATTCTAACATTTAACTGCAGTGGCTCAAGTTACTAAGACGCTGACTGGGAGGTGGAAGGTCAGCAGTTCGATTCCCGAGTACTGCAGGATGGAATGAGCTCCCGTCTCTGTCCCAGCTCCTGCCAACCTAGCAGTTTTAAAGCAAGAAATTGCAAGTAGATAAATAGGGACCACTTCGGTGGGAAGGTAACAGCATTCTGTGTGCTCCGGTGTCTAGTCATACCTGCCACATGACCATGGAAACGTCTGCAGAAGCAGATAGCGCTGGCTCTTTGGCTTAGAAACAGAGATGAGCACTGACCCCTAGAGTCGGATACGACTGGCTTTTGAGCAAGGGAAACCTTTACCTTTACCTAACATTTAACAGTTAGTGGAATGTGCTTAGCTCATTAAAAAAACCACTATAGACTTCTAACTTGCTCAATATTTTTCTTGGGTTTTGAAAAATATGTACTGTACTAATTAGTACTTCATGAGCTTCCCCTTTTTGCAAATTATGTTCAGGATTGCATTTTTATGGTGTGGTTTTGAGTGTCTCTGTGACTTTCTTTTAAGTAGATGAATATCTTATAGATATTTTTTAACAATTTTTGTATTTGGTCAATTGTGGGAGGGGAATGATGTTGTTTAGATTTTTAGTTGTTATTTTCATTTAAGACTGTAGAAATTGGAGTCTTAGACGCAAGGACCATCAAGGACTCAGAATTTAAGACCACCAAGCAAAGAAAGCTCCAATACCTTGACCACATTATGAGGAGCAACCTAAAATATAGAATATTCCAACTCACTCTACAAGGAAAGATCCCTGGGAAGAGAAGCCCTGGACATAGACAGATTTCATGGCTGAAGAACCTGAGAGATTGGCGTGGCATGTCCTCGGAAGAACTGTTCCAAGGAGTTAAGAACAGGAAGACTATCGCCATGATGATAGCCAATATCCAGAACGGATATGACACCTGAAGAAGAAGACTCAAGGGCTACCATTTGTTTGTGTTGATAAGAGATTGCATGTGGGAAAGTGATGTTTTTTTTATATATATATAAATAGATGTGTCTGCACGTAAAGCTCTTTGCATATGCAGTACCAATGTACCATTTAAAAAAACACTACCAAATATTGAGCAAAAGCAAATATTGTGGAGTCCCCAAACTCCATACAGCATGCCTCAATGACTATGCAACTTGGACTCTTACGGCTTTTTAAGTTAATGCTAAAATTTGAAGTCTGGTATAGATTTGTGCCTACAGCTCACTTATAGTTGTGTTCCATCATTCGTTTAAAAATGAGGAATCTGATATGCAGAAATCCAGTGACACTGACATAAATGAATGATCAAGAAGTTCAGTTGTACAATCAGTTATGGAAAATTTGGAGCCCATAATTCTTAGTCTTCCAAATTTTTAAAGCTGCGATTTGGTTTGGTTTGTTGTCTGCTTTGTGGGCTTTCATCTTTAAAAAATGTGTTTAGGTCTGGAATAGTGTTGGACTTAGGCTTAAGAGACCAAGCAAAGTTAGACTTTGTTCTGTGTTATGAGGCTTTCTTGGAGACCTTCACAGGTCTTTTTGAGGATCATGTTGGGAGGAGAATAGCTGTGTATACCAACTTGGTATCATTGGAAACAAGGTGGGGTGTAATAATTTAAATAGGCAAACTTCAACTTACAGAAGTAATATTTGGCTAATACTCTTTATTAAGGTGAACTCTAGTACCACAAAGTGACAAGATCACTATCCTCATGTCTTCAAAATATTTTCCTTATCGTGAACTAACACAGCTACTTACCTGTTTTGTGAGTTTTCTATACATCAGCCAAAGCTCTGTTCCATAAATTATGCCTGCTTAAAAGTAATGATGTCACTGGCAAGGTGAGATTGTAGGTAAGTGAGTTCCTGCTTCCATCTTAGGGCTTGTAAAATTTGTACACCAATGAGACTAAGTTGGGTGAGCAGGGAGCCTTTAACTATGTGTAGTCTCCTACTATGTTGGCTATTATTATAAGGCAGGTGTTGCTTTATAAGACTAGGCATCTGTCTTTGTGTCTGTTGTAATAGGAGGCCTTTAAAGGTTTTTTTGTTTGTTTGTTTAAAAATGTTGTTTCATGCAGAGAGGGGAAAAACTGTAAATTTAATCTGTAAATCTTTTCTGATGGGACTTCTTTCAATCTGGCAGAGCGGAGGAAAGCCAAAGTAATACTAAGTGCCAGTAGAAAATGCCACGATCTCCCATGCCTAGATGTGATCATCTTTCTTTTTCTTTAATTATAGCTCTATTTGTCACACAATCCCATCGGCATACCTGCCAATAGATTTTTAATGCCCTGGCAAGACACTGAAAATGGTAGGCTTGCTCATTTCAAGCTTTCTAATATATTTAACAAATTTGCATGAGTTAGAAAAGAAAGAAAACTTTAAGAAAATAGAAATAGTCCACCCTTCCATCTTTTTTTGTTTATACATTTTGAGATACTTTTCAGATTATTGACTTTTTTAGGAGTGGCTCTCCAAGAGAGAGTATTGCCCATGGAGGATGGGGACACATCTTATTGGCATAGTTTTTTACACTGCAAAACACAGTAATTTTTTCCATATTTGACCTTTGAAGACCTCTAATGGATCACCAAAAATTCTGACTGGTTAATGTCCCACTGTCAAACCCATTGCATCAAAGCATACGAGAGTGTTTTACTTCCGCTTCCAGGAGCGACGAGGGCGGCATGGGCAGGATGAATCGCAGTAAACCCATTCATGTGGATTCATGGGGGCTTGGGCTTCTGGGAATTGAAGTCCAAAAACATCTGGAGTGCCAAGGTTCGCCATCACAGATCTAGATAGTCATTGAGGTCTCTGACCACTGTAGGGCTTGTTATGAAGAAAAGCAGGTGTGCATAGTTGTCATGTGGAAAGTGGGGAGAAAAAGAAAGCAGCTTTGGGCTAGAAATTTTGACTCTTATTTTTTATAAAAATGTGAAAACAACTGAGTGAAATTATTGATTCATACCAATTATGTGAAGTAGTGTTTATATGGGTACACAGGTGTTCTATGGGTCTATATCGGGGTCATAAAACTTGGCTCTCCAGGTGATCTGGGACTTCAGTTACCAAAAGCCCAAGTCAGGACACCTGCTGATCAGGGCTTCTGGGAATTGAAGTCTGAGAACATCTGGAGAGCCAAGTTTGATGACCCATGGTCTATACATATCCACATGAGTGGATATGGCCACATCCTCATCACAGAAAAAAATGAGACATGCATCACACACAAAAAGACAAAAGAGGAAATGGATTTTAATAAGACAGTTGTTAAATTAGAAATGAGGTTTGTAAATTAACTGGAAGCCTTGGAACTACCATTGAGCAGGGAAGACTGTGGCCATTTGATGTGGGTGTCTTATGAGTCCAGGATAGACAATATCATATCCTTGACCTTCCTCATTATGGATCTTTATCTTTACATCAGAGTTGGACTGAGAAGTCCTCAAATGCAGGGCATCTTCTGGAAAAAGGAGGATTTACGACTCCAAAAGAGACCACATTGCCACCCTTAAGTCAACTGTTAGATATTCTTGTTTTGGGGAAGGGTGTCTTTCAAGAATATCTTCCCGTGTACTTCTGTAGATGCAGTAAGAGAAAAAAGATTACATCCTTCTTGGGGCATCTGCCTTCATAATAGTCATGAGCTCTTTTTCTTTCCAGCCAAACATGAACACTTTAGAAAAATAAAAGAAGCAACATCTGTTTGGAACTGGGAGTACTCTTGGAAGGCAAAAACATCTACTGGAATGGGTGTAGGGAGAACATAACTGACAGAGTATATGCTACAAAGTTCTTTTCTTTTGCATTTATGTGTAGTAAATTTGTTGGAGGAGTTAGGATTGCAGGCAATAGGATATCAAAAGAAAAGAATGCAACCAGAAGATAGTCTGTTTTTGCAGCTGGAACATTTTTCTTATGTCTGTTGCTTAGCTTGAAATAGAATGATGAATTAGGTCCATGTGATCATTAACACAAAACTTCCATCCAATCATTATTCAGGACATTATTCTGTACTAGGAGAAAGACTTTTCTGTTGCTTACTCCCCTACAATAGCATTTATATTCAATGAATTGAAACACAGATCTGTCTGTAATACTGTATATATTTTTAAAACTAGGAATTGGTTCTTTTCAGACTGTTGCTTAAAGGAAAAATGTTATGTGTCGAAGGAGAAACAATCTTCATCCAAGTACCTTGTCTTGAGATCATTCAAATCTGCCCTAAAATTTTGTCTTCTCCATAAGGCCTTTGCCCCTTAGGCTGGATATAGGGATGGGAGCTACACAGTCTGTTCAGTTTGTGTATCCTCTGCCAACACATCTCTTGCATGCAAACACAATTTATACACACAGATTTTTCCTGTCTTCTTAAGGTGTTTTAACTGTGTTAACAAACTGTTTAAATACTATAATATATTTAATTGTTTTTAAGGCGACAATGTGTTTTTCAGTAGTCTGTGAGCTGCCTTTAGTGTCATCCTTGGGGGGAAAGCAGGCATAAAAATGCAATAAAATAACTAAATAAATTGTAAATGCCATGTTATCTGGGTTTTTGAGCACATTTATTCTTCCTATCAAGATACAGGTACTGTATATAATAAAACATATTTTTTTCTTTTTGAAAAGGAGCTTAAACTGTATTTGAGCCCTTGCTATTTTAAAGAATAAATTCTGAGTACAATTTTACTTCTCTCTTTCCTTTTCTCTCTCTTTCTCTCCGCCCCCTTCCTCTTCGTTCTCCCAACGTTCTGCCAATAAGAAAATACAACTTATATCTGCCAAATGGAATGAATCAGAAAATAAACCCGATGGCTGGAGGTTCAGGTTTTCCACATTAACAACTGAGGTCTCTGTTCTAGTGTGGAAGCAAGTCAATTTTGGAATCTTCCCAGTAGCTTATTAGTCATGGTTTCCAACAGCAAGGGAATATTGCCCAATCTGTTCTGCACGCCTCACATATGGAGCTTTTGTAGGACAATTTTCCATTTTAACAACTGAAAATCCAAGGAACTGCAGTTGCTCCAAATGGCTCATGAAGGAGAAAGAATTCCCTTTGGTCACTGACTTGAGTGCAGTGCCCTTTTTTTTTTGGCAATTAGGCGAAAAGGAATCTTTGCACCATCTTTGAAAGGAAATGCAGATTATTATTACCCTCTCCATTTTAATTGTTCTGGTTACGTGTAAAAAAATCCCTCATGATTTCAAAACAAACCTCACACACTGGGATGTGTTGTGTGGTGGCGCAGTGGTTAAACTGCTGTACTGCAACCAAAAGATTGTTGGTTTGATCCTGACCAGGCTCAAGGTTGATTCCATCCTCCTGAGGTCGGTAAAATTAGTACACAGCATGTTTGGGGCAAAATGCTAAATAACTTGTGAACTGCCCAGAGAGTTACTAAGCTCTGTGGGGTGCTATATACGTGTGATTGTTTTCTTTTTTGCTTTTTGCTTCACTGTATATTTGCTGTGAACTTTTTCACCTTTTCCTCTTTTAATTGTTCTTGGCGCTGACCAAAGCTTAGATCATTGGTCTTCAAATGTTTTCCCTCCCTCTCCCCCATCCTGTTTTAGAAACTCTTTAAACATTCCCTTTGTTGTAGGACACTTCCTGGACAGCCAGTTTATTTCCAAACCCTGCATGAACCCCATTTAATTGAAAAAGAACATCACAACATCTGATGTTCAGTGATCCCCAGGTTTTGAATTTAGCTTGTTTGAAGAGCATTGTCTTGTCCCCAGTGGTGTTGGGGGTGGGGAACTCAGTGAAAAGCTTTGGCTCTGTTTCACCACATCTGACTGTAGAGTTAGATTCATCTCAGCCATTGCCAGATGTATGAGGAACTGTAAAATGAACATTTCCTCTAGCAAATTAAGACTTGTTAACTCAAGGGAACTCGTTTGGTTAGAAAGATTTATTTGCAGTGGGACTTTGGTAAGATTGTTTTAGTCAACTTAAATCGTAAACTGATTCACCAGAAAAGATCCCCCATCTGCAAGCCTCATGTTTTATCATTCTGATTATCTGGTACATTTAGTTCAGTTTTAAAGGAGGCTTTCCCATGATTCATACAGTCATCAGATTTTGACTAGCTTCTGGAACACGTGTCTACTATGTAGGTAAAAGTACAATTTAGATCAGATTATCTGTAGGATAATTTGTCATCTTGACAGATCCATGGAGGCGCTAACTTCCAGAGGAAACAGAGTAGTAGTATCTAATGAATAATTTCACACTTGAGTATCATCAAGACCCAAATCCATATGTGTTGGTGAACCATGTAGAATCACTGGATGGGTTTCCATAAGCCTTGTCTCTTACCTCACTAGGTTTCCGTGAAGATAGGCTGTTCAGGTCACCCCTCCCCCATTTCTGTGGGGGATATGTACAGACACTTACAGTAGATAACTGAAACAGTGGATAACAGCAAACCTTATATTTAACACATATATCTGAGTCATAGAAACAAGGAAGGGCTTAAAAATGATTCCATGGTTCTACATGAGAGCTACTAAAAAGTCTGCCTTCATTACTTGTAAGCATACATTGAAGACAGTGATCCCTAATGGCCAACTCTGATAATGTACACCATAGTAAAGCATTTATATAATTTATTTATACATTTTAATTGACTATTTTTAGACTTGTGGATAACTGAAACCACGGATAGTGAACTTGTGGATATGGGGTGAGACCTGTGTTTTGTAAATACAGTAAAACCTCATATAACACTAAAACCTGGTTCCACAAGTCTTGGTGTTATATGATTTTTAGTGTTATCTGATGCATGTTAAAATCCTATGGGATCCATAGAGATACATTGTAACCACACAGGCTTTAGCGGTTGTTATCTGAAGCATCCCATAGGATCTTAATGTTATCTGATGCAATTCTTCCCCCCAGATTCCTTAATGTTATGCGATTTTAGTGTTATTCGATACTAATGTTATATGAGGTATTACTGTATAAGTGTATTCTTCTCTTACCAGAGGATGGATGCCATCATAGTTGTACTGATTTTGGAGATAGTAGCTCTAAACAGTTGTATGTTGTATCCAGACCCATCTCTGAGGTGTTTCCCTGTCCATTTTTACCTTCAGTGATGAAGTATAGCAGTCTGTACTTCTTGTTCCTCATCATGTGGCTGAAATAATCTAGCTTGCTGTATTTTATTAGTTTTACAATTTCTTGATTTTCCTTAATTCATCTTAGTATTTCTTACCTGGTCACTATCTCACTCCAGGAAGTTGTTAGTGTCCTGAGGTAAATCTACATTTCAAATATTTCTGCCTTTTTTATGGGTGTGAAGTCCACAATTCTTTACCTTATGGTAGAACTGAGAATACATAGCAACATGCGGTGCACATTCTCATAGCCAAATTTAATTTAGTGTTCTGGGCACCTTTGTTTGACATTTCTTCCACAGCTATGCATTTACTATTCATTAAATCAAATCTCATTTCTCAATATGTTTCCCTCTTTCGTTGTGAATCTCTAACTGCATTTCACGGGCTGCCTAGCTTTTGCTGGTTTCTATGAACTTAATTTTCTTAATCATTTTCCCTTTGCATTCATTACTTAACTTGTTGTCTTTACTGAGTAATCTTTACAGACTATTTGAACAGTCAAATGGTAAAACAGCTATTGGGTGTTGTCAGTAACCTTTCTGTTAACAATAATAACATAATTTAAACCAGCAAGCTCTTCTTCAAAGGCATTCTCAGAGTATGGACTGGAGTACAGACACAAGTGTTCGCACTTTTCATATTCCTCTTCCTATTTCTGTATCCTTGGTTATCTGATCTTCAACTTCCATTGCAGCTTTTGTTGTGGATATGAGTTGCCTTTTCAGTGTATCTCAAAACCTTTATCTACCAAAACATCCAGCAGCTTGTGGTCTTGGACTTTGTCAAAGTCTCTATTAAACTCCGTAAAAGCAAGGAAGTGTAGCCCTGTTTATGTCACAGCATCTGTCCCTAAGTACATGTAGGCAGAATAATGCTTTCTTGGTTCCCAGTTTGCCTTTAAATCAAAATTCTTTGCACATCTTGCCTTGTGAATCTTAGTCTGTTGACTCATGAAGGTTATTGTTCAGAAGTTACTGCAAGCTGATTTCTTTGCAAGCTTTGCGATTTTCCCTTTTTGGGTAACGTAATAAAAGTGAAGTGGTGAGTCAACAAATCCAGTTACAATTGCTGGTATTTCCAGGTAGAGCTGGTTAGGGGAAAATCTAAATGACCTCTACTCACCAGGGGCCTCCATTTTGGAGGGGGAAGATACTGGGAACATTTGTAATCTTGAGAAAGTATCATCGGTACTGATTTCATTTACAAAATGGCTGCCATGGTAGGCATCTCACAAACAATGCATTACACAGAAACACCAGCTGGTGATGCCTAAAGACCATTAGTTAAACCTGGATACAAGACAAAGAGGTACTTTTCCCATTCTTTTCTTTGGGGAAATGAGATTGGAAGCTGATGAGAGTGCTGACCTCTTCCTTTATTGCCCAATGTCCCTTTCTCCATATGGGGCATTCTGGGGACAGAAATGACTGGCAACTGCAAGGAGACACTCAACTTGTCAGCCTTTTCTTAAATTAGGACAAAATTATTATTCCATCCCCCAAATACACATACTTCATAGATACAAGGAGAGCTGCCATCAGTTGCCAACCCACTGAACTTAGTAAAGTACTGTAATGTAGAATGAATGTGTGCCATTTACTGTGCTGGAAAGTATGTAGTTGCTTATAAAATCTGTGGTAATAGCAAGGAAATGTCCCTATGATGAAATAGCTGTGGAACTGCTAAAGATTCTGTCTGTGTCTTTCTGAAATGTTGAGCTCTGCAGAATGACAGCAAATAAAAGCTTGTCATGGTTTTTTTTTTTTGCCACAATGGGAAGAGGAAGCATCTTGTGAAAGGGAAACTCATAGATGGTTGAAGGTTTACAGCTGTCTGATCTCATGTCATCAAGCCCTCTGCAATCTTATTGCTATTGCAGGCATCCTAGTCTGGACCAGAGAAGCTGTTTAACTTCCCTTCTCTTGAGCAGTTATCTAGCTTCTGCTGATTATCTTGTCATAAAACAAAGGGTGTACAAAATAGGTTCATGGGAAATGTCAGCAGCAGTGGCTCTGCAAGGCATGGGAAGTCTTGGGAAAGGAAGGGAGGTAAGTTTTAGGAAGGTACACAGATTTTTAAAATTCTATCATAATAACGATTAGGAGGAATGGTGTGGTTTTATGCATAGATATAGATATATGATGGCATAGCATGCCATCAAGTCAATTCTGATTCATTTCTGAAGCACTTTCCAGGGTTATCTAGGTAGCACATACTGTATTCAGAAGTTGATTGACATTCTGCGATTTCTGCAGCTTCCCCAAGGCTGAACAGCTTGGTTCTTTTCCCAGGAGGCACAATGGGGAAATGAATTCCCAGCCTCTGCAGAATATGACTGCTGTTTAAAAATGTTCTTAAAGATTTCAATTCTTAATAAATATTTATTATTAAACTGATGTGACCATGTTTCTGGAATATTTAATACAATGTTAATGGTCACAACAAGTATGTGAAATGCATTCTTGCTTTTTCACATTTTCTTAGTTGATTTATGTTTTTGCTAATAGATGTGAGACCAGGACATGCTGTGTTTATTTAACCCCTTAAATATATGTGTTCCTTCTGGCTTGCTTAAATGATCGGGCTTACCTAGAGCCTTCTTTTTTATCCCTCCCCATCTTCTGTAGAGGAGAAGGAGAACTGCATGTTCCACATATGACTAACCAGAGATTGGAAGTAACTAGTTACTTGCAGCTAATTATTTTTTCAGGTTGCAGCAGTATGACAGTGTTCTTAAGACTTTAACATAACAAGGGAAAATAGAATTCCTTTTGTGTTAGAAGTCAAAATTTAAATTGCCATTATTGTTATGAGCTGCTGACTTAAAACCATCACTGTAAAAATATCTGTTTTAAAGATGATCTTTGTAGGCTCTGGTTTCAGGTTTTCTTAAATCACCTCCACATGGCTATTTGTTTTAGCAGGTGTTGTTTGTGTACTGTATCTCCTTTTCAACCTACCGTCTTCAGGCCTTGCTACAATAAAAGTCCATACCGTGTCCTTATCAGTTTGTCTGTCCCCCCACCCTTTTGTGTGAGTGAGTGCGATGGAGGAGTTGTCTAGGTACCGTCTCCATCAACTGCTGAACACTTGTCATAATATAGGACAAGATTACTCCATATCTAGGTCGCATTTTTACAATTCTTCCTTGACCACTATATATTTTGGTGGGAGAAAGATTGAAGTACTGTAATTGGAACTAGATATCAGTGCAAGTGTTTCCTTCACATCTAACTTAACTGTGAGGAAAAGAATATGTACACTTGTCCCTCCATATCAAAAAGAATTGCCAGGATACTAGTTACATAAACTGTGGATAGAAGTAGTTAAGAAAGGCTTTCCCAACCTGATTTCATTCTGGCCATATTGACTCTTGGGCCATGCTGGCTGGGTTTAATAGGAAATACATTCCAAAAATCCCTTGAAAACCCCAAGGTGGGGAAGGCTGGGTGAAAGTAAACCTCCTTCTCTTCTGTGAGCTACCACATAGCAGTATGGTTTAAGTCAAGGATTCTCAACCTGTGGCCCATGGCACCATTTCATGTGCCCCCCCCCTGTCTCCACCACACTAGGAAAGTGCCATGTGGCAGAGGAAGGGCAAAATGGCCGTCCAGCCCCCAAAGCTGTCTGAGGGAGCGTGACCTGGGCCCCAGCTTTAAAAGGTTGAGAACTCCTGGTTTAAGTTTCAATCCCAGGAGGAAACTATTCTCAGCCATGTGGCTTTTATGTTGAACAAGGAGAAGGAGATGTTCTACAACACCCTCTGTAGACTATTTGCCAAGAGGATATTTAGACCACACACTGTAGTATGTAAACCACTCTCCATTGGGAAGCTTCTCGTGGTATTCCCAGGAAACCAGACTGAATCTCCTTAGCACAGTTAGGTATGTAAATAGATGCTGTAAATAGCAAATTTAAAAAAAACATTTATGTGAATCAGCTACAGCAGATCATGTTTTATTTTTAAAGCTGCTGGTCCTAGCTTCCTAGAGGCTGGAGCTAAATTCTAATTAAAAAATTGTCGGCCAACTCAATATGTTATCTTGGATTTCATTGGTTTGTGGCTTAGAATTAGTATAGCATTGTGAGCTTTTGCCCTAGTACTGTCTTTTAGTCTCTATATTTAATAGGAGTCCTCAAAGTCATCCTACATGAGGAAAATGGGAAATTGTGGCTAAACATACCTCTGTAGCCAAAGAGCCAGTACTGTCTCCATTTGCAGACATTTCCATGGTCATGTGGCAGGCATGGGTAGATGCCAAAGTACATGGAACACTGTTACTCCTTTCCTGTCAAAACGGTATCTATTTATCTCCTTGCAAATTTCTTGCTTTCTAACTTCTAGGTTAGCAGGAGCTGGGACAAATGACAGGAGCTCACTCCATCATGCGGTACTCTGATCTCAATTTGCTGACTTGCCAACCTTCTGGTCATAATGCTTATTTTATTTTTATTTTATATTTCAATTTATATGCCGCCCTACTCGGTGCAACCGACTCAGGGCGGCTCACAAAACCCACACATATAACATCTCATAAACATCAACAGTATAATCAACAATATGTTATGCAATCCCAATATATCACAATATGTTTGAGATTAAATACAATAGAAAATACAGTATAATACAATGCAATGAAACAGCAAAATAATGACAGATACATCAACATTGTCAGTGAACAGTATATCATAAAAATAAAAATAAAAAAGCAATTATAGTCACTTCCCTCCAAGCAGACAATTACAATTACTTTCCTCCTAACGGCCAGTCACAGTTACAAACAGCAATTAATATCATCAGTACATATATCGTAAAACACAATACAAAACAGTCACTTTCCTCTGATGTCTTAGCATTAGTTCACTCCTAACATTTATACCAGTGGAGATATGTCAGCATAAATGTGCTGTAGGATTTGGGTTGTGGCTGCAAGTGCTCTATTGTGTATTGTATGTATTGTTTGATTTTTATGCGGCCCCACTCGGTTATAGAAACTCTGGGCGGCTCACAACGAAACAATATATCACAGTTACAAAATCAGTAACAGAATATCAAACAATTCAAAGAACCCTAGTCACAATTACAAAATGAGCGGGAGTAAAAAACAAAGTATCACGACTACAAATCATATTACACAATATCGTATAACAACAATTACAAAATACTATAACAATACATCTTATAAAACATTTCAAAAATACTTAAGAAAGCATCAATATAACAATACCACGGCCTCTCTGCCCATGACAAAGTCCTGCCGCACACAGCTGCAGCTGCCCTCCAAGCCCTGGTCCTGGGTGGGCCCCAAGATGCTGAGCAGGTGTCGGTCCTCGGCATCCATCATCTCCCCACCCCGCCAAATGGCAGTCCCGGTCCCAAAAGGGCAGCGGAGTCCTGCCGCCATGGCGGCTTTTAAGTCCAGGTCCCGGGCGGGCCCCAAGATGCTGAACAGGTGTTGATCCTCAGCGTCCAATGGCGCCCCGCCAAATGGCAGTCCCGGTCCTGAAAGGGCCATCAACAGCATTGTCAAGCGAAAGAACCAATAGTTGAGGCTGTCACAAGAATTGTGCCAGGTAATAATGCTGTGTTTGAGCCAGTGTACAGGTAGAGAAAATGAGCAGCTGAGGTAACTGTATAGAAACATCACCATCAGGAGGACTTCTACCCGTGACATTTTTGTGGTCCAAGGGACATGCTCAGGGGCGCTGTTTGTTCCTTCCCACTGCAATTGGGTATAAGTAAATGAACTATCAGTTTTTGCCCATGGTTTGCTTCCTGAAATATCTGAACCCACACAAATCTGGTGTCTCTTCTTTCTGACAAGCCAGACAAATAAGCCAAGGGCAAGTTTCTGGGTTATTTCTTTGGCATATTGGGAAAAGAGAAACCAGATTGCTGGGTTCAGATGTCATAAGCAAATCATAGCTGGTAAATTCATGCTACCTCTTTCTGAGTAAGTGGAAATTCTATTTACTATTGCGTACAAGTAAAAGTCATTGTCTGCAGTAATTTTATCTCGCCCTTTTCCCCAGCTCAGAATAGGGCCAGTCTTAACATTTTGTTACTATACTCAATAACAATTTGTATAAATAGCAGTAAAAGCTTGAGATGGTTTGTGGATAAAATGTTAAGTAAAGTTTTAGACCAGGAGTTCTCAACCTTTTCAAGTTGGGGGTCGGGTCACTTTCCCTCAGATTGCTTCAGGGGCCAGACACCCATTTTGCCCTTCCTCCACCACATGGGACTTCCTGGTTTGGTGGAGCCAGTGGGGAGGCACATGAAATGGCGCGATGGGCTACATCCTGCCCACAGGCCGCAAGTTGAGAATCCCTGTTTTAGACGACATTACAATGAATAAATAAAGAAAGAAAAGTTGAAATGTGTAAATCTGACCTTGGATTGTCCTCTCTTCTACTATAAAATTATAAGGCTAATAAGGGCCCATTATTTGGTTGTTTGAACTGCGAGCAGGTGGACTGGATGGTGGAAAGAAATCAAAGGCAGAGATGAGAAGTCTGCATACTGGAAGAGAGTGGGTGAGTTTATTCTCCTCACATTGGATAATATAAATATTTTATCTCAGAAAACAACCTTTTGAAGTGAGAAGTAACAGCTGGAAAAAAGCCCAGAGGCATAGAACCAAAAAACTTCTATTCAAGCCAAGTGTGTTAGTGTATTTTAACATGAATGTGTCATTTCCTATTGTGGTGGCATGCCTGTTGTCCCTTCGTCACAATAAGAAATAAAAATAGAAATGGGGCATATCCACTGAGGGAGGGTTCTTGCAAAACATTTTTGTACAACAATAAAGATGCATCCACCTGTAAAATCATGAGCAACGGAAGATCAACACCTTTCACAGGCTTCACTCTCCTTTAAAAGGGCTGCCTATTGTTTTTCTCACATTGCCTCTGTGCAGTTTAGAGAGAGAAACACTACCTGCAACCTACGTATTCAACGTGTAATGTTGTATATGTGCATTTCATTCATGGGAAAACATCCCCGAATACAAAATACTGGCTGGAATTCTGTTTGCATATTTATGCTGGCATAACTTCATCTGTAAGTCTGGCCAGGTCATTCTGCTGTGGTAATAGAGTAGACCAGTGGTTCCCAACAAGGGGTACACAGCCCACTAGTGGACTTCAATTCCCAGAAGCCTCAGTCAGTACATTGGCTGATCAGTGCTTTGGGGAAATGACTTAGGCTTCTTGGAATTGAAGTCCAAAAACCAGCATTTGGGAAACACTGGAGTAGACCATATTGCCAGTGACTCAATGGCAAGTGTCAGGTGATGGCTGACTAACCTGATAACCCCGAGGACTACCAGTCGTGGGTGGCAAAGACTGCAGGGAAGGGTGATTAAATCCCATTTGAATGCATTTTTTTTTAGCTTTCAGATCTTATTTAACTTTTATTTTATTTTTTTAACTTTAAATTTTTATTAAACTTTAAAATAAAAAACACAAACAAGATATTACAAAAAAATACAACATAATTCTCTACGTTAAGAAAAATCAACAAAAGACATTTAGCACTACAGAACAATACAACACCAAAAATAAATAAAAAAGACAAAAAGCAAATAAATACACTCACCCTCACCCGACCCTACACCACCCAAAATCCCATAATAACATAACATAAAACAAAAACAACCCCCACCCAACCCTTCACCTTATTGTCCTCTTCTCTCCCCTGTCCTTTCCATTGAAGGACCGCCTCCGAGTGTCGAAGAAGGGGAGGGAGACCGGGACTAGAGCGGGTTCTTACTGATGTTTAAAGACATCAATTAAGTCTCATTACTCATAACAATGCAGCTGCTTCTCTTTCTCCTTTCCTTCAGCTGGTGGTTGTTTCTCTTTTTATTACTTTTCCTTTGAATGCATCTTAATGGAGGGCAGCAGCTTCACCTGTGCCAAAAAGGTTCAGGACCAGAAAGTGACTTGTACAACTAGATCAGTGGTATGGGTGTCACACTGCGATGTGGAAGGCAAATGGAAGGCCACTGCATTATATTGTTCCCAGGACAATCTTAATGGCTGATCACCACAAGGATAGCCACTATTCTGAATCGGATATGGCAAACATTCAACAGTGAATTGAGACAAGTTAAATGTCAGTGTAGGCATTTGCTATTTACACTAATTCATACGACTGTTATACAATCACAAATGCCTCTTCTTAACTTGCAGCACTTCACAGCAAAATGTTGCACTAGTTGAGGTTAAACAGGACACACAGACTAGGTCAGTTTGGAGTCCCATTCATACCCTCCTCATTTTATCTAGCATACTTTTGGATGTCTATCTAGGATCTCTGCTCATGCTGTTTTCTAGAAATCTCTCCCATTAAAAAGCATGTTTAATTAATGTTCTGAGCATATCAGAGAGTAAACAACAACAACAAAAAGACAAAAATGTTGTGGCACTTTAAAGACTAAATGCTCCAAGGTGTCTTATTATTCTGTCAGAAGCTCTTGTGACCTAGACCTGTTTGATCTTGGTACAAACCAGGACAGTTGTACCTCGCTTAAAGAGCATAATGTGTTCCACAGGATTGCTCTTTAAGCGAGTTTGCTCTTTAAGCGAAACAACATTGTAAATGACCAATTGTGGGGGGGATTGTGAACGCCGATTTATTTGTTAAGCAAGTTTTTGGTTGGTTTTATTTGTTAAGCGAAGCGAACATTCAGAGAAAATTCTGCTCTTTAAGCGAGTTACTCTTTAAGCAAAACGCTCTTTATGCGAGTTTTGACTGTACAAGCAATTGGAAAGTATATATGGCTGAGTTCAGTAGTAAGTTAAATAACTAAGGTAGCCCCCCCCCCCCCGGCCGATTTACTGACATTTTAGTATGGCAATGTGTGTGTGTTTGTTAGTGCAGGTATTTCTAGAATGCTTTGGTGAAATTGAGCCAGTCAGCTTATTTGGTTTAGTTGCTGCTAGATTATTATTTTTATTATTATTATTTATTATAGATTTCAGAAAACTTTTACTTGTTTAATGTGGAACAAGTGTTCATTGTTTCTCCAGCCTTAGAAGGTGCCACATCAACTAAGTTCACCATGGGTTTTCTCTTTCTTTTTATTAGAGCATTTCCCCTCCAGTATGTGCCCCATTTGCTCCAGTTGCCGTAATCCACCTTCTTTCACTCCTGCTCAATTGCCTCACCTTTCAATCCTAAATTCTTTGTCTTCCCTACTGGTAACCTTTTTAAGGACTAACATCTTTGGAAAATAAGCTATATATTTGTGTGGTGCCTTGGAGTATTTTAATGATGGATCTGTGCGTGCTTTAGAGACCCACTTTTCCAAAATCATGTAAAGTTGAGAAGCAATTTCATTCCAAGTAGCTTCTAAGTATTGATCCTTATAAATAAGGACAGCCCTTGCACTGTATTCTGGGTTCCTCCCACCAGAAGCAGAAGTAAAATGCTCCTGTGCATGCAAAAAATGCTGCCGTAAATGCACCCACGCCTGTCGTAAACATGTTTACAAAAGCTGCGGTCATTTACTGCAGCATTTTGCGCAGGTGCATTTTACTTCCACTTCCGGGAGCAGTGAGGGCCGGATGATTTGGTGCCGTGGGCCGTAGTTTGGGCACCCCTTCTCTATTCCAATAACAGAATATTTTCCCATTTTGATAGTTAAGTAGGGGAACATCTATGCTACAGACATAAATTGGTTTAATGGTCATTTTTGTTGCTCAGAAATCCCTGGGAACTTTACTTCTGTGTGAGCTTTGCATTTCTAGCAAAGAATTCTCACCACCCTAAGCACATTCCTAGTTTATTCCACTGCCTAGGATACCTTTTCATAAACCTATACCTTCTGTCCTATGCTAGAAAAATACCTACCCTAATGGAAGGCACAAACTAGAGCATAAAACAACGCTGTGGTTTAAGGGAATACAAAGGTTGTGACACAGGCTTACAAGGAGGAACTAAAGGAAGCAAAAGGAAGACAATGTTGTTTATTCATTTTGTATCAATGCCATCTGTAAATTTTCCTGTGTCGTGGGCGAGGAGATGTGGGAAACACAGCCACATGAATTGAGGGTGGCATTCGAGGCTAGAGGGAAGGAGAATTAATAACAAATGGCATAACATTCCATGTAGAATATATTTCCATGTATAATTTCCTCTGTATATCTTCTTCTGACCTCTCAAATAAATGCACTGCCTGTAGCCCGCCAAGTTCTCTCCCAGCAGATTCCATAAATCTAATGAAGGTTGCTCTGGGATATGTGCTATGGGCACAAAATAATCTGTTCTCCAAAGTAAAAATAACATAGAAGAGTTCTTTAGCTGAAAAATGGTATGATACCCTCTTGTTGCAGCATTTGGGTGGGATTGGGTGAAAAGATCTCCCACTTCTGCAGAGAAAAGCAGATGAGATCTTCAGTAGATATGGTACTTAAAATAGGAAGAATGTCTCAACTCATGCATCTAAATGGAGCTCCCTCATGGACTCCAGTTATTTCTGTTTTTAAACATTTTGCCTGACAATCTTTCAAACATTTGACAATGCATCGGGAGGACAGTTTAGGAAGTTTTAAAAAGAAGTATGTGGTCGCTATAATAGGAATCGTTAACTTCTTAGTTTGCCATGCTGCGCTGTTGTTATGAATCAACTTCTTGTTGTCAGAATCAACCTGCAGCAACCCTATTGGGTTTTACTTTGCAAGCTCTTCCACAATTTACTCGAAGCATTTTGGGTAGAACTTGAATCATTTGAAAGATGGGGGTATAAATGAAATAAGCAATAAATTAATAAGTTAGCAGCCTGGTCAGGACCAGAAAGTGACTCGTGGAACTGGATCAGTGCTACAGGTGTCACACTGCAATCCGGAAGACAATTGGAAGGCCACTGCATTTTGTTCCCAGGACAATCTTCATAGCTGATTGCCATTATGATAGCCAATTTTCGGAATCCGATATGGCACTTGAAGAAGAAGAAGCAGTTTGCGATATTACAAATGACCATCACTAGTTAATCTACAGATGGCTGCTAAGGATATCATGGGTTTATCATGTGACTAATGTAGAAGTATTGTGCTGGATGGATAAAGAAAAAGAACTCTTTAAGACCATTAAGCAAAGAAAGCTCCAATACCTTGGCCATATCATGAGGAACAATGTAATGTATAGAGTCCTCCAACTTGCTCTGTAAGGAAAGATCTCTGGAAAGGGAGGCCCTGGACATAGACGGATTTCATGGCTGAGGAACCTGAGAGACTGGTGTAGTATGACCTCAGAAGAACTGTTCCGAGGTGTTAAGGAGGACTATCACCATGATGATAGCCAATATGTGAAACGGACACTGCAGCTGAAGAAGAAGAATGCCAAAGTCCTAATGCTTAATATTTTACAGATTCAATGGCTTGAGATATAAAACAAAGTTCTGCACATAAATAGTCAGACTGTCATACTGATATGTAGGCCTGTATGCTTAGAAGTTCTTCAATTTCTCAATACAGTACTTGATCGATCTGTTATCAAATACATGTCTAAAAAGTGGAAGTCTCTGAAGAAGCACTTCAAACTGTTTCTTTGACTCTTAAAAAGAAGCCTTCAGGTCTATTGCATAGCTCTGTATAGGCTACAGTTAGCATAGGATTTGACTGAAAAATAGTCAAAATCTAGAAGGGCAGTTGAAAAGTCACTGGAAATAGACTGTTTGTGTGTTTGTTTTTTCACAGAAGTCAAAATGAGTTTTGTTTTGGCTCAATGGAAGTGCTATTGGATCATTTCTCTAGGTTTGTTATTTTCTTTGCAGATTTGTTGTAGTGTCCATTTCAGGTATAAACTACCTGCCACTATATATACTGGAAAGATGCTGGTTGAATTTCAAGTAGCTAGTGATAAGAAGAGGTATTTCCAATGAGCAAATACATTAAGACTGACTGGGATGCCCTGTGTCAATGCTAAAAACCAAGAAAGAGCATGTGGGGAAAAGAAATATTTTTAAAATCCTAGACTAGACGTACTCTCCTAATTGGTATTTCCATACACAGTTCCAACAGCTGAGGCTACCATGCCATGGTTTCGTGCCTGGACATGTGACCCAGTCACGTGACTGAGCATGTGACCGAGCATGACTGGCACCTTGTCCCTGTGGCAGCTTCTGCAGTTGGAGATCTATGCATATCAGTATTGAACAGGGCAATGCCCTCTAGGGTGTCTTTCTCCACCCCATGCCTGTTGGGAGAGAGTTCATCAATACTGAGTTAATTTTGAAATGAACCTTGGAGCATTATACAATATTAGAATGAATGCAGACCATTTGAAATGTGACTATACATTATGACATCAAGGGCTTTTTTCACCATCAGGTCATTTATGTTGTGGAATATACCACCCTTAAGAATGCTCCCTTGGCACCAAATGCAAAACCATTTGGAAGATTGATATCGCTAATGTTTTGCTCTTGATTTCTAACTCATACATTAGATACTCCTGCTGTCTTGATTGCTTTATATTCAGCTTGTCTGTCTATCTATCTACTTTATTTGTGATATATATTTTTTACCTGTGAAGCACTGTGAACCAAGGAGAACATGGAACATGAAATCCATCTAGAAACACTGAGGCTTCTTTGTAAATGTCTAGGAGAAGCTAGCTCAGAAGCCAGGGGCCTGTGGCAACCAAGAACAAAGGTAGAAGTAATGCTCTTTAGTAGACCTCCTAGCAGAAAGGATTTTGAAACAAATACCAAAGGGAACTTACATCTCAACCTTATCTCTTGTGTTCAAAAGCAAGTGTGCTTCCTTTGCTGGCATCATGCAAAGTTGAGGAAAGATTACAACTGTGTGTGGTAAACATAAAAATGGATTATGATGTTATGAAGATCTGGAATAGATCATTTAATGTAGAAAAGGGGGTCAGAAATGAAGTTAGATGGCTGTGGCTCATTCTAAGTACAAGTCTTTGGCCAAGGGCTCAGTCTCTAAGGGGAAGTCTGTGTCCAGCTGTTGTTCTTGATTTTGTGTATTCATAAGACTATGATGACTCTATACTAGTGGTTCCCAACGTGGGGAATTGACTTTGACTTTTGGGAATTGAAGTCCAAAAACCAAAGGTTGGGAAACACAGTTCTATGCTCTGGTGTGAGTATCAGTTAGAACTCCTTAGCTTTATTATTTTCTGGTGTCAACTTTTGAATTGCCTAGACCAGGGGGCAGCAAACTTGGCTCTCCATGTGTTCTTGGACTTCAGTTCCCAAAACTCCAAGTCATTACACCTGCTGATCAGGACTTCTGGGAATTGAGGTCTAAGAACATCTGAAGAGCCACAAGAAACTTTTTTGCGGCTTTTGGAAACATTTGTCTTTTGTCCTTTTTTACCTTCCTTTATCCTTTCAATACAATATAAAAATATCTCCAAGCAACTGTCTGGAGTTTTGGCACAGAGGATTTGCAGTATAAAACTAGGTCTTGCCTTGACCAGCTGCTGTGATTTGTGTGTGTGTGTGTGTGTGTGTGTGTGTGTGTGTGTGTGTGTGTGTGTGTGTGTGTGTGTGTGTGTGTGTGTGTGTGTGTGTGTGTGTGTGTGTGTGTGTGTGTGTGTCAGTCAGTGTAGTTGCAGCTCTGTCTTGCAAAGTACCCGTATTGGTTCTAAAATGCCTACCCTTTTAGAGTTTTGTTAAACTCCCTGAAAGCATTGTCAAGTCTTGGTAACTAGGATTTTGGGAGACCATCCGGATTGGTTTCATAGTCTTCTCTCCACCTACCTCTTTCATGAGTTCACCCACATCAGAACAATACAATGTGGATTTTAATGTGGATTTTAATCCACATTGTAAGCCGCCCAGAGTCGGGTACTCCCGATTGGGGCGGGGTAGTAAGTATAAATAAATAAATAAAAATAAACAAAAAGGTTAGCGAGGCTGAGCGGCTATAGAGATAACCCTCTAGAACCAGGTAACATCATATTACCAAAGTCTATATGTTTGTTAATCTATTCACTTCTATTGCATTAATAATTATTAAATTTGCCTTCCAACCAAGGTGGTTAACAGGAATGAAACCCGCTTAAAAACCAAAATCTTAATTGAAACATAGCATCAAAACAAGTAATATTTTTTTTTAAAAAAGTTTTTTTATTGCAACAATAAAAGAAAAAGACCACAGGCAACCAATGATTTCTTCCACTTCAGCTATAGAGGAACAGAAATACATTTCCAGTCACTGGCTGGAAGAGCCAGTGACTGGAAAGAGGACATGTAGAAAAGGACATTGATTCTTCCTATATAACACTGTTAATACTTATTTTATTTGAGTTCCCTGTTTTATTGAAAATGTCAAAGAACTGCAGGAAACTTACTGCCGCAATTCTCTCCTTCCTCTTTCCTTTTCTCAGCACTTGATGGTAATAGTTTTACACTGCATGGATATTGGTAGTTGTTTTAGATTTATTAGTGCTATTTTATATGTGCTTATTGTTAAGGGTTTTTTTTTTTTTTGCTAGAACATTGGCTGATATGGGAGATAGAACAGGAAAGTTAAATACAGTACTGTATGTGATTGCTCTTTCCTTTCAGAAACCTGCATTGAGTTTATGTAACAGTCTAAGAATTTGGCAAGCTCACTCAGGTTGTGTTTTCATTCTCGAAGGGCATTTTGATAACATCAGAGACCAAATAGATATGCTTACACTTACTTGTGTAGGACTTTTTTTTAACTTTAATATTTTCTATATACAGTATTGAGACAGAAGTTTAGAGCAAGTCTGGTTTAACCTCATGCCATGTTTTGCTCCTCTGACCCCCCTACCACATTTTCCTAATTTAAATTTCTTTCCTTGGAGACTTTTTATCATCATTCCTTTCTTCTGAATTAATCAAGCTGGTCTGAGAACCAGTTAAACAGAATGAAATTTACCTTCTACTTCATGTTCTGAACAGGAAGAGCGTTGAAATTGTGATATCACACTGGCCATCAATTCCATGATCAAAAATGTTTTCCCCCCAGTTGGACTTGAAATGTTTGGCTATACAGTAATACCTCGGATAAATTTTACCTCGGATAACGCTAAAATCGCATAACGTTAAGTAATCTGGGGAGGAGAATTTGATCGAATAACGTTAAGGTCCTATGGGATGGATCGGATAACAACCGCTAAAGCCTGTGCGGTTACAATGTATCTCTATGGAGCTTTAACGTTATCCGATCCATCCCATAGGATTTTAACATGCATCGAATAACACTAAAAATCGGATAACACCAAGGCTTGCGGAACCAAGTCTTAGCGTTATCTGAGGTATTACTGTAATTGGGTTGCACCCTGTCTTAATTTTTTTATTCAAGCCAGTGTGACTAACCTTGACTACATTGTACCCATCAGTTGCTAACACAGAAACCTCATTTTTCAAAGAAAGCTCTGATTTAGTGACAGCAGATACTATGGCTAAATTTACATCTGCTGGCTTCTGTCTTTTTTCCATTCTCTCTTTCTGCCACAAGCTTTGCATGTTCAGGCTACCACTCCTTGAAAGTCGAGTTTTACAGAGGATGGTTCTGAACAGGCCTGCGTTTGAATGAAGGGTGACTCCGTTTATATTAAGAAAATAGCAGGCAACTGCTTCTTCTTGGTATGGTGTGCTTCTCTGCATGGGGTTGCCCTCTCAGCGTGTGCCTGTATCTGTGCAAGCTATAATGAGACATGGCTCGGTCTGTTTTGTTTATGAGTTAGGTCAGCCCTTACGAGCTGGGGGAAGCTGAGGGAGAGAGAAAAATAACACTTGTCAGTTGTGAGTGGAATACTTTATTTAGCAGCCAGCTACCACTTTGCATTGAGAAGGGGGAAATGGTTGCAGTTGTCTTCCAGAACTGTAAAGCTTTCTGGTGTGGTTACAAATACTGTATAGAAGTGACCTGAAGAGTAAATCCAAGTGTGTAAACCAGGGGTGCTTAAACTATGGCCTGGGGGCTGGATGCGGGCCCCAATGCCTATTCATCAGGCCCACAAAGCTCTCGTTGCTCCTGAAAGTGGAAGTAAAACATGCCCAGGAGCGACGAGGACTACGTGGGCCGGATGAATTGGCGTTGGGGCCGCAACCGACCCCCAGACCATAGTGACCAGTTCCCTGATCCCTGTGACTAGCCCACAGCCTGAAAAGTTTGGGCATCCCTGGTGTAGACCTCCAGTTAAATACAACTATTTAAGTAGAGGGGCTGTGGTGGCTTAGTGATTAAGACACAACTTTATGTCTAGAAGGTTGGCAGGCGAGCAGTTCGAGACCCGAGTGTTGCATGATGGAGGGAGCTCCTGTCTCTATCTCAGCTCCTGCCAACCTAGCAGTTCAAAAGCAAGAAATTGCAAGTAGGTAAATAGGTACCACTTTGGTGGAAAGGTAAGCAGCATGCCTGCGCCATGACCACAGAAACATCTGCAGACACAGACAGCGCTGGCGCTTTGGCTATGAACAAAGATGAGCAACAAACTCTACAGTCAGATACGATTGGCTTTTGAGCAAAGGCAACCTTTACGTTAACATTTACTATTTAAGCAGAGGTGTCTTGTTAGGGCTGGAGGTGAGAGTATGATATAAATACTGTATATTTATATACAATTGGGCCTCTTCAACAGAGTGCATTTTTTTAAAAAAAGTGGTTGTATTGATTGATCTTTGGTTATCATGTATTGCAGACTGTTTCAGCTTTCCCCAGCAAGGCGTTTTTCAGATATTCCCACCTATCTCATTTTATCCTTGGGGGGTTGGACTGATGGAACATGTAGTTCAATGTTTCTGGTGACCAGATTGAGATTGGTGTGTGTGTGTGTGTGTGTGTGTGTGTGTGTGTGTGTGTGTGTGTGTGTGTGTGTGTGTGTGTGTGTGTGTGTGTGTGTGTGTGTGTGTGTGTGTGTGTGTTTGTCCATACAATTCATGTTGTAATCCTTGATACAAGCAATTGTTTCCTCAAAAGTGAAGCAAAGCAAAACCATCCAACCAACCCAACAAAAACATGGTCTGTATTAGGTAGGAGGAAATGATTCATGTTTTATATTCTCTCTCATTTGCTTTGGCTGACTTTTGATTAAATTCTGTACTTCTCACTCCTCCCTGTTCTGATTTCCAGACTGCTTGAATTCCAAGACAAGAACCATGAGTTATTTCTAGTGATACAGAAATGCTGCTGTCAACATTTTTTCTGATTGTACACAATGACTGTGAGGCTGCAAGGAATGCATTCCTATAGCAATAGAATATCTGGAATTGCCCAGTTCAGAGTGTAACTTACTGGCAGACTCCAGCTGGGATCAGATTCTGGGGGGAAAGTCTGGATTAATTCCTCAGTCTGAGAGCTTTCCTGGTGGTGCATGGTGGTTAAGATGACTATGCCATCTGATTGCCTGAACCTTCCATAACTAAGCTGGCTCTTTCCATTATTTCATCTGCCCAATGGAATGTGGTCTTCCCATCCATTTTGTTGTTGTTGTTCAGTCGCACAGTCGATTCCGACCCTTTGTGACCCCATGGACCATTGCCCTCCTGGCACCCCTTTCCTCCACCATCCTCTTCAACCCGCCCAGCTCTGTGCCCATTGCGTCTACAATACCATCTAGCCATCCATAGTTCTCAAATAAGGCTGAAGATTTCTACTCATCAATTTTTTTCTGGCCCTGAACATCTTTAAATCAAGTGTAGGATGTTGTAGTCCTCCAGGTGTTCTTGGTCTCCAGGTCTTGTCAGGCTCCAGGTTGATGATTAAGGATGGTAGGAGCTATAATCCAGCAACATCTGGAAGACTGAAGTTTCCCCATCTCTCTCCTCCTTAAAGATCTCTGACTTGCAATGATAACTTCAGTAATTCCATGTTGCTCTCTTCATAGTTCTCTGTCCAGCCTGCCTTCTGAAGGTCTCTTGAAAACTATCACTGAAATTACCATATTTACCAGTGTATAAGATGCACACATCCCCTCTTAAAATTCACTGGAAAAATTGAGTGCATCTTGTGTGCTGACAAATACAGTATTCACTGTACAGTAAAACCTCATATAACACTAAAACCTGGTTCCACAAGTCTTCGTGTTATATGATTTTTCGTGTTATCTGATCCTCTATGGGATCCATAGAGATACATTGTAACCACACAGGCTTTCGCGGTTGTTATCTGAAGCATCCCATAGGATCTTAATGTTATCTGATGCAATTCTTCCCCCCAGATTCCTTGATGTTATGCGATTTTCGTGTTATTCGATACTAATGTTATATGAGGTATTACTGTATATAGTAGCCTCTAGTGGGCTTATTTGGTAGTAATGGGGTATGTCTTATACTCCAATGCATCTTACGCGTTGGCAAATATGGAATCTACAGTATGCAGCTTTGGGAGCACCCCTTTTCAAAAGACAGCAGATAAGCTTGTGTGGTTTGAGACAATGGACACATATAGTCAGAATTCTTATGTTTGTTTTATGTGAAACCCATAAATTACCACATACAGAAACTAGGTAAAATTCTTGTCTTTCCTATCTATGTAGGATGTCAAGATTATTAGGCATTTTATAAGCAATGGCTCTGTGCCTTGCATGTTTTGTTTTGAGACCATAAAGCCAAAATTGAAATACAGTACTGTAAATGTATTGGTTTTTATTTAATGTTTTACATTTTGCATTTTATGGAGTGTGTGTGTGTGAGTGAGAGAGAGAGAGAGAGAGAGAGAGAGAGAGAGAGAGAGAGAGAGTGTGTGTGTGAGTGTGTGTGTGTGTGTGTGTGTGTGTGTGTGAGAGAGAGAGAGAGAGAGAGAGAGAGAGAGAGAGAGAATCTCTTCTGTTGTGCTTTGTGTTACAGACAGTGGCTCTTGATAGAAGATTGTAAATTCATGTACAGTAAAACCCCTACTTATGTAAAAAGCCCATTCCATAGGCTTTTGCTAAAATCAATTTTTATGTAACTCAAAGCAAATCCATAGGAAAAATTATTTTTTAACTAACTCAAAGCAAACCCATAGGAAAAATGCATTTTTTTCATGTAACTCGAAGCAAACCCATAGTAAATTGTGTTACATAAATTGGGACATTTATGTAAATCAGGACATGGTTTTAGCACTAAATCATTATGTAAGTTGAATTTTATGTAACTCGAGGCATATGTAGGTTGGGGTTTTACAGTACTGTACTGCGGTTTTCAAAGTGGCTCATTGAAATATATTGAGAATAGGAGCTACAATGCCAAGGAAGGAATAGAAAAAGCAAGTTATCTTATGGCTGTGTTTCACATTTCAGTTTAAAAATTTGTAGTATTTTTCCACTTGAAGAGCTCACCTCTGAGTTGTTCATTTATTTGTATATGTGTATGTGTATGTGTATGTGTATGTGTATGTGTATGTGTGAGAGTATCAATATATCTTACCCAAAGTGTCAAAATAGGTTTGGCTTTTTTTTTTTGTTTATTCTTATTTTTCAAGGTTTTTATCCTCTCCCCTGGCCATTTTAGAAGATGCTTCTAGAATGGCCAGTGTAATGGCAGGATACTGTTTGAAGAACAGGGCAATCAACAAAGAGAAGAACAGGTCTGAATTTCAGTAAAAGAAGTCTGTTTTCTTAGTTTGAAGCAAATGTTTGTCTCCGAGAATCTGGCACAACATTATCAGTTGTACTGCCTACTTCAGGAACCAGCTTGCTTCCAATACATCCTTCTACATGTGGGAATCAACAGACTAGAGCATGATCAACAATCAATATTAGGTGTTCTTATTACTTTGAAATAGACCATGTAGAGAAGAAGTCAATGGGGTTTTTTTTTTAGGACTGAGCCCCTCTTTTATAAATGTCATGCTGATTTGATCTGTTCCCTCCTTGCTTTTCCACACCGGTTAGAATCCTGCTTTACGACTTCCAGATTATTGGACAGATAACAATGTGATAGTATGAGCCACATATTTGGTGAACATGTGAAATCAAGAGTAGAGCATTTAAAAAAATCTGGTGGCTCTTAATCCTCTTCCCTGGATTAATATAACACTTGAAACTATTTTAGACTGGAAGCCAGAATAATTTGTGCAGTTGGGGGCCTCTCCATTACAGCCCTGTTCATTTTTGCCTATCAGTGTCTGCAGACTTTATAGGATGGCTGTGCTCCTGCTTCATCACTGAAACATCTGTGTTAACTCATAAGGCTCTCAGGACTTTGGACTGTGTAAAGCAGAAATTAACTGAAACAAAATCTGCTTAACCAGGGACCCTTTCCCCTTAGTCGGCTCCTTTTGTGTAAATCAGGCTGGATTATAGATAGTCATACAAACAAACAATGTTCTAGATGCCTTTCCCCCTGCAGCATTCTTTGATTGTATTTGTGAGTGTCAGGGTGATGAAAAGGATATGTTTACGATCAGCTCAGAAGAAAAAAGATGGGGAGGCAGAGCTATGGAAAATGGGTGTGAGATTGCAGACCTGTTTGGCAGTGTAATAATTCATTCAGTGTGTTATAAAGTGGTTTAGACATCATAGTTTATGTATCATTGGGATACCCAGTGTGGTATAGTGGAAAGAGTGACATACTAGGGCAGTGATGGCGAACCTTGGCACTCCAGGTATTCTTGAACTTCAGTTCCCAGAAGCCCTGATCAGCAGGAGTGCCGACTTGGGCTTCTGGTAATTGAAGTCCAAGAACACCTGGAGTGCCAAGGTATGCCATCACTGGACTAGGATTTAGGAAGCCTGGGTTCAAACCATCATGCACCCATGGAAACTCACTGGAAGAGTGGAACTGGTAAAAGCACTCCTGAAATAGCTTGGCCAACAACAAAGCCAAGAAAGTGGTTTCAGTTGGCAGTCCAGGGTTTAATCAGGACACAAAAGAAGAAGAAGAAGACCTGTGTGTGATCAAAATTATTGCAGAGAATGAAATACTTCTTAGATTAGTGACCATGTGACCTCTGGACTTCATCTCATATTTGGGGCTTCCTTGGTGGCATTAAACAAACGCACAGGAACAGTCTCTCGAGGACTTTTAATTAGCCTCCTGCTCAATATTGTTCAATATACAATTAGAATTAGCATGGAAGTAAAATATGACCGCAGTGCAGTAAGCCCCCCCCCCCCCCTCGTTACTGCACCCTGCAGTCCATAAATAATGTTTAGGAACAGGCAAGAGACTTCCTTAGCAGAAGTATTTTTGCTCAGAGCAAATCCACCAACTATTTGTTTCTGCTACAAGGAAAAGTCAATCTGCTGTAAACTTTTGACAATATGTTCTGTATAATTTAAAGCACTAGTGGAAGCTTTCAGATATCATAGCTCCTCTTGAGACTTTCTGCATCACCTTGGGCATATCATTTAACCCAGCTTTTGTTTGCTGCAAATTGAGAAATACACAAGCATTCAGAATATGTTCACCATCAGAAAACTCCTGTGCTGAGGCTGTGGTTCTTAGGAAACGACTAGTGTTGCAGTGATGGTGTGAAGATATAGACTTGTAGCATCAGCTTCCTGCTAAGGTAGTACTGTTCTCTGAGGACCACTATGTTCAAACTGAGTCATGGGCTGATAGTTGTCCGGCTATTTTTACAAAATATAATCCAGAAGATGTCTGGATGCCTTTTTATACCCTCCAGTAAAATGTCTTGCTTGAAGGTGTTCACTGAACAAGAAATAACATTAAAGGAGGATATGGCTGAGGAACTCGACCTCCCTTATATAACTTGGAGGACCTTGAATAGGTTGAGGGTTGGAGTCCCTAAATGCAAGACCAACATGCCAAGTGGGGGCTGCTGGCAGATACCAACACACTGTGTCAATGTGGAGAGATACAGAATATAGCTCATTTACTAGTCTTCTGGCTACTACTAGAAACATGTACTGACGAGGATTTAATTTTGGCTATCGATAAAGCCAAGAAGGTGGCTTCATTTTGGCTGTTAAATATCTGACCTGGAAATGAAAGAAGAATCTAAGGGACTCAATGTGGTGAATGTGTCCACAGGATTTTTCCCCCCTGAGGGAGGGGAGAAAAGTGGGGTGGTGGCATGTTAATACATAGCTTATACCTCTACAGTAGAGTACATTTGCTTATCTGTCTTTAAACCATAAATTTAGGATTCTAGGATGGGAGAAACACAAGCATTTCACTGTCCACGATGACATGACTCCTGCCCCTTCCATTTTTATCTTTAAAGCAACCCTGCAACTCAGAGCTAACTAACTGTTCCAAGTTCACCTAGTGAATTTCATGATCAGTGGGAGATTGGAAACTCTCAACATAGTGCTTCTATGCTAATGTGATTCTCAGGATAGAGGTGGCAACTATAGCTCTCTGGATGTTTTGGGCCACAGCTGCCACAACCAGCATTCCCAGGGTTTTGGGGTAGAGAACCACGGTTACCCACTCCTGTTATTAAAAGTTATATTACATTGACATATTGCTTGTGGGCATATGTACAACTGCTGTGTGAAACAGAAGACTAGATCATATGAATGTTTGACTTTACTATAACAATGGCTCTTTTCACATTCTTGAAAAGAATTGACAGGATAACAGAGAAGAAGAACATGTACAGAAGAGAGATTTGAAATAATTCTTGGTCACAATGGTTGGGCAGCAAGGAATGGATGTGGTTATTGCTGAGCTTATTCTGTTTTAGTTCCAAGTGTTGTAAGCTTCCAAAGATAATTGTTAAAGTTTCCTATAACTTTTGTTTATTTGTTTGGTTCCCTCAAACCAACCCCCCCCCCCTTTGCATTCATCAGTTCAGTCTTGTGCCTTACATCTGCTGGCACAGCGTTGAGGCATTGATTCTACCTGAGCTCTGATGAGAGTTTGTTGCCAACTGAATCCCTAATCACACTTCCACTGGCAGCCAAGTCCTGCCTTGCCTCTGCCTCCTGGGACAACACGAAGCATCCAATTCATTAGGTCTGCTCCATTTCTGACAGGTGTTTATGTGTGAAATTGCAATGAAAAGTGCAGTGTTGGGTGACTGTTTTTTGTTCCCTTCCTGGGTTTTGCATTGTTGAAAAGTTTAGGAAATGAAATACAAGAGATTGGAAGAAATGTGAGAGACATGTAAGAGTTTAGCCATGTGGATGAAGGGAAGCAACGCCAGGTTTAAAATGTTCTGAGAGCAAACAGAAACTAACTAAACAACTGGATTGGTTCAGATCTGTGTGAAGCATGAGACTGAAAAAAATGTTGGAAGAGAAGTAATTATTAGAAAGAGATGTCTTTTCTTACACCTCTGATGGAACCTGACTGATTAAGGAAGGTGTGCAGAATGACTCATTCCGGTTTTTAAAGAAAAAGAATATATTAATGAAGATTTCATTCAAAGCTTTCTAGCCTGCACATTTCTATTTAATTGACTGCAATCAAACACCCAACATTTTAAATTAGTAACGCTGATGGACACCATAGTATTTCTGGTGTGAGGAATGTAAGGGGAAAGTAAATCCTAAATTACTCAAAAGCTAATTCTAGAGCATATCATTGAACTGTGAGCCTGACTGGCCCTCCTTTGGGAATGCCAAAATGATACCCCCATTTCAATTACTGTACTCCTCTTCCCGGTGGTAATGTATGGTTGTGAGAGCTGGACCATAAGGAAAGCTGAGCGCAGAAGAATAGATGCCTTTGAAATATGGTGTTGGAGGAGATGCTTGAGAGTCCCCTGGACAGCAAGGAGAACAAATATGTCAATCTTAGAAGAAATCAAACCTGACTGCTCCTTAGAAGGTCAAATAGTGAAGGTGAAGCTAAAGTACTTTGGACATCAAAGGAGAAGAGAGGATTTGCTTGAGAAAGCCTTGATGCTGGGAAGGGTGGAGGGCAAAAGAAGAAGGGGACGGCCCAGAATGAAATGGCTAGATGGTATTGTAGACACAATGGGCAAAGAGCTGAGCGAGTTGAGGACGATGGTGGAGGACAGAAGTGCCTGGCGGACAGTGGTCCATGGGGTCGCAAAGGTTCGGAATCGACTGTGCGACTAAACAACAAAACAAACTCCTCTTCTTGATTTTGAAGATTTGGAGAGCTTTCATTCATAGGGTTACCATAAATTGGAGATGACTTGACGGCCTGTAAGTACAACTTCTTCTACATGCAAGAGATGTTTAAGGAACACCCATAATCTAGCCCCCAAAATGCATATGTCATTCAGGAAACATCTCTAACTGGCATTACTGCTGTGTTTATACATTTAGCACTGTCATGGGGTCAGCCAATTTCCCTTCTAAACCAGAGTGCTGATGTCCTTCTCATTCTAACATAACTCAGTTTAAGTGTGAATCTTGATAGATACTCTGATGGGTATTTTGAGCATTTCCAGACAGGCAGCCCTAACATTTAAAAGAATAATTTGGTGTGTAGCAGAGGAAAGACAGATTTCAAACTTATGGGATCCATTCTACATTTACAAAGTCCAGCTGGAGCAGTGTAATGTTTAAGAAAGCAGAAACAGTAACTATCTACCCTCTCCTGTTATGAAGTTGATGCTGTTTTAGTTGCCATGGCTTTCTCCACTGGAGTCCCAAGAGTTGTAGTATGGTGATTTTTTAAAAAATTCTTTTCTGAGAGCTCTACTTCAGGAATAGTTACAGCAGCACTCTAGAGGTGGAGTATCAAACTGTGTGCCTTTCCCTCCCATTTTCTTCTCACTTTGAGTCTTGGGATTTTGTTTTCCATACCCAAAAAATTGTGCCTTACATGAAGTATTTTATAGTTTTATATGTTAGATAGCAATTGCATTTATATAGCGCCCTATATATGGGTTCACTAGGTAATTAGCATTTTGCCCCCAACATGCTAGGTACTCATTTTATCGATCTCAGGAGGATGCAAGGTCAACCTCAAGATTGAACTTACAATGTCAGCAGTTTTGGCTGCAGTACAGCAGTTTAATCACTGTGTCACCAAGGCGCTTATTTATCCATCATTCTTGTGTTGTGTGCTATTCTGGGTCTCTTTGGGAAGAAAAAACAGGATATAGATCAGGGGATATAGATCAGGGCCAATCATGTGGTTCAGGAAGCCGGTCACTAAGGCCCCGGGGCCAGGTGCGGCCCCCGATGCCAATTCATCCGGCCCGCGAAGCCCTCGTTGCTCCTGGAAGTGGTAGTAAAACGCACCCGTATGGGCATGTTTTACTTCCACGTCCAGGAGTGACGAGGGCTTTGTGGGCCGGATGAATTGGCGTTGGGGGCCACACTCGGCCCCCGGGTCTTAGTTTGGGCACCACTGATATAAATGAAAAATAGTGAATAATATAAATAAAATAAACAAGTCAGTATACTCTTTTGAAGCTGGGGCTTAGTTAGAACTTGTTGAAAACCTCTTCAGCTGTGATGGCTGAATGCTGCAGAATGGGATTTGTAGTTTGTAAAGCCCTCACTCACCTGTATTTCCTGGGATTCCATAGTGTGAAGACATACTTAAAATTGGTAGATATCCCACTGTTATAACTACACACACTTGTGAGTGTGTGAAGAAATGGTTTGAATAATTATTTACCTGGTGTACAGCTATATTACTTTATGAATGCAATTCAAGTGAAGTGTGACTTCACTCCTCTTCCAATATGTCTTGAACCCTTATCTACTTTCATTGTTATAGACGTTTGGACACAGTAAGTGATAGTTATAATTAACTGGGCTGCAGTGGCTCAGTGGTTAAGAAGCTTGCCTTGCTAGCTGGAAGACCGGCAAGTTGGCAGTTTGAGATCTGGGTACTGCATGGCAGATTGAGCACCCATCTCTGTCCCAGCTCCCAGCAACCTAGCAGATCAAAAGCAAGAAATTTCAAGTAGATAAATAGGGATCACTTAAGTAAGAAAAGATCTTGGGCACATGGAAGGAGCCTCATTCAGGCATCCCCTGAGTGGATTTTCTCCAGAAAAAATTCTTTCAACACAGAATAATTTCTGACATGAATTATTATTATTATTATTATTATTATTATTATTATTATTATTATTATTATTATTATTATTATTATTATTATTATTATTATTATTATTATTATTATTATTATTATTATTGGTTTCCTGTGGCCAGATGGGGAATGGTGGGAATTTGTGTCTTATATGTGAAAATAACTTTGCTGGCTATACCTTGGTTTGAGCTGAGGGATAGGATACTTACTCATTTCCTCTGATCATCTTAAGCTGCCTGAACATGATGTTCTCTGGGAGTTATCTTTAAACCACTTTGAACTTCCTTTAATGGAAGTCTGTAAGTGGCAGTGATTCAGAATCCTCTGGCTGAAATCTTGAACGGGAGGATGAAATCTCTTTATTGGTAGCATCACTTCCAGTGGTAAGCCACTTGCAGCTGTTAAGTGCTAACTTGAATTCAGAGGGAAGCAAAATCTAACCTCACTTCCTATAGTGGAGGAAAGTGACATCGACTTAAATGGCTATTAATAGGAGACTGTCCCGCTGTTTTGTCCTTGGGGCTGAAGAACCAGTTTCAACTTTTTTGTACTTAGAGTTGGAAAACATAAGTTAGGATGAAAAAAATAGACACAGCATCAGGTATCAGTATTGCAAAGCTACAATTACAACTGATTTCTTTATTATTCATAGATGCTTTGGATATTTTACAATTTACTGTATTTGCTGGTGTATAAGACTCACTCCCCCCCCCTTAAAATACACTGGAAAAATAGAGTGTGTCTTGTACTTTATACAGTATAGTGGCCTATAGTGGGCTATTTTGGTAATAACAGGGTGCATCTTATACTCTGATGCGTCTTATATGCTGGCAAATACGGTAAATCCTGCCTTTTCTCTTTGGTGCTCACAACAGTCCTGAGGGGTAGGTCATGCCGAGAGGTTTGAGTACTAGTGCCCTGACTTCTATTATCTTTAAAAAATGCCTTCTGTGGTCTACTAATTACCAATTGTGTGAGAAATAGCATTGCATAGTTATTAGAGACCAGGGCTAATACTATGGAAGTTAAATCCCTGCAGGATAATGTCTTGGCATCATTCCTTTTAAACTTTTACACCAATGATCAAACAGCCAGATACCTAAACAACTGAGCCGTAGTGCTGTGATACAAAGAAATAAAGAAAAATTCCAAGTTATTCATGAGATTCATTTGGGGACTTTGGCCCAGTCACTTGAACCAACCTGATCTGTTTTGTAGGTTAGCTGTAAGTAATAAGAAGCCAAGGGGGAGAAAAGTCATACCTTCTATTTTGAGTTCCTAGTAAAGGTAAAGGTTTCCCTTGCTCGATAGTCAGTTGTATCCGACTCTAGGGTTCAGTGCTCATCTCTGTTTCAAAGCCGAAGAACCAGCGCTGTCTGCTTCTGCAGATGTTTCATGCATGACTAGGCACCGGAGTGCACGGAACGCTGTTACCTTCTCACCAAAGTGGTCCCTATTTATCTACTTGCAATTTCTAGCTTTCGAACTGCTAGGTTGGCAGGAGTTGGGACAAAGACGGAACTCATTCCGTCCTGCAGTACTCGGGAATTGAACTGCTGACCTTCCACCTCCCAGTCAGCGTCTTAGCCACTTGAGCCATTGCAGTCTTGAAGTCCTAGTAGGAAGATATAAATGGGCTACAGTATGAACTTCCTAGTAGAAGCCTTTGTTGTAATTGCATTTGATCTACTACAGGGAAATCAAATACTTTTCTATGTAGGGTGAATGAAGGGTGTTTTTCCCCCTCCAAAGAAGTAGTTAGCATCATTAGAATACAATAAAAAGATCCGGAATGTTAATTATAGATGTTGAATAAAGCAAAGCAAACCCGGTTTACCATTGTCCATTGTTTAGCTTGGCAAGAGCGCATTCAAAAGTGTGCGGCCAGAGAGAATTCTAGTCATAGTCATTCTAGCTGCAGAATTCTAATTATAATAATTAAGTGCAATCAGGACATTGTGATTAAAGCAGAATCAGTAACACACTGGACATTTTTAACCCAGGTATATTTTTCTAAATTTTGCATGAAACCTGTTAAAATTTTAGAAGCCAATTAAAATTTGCCACCTGTCATTACATGTTTCATACTTCTTTGGAGAGTTCCATGTTGATGCTTGTAATTTAAGTAGCTCAGAATTTCTTTCGTAATCATATTCGTCTGACCCCAGAGGAGCTGTGATTCACACGTGCACACCAGAGACATATAAACTGTATGGTTTAGAAACATGCTGAGAAACCTAAACGCTTCAATTTCTTTGGGAAATGGGTTCTCATTGTCAGTACAGTTCTATTAACCTGAGAAAAGATTTACATACCTTTTTGGGCTCTAACTCCCAATACTTACAAATAGCATGGCTACCAAGAAAATAGAATAAAACCATTTCTGCATGCATTGCAGGGCGGCATATAAATATGACCAATAATAATAATAATAATAATAATAATAATAATAATAATAATAATAATAATAATAATAATAATAATAATAATAATAATAATAAACAACTTCTTTAAGGAGTTCACATGGGTACTTATGCCTACAAACATGGAATGTGGAGAAATTTTGCTGCATTACTCTGAGACCTGCTATCTCGATATGTGAGACACTGTGAGCAGGGTGGCATACAGATGTGATTAATATAAATAAATAAATAAATAAATAAATAAATAAATAAATAAATAAATAAATAAATGTGAAGACAGCTTTGTCAAGTGTTCTTTACCACCATGAGCTTTCTCAACTCTAACATGACAATGAGATGAGTGAACAGGAGAGGGGATTCCACTGGGTATTACGCAACCCTTGTGCACCCTTCTGAGCAAAACCAGTGTCTTTTCCCTTTATCAAGCATTGGAAGGGTCTCATAGGTGAGAAAAGATACGAGCAACCCATCTGATGCTTATAAATTTTCAAAGTGCATGGAACAAGTTACCATCTACTACAGCAGTGATGGCAAATCTTGGCACTCCAGGTGTTCTTGGACTTCAATTTCCAGAAACACTGATCAGCAGGAGTGCTGACTTCGGCTTTTGGTACTTGAAGTCCAAGAACACCTGCAATACCAATGCACTACAGCATTGCACTACAGATTAGCTACGTAATTTGCACAAAAATTGTTCTTGTCAGTGTGAAAATTCTAACTGAGCCCAGGAGAAAATAACCCACTGTTTGACAGTTGAGGAGGAGGAAAATGTTGTAGCTTCTTGTTCATATGTGAAAGATTGCAACAATTGAGGGTTTTCACCCATGACATATGTTTACATTCGTATTTATTCTGCAGAGGATATAAATGGTTTTTAAATTTTCATTAGGCTTATTTTGTGCTGACATTTTTGCTTATACTTTATATATTAGAATAAAATGACCCACACACGATGATCTCGGAGCCATCTCCAATGGCACATATGAAATGAGACATGTAGGATTTAACATAGTATTGGTCACTTCATGGGAAGCTGGGATCCACCTTAAATAAATTCATGCCAGTGGAATTTTTCCTGATTGCCTCGGAGGGCAAAGGCAACCCAGAACAAGCTCACCTCCAAGACCAGGGCTCCTTGTGCCCTGGGGCAGGGAAAAATGTATACTCAGATCAAGTTGCAGATGACGACAATTTGCACAGTCGGTTCTGACCCTTTGCGACCCCATGGACCCTCACACACCATACACCTCTATCCTCCACCATCCCTCTCAACCCGCCCAACTCTGTGCCCATTGGATCAACAATACCATCTAGCCATCTCATTTTTTACCACCCCCTTCTTTTGCTCTCAACCTTCCCCAGCATCAAGGCGTTCTCAAGTGAATCCTCTCTTCTCATTTGATGACCAAAGTACTTTAGCTTCATCTTTACTATTTGACCTTCTAAGAAGCAGTCAAGGCTGATTTCTTCTGAGATCGACCTGTTTGTTCTCCTCGCTGTCCAGGGTACCCTCAAAACTCTCCTCCAACACCACATCTCAAAGGTGTCTATTCTTCTGCGCTCAGCTTTTCTTATGGTCCAACTCTCACAGCCATACATTATAACCAGGAATACCATTGCTTTGATGATGGGGACTTTTGTTTGCAATGTGATGTCTCTACTTTTAACTATGTTCCCCAGATTTGTCATAGCTTGCCTCCCAAGAATTAGTTGCCTTTTTATTTCATGATTGCAGTCACCATCTGCAGTTGATCTTGGATCCTAAGAATGTAAAGTCTGTCACAGCTTCTACCTCTTCCACATCTGTTTTCCAGGTGCTGATAAGACCTGTTGCATTTATCTTTGTTTTCTTGATGTTGAGTCTCAAGCCAGCTTTTGCACTCTCTTCTTTCAACTTAAGCAGGGGTTTCTTTAGGTCTTCCTCACTTTCTGCTATTAGGGTAGTATCATCTACATAGCTTGAATTGCTGATGTTTCTCCCAGCAATTTTGATTCAAACTTGTGATTCTTCCATCCCTTCATTGCGCATTATGTGCTCTGTATATAAGTTAAATAAGTAAGGTGACAAAATGCAGCCTTGTCTTACTCCTTTTCCTATTCCAAACCACTCCGACGAAAATATTAGAATATAAAAGGTATATACAGTACTGTATAGTACTGTGCAAAAGACTTAGGCTACCCAGCTGGTTTGGAGAAAATTTAATGAGTGACTAGGAGGGGGGCATAATTCAGACACCCAAACTTTACCAAACTTGGCTGGGTTGAGAGGAAGGTCAGCAAAAGACTCCAATTTTTGTCTGTCTAGGTCAGTGTTTTCCAACCTTTGTTCTTGGACTTCAATTCCCAGAATCCTAAGTCAATACATTGGCTGATTAATGCTTTTACTGATCAGCCAGTGTACTGACTTAGGCTTCTGGGAATTGAAGTCCAAGAACCAAAGGTTGGGAAACACTGGTCTAGACCAGGGATCAGCAAACTTGGCTCTCCAGATGTTCTTGGACTTCAATTCCCAGAAGTCCTGATCAGCAGGCATACTGACTTGGGCTTCTGGTAATTGAAGTCCAAGAACACCTGGAGAGCCAAGTTTGCAGATCCCTGGTCTAGACCACTGATGGTGAACCTTGGCACTCCAGGTATTCTTCGACTTCAATTACCAGAAGCCCAAATGAGCACTCCTGCTGATCAGGATTTCTGGAAATTGAAGTCCAAGAACACCTGGAGTGCCTAGGTTCACCATCACTGGTCTAGGACGTGGTTCAAGGGCTGGGTTATGCCCTACCAAATCACTAATTGACTTCCCCTCAAGTCAGTACTCTTGCACAGTGCTGTATATTCTAGGCACCAGCCTGAGCAATTTGATTGTAGAATGTTATCCCTTTTTTAAAAACTGTGTCTTTTCTTGTGTTAAGCTAATCTAAAAACCCAGATGTTTAAAAAGCGTGCATTTTATCGACCTTAAAGCTATCATTAAAATATTGACAGGACCTGCTGCTCGACCTCGTTGTTACCTTGTGTTTCCCCATCTGTTACTCTACTGCAGTCTTCCCAATTTGCAGTGCCTTAAAATAAAGATTACCAGTCCATTGCACAAATCATAATGTTTGAATAGTTTGTTGTTGTTTAGTCACACAGTCGATTCCAACCCTTTGAGACCCTATGGACTATTGCCCGCCAGGCACCTCTGTCCTCCACCATCTTCCTCAGCCCGCCCAGCTCTATGGCCATTGCATCTACAATACCATCTAGCCTTATTTTGCCCTCCACCTTTCCCAGCATCAAGGCTTTCTCAAGTGAATCCTCTCTTCTCATTCGGTGTCCAAAGTACTTTAGCTTCATCTTTACTATTTGACCGTCTAAAGAGCAGTTACTAAGGAAGAGTTACTCATGTGCTTTTTATACATTACAGAGGGTGTTTTGTGAATGTGCGCATGGTTTAATTCAGGAGTTCGCAACCTTTTAAAGCAGGGGACCAGGCCATGCTCCCTCAGACAGCTTCGGGCGCTGGATGGCCATTTTGCCCTTCCTCCAGCACATGGCACTTCCTGGTGTGGTGGAGGGGGGGCTGTTTCCACATGAAATGGTGCTGTGGGCTACATCCGACCACGGGCCACAGGTTGAGAATCCTTGGTTTAATCCTTGGTCTTTGCTGAGGTTACAATGCACAAGTTAGCTTGTCTTGCTGAACTGAGACAGTCTTTAGTCTTCCTCATAAAAGATTCCAATTCGTTGAGGAGATAATCACTTACAGGAGTCATTTTTAAAACATTTCATAATTTGTATGTGTTCTTTGGAAGGAATCTCAGACAAGAACAAAAGCATTATAAAAGTAACAACTTTAATAAAGAAGAGAAAACTGTTTTGGCACCTTGAAGGTTAACTGCTATATTTTAAATGTGAGCTTTCATGGATCAAGTCCACCTCCTCTATCCTAAAACTCACTTTAAAATATAGGAGTTAATCTTTAAGATGCCACAACATTTTTGTATTCTTTAATGTTTTTATTTTGTTTTCACTTTTGTTTTTATTTTCTTCTTGACTGGACAGACTAACACATCTACCATTTAAAAAAACTATAGAAGGTTTCTGAGGCTCTGGTACACTTCAGTTTGACCAAGGAATGGAACTTGAGAAGAGTTTATTCTTTTCTGTGTTGATAAAGGAATAAATGAGATTTGATAGAGATGATCAGCTGTGATTAAGTGGCTGCTATTATCTCGTGGGGTGAAAAGTCATAGAAGACTTAACCAGCTCTCCATCCCAAACACAGGGAACAACTAACATAGAGAGTTACCTCCACCCCTCGTTAAGTATTCATTCCATAGGAATACATTTAGTACATTGAATATGTTCTCAGGAATACACTGTTATCCATGATCGTGTATTTTTAAGTGGGGGGAAATGTATAGGTTTTTATTTATTTTTATAATAATAATCATGTGTCATCAAATCAATTCTGACTTATGATGACCCTTTTCAGGGTTTTCTAGGTATAGGAGACGCCGATGTGTTTTAGCATTTTCTTTTGGAGGCACCCTGGGATTGTGCAGTTTGCCTAAGGGTATCAAGGTAAAGGTCTCTCTTGATGGAAAGCCAGTCCTGTCCAACTAGGGGATGGTGCTCATCTCCCTTTATAGCCAAGGAGCCAGCGCTGTTTTCATCTGCAGACATTTCCAGTCTGACAGGCATGACTAGTCTCTGGAGCACACGGAACGCTGTTGCCTTTCCCACCCAAGAGATACCTGTTTATCTACTTGCAATTTCTTGCTTTCAAACTGCTAGAAAAGTAAATAAGGCTCAGTTGGAAACACTCTTGACAAAGCATGTACACCAGGGGTTCCCAACCTCCAGTCCGCAGGCTGGATCCGGCCCACAGTGCCAAATCATCCATTCCCCTGACTGCTCCTGGAAGTGGAAGTAAAACGTGCCCATGCATGTGCAAAATGCTGCTGTAAATGACCCATAGTTGTCGTGGGGTGGGGCAGCTTTTTGCGCATGCGCAGGTCAATTTTACTTCTGCTTCCAGGTGAGAGGAACCACGTGACTGGCCTGCTCAACCACATGACAGACCCATGGCTCAAAAAGGTTGGGAACCCCTGACTTACACCTTCCCTTTGCCCCTGAAATTAAAAGTTATCCCAGCGAGTTCAAATCCAAAGCTACAGTAGTGAGTGTCTTTGCATAATCCTGCCCATATGTTAGTGATGAAAGTAGTATATGGTTGCTTTCCCTCCCTCTCTTTAAGTCATTTGCTCTCTTCTCCCACCAGCATTAACCATAGTTTTGTCTTATATGTGCATTAATAAGGTGGAACTGAAGCCATGGTTTGAAGTTACTCCTCATATCAGTTTGGACCAGAGTAACTGCTTTCTGACGAACTCACAGATCTCTGTTTCATTTGTCCCTCTACTAGGAAGGATCCCAAAACAAGAACATAACCATTTGAATAAATTTTATGTAATAAAACATAAGGTACAGTGCTTGACTTAAATCAGCAAGTATTAAAGCTCATGGTTTCCCCTCTTGAAATTCAATATTTCCCTGAATGCCAATATTTGCTGGTTGTGGGTTTGTGTCTTAGAACATAATATAATCACATGTTCTAAATCACATGCTTCACGGCGTCTCTTAATAGGAGCTTTTTTTTAAACTGTTCTCACATAGAAAGACCTTTGTACTTCCCTTGGTACAGTTAATAAACGTTATGTGTTATGGATAGATAACTTATCTTACCATCTCTCTTCTGTTCCAATACATGGATTTTATTCCAAATTCACATTTTTCTTGTCATTCAAACAAAAAATGGAGGAATAAAATGCAGTCGAATGAAATCAATGTATTAATGTTAGGCAGCATACATGGGTAGTAATCTTTTAATCTTTAAAAGCCTTAAGCTGAAGAACCTTGCTGGGGTCTCAGCACTGAGACCCTATGAGTAAATTTCCTCCAGACTCTAATCCAGAACTAGCAGATCTTGTCGGGATTGGTGCTGAATCAATCACAATCACATTTATATTCCACCCCATAGTGCTTAGTGCACTCTCTGGGCAGTTCACAAGGTAATTAGCATTTTGCCCCCAACATGCTGGGTACTCATTTTACTGACCTAGAAAGGATGAAAGGCTGAGTCTGCCTTGAGTCCTGGTTAGGATCAAACTCTCAACCTTTGGGCTGCAGGACAGCAGTTTAACCACTGTGCCACCAGGGCCCAGCCTGTTACCTTGCCTGTTCTGTTACTGATTCTCCAGAGCCGTTTGAGCAGATCAAGCATCAGAACTGTTCTGCCATAAAAATGAATCAGAAGGCATACTAAAAAGTACATGGAGATTTCTATAAGGTTTAGCCCTTGAGAAACACTGAGAATATTGTATTGGAAAACAAACTCTACCGGAAGGTCTTTGTTAGCCTGCTATTCTTGCATAAGAGGATTTCAAATGAAGAAGACTAGAGTATACTCTGGAATTTGACCACCTTAGAAGGTAGGTTCCGGTGACCATTCTTATGTCTGTATGTGGGGGTTGGAAAACTGCAGCCCTCCAGATGTTTTTGGGAGCACCTTCCAGTAGCATGAATACTATAATGTTTTCTTAGGACATTTCTGTATACCTGTCCTAAGGGAAGCTAGAAGCCAATTTGGTTTGGTCATCTCACCTTTCCATTGAGGCAGCAAGTAATCATGTATTGCCAATAGATTGTGGCAACTGACACCTTTTCTTTTACAGATGAGTAAATCATTATGTGCTTAACAAATGATGGGATACTTTGACTATATTAGCAATCTAGAATCACAGTTTATTACTTTAAGCACAGAATTCTCCACTCACCAAAATTCACACTCCACTTCAATCCTGCATGCAAGCAGGCAAATGCCATCTGAGAGCTTATGCTGTTTGCATATTGACTTAGTGGTTGCTTGAGTAACTTAGGTCATGGTGGTGTTGCCCCGTTGCAGACATTTAGCAGCTGAGCATGAAAGGAAATTGTTTTTCCCTTCTGCCTGTGTAGCCTATGTGTGATTTTTTTTACTCCCTCCCCCCAAACAAACACTGTCTTCCTTCAAATTTCATGTGAAGTTGGCTAGCATTTTATTTTTCTGTGATATCTATAAAGCTAACTTGGCAAAGCTAATCAAAGCTGAAAGTCAGGAAAAAGAGCTGATCCAATATATCGAAAGTTCACCAGGCCTGTTCTTCCCTAACCCAGTGCCCTACAAATGTTCTGCTATCACTCCCATAATCCCCAGCAAACATGGCCATTAGTTCTGGTTGGGGATCATGGGAATTGCTGTCCTATAACAATGGGAGGGCAGCAGGTTTGGGACAGTTGCATGACCGTTTAAGCTGTTTTGGCTTCAGTCTATTTGCATAAAGGGCAGTATTTTATAGATGGTTTAATCTATATTAGGGCTACTGGGCTAGTTTACATTTTAATTCTTAACTCAAATAAACTGATTTATTATTCCAGGTGAGTTGCATGCTTAACTATTCAAATTATGTGCAAGATTTTGAGCCAAAAATGGTGTAGAACTGGTTCAGTAGTATAGTAAACTTGGTGTTTGGACTGTGGAAATAGAGGAAGTATATCTTTCATTCAGGATTATAGGCAGAAATGGTTCACATCACCTTTGCAAGTATGGAAAGATGGCATGAAATTGACTTTAAGAACTCTCTGCTATTGCAGAACATCATTACATCTTCTTTTCTGAGCAACAGAGTTTCTTTGGTAAGACGCCTGTGCTGAAATTTCTTTTTAGCTTTATGTCATTCATTCATCTTGCTTTTCAGGAGCAAAGATTTTTGTAGATGCTGGTAGTCAGCTGCAGTAGTGTTCAAAGAAAACAAAAAGATCTAATCTAAAGTTTGCTGCTTTGTTAGTAGCATGAATTAAAGCAAACTAATACATCTCATATCTGTGCGTGTGTGGGATTATTTACCTATTGGAAAATATGCATATTTAAAATATACATATTTTCACATAGGTAAGCAATCTACTGATTGCTCATCTACCAGAGTGTATTGGTTACTAGCAATATTCAGCTTTGAATTGCCCTGGAAGAAGTTGTGCAACTCTCTGTGTGCCCCCTGGTGTTTGGATTTGGCACACAGAAGATGTTTCTAAGACATCATGGCACTTCAGAATCTAAAAGTAAAGAAAAAGAAGAAACAACTTTCTAATATCAGCTTGTCCATCTTCCCCAGTATTGCATATGCAGGCTGGCAGCAGCTCCCCAGAATCATAGACGGAAGTGGTTCCATATAACTAGTTATGAGTTTGAATCCCTGCTCAGTCTTGGAAGATTGCTGAAGCTGTGGAACTAGTAAAACTACCCCTTTGATGTCTTATTTATCTTTAAATCCACATTAGGGTTGCTTTGTGTTCTTTCTGACTTGAAGGCATGTAACAACAAGGTACATTCAGAAGCCTATGTTACTTATTTAGTTTATTTCTTTTTAAAATTTTCATTTATATTCTGCTTTCCTCCCAAGGTAGGTGCCAAAATTTAGCTTTAAAATGATGAAAGAAACAAATGTATCTTAAAACACATAAATTTACAATATAAAAATGCAATTAAATGCATTGTTAAAAGATGATCTGTTTGAAACAATTTAATGTTCGAAAGTGCATCAGAAAAGGGAAGAGAAGAAGGCGGCATCCTCAGTTAACGTCTCAGTTCTCTGTGAGCCATTCAGTTGCCAGAGGCATGTTTGAAGGGAAAGTTGTTTGTACCAACTCATGTTGGTGCTTCTGGAGTGGAAAGATCAGCTGACAGGTGCTGTCTTTGCCCAGGGGACGCCCCTGGCAGTAGCAGTGAAGACTCAAAGCATCTACATCAAATGCGCATCTGTTCTTTGGCTGCCATCCCACGCCTCCCAGATTGAAAGGTAAGAAAAGTTTTTTGAGGACATCATGACGGAACAACAGAGAATGGCAGGATTAGAACATGGAAAGAACTATCCACTGCTTAAAATGGGTGGAACCTCTGGAAAGTCTAGTCCCTGGCCACATATAGAAGTGAGTTACTTGGAAATCACTTATTAGGCTTAAGACTGAAGGTGGAAGAGCAAAAATTGGGGTTTTGCGCTAACATAGTTCTTAGCAAATGCAGAAGAGAATAGGCAACTTCATATCCTGTATGACTCTCAACATGTATCATGGAAGAATTGAAGTTGGTTGTCCTAGATGCAGTGATGCTGTCCTTTAATGAACTAAAAGTATCTGATATAGTTATTAAATGTACTATGGTGATTCTAAAATGAGCACAGAAAAAAGAGAAAGGTCCTTGGCTACTGGCAAAAGAAGAACAAAGGAGTTGAATCAGCCTAACCTTTTCTAAAAGGGATTTCTGTTGCGTGGAAGCAGCCTCCAACAAGAATAGAATTTTCATAGAGTTCTGGTAGTATATTTATGTGGGCCCACCCCCATAAATGTTCATAAAATATATATTATCATTGTTGCTATCACCATGGAAGAACTACATCAGCCGCTCACTAAGGAATCTGAAAAATATTTCATTGTTTTGTATTTGGGAAATGTCATTCCAGTGTATCCCATAAAGGAGTGATGGCAAACCTATGACACACGTGCCAGAGGTGGCACTCTGAGCACTCTACACAGTCACCCCAGCACAGAGTTCACCCCACCCCTCTGCCCAGCAGCCAATAAGAGCGCTTCCTCCCTCTCCCCAACACAGAGTTTACCCTGCCCTTCTGCCCAGCAGCCCAATGGGAGCGTTTACGTTCTCCCTTGTTGCTGAGTTGGCACTGTGCAATAAATAAGTGCTTTTTGGGTTGCAGCTTGGGCACTTGGTCTCTAAAAGGTTCACCAACACTGCTATAGAGCCTACTTATGATCAAAGGGAAGTAAACTAACTCAGGATGATGTAATGATTACAGTAGTGTCGGGGCTATAATAGAGGCTCCACAGTAATTTTTTCCATGGGTGTTGCCATATCCTCTTTCAATTTTGGATGGGAAGATAGAAGGTGTGGTGAGTGGAAGGATGGGCAGCATTAGCTATATCATTATTATGAAAGGAATCTGGAGTTCTGTTAGCCTGGCTAATGGAATACATAAATTTTGTATTCAAAAATTCAGTGTCATTATTAGTTTTTTGTGTTGTTGTCAAGACTGCTGGTCTTTGTTTGCTCTAAACTTATCTAGAGCCCCCCATTTATTCTGAATCTTTGTTCTTAGCCAATTTTCTTTCCTGGTCGCTGTCCATGCTGGCTGTGCTATTCTGGAAATTGGTGTCCTCCACCAAAAAAGCCCAGTTGTTGATGTTCTCCTGTCATGATATATTGATCTCAGATCTCTCTGCTTTGTCTTGCAGAAGCCACAAGTTCACTTTCAAAGACTTGGTTAGGCCCTGCAACTGAGCCAGTCAGAATTCAGATGATCATGAGAATGGAAGTCATGAAGATAGGTGGCCTTCAATAGTTAGCCCTATCTTCACTGAAAGACCATTGGCAATTATTCCTTGGGCATGTTGAGAACTATATGGGCCTTGTACTATGTTTATTTCAGTGGGGTGGGAGGTGGTATTTTGCAAATGAAATGAAACTTGCAGTCTTAATTATACTAGATGTATGGGGACCTCCCGATTTTATACACCTCCTTGTGACCACGTTTTACCAATTTTCAGAGCTGAGAGTATGGAGGAGTTTGGAAAGGGTTAAGTGATGACTTTCCCGCCCAGGCTCCCTCAACTCTTGCATTGTGTCATGCCAGTATCATCCAGGATTTACTGTAGCCAAGCAAACAGAGACTGTTCTACATTTTACCGCAGCATAATAAAGGAAGTCAGCCCCTGTGCTTATTTCCCACTGTTTACAAAATGGGGCCACTAACCTTCCCCCTCCTCTCCCGCCTTGCAGAGAATGTTTTGGAGAATTAATGAGGTAGAATTTGTGAAGCATTCTGTAGGATCAGCTGTAATTATAAACAGCTTCATCCTTTCCTTGTCTTGGTTCCCATGCCTGTCTGCTTATCATCTTAAAAGGTTGTCCCTTAAGCAAGATGGCTACCTCTCTAGCTGGAGATGTTCAGAGATGCCAATTCTAATTGAAGCCCTTTGCTTGAAATGTGAGTTGCTTGGTTTAAACAACAACAACCGTACAGCAACATGTTTGATAATGTGTCATCATTCAGATTGCTTTGACACACGTACTTGATGCTTCAGCATTTGGCTGCCTCTGTTGTGTTCTTGTCTTGGAAACCCTTCTTGGTCTTAAGTAACATGCAAAGTTTTCTTCTTTACATAAGGAATCATGAACATTTAAATTTGAAAAACATGAGAACAACCTGGAATTGTTAGATCTGGTGTTCTGGCCTAAATGGATATATGTCAGTCTCTGAGGACCTTCACTGAGGTTGTTTAAATCTTAAAATGATGGTGCTTGGAAGTGTACCATCTGTGTTGAGGAGAGGATTTGAAAGTGAGGGAGAAGGATTTGAAGTGTCCTGTGTGCTGAGTTGAATCTTTTCCATTTTTTCAGCTTTGGGCTAACAAGGAATTAGTTTTAAAAGAGCCTCTCCCATAAACAGATGCAGTGTGGTAAACTTACAATTGGCTCTGTTGCTAGTTGCGTGGCTTTGTACTATCTGTGTGCATTCCCTTCAGTGGGAATTCAGCTTTCTTTCATTTGGCAAAGATGGTTCTTTTATTTTGCTGTAGTGCATGTTTATTCCTTTCATCAGTAGCTCTTTCCAATTCTTTTTTAACATACACCTGTTTTCTCTGTTCTGCTGGAAAGGCTTTGACATAATCTGGTTTTCTCCATCCACCTTGAGTCTGTAACAAAATTTATATTTTGTTGGTTAACCAAAATTTCACACTAATTAAAGCCCCCTTTAGTATATAGCTGCTACTTTGAACAAAAGAGTTCATTTAGTGTGTTAGAAGATAGTCCCAGTATAATATTGAGATTAATCTGAATGCTGAAAAATATGTTGCTTGAATCCTGTTGGTAATTTACACAGACCAGAGCTAAATTACATAACTCATCATAGTGAACTGCTGCTAACCAACAAGTCATTGCTTGCATTACTAGGTGCAATTCAGAGCATGTTTTGCAAATTGACTAGCACCTCATTAATTAGTATCAATTCACTGTGTTGAGTTACAAAGTTTAATTTAGGCATGTGTACTTTTAATTTATAATGCACATTTATATCTGTTTCCTCCCTCCTTTAATTGTAAGTGAGAAGAAATGACAGTGGCTGTGTTTGATGCTAAGAGAAGTTTATATTTTCCCTCTGCAGTCAGTAATACACCTCCTCGTTCCTGTCACCCTCTGTTGAAAAATAGAGCCTAACAAAAAAAGGTCTCATTGGCATTATAGTAGATCAATATTTGGCCATATTATTGAAAGGAAACAGAGGCAGAAAGGGGAGGGTACTAACCTTAAGGCCCACTTGCAGAATTTATGACTGTAGCTGTATTTGAGCCAAACACTTCATGCTGTTACACTACACTAAATTCTCCACACCATCATTTTATTTTGGAGTGACTGTAGCGACTGAACATGTAAAGGGAAGTGACTCCACCAAAGCATTCTTCACTCCTCCACGTACTTCCATCATGATTGATCATGAGCTGTACTTGGGCCATGTTTATTTGGAAATACAAAGCTTGAGGGTGCTATTTTCCTGGAAGATGTGTTGCTCATTTTCTTTGTGATAGAGTTTCCAATATGAATGAAGACATTGAGCCTAAATTCCTCTAAAAAAGGGCCTCTGAGTCTTGGGTCTCCAGATGTTCTTGGACTAAAACTCCCAGAAGCCTTCACCATAGGTTGTGCTGGCCAAGATTTTTGAAAGGTGTAGTTCAGAAACATCTGGGTACCAAGGATTAGGAGCCACTGTTCTATCTCATGACATGTAAAGGCAGTGGGAAGGCAGTGGGGAATAGGAGAACACTGCAGGTCATAGAAACATAGGAAACTAGCTTGTACTGAGTAAAATCTTGCTTTATTTAAATCAGCAGTTCCCAACTTTTTTTGGCCATGCCCCACCTAAGCATCCCTAAAATCCTAATGCCACTCACCCCACCCCGTGACATATAATTCTTATTATTCAAAAAGCAAACTTCTATTCACGAGGAGGAAGCCTAAAAGGCATTCACTTAGTCTAAACATTCTCAAATTGCCCCACTTAAAAATCATATCCCCCCTTGAAGGGTACCCCATGTTGGGAACCACGAATTTAGACTAAAATTGTCAACTTGGCTTGTAACATTTCTTCAGGGTTTCAGGTCTTTTCACGACTCTCTGAAGATGTTGTGGATTTATTCTTGGGAAAACATGTGCTTTATCGTTGAGCTATGGCTTTTGTTCAATCAAAGAAGACTATTGTCTCATCTTGCAGAGGTCTCCCTGCTGCTGCCACTACCACCACAACCACTACGTTTTCTAAGAAATTGGAGGTTGCCGAAAAGGTCATTGAGATTCTGAAAAGGCTTTTTTCTTTTCTTTTTTTCTTTTTGGTCAGACTTCTAAATTACTGGAAAGAAAAATGTCTGGTAGTTTGAAGTAGGAAGTGGCTCTCAAATTACTTTTGGAAACATAATCTCCTAATGGGAAGCCATTGATGAATATACCCCCATTCATAAAGCATATTAAGAGCATAGAAATAATATGCTGACTTCTACAGAAGTACTTCATTTTTTTTCTGTGGAGAGGTGTGCATGACACAGCGAGAAAGTGTGTAATATTTTCATTATGTCATGAATTCCTTATGACCTCAAGGGATAATTGATTGAGTTTTGCAACATCGTGTCAAGAGCCTCTGAGAATAGCATGGCTTATAGATGGCTTTAGAGCAGTGTTTCCCAATATGGGCCCCATGCCCCACAGGGGGACTTCAGTTCCCAGAAGCCTAAGTCATTACATTGGCAGATCAGTTCTTTGGGGAATTAACTTCGGCTTCTGGGAATCAAAGTCCAAAAACCAAAGGTTGGGAAACACTGCTTTAGAGAGCCTTAGTCTGATCATGTAAACAAGTCTTAGATGAGATCAGTCTAGGACAGTGGTGGCGAACCTATGGCACGTGTGCCAGAGGTGGCACTCGGAGACCTCTCTGTGGGCACCCGTGTAGTCACCCCAGCACATAATTTGCCCTGCTCCTCTGTCCAGCAGCCCAGTGGGAGCACTTGCTCCCTTCCCCTAGCACAGAGTTTGCACCATCCATCTGCCCAGCAGCCCAATGGGAACATTTCCTTCCTCCCCTGCTCCTGTGTTGGCACTTTGAGATAAGTAAGTGGGTTTTGGGTTGCAGTTTGGGCACTCAAGTCTTCAAAAGGTTCACCATCACTGGTCTAGGATGCAAGGACTGGACTCTAGTGATACATCTCTTTTAGTTCTGGTTTTAAAATACCTCCAGAAGAATAGGAGATGTTTTACAACATGGCAGGTTTCCTCATAAACCAAAAAGGTGATTTCCTATGCCTTTTATCTCAGACTGGCTTTCGATTTTTCTCTTTTGTAAAGGAATCTCTTTAGAAAAATCCCTCATACCAAGCCTATTTTGTGCTCTTTCTGATTCTGATCTGCTTCTCACAAGGAGCTCAAGAACTGTGAGCTGAATCAAGAAAAGAATTCAGTAAGGTTCTTACTGAATTCTTAAGGGCACTAAGGCCATCATAAAGTATGTGCTTTACCGTGCATAGATACTTTGAGTCTCACACTTTTTGTTTATCTTCTGCCTGATGGCTGAACTGTGTCATATGCATGCCACTGGCCAAAATCCAGTTGCACGTGCCAGAGATCGTACCCTTAGAAATAACAGGACTTGCATTTACACAAGGTGGTGATGGGAGGAGTGTTGGCTTATTTTTATTATGCACATAAAAAATTCAGAGAATTCTTGCTGATGCATTAAATTGCTGGTAGTAGTACACCGCAAACAACAAGGCCAGTGGAGTTGATGGGATCCAAGTTGAACTGTTCAAAGCCCTACAAGATGATGGAATCAAATTATTGCATTCTATATGCCAGCAGATTTGGAAAACACAACAATGGCCACAGGATTGGAAAAGATCTGTATACGTTCCACTTCCCAAAAAGGGTAATGCCAAAGAATGTTCAAATTATCGAACAATTGCGCTCATCCCTCACGCTAGCAAGGTGATGCTCAAGATAATACAGGATAGACTGCAACAGTATGTGGAGAGAGAATTACCAGAAGTGCAGGCGGGTTTCAGAAGAGGCAGGGGGACTAGAGACCACATCGCCAACATAAGATGGATCATGGAAAAAACAAAGGAATACCAGAAACAAGTCTACTTCTGTTTCATTGATTACACTAAGGCTTTTGACTGTGTCGACCACAACAAAATGTGGCAAGTAATTAAAGAGATGGGAATTCCGGAACACCTTATAGGCCTCATGAGAAATCTGTACATGAATCAACAGGCAACAGTTAGGACAGAAAATGGAATGACTGAGTGGTTTGGAATAGGAAAAGGAGTAAGACAAGGCTGCATTTTGTCACCCTGCTTGTTCAACTTATACACAGAACACATAATGCGCAATGCAGAAATGGAGGAATCACAATTTGGGATCAAAATTGCTGGGAGAAACATCAACAACTTGAGATATGCAGATGATACCACCCTAATGGCGGAAAGTGAGGAGGACCTAAAGAAGCTCCTGATTAGGTTAAAAGAAGAGAGTGAAAAAGCTGGCTTGAGACTAAATATCAAGAAAACCAAGATCATGGCAACAGGCCCTATCAGTCCCTGGAAAATAGATGGGGAAGTAGTAGAGGCAGTTACAGACTTTACTTTCCTAGGATCAAAGCTCACTGCAGATGGTGATTGCAGCCATGAAATAAAAAGGCGACTGATTCTCGGGAGGCAAGCGATGAGAAACCTGGGGAGCATAGTGAAAAGTAGAGACATTAAATTGCAAACAAAGATTCGCATAGTCAGGGCAATGGTATTCCCTGTGGCAATGTATGGTTGTGAGAGCTGGACCATTAGGAAAGCGGAGCGCAGAAAAATAGACGCCTTTGAGATGTGGTGTTGGAGGAGAGTTTTGAGAGTACCCTGGACAGCGAGGAGAACAAATAGGTCAATCTTAGAAGAAATCAAACCTGACTGCTCCTTAGAAGGTCAAATAGTAAAGATGAAGCTAAGGTACTTTGGACATCAAATGAGAAGAGAGGACTCACTTGAGAAAGCCTTGATGCTGGGAAGGGTGGAGGGCAAAAGAAGAAGGGGACGGCCCAAGATGAGATGGCTGGATGGTATTGTGGAGATAATGGGCACAGAGCTGAGCGAGTTGAGGGGGATGGTGGAGGACAGGAGTGCCTGGAGGACAGTGGTCCATGGGGTCGCAGAGGGTCGGAATCGACTGTGCGACTGAACAACAAAACAAGTTTTAGTAGTTCATAGGTGGAGAACCTATGGCCCTCTCTTTTGGCACATATGCCATTGCTTTCTCCCTTTCCCCAGCACAGAGTTTGATCCACCTCTCTGCCCAGCAGTCCATTGGGAGTGCTTTCTCTCCCCCCCCCCCAGTACAGAGTTCAACTTGCCCCTCTGCCCAGCAGCCCAATGGGAGCACTTCCTATCTCCCCCAGCACAGAGTTCATCCCTCCCCTCTGCCCAGAAGCCCAATGAGAGCACCTTCTTCTTCCCACCAGCACAGCCCCCCCCCCCCCGGTTTGGGCACTCAGTCTCTAAAAGGTTCACCATCAATGTTCTAGAGAAATGGAATGGCTGGTTGCCTTACCAGAGCATCTTCGACCTCTGTATAGTCCTTCTTACCTGTTTACATGCTGATGGTGTAGGACGTTGCATGATTCTGCCATATTTCCAAAGGAGCCAACTAAATTTTGAAAGCATACAAAAAATTCCCCCAGGCAGCATGACATTCTAGAAGTTTTTGTAATTTCCCCCCATCGCCCAATTTCTATAATGGCCACATATGGGAATTTGCCAGGCAGGTGGGCTGTTGTTTGGTTTCTTGCCGAATTCTTATTTCTTTCTTTTTTTTAAAGCATTGCTATGTAGATCAAAGATTCAAAGTTGTAAAATATGGCTTATTGTACAGCTTAATCCACAACATTGTGGAGGTTTTAAATTCAACAAAAGTGTCTCATTTTCAGTAATCGAGCAGAGTTGTTGGGGGACTAGTGTTTGGGAAGAGGGGCTACAGCTAGTAGCTTGTTTAAAGGGGATGAGATTATTTTTCAATCTGATCTTGATGGTTTTATCTGAGGGAGCTCCCTCTGTTAATTATATCAAAACATGCCCAACAGAAAAAGTTTCTAAGCATCTCAAACTGTCAAATGCATACTTAGCTCTCTGTGGAAATTCTCTTTTAGCACATAGGAGCAGCTAGCAGTCCTCTCAATCCAGGCAAAGTATAGTAAAGAAGAGAGAGATGAGATGTCCATGCCTTTGAACTTTAATTGCTAAAAAGGCTTTGGAAGGCATTGATGTTACATAGCAACATGGACATGCAATTGACAAACCATGTTTTTCTCAGTAGCCATTGCAAAAAGGAATTTACAGCTGCCTTAGGAGGACCTTCCTAAAACTGAATAAAGAGTGGACTTATGCATTGTTACATCGGTGTGTCTTTTTCTCTAGTGGGCTCAAGGACTTCTCTTCTCTTCCTCACATAACAGCCTGGTGAGGTCAGGTTGAAAGAGTATGACTGACCCAGGTTACCCAATGAATTTCGTAGATAAGAGGGAGATTTGAATTCAGGCCTCTCTGTCCACGATTTAAAAATGACATGTTGGGTTGCATTAATCTCCAGCATTGTTTTGTTTTTAAAAGATTTGAAATTATTATTGCGTTTTACTGCCACAAGTGGTGATACATGCTAAATTGGGCGATATAAAAGTACTACAACTGACTGACTGACTGACTGACTGATGCCTTAGTGGCATGATGGTTAAAGTGTTGTACTGCAGCCAAAATGTTGTGAGTTTGATCCTGGCCAGAGATCAAGGTTAACTTAGCCATCCATCCTTCCGAGGTTGATAAAATGAGTACCCTGCATGTTGGGAGCCAAATGCTAATTACCTGTAAACCACCCAGAGAGTGCACTAAGTGCTATGGGGCAGTATGAAAGTGTTATTGCGAATGAATGAATGAATGGTTCAGAAATACTAATAATAATAACAACAGGAGTAGTGCTACTTAATATAATTAGTTTTAATAATAACTTACTAATAAGTATGGTAATACACAAATGCATGTAGGATAGTCTGTCAGTAGTTATTACCCATGATGCTGGATTGAAACTCCAGATTCAGAGGATTTTTATACTTCAAGTTTAGTCTCAATAGATGCATCAAACAGGAGAGAATAATTCTACCTTTGTTAAAGTATCTTGATGGCCACCATGTGAGATGAAAAACAGAACTAGAAAGTGGTGCTAGGCTGTACTCTGCTTTAATCTAAGGAGTCAGTTCTTCCACTGAATAACTGTAAAAATATTGTTAATCCATTTTGATGGAGTTGTGAATAAAAAGATTCTATATTTGTCTTGGTCAGGATTAGTCAACAAGGTTTGATTTGGTTATTTCAAGTACCGTAAATGTTTTAGAGATCCAGAGTTTCAGAGATTGAACATAAATGCCATTCCCTCCTGCTCCAGAGAATCCCTTGCAGTGATGCCAAAAATTGCAGGATTAGATGCTTTGAAAAGCCCAGATATAAGTTTGAATAGTTAATTATTATAGACAATTTCTCTCTTTTGAAACCATGTCTGTTGTTTATTGGAACAAGCTGAAAGCAAAGATGTTTGCATGTGGTTTTGCCTCTTACGTATTAGTTTACAGAACACTGTAGTATTTTGTTCTGTTCTGGGATCAAAGAGCATGCATCTTACTCCATATTAAGTTAAGTTAGAATAAAGTTAAATTGGAATAAATGCTACTCTTTAGTTGTGTTTTCATCAGTCCGTTACCTGACAGAATTGCTCTTATCCCAGAATATCCTTTAAATTCTTCCCTTGGCTTCCCTTGAGAGACAAAATACAGTATGAGTAATTAATTTTTTCAGTGTTTTTTTATCAGTCCATCTTTAACCTAAATTAATGTATACTGCTTAGTCTTACTGTCATTAATTTATGAGTTACATAAAGAATTACTTCTCAGTCCTCTTAAGTATCAAAATTTGTTCTTTTGTGTAGTCAGGCAAACCTGTCCATCTGACTTCAGGGGTTACTAATCCATATAAGAATACAGACTCAAAATTGCTTTATAGAAATTATTTTCCTGTTTAGTTCTTCTTTTGTCTTGGCAACTTACTTCTCAGAAATTAAGAATGGAGTAGTAGAGAGATCTAATTTACAGAAAACATCACACAAAGGTCTTTCTTATCCTTCTGCTTTTTCCATAATAACATTATGGAATCACATTAGCTATGACCTCAAGAAGATTTTCTTGCTTATTAAATAGAGAGAAATGTTCCTAATCCTAGGCTAATTAATCAGCATAATCGTGCCCCAGGGATACAAGCTAGTATGCTATCTATGAATTCACCCACTTCAATATCTGGTTGAATGAAAAGTTAGAGCAGGGGACTGAGAGGAAAGGAAGAACTTTTTTAAAAGGAGATTTGGGGTAGAGCAGTAGTTTCTAACATGGGGCACACACCCCACAGGGGGACTTCAGTTCCCAGAAGCCTAAGTTAGTGCATTGGCTGATCAGTGCTATGGGGAATTCTTAGGCTTCTGGGAATTGAAGTCCAAAAACCAAAGGTTGAGAATCACTGAGGTGGAGCAAAACCACATTAGCAGTTGATACTGAGACCTCCTCCCTTCTCTTAATCTCAGGTGATTGATCAAGGGGAAGAAAAGAATTACCTACTCTGGTTAGCTGTGCTGTGACGTCTTTCCCATTGAGCATGTCTGTCCATGCCAGCATAGATTTCACTGCCAATCTCCATGTAGGTGTATTAAAGCAGAAATTATCTACTGGAAAATGTTGGTCACCTTAGTATGTAGAAGACAGTCCTCATGGGCTCTAGTTCTGTAGCATTTTGGAATAAATCATATGCACAGATTGTCAGGAGACATATTGTTGACAAATGAGCAACTAGATGACAAAAAGGAGTGGGCCTTGAAAACACAGCCCAGGGATATCCCAGAGAGTTTTGAACATGCAGCTGATGGGTGCACTAAACAGGAAATGGAAGTTTGAATGAATTTGCGATCTGAAAAACACATGCAGTTATGAAATTCATTGTTGAAGGGACACAGTAAATGTGTGATATTGTTTCACCACAAACTCCATCCAGTTCTTATGTAGTGCAGGGGGAGAAGGTAGTCTTAATAGGTATAATTTGGTGGTAGTGTACTTTGAGAAGCTTGGTTTCTTCTTCAAACCCCCAAAATCTCACAGTCTCAGTTTATATGATACTGGACAAGTCTCAGTGTCCCATTTATGCTGTAGACCTTCTGTGACCTCATGTACCACCATAATGCCAGGCTCCTCTGTCACCTGCCTTTCTCCGTAGTACACCCAGATCTATGCCCACTGTGTCCCCAGTAGCATATTGGACACCTTCTGACCTGAGGAGCTCATTTTCCAGTGTCATATTGTTTAGCCTTTTGATACTGTCCATGGGGTTTTCTTAGCAAAGGTACTGGCGTGGGTTGCCAGTTCCTACACCAGTGTATTGTGTTTAGTCTGAGTTCTCCGCTATGACATGTTTGTCTTGGGTGGCCCTACACGGCATAGCCCATAGCTTCATCGAACCATGCAAGCCCCCTTGCCATGGCAAGGCAAAAATCCTTGAGGGAGGTCCCATTTACAGATGGTGGGTATTAGTAAGGTTGTGAAACTGAGCACACTAAAAGCAGCAAAGTATTTTGGCCATAATAAGTAGTCTAATCAAGGAGAATAAAAGCTCTGTGGCCCTTACACAAAATCTTAAAACAAAGATAGGCAACCACTTTAATAGACCACTGAAATCTCACCAACTGGCAGGCTTTCTTGTCCTTCCTTAGAATGGAACCTTACAGAGAAGTGGTGGTAAAGAAGAAAATGTGATGTTATACCTGATGAAGGACTCAAAAGCTTGGCTGTTGGTGAGATTTTAGTGGTCAGACAATGGTATCACCTATCCCTGTTTTGGAGAGATGGTGTGTATATCACACTTAACTCCAAAGGGATAAAATCACATTAAAAGGAAGTAATATATTCCTAGTCCTTGTCAGTCAACTCTTAGGCTCAGAGAAATAATGGCTAAATAGGCTTCCTAGATAAAATTTGTTGAGTAAATGGCATGAGAAAAAGAACAGTACAACTGACTTTACAAAAAGCGTTGCATTGCAGTATTTTTGTATACTTGTATCAGTAAAGTTGTGGCACTTGTCCCAGCTCCAGCCAACCTAGTACCTGTATTGTAGTTCGAAAGCAAGAAATTGCAAGTAGACAAATAGCAGAGGCGTAGCTACCGCCGTATCAGCCGTATCAATTATACGGGGCCCCTGGGCTACGGGGGCCCCCAACAGCAAAAAAAGAAAAAGAAAAGAAAAGAAAAGAAAAAGAGCAAAAATTTACTGCGCATGCGCAGAAACTCAATCTGACGCATTGCGCATGCGTCAGATTGAGTTTCTGCGCATGCGCACTTTATTGGAGCCATTTTTTGCTCCAATTTTAAAAAAATAAAATGTCGGAGTCGGAGCCGCAGCTTCTCAGAGCGGCTCCGATGGTGGCCCTCAGAGGAGGGCACCTCCCCTGGGGCCGCCCAGAGTCCCACGGGCAGGTTGAGGCCTGCCCGGGCTGTCCGCTGCTGCCGAACCCCCATGGCCTGGGGGCGCCGCCTGGCAGAGTGCGCCACCGCCTCCTCCGGAGGATGTGCTGCTGCTGCCCGCCCTTTGTCCGCAGCGGGTCCGGAGAAGCTCAGCCCACTCAGGAGCAGCGGCAGCGGGTGGGGAAGGCGGGAGCACGCCCGGCGGGTCGGGAGCGCGCACCTTGCCCCCTCCCCCTCCCCCGGCCGGCTGCCGGGCGGGCTCTCCGCCTTCTTCCCTGCCCGCTCCCACGCCTCCTGCCTCCCGGGAGCGCGGCTGCCTCGGAGCCCGGCGCCGTCGGAGGGCACCGCGGTCGGGCTCGGTGGGGCGGGAAGGCACGCCTCGGAGCCCGGGGCAGAGAGCGAGGATGGAGCCGGGAGGGTAAGTGAGGGTTTTGTGTTTCGGGTGGGTGGGTGGTTTATGTGTGTATCGGGTGGGTGGGTGGATTTTTATTAAATTTTTATTTTATTTATTTCTTTATTTTAATTATTTAAGTTATTTATGCGTTTGTGTTGTGGTTGTTTGGGTGGGTTGAGGTGTGTGTGTGTTTGTTTGTTTATTTTAATTCTATTCTGTTTTATTTATTTATTTATTTTTATTTTTGGCCCCGCCCACGACGTCATGACGTTGGCTCCCCCCATGACGTCATGATGTCATGATGTTAGCTCCGCCCCGCAAATAAAGGGCCCCCAAACAATTTTTATACGGGGCCCCGCCAAGGTAAGCTACGCTTCTGACAAATAGGTACTGCTTCAGTTGGAAAAGTAAATGTTTCATGTATTCTGGCGTCTAGTCATGTCTGCCACACGACAATGGAAATATCTGCAGATGCAGACAGCACTATCTCTTTGGCTGTAAACAAAGATGAGTATCGCCCTCTAGAGTCAGATACAACTGGCTTTTGAGCAAGGGAGATCTTTAGCTCTTTAGCTCTTTTATCTTTACCTCTTTTATCAATAAAGTGAGGTGCTGCCTGACTCTTGTGTGAACAGTTATGTAGTTCTTTCTCATCTAATTGGTGGCTTGCTTGAAGAAAAGGTGGTGACAGCTTTGTGGCAGACCACATGCTTCACATTCAGAATGTAAAAGGCTCAACCCCTGTTATCTCTGAGTAATGCTGGCTAATACTGGTACCTCTGCCTGAAACATGGAATGATGCTGCAAATCATTGTTGGCATTACTAGAGTAGATGGAGAGGTGATGTGGGTTCGGCTCAGTGTAAGGCAACTTCCTGATTCCTCATGAGAGAACCTCACACACATACACCCTTATTCTGACATTGTTCTGCATTTGCTGGGTGTGATGTGGTGCCACAGTTAGCCAAAGGTATAATGTTGGACATAAGGAGATGATTGATACACAAGGAGTGATATTGAGTCTACTCAGATACTGGTGGAAGTAGAGGTTGCCCTTTCAGTCAAGTTTAATCTACTTCAAGTGCGCAAAAAAGAAAGAAAGAAAAAGACCCTGTTCCCATGAAGTTGTATTTAGCACTTCATATTTTTGGCATTTCTTCCTCCCAAACTAGAAAGCTGAGCCTGGCTTTTGTTACTGGAGAAGCGAAGCAACTCCAGAGGTCTTGGTTGGATTATGATGTTGATTTCCTGCTTGCTGAGTAATGTATCTGTATGTGGTTTGCAGGATGTTTTGTCTCTGTGTGAAATGAGAGATGTTACAGACCTCGTTAACAAAGATTAGACAAAAAGGAAGCAAGGGAGGAGAGATGCTCATATGGGCGAGAGCCACATTGCTGAGAAACGCTGGAAAGTATGTTGAATCTTTGGGAATAATAAAAAAAAGTTGTTTGTAATAATGGAAGAAATTGTTTGACAAGAACCTACTTTGTGCAGTAGATTATGGTGTCTGGCTCCATGCCATCTTTGGCTGTTGTTGCAATTGTATGACTTGAAAAATGAGGACGGGGCACTGTAGGGAAACAAGACTGTTGAACTTAATAAATCAAGGAGATTCACTCAAATCCCATTCGACTTGACTCTCTGCCAGCCATACATATGCCTATACATCATGCATCTGGGCTTGGAGCTGACGTTTTAATGGTTTGATTAGTTTAGGAAGAATACTTCCATTGTGTGTGTCTGCAATTATATTAAGTACTGCGTGAAGCTGTTACATTACGATGAGCTTACATTACCTTTCTCTGTGTATACTACAGTCTGTGTCTCTATCCAAGATCCAGCCAGTAATCTGACCCAATCCTTTTAAAGAAGGAGCTGTTAAATTAATAAAGCTGTTAATCACATGACTGGGGGGAGGGGTATTTATGAGTGTGAAAATACTGAAATGTATGTTACAAATGTGCTTTGCAGCAAGTGAGGTTTTTAAAAGCTGATAAAAAAATCCCGAGAGCCAATTTTTCTTTATTTGCCCTGCATTACACAGCTGTTCTACGAAAACTCTACCATTCTGCCAAGATAACTGTGGTTTTTTTCTCACATGACACTGTGTGGAAAGGGTAAAGAATCTTAACTCATAATTTTTAACCTGCCAATTGCTTACTCTTGGTCCTACTAGCTGGATAATACTGGAGAATACTGGAAGCTGAAGTCTAAAACATCTGGAGGGTCAAAGATTCTTCATGCCTATGAAAAATCCCTATTTATTGCTTAATGAATGACCTGTATTGAACCTCTCCCTCCCCCCATCTAGGAGGATGTTGGATACCTCTGTTTCTAAACTAACCAGATTATTTTCTTGTTAATTTGAGGACATTCAGATTAGTTTATGCCCAAAATAAACAAATTTGGTCTTTCAGATCTTTTCAACCTCACCTCCCACAGTCCCCTCAATGCTATAGCTAGTGTTGATGGAGAGTTGTAAGGCAAAATTCTGGAAGTTCACACTAATACATGCCCAGCTTTATCTATGTTTTGTTCAAATCAGAATCCAACTGGTATATTTCCTTAGCTTGTTAAGAAACCTTAGTTTAAACTTTTCTGAATGTTCCTAAATGTAGCTATCTGACCTGACATTATTGATATCTGATCCTCCTCTGGTGCAAACTGAATTAAAGAAAAGGGGAGGGAAGGTACGTGTGTCTATGTTGAAGGCTCCTTACCATATAATTAAGTCTAAACTGTGGTCGGTGTTGTATACAAAATGTGCAGCAGAACAAGTGAGCAATATGTGACCATAGCCTTTTCAGTGTTGACATAATTACTGTAACACCAATGAGTGATCTTAGTACTGCATACATTTGAGTGGCCAGGCTGGGACAGATGTGACACAAAGAAGCCAGAACAGCAGGATTGTGTGTCACTGCAGTGTGCATGCAGCCACTGTGCCTTAGGCAACAGGCAGAAGCAGTATCTTTAATCTTCTGTGGTATTGGATGCTTAATCTCTCTTACATTTGCTCTATCTCATTTGCACATGCTTGCCTGCCAATGTACAGATAGGGGATTTGCTCAAATATTAATCATGCTTTGCTTGATGGTAGAGATTTCCCCAACTGGCAATTTGCCCTGGAAGTCTCCAGAATCTGACAAAAAAGAAATCAGTCTTTTGAAAGTCCATTCTCTCTTTTCCCCCTCCCTCTCTCCCCACTACTCCATCCTACCCATTGCTTTACACCAGAATTTCTCAACCTTTTTCAGTCGGGGGCCGGGTCATGCTCCCTCAGAAAGTTTCAGTGACCAGACAGCCATTTTGCCCTTCCTCCATCACGTAGTACTTCCTGGTGTGGTGGAGGCAGTGGGGGGCCACATGAAATGGCTTTGTGAGCCATATCCGACCCACAGGCTGCAAGTTGAGAATCCCTGCTTTACAAAAACAGCACTGAATTGTCCAACTTTTTACTTCAAGTAGGATTGTACCTGCTTTATTTTTAATTAAGTGAGTGGAAAAAAAGTTGTCATGATTATGCCCCAGAACTTTGTGAGATTTCTGATGTTTTTTTTCTAGGTGCTAATTAAGTTTCTAAAATGGAGATTGTATTAGGTTTGTCAAAAGCTGCTAAAATAACCTTGAAAATGGGTGATAATTTTCTTGTTCTCTTCCCCATACTTCCTGCAAAACACACACTGTTTCTCTCATGCTATGTGACAACATGGTACAGAAAGAAGAGTCATTCATCCCATATAGGGAGGAGGGAGGGTGACATGTCATCTAGCCAAAACTGGTGAGGAACAGTCTGTTCCTTTTTTATGACACTGAGGTAGACATAAGGCAAAGCATAGAGGCGGGGTTTTTTGTTTACTTTCCTTTAATTTTAAGTAATCAGATTGAGCCCTGATAACTAAGGGAGATAGCTCTGTAAGTAAATACAGTAGTACTGTATCATCATAACTCAGGTCTTCCTCCAACCTTGTTTTCTCACATAGTAATGTGTTCCTTCTTTTCTCCTTCCTTCCTTCCTTCAAATATGTGTAAACTATTTGAGTTTTTCAGAATAGTAGCCGTGTTAGTCTGTGGTTAGGCATATCAAAAAACAAAAACAAAAAAGTAATAAAACAAAAATACTGTAGCACTTTAAAGACTAACTGCTATATTTTTATTGTTAGCTTTCATGTATCAACTCCAGTTCTTCAAACAAGGGGTAAAACTTCCAGGCATGGTTTATATACACCAAATGCAGGGGTTAAAGGGAGAAGGGTTTGCTCAAGCAGAATGACAGACAAGCAAGCATAACAATACAGCTTTCTACAGCTATCAGTAACAATAGATTATTCAGATTAATTTTAAATGTCTCCCTTTCAATCTGAAAGGTGTGAAGTAAAGCCCTTTCTGGTTTCTGATTTAACCTCTCACTTTTTTACTGCCACCTGTAAACTACTTATAACTTATGATTTCAAAGTGGGTGTGTAGCAATCATGAAACATGCCATGCAAAACAATGCATACAAGCTGTATGCAATATTAAAAAACTTAATGTCCATAAGATATTATGTAAAATGTGCCAGTATGGTTTGCAAAATATATATTTTCAACATGCACCTAAAATAAGATCTGTTGAGGTGCATGTACCGGTAAGTAATCCTCATAGTGGATGGTGTGGTGAATGCTTGGGCATTAGATCTGAGAAGCAGATGGTCGCAACATCTTGTGGAAGTACCTCTTTAAAATAAAACCTTACTATGGTTGTGTACAGTTTTCGGACAAATGTGTGGGGCTGTATGAAAGTTTAAAATTGGATTATGGGAGTATGTGATCTAACAACAAGAATAAGAAAGTAGAGCAGAAATATTTGTGAGATTAAAGGGGGAAGGAAGGAAACTATTAGCTATTTTGAAAAACAGGCCAAATAGTGTGGTTTAGTATGCTAACTAATTTATAAACGAAGCATTTATATTAATAAAGCCATGAAGTAAATTTAGGTGTGATATGAAGATCTGCATACATTTCATTTTTGTCCAAAGTCCTCCCCGCCTCCCAAATAAACCTGGCAGACAACTCTTTTCCCCTCTTGGTTTCTAATTGTCCAGAAGCTTTACTCCATTGTCTTACTTTAGGATATTATTCCCTCTTAGCTTTATTCTACCAACTGAAGCATTGGGGACACTGAATAGTGGCCTATCTCACAGGGTCACTGTGTAGGTGTTACAAGATGTGAACTACTAGACCAGGGGTGCCCAAACTTTTCGGGCTGCTGGCTGGTCACGTGGTTCAGGGAGCCGGTCAGTGTGGCCTGTGGGCTGGATCCGGCCCCCACACTTATTCATGGCTTCATGGACTGGATGAATTGGTGTCGGGGGCCGCATCTGGACCCCGGACTGTAGTTTGGCCACCCCTGCACTAGACATATGAATTGCATATTAATGAATTTGATGATGGCTTTGAATGAGACAGTGTCATTGGTGAGACTTCTCCATCCATTTCTTGAAGCAGAGATTGGAGCCCAAAACGAACAAACTGTATTTTGTTTCCATAAAAGTGCTTACCTCAGAGCTATCTTGTGTGCAAATGGGCATTGTTCATCAGTCACACTAGTTGACGTATAGCAGCCAGTGCACATGAAGCTGCTTCTTTTTCCGGATAAAACGTTGAGATGTGTTACCTGTTGAAATATGAAACTAATTGGTATAAGCTTCCTAACACGAAAGAGAAGGCCTAGTTTGTAATGCTTGGTTTGTTCTATGTTCTTTGTTTCCTCGTGTCAGAGTATTTTAAAATACACCGAAATGGTTCTGGATCGGAATGATTGGCCAACTCTAGGTTGTTGCCCATGGGACATCCAGGCGTACTCACAGTGTTTTCCACTCTTCAGGGAGGCCCCATCTATCTTCCTCAGAGATTTAACTCTTATGTTGTAAATGAATCTTTCCTACCTGATGAATGCCTCCATCTCAATATGTACCTGCAGTGGTTAAACTGCTGTACTGCAGCCAAAACTGCTGACGTTGTGGGTCCGATCCTGACAGGGATAAAGACTGACTCAACCTTCTATCCTTCCAAATTTGGTAAAATGAGTACCTAGCATGTTGGGGGCAAAAATGCTAACTACCTGGTGAACTGCCCAGAGAGTGCACTAAGCACTATGGGGTGGTATATATGTGTACAGTAATTATTTTCTTACAAACCTTTACCTTTACCTTTAATTGCTTTCTTACAAAGTTCCATCCTTTTCCCACTTCTTGTGCTCCTGGGAAGGTATCGTCCTGGATGCACTCACTGATGTTATGCCTGACACCTTCTCAGCAGTACTTCTGTAAAGTAGGATTCAGAACTGTCAGGATGGTGTTTAGATGAAAGTTCAATGTCCGCCTGTGATATAGAGCACCTGCCCATAAGTTGTCTGTCTCTGTAGCACCAGTAGATCTTGGCTAATGATTCTAACCTCACATGCTTCCCTCTGCCTTCCATGCTCATTATTTTAGTATTCTTTTTGACAGGTGTGTGTTTTTTCCTTCATTGTTGTTGCAGTGCCTGAAAATAAATGAAAATCAATAGTCCCATATACTTCCCCTCCTTTTGTCAACAATACAACGGGAGTAGAAATAGCTTCTTTATTGTATAGTTGTGATTAAATTCTGTGGTGCTTAATTATCTCAAATACTGGAGGACCTGTCAAGAGACCCAGGTTGTACTGATCATGTGGATTTTCCATTCATGTCCAACTGGAAATCAAGTATTCAGAAACGCTCATGATATTAGATACCTCAGCAATAGGATTGCTTTTGAAATTCAGATTTTCAACTTGCTTTCATCACGGTGAGACCTGTCAGAGGCTGAAGAGCTGGTCCATTTCCCACCTCTCTGTGCATCCACCTTAAATTAATAAAAGCATACAATTGCAGAGAGATGAGTGGTATCATACCGAGGGCAATAATTTGGGTAAACATATTATTAATGCAGTTGCTCCTTAAAATCTTCTAAAACTGATTCAGCAACCTGTTTACATAATGTTTTTACAACTGTTATTTGAATTCTTTTTTTTTTTTACCACAAGAGTCCAATTTATCTCATCAGAATGATTGCAGGTACACCAGTGGCAATTTTTAGACAATTATTTTTCCTATATATTTTTAATCCATCCAGAAGTTGTCTGGCCAATTGATGCAATATTAGAACGAATAAAGGAAATTTTTAAATAAAAATACATAGTCATAATTATCAGCATAGAAATGTAAGATGAAGTATATAGGGTAGTCACTCCATCAGAATTTGTAAAAGTAAAGGTCCCCCTTGCTCAAAGCCAGTCATATCTGACGCTATGGTTCAGTGTTCATCTCTGTTTATAGCCAAAGAGCCAGCGCTGTCTGCATCTGCAGACATTTCTGTGGACATGTGGCAGGCATGCCTCAACGGCACGGAACACCTTCCCACCGAAGTGTTACCTAGTTATCTACTTGAAATTTCTTGCTTTTGAACTACAGTACAACAACAACAAAAACTCTTCTGTCTTGAAGTCTCCTAGCTAGCCTCATTCAGGGAAGGACTATCCAGAGGAAGGTCTGGGCATGTAAAGATTGAAAAAGATATTCCTTTAAGAAAGTCTGAGGTCAATGAACAGTTGCCATGTACCACCACGGCTTCACAGGACCCCAAAATTTGGGGGTGGGGTGAAAAATCAAAACTAAATGTCACTGGAAATCCACTACTGACTTCAATTTTGTGTGAATTTCATAATTGCAACATATACCATGCTTGCTGCTTCAGGAAGGGTGAATTGGCTTTCTTTTTCTAATTTTTTCCTTCTTTTTTGACAGGATATATATTCACACACACCCAACAGGGGTCATGTACGGTCCCCCTCAAAAACTTATACTGAAGGGCTGGAGCACACTTTGCTCACCCCTGCTTAATAACTTTGGTCAGATCTTTTTCAATCTCACTTTCAAAATCTTCCTCCATGCAGTCTGTCCAGATGTGCAAAAGACCAATCATCCACTTAGTAGAATACTGACCAGTGTATTATAGCCAATATTATATTGTTTTATAGTCTTTTATACATTTATAGTTATTTGTTATTATCTCTGTTGTTTTTTACCATCTGCACATGCTGTTGACATGTTTGTGAGCTGCTTTGAGCACTGTTAGTTAAAAATAGTATGCAAATAGATTGAAGACGTTGATGTTGATACAGATGCACATATCATATGTATGCACATCACTATGTGACACCCATACCACTAATCCAGTTCCGTGAGTCACTTTCTGGTCCTGCGCCCTTAGTAGGATATCCTGGCCAGACTTTCTAGTGCCCAGTAGACATTAAACTATGCTCAACCTATACTTACCATCTGTTTTATTTTGGTTTGCTATCTAGCATTACTGCCAGCAACTCAACGCTGAATGTCAGGTAGCAGTTAACTAACCTGACCACCCTGAGGACTAACGTCCTTGGGTGTCAAAGCCCATAGGGCAGGGTGATGGTCCCCAAGTGGATTAAATCCCACTTGAATCCAATTTGATAGAGGGCCGCAGCTCTATCAATACTGGCCTGGGGCTGACAAGGACTTTGCTTGCCACAAGGGCTCAGGACCAGAAAGTGACTCACAGAACTGTATCAGTGGTATTCGTGTTCTGTTGCAATGCAGAAGGCAGATGAAAGGCCATTGCATTATATTCTCAAGACAGTCATCATGAGTGATTGCCATGATGATTGCCAGTACTGTATTCGGAGTTGGATGCAGAAGAAGAACAAGAAGAAAAAGAAGAAGAAGAAGAAGAAGAAGATTTAACATGATGCAAATGTGAGACAGAGAGGGAGCTGTGCTATGGAGCGCCAAGCCATTGTCCCTTGTAGCTTAGTATTGTCTAGTGTAAATAGTGACAATGGCTGTGTAAATGCGCTAACTAGTACCCAGAATATGTAACAGATATAACAGTTGGTCACAGGCAGCTTGATTGAAAGCTTGTATCCTAAGGTTTGGCAGATAGCACTTGCAGAAAAGCTATCACACCATGACAGGCTAATGAGAAGAAAAGTTAAGTAGGATTTCTTTTCCGTCACTTGGTTTTCCATTTCTCTCATTTACTAACAAAGTCAGCACTTCTCCCACCTACTACCCATTCTTCTCTTTTGGAAAGCTTTCATCAAAGCAGCCTTGCTGTTTATTAGAATCATATAAGCATTATATGCTTATCTGCATTGTCATTCTGGAGATTAGGTGGATTTATAATTGGTACTACCATGCTTAAAATTTGCACATTATAACCTTTATGGTGTTTGCTTGTGTATGCTATAGATATATTCATAAGCATGTGATAACAGTCAGTACCCCTGCTTTTTTAAAAAAAAAAAATGGCATTGTTGCCTGTAATTGTGTTTAATGCGAGGCATTGTTAGTCTTTCAACCTAAATTTTGGAGCTGGTTTGGAAACCCTGGTTCAAGGGAAGCCATTTTTTCCCACTGAAAGCTCTGATTCTAAGGAATGGTGAATTTTCATGTGGGAAAGGAACTTTTGAGAAAAAAGAGAAGAGGTGAGCAGAGTCTGAGATTGGTGTGTTGACATTTATGTCTTACAGTTGCGTCATGCCTTTCTTCAGGGAGCTCAAGGGAGCCCATGTTCTCTCTCTTACTTTTATCATCACAGGGTAGTTTAGACTAACAGAGAGCCCTAAATTGTCCAGTACACCTTGTAGCTCTCAGAGTTGTAGCTATGTTAGTCTGTGCAGACATACTGGGCAAGAAACAAAAGTAAAAACAAAAAGGAGCAAAACATTATGACTAACTGTAGTATTTTATTGTGAGCTTTCAGGAATCAAGTCAATTTCCTTTTACGTTATATTTGTTTTTCCTTTTGTCTTTAAAGTTTCTGGATGTCCCAAGTGTTGAGCCAGTCATATCCTCTCTCATCTCTTAATTAGGCTCAACATTGGCTAAGTGTTGAGGAGAAACATATGGTCACCACTGCTAAGTACTCCGCTATAGGCCTATTTAGCCATTACACACAGACAGAACACTTCTGATGTTAGAAAGGTTTACATTTTTTGCAGTTGTTGTTCCTTTGAAGACTCAGCAGACATTGCTGGCTCTTTGGCTATAAACAGAGATGAGCACTGAACCCTAGAGTCAAGTAGTGCCCAAACTGCAGCCCGTGGGCCGGTCCAGCTCACGGCACCATTCCATCCGTCTCATGATGCTCTCACCGCTCCCAGTAGCAGAAGTAAAACATGCCCACGCATGCCCAAAAAGGTGCCATAAATTACCCGTGGGTGTCATAAATGTGTTTATGACAGCCACGGATCATTTATGGCAGCTTTTTGCCCATGTGCAGGTACATTTTCCACTTCTGGTAGGAGGAAACCACATGACCGGCCAGCTCTACCATGTTACCGTCCCGCGGCTCAAAAGTTTGGACACCCCTGACCTAAAAGGAAGCAGTTTTGATCTGTGAAAGCTCACATTAAAATATAGCAGTTAGTCTTCCAAATTGTCACAATATTTTTGACGCTTTATTTTTTTGTTTCACTTTGAGTCTGGTCTGAGAGGTGTATAAAATAATTTAAAACATAAGATTCTAAAAGATTTTAGACATGAGATCTATTGATTTTGGATCCCATGGAGATATGAAACCTACTGGACAGGGTTGGGCTAACACTGCCCGCCTAAATTACCCAGACAGTTGTTCTCATTATAAAGTGGAAAAAAGTTGAGCCATGTAGTTCACTATCAACTCATTGGAAGATATATGGGAGATAAATTTAATTAAAAATATAAATAAACATATAACTGTAAGTTTGCAAAATCAGAGCAGTCACTCTTGCAGGGATTTAGTGATCTGGCACTCTTGTTGAATATAGCAGCCTTCCATTCCTTCATTCAATTATTTGCTGCTGCTGCTTCAAGTGTCATATCCAATTCCAAATACTGGCTATCTTCCTAGTGATCAGCCATGAAGATTGTGCTGAAAATATAATGCTGTGCCCTTCCATTTGTCTTCTGCATCGCAGCATGACACCCATGCCAACGATCCAGTTTCTGGCCCTGAGCTCTTTGGAACACAAAGTCCTCCTCAGCCACAGGCCAATATTGATGAACCTGCTGTCTTCCATCAGTATGGATTCAAGTGAGATTTAATCCACCTGGGACCATCACCCTTCCCCTTTGGACTTCGCCATCCAAGGCCATTAGTCCTCAGGATTGTCAGGTCAGTTAACTGTCAGACAATTGGCATTGAGTCACAGGCAGTATGGTCTACTCTGTTACTGAAGCAGTATAACCAGGCCAGACGTAGAGCCGCCTTCTTCCATGTCGAGGCAAGATGTGAATCTGCCAAAATGAAGACACTTGTAAGTGAGTTCATTCAGTAGTTCCTTTTGCCTGACCTAATGTGAGAAAGATTTGACAGCAACACAAGGTTGCTGTTACCAGGGTACGCCTGATTGTGGTTCAAAAATACTACAATCTTCAAGGAGGCTCTTTCTGAGTACTCCAGACTAGAGTTATTTGCTAGTATGTAATAATCATTGTCTCACCATGCAAGGGCAAGCCAAAACAATATGTAGAAAGGTGATTTCCCCTTTTTCTTTCACTGAATTAATAACTGTAATTCCTTTGGAAATCCCATCATCTTCTCATGTTCTTTGTTTTTAGGTGAGTGTGAATCTCCTTCTGTCTAATCTTAGTGACAGATTAGACCTTGGGCACAGTCACCCCTCCCCCATTCCTGGTTTTAAGGATCTGAGCCTACAAAGATGATGGCCAAAACAAAGGAGATTGGCCATGTGATCCATTTTTAAATCATAAAAAATGAGGAAGGCGATACCTTTATTTAGTGGACGAGGAGGAGTGAACAAACAGCTTCTTGTGGGGACAGATCTGAAAACACCATTAAATTTTCTGCTGCTAGTCCAACATGCATCTCTACCGAGCACCATAACAACATACTATGAACTTTTATTTATAACGTTATGCCTGCCTGAAGAAGAGAGCTGTTCTCTAAAGCTTGCAACATTTTGTTTTGTATTTAAGTGATCCAATAATGGTATAGTATCACCTTCCTCATGCATTCTCTGCATTTTTATGATACAAAAATGATACTGTATCTCTCTTTCTCTTCACTTTCTCTTTGAAGTACATGATATAAAACCCAGGAGGTCCAGCAGAAGGCCAGGAAGAGCTATCCAGAATGGTAATTACTAGCAGAGTCTGATTGCCTTTTGTACTCCTGGTGATTGGAGAGGATGTTACAAGGAGGTGTAAACAGATAATTTCCTTTTAGATTGTTAGTTGGGCAAGCAAAGGGGATTCCCTGCCATTTGCCACCATTCCAGTTCATTTTGCAAAGCCTCTACAGCCAAGAAATATCCTGCTGAGTTGCTGATCAGAAATTGCTTTCATAAGCAGAATAGCAGAAGACTTCTCTTTAAAAAAAGTATCATAAAAACAAGAACTCTTGGCTACCTCTTAGCTAAACCTGACTTCTTTCTGGGCTTTTAACAAATGCATTTGTTAGTGGTTGGCAGTTTCTAAAGTCAGTTGAATTTCTAGTGTCATGATCCACAGGAATTAGAAGTAGAGTAATAACTTCAGTTTAGAGAAAGGGTTTGACACCTCCACTCCCCACGTGCCAAAATTTTATCTGCCCCCAGGACAGCCAGATTTTTGGTAAAATAAGGTCCATGAGAATTTGCAAAAAAGGCAGATGATTCAATAAAGGTGAGTTATTGTCAGTACAGTATTGCTAAAGGCAATTTTGGCCACTTGGAAACCCCAACCCCCAGTTCAAACAATTTTTTGTTTGTTGTTCAGTCGCATAGTTGATTCCGACCCTTTGCAACCCTATGGACCATTCCCCGCCAGGTACCTCTGTCTTCCACCATCCTCCTCAGCCTGCCCAGCTTTGTGCCCATTGCATCTACAATACCATCTAGCCATCTCATTTTTGGCCACCCTCTTCTTCTTTTGCCCTCCACCTTTCCCAGCATCAAGGCTTTCTCAAGTGAATCAATTAGGTTACAATTCTGATCTCACTTAAGTGACTGAAATCCAGTTTACTTTAAGCAACCTAAGTTGCTGGAATGGTTCTCTTTTCAATAGGACCTAGTCATGGTGGGTTGTAATTTAACACTCTTTCTCCAGTTCCTTCCCTTCCAGTTTTTTTTTAAATAGCAGGCCAGTCTTTATAAGAGGAAACATTCTCATGTAGCAATAACATTAAAACACTTGACACAAAGGAAATCTGAGTGGCTAGGGTGATCTGTTGAAAGCTTTTGTTATTAGTAGTATATCTGCCTTTGCAGTCCTTTGAAGTTAGACAGTGTTTCACAGCCCTTAATTTCTCATTTAGGGTCAGAGTGTCCTATTGAGATAGGATGCCAGGTCACTGTGGTTGTGTAAACCAATAGTTTATTGCACCCTCTCTAGGAACTGAAATGACTAAAGTGAGGCAATTGAACTTTAGAGATATCAGGAGAAGACAGAGTTCACAGAAAACAGCAAAGCTAAGAAAGCTTAAAGACAGTAAAATAGGTGATAGATTTATTTTACAGGACTCAAGCAGGGCTGTTAACAAGAGGACTCTTTGAGGTCATTAATTCTTAGGGTAACCATAATTTGTAAGTGCCTTGATGGCATGTACCAACAACAAGCCAGTGGTTCCCATCTTTGGGGCCACAAACATTGTTCGACAGCTGTTCCCAGAATCCTTAGTCAATGTGACCCAGTGCCTAGAGTCTCTAGAGGAATTGTGGTCTGACAACCTCTGGGAATCCACAGAGAATGACTGGTATAAAGCAGCTATTTCAATACATGTTGTCATTTATTGAATGGGCTTCATTGAATGTATACCATGAGTTCGCCAGTGAGTTGTGATTCAGTGCCACAAGAGTTTTGATACCTGTCAACTTAGAGAGCTTTAAAAGAAGTTTTGATAAATGCCAAAGCTCTGTGGCAGGGGTTCTCAAACTTTTCAACCTGAGGGCAGGCTCATGGGCCCTTAGACAGCTTTGGGGGCCAGATGGCCATTTTGCCGTACCTGCCACACATTGCACTTTCGGGTGTGGCAGAGGCAGTGGGGGGTCCACATGAAATGGTGTTGTGGGCCTCATCCAGCCCCCGAGCTGTAGATTGAGAACCCCTGCTCTATGGCCAGCAATACAATGATTTTCTACAGTCTGGTCCAGAAATATAAGAACAAAGATAACTTTTTTCGCATATGGCCTCTGAAGATGAAAGGAAACACTCGAGATGTGAGCGCAGTCAGGACTGTCAGTTTTAATGCAAGAAGTTTGACAGAAGCCCCCATTTTGGGGGGCTCATAAGTAATGGAACCAAATGGCTGACAAGCAGTTTCATGGCCACGTGTTGCCTGCTTCCTGAAGTCCCAACGACCAATCAAACAGATTAAAGGACTGGCAGTGTTTTTGAGTGTAACACTTGCATGTGGTAGCTGTTCACTGGAACTCTCCATGTGTCCATGCATGTGAAAGAGGCCATGCAAGTGAAGGAGGCCAATCATTAGGGTGAGAGACAGAAGAAACCCATCAGAAAATAACAGAAACACTGGGAGTGGCCAGTACAACAGTTCCAATCCTTGTTCCAATATTTCTGGACCTGACTGTATTCTTGGGGGTTCATACAGTATAAAAGAAGATCTTAACGATTACTACCATGCCAACTAAGTGAAGTAAACCCTCACTAGTATTCAAAAAACTGATTCTTGGCAACAGGTTTCCCTTTGTCTGTGAACCAACTAATTGGAAGCATTGCATTTGTTGAAAGCTTCTGGAATGATGAATATGTGTAAGAAAAGTTGTGGATATCAGACTGAACTGTAACTTGCATTTGTGCTCTAGATTTTAAAACACTTTCAGTAAGTGAAGGAAGGGAAGATTTCCAGGGATATAATTATTGGTCCCTCTAACATTCAGGTATATCACTGAATAGTAAATAACATTGCACATGGGCCTGCCACATGACCATGGAAATGTCTGAAGACACAGACAGTGCTGGCTCCTTGGCTGTAAACGGCTGTAAACGGAGATGAGCACTGACCCCTACAGTTGGATATGACTGGCTTTCAAGCAAGGGCGACCTTTACCTTTAAGCAGTGTTAAGTATATACCGTAAAAGCAGAAGATAAGCAATAAAGAGATGTGTTTGTCTGGGATGTTACACAGTACTATCAAATATTAGTTACATCTTCCTGTTTCTGAGTTTCCTCTGTGGTCAGGGACATAGATTCCCCATTATTTTTATTGAAAAGAGTTCCATAGCAAACTAGCCCTTGAAGCTCATCATTTTATATGTGCACAGGCTATTGAAAGTCATTGCATTCAACAGGACATATTTCTTGCTAAGTTTTTATAGCAGGGGTGCCCAAACTTTTTGGGCCATGGGCCAATCATGTGGTTCAGGAAGCCGGTCACTAAGGCCCAGGGGGCGGGTGCAGCCCCCAATGCCAATTCATTCGGCCTACGAAGCCCTTGTCGCTCCTGGAAGCCAAAGTAAAACGCACTCGTACGGGCACATTTTACTTCCACTTCCAGGAGTGACGAGGGCTTCGCGGGCCTGATGAATTGGCGTTGGGGGCCACACCAGCCCTCGGGTCTTAGTTTGGGCACCACTGGTTTATAGTATTGCAGTCTTAATGAAAGGTAATGACACATGAGCATTTCAAACTGCAGTGGAAGCAGTCTGAATGCAGATGTCTTAGCTAGTTCCAAGGCATCTTTGCACTGATAACATTATTGCTGCAATTGAAGCATATTTTGTCATGGTTTAAATCTGGAATTTGACAGTGGAACTTAGTTCTCTGTTCTTGGACAATACTGATTCAGGAAGGAATGCAAGCTAGATTTCCCAAGATTGCTCTGGATTTAAATTACAGGAGAAACTCCTACATACAGAACCTTTTTATTTCTTTTAAGATGTTCTCCTATGTCTTTGGCAGTGACATATCTGCATTATTCCTTCTGTTAGTATATAGCTTTGTGCATTATGTACAAAAAAGAAAACTCTGTAGGGGAACATTTAAATTTAGAATAGTTTTTTTGGCTGAGGGCCATTCTATAGTTTTTGGTGCCTGGAGGTATAAATCAGCCAGTGTGTTGAAATATTTACTTTGGCAGAGCGGTAAGGGTGTAGCTCAGTGGTAGTTTGGATCCATGGTGTGAAGAGGGTTCCAGGTTTGAGCCCCAAACTTTGTTGGACAGAGAATAGGAAAGCCTTTTTCTTCTCTTTTTCTTTGCTTCCTCTTTTACCCCACTGGGTGCCGAGGGAGATGGAAGGTTCTTGTCCTGACACTTCTAGCGGCCTCTACCAGTGATATTTGTTGTTCTTGTAATATCTCTTTGTCATCTCTCCACCTTTGTCTAGGTATGCCTCTTGGTCTTTTTCCTTCTCTTCCCACATATGCATTGTAAGGTATGGAATTCCAAGACGTTCTCTACAAATGGGCAAAACACTTTGTTTGTTGTCTCTGTACGTAGTGCAAGACTGGTTCTGTTCCAATTCTTTCCCGTACAATCTCATTCCTGATTTTATCCTTTCTAGTCACTCCAGCAGCCTTCCTCAGACATCTCACTTCCAGTGGTGCCCAACTTTTGTTTATGTTTTTTTGTAAGTGTCCATATTTGGCACTGGTAACTTAAGGTGGGAATGAATATGTTTTTGTATAAGGTGTTTCTTTGTGTTGATTGGTGTTGCTTTGTTTTATAAGAGCGGAGCTCACTGTCTCAATATTTGGTTTGCCTTACTGAAGCATATGTTAATCTCTTTGTCCATTTTGCCATTTTCTGTGTCTAGATCTCATTAATTTTCAGTAAATGTTTTTCCTAGGTATTTGAACTCTGCCACTCATTTTATACTTGTTCCTTCTATTTCCATTTCAGTTTACTAAAATAGGAAAAGTAAAGGTAAAGTTGCCTTTGCTCGAAAGCCAGTTGTATCTGACTCTAGGGTTCAGTGCTCATCTCTGTTTACAGCCAAAGAGCCAGTGCTATCTGCGTCTGCAGGCATGACTAGACACAGGAATTTACCTTCCCACCGAAATGATATCTATTTACAGTGTCTACTTTCAATTTCTCGCTTTCAAACTGCTAGGTTAGCAAGCGCTGGGATAGAAATGGGAACTCACTCTGTCATGCAGTATTCGGGTCTTGAGCTGCTGACCTGCTGACTTTCCAGTCTTCAAGTTCAGCATCTTAACCACTAAAGCCATTTGTCAAAAACAGAGAGTTACTGCTTTGGACAAGGCATTTGTTAGTCAAACATCTTCTTTCACTCAAAGGATGTTTGAATTAAAGAATTTTTCTAGGTGTGTGCGTGTGTAGCTGCCAGTGTTTTAAATTTGTAACTTTCCCATATATTTCAGCCACCTCTCTGTTCTTGATATAGAAAATCTATTCAGAAATGGCAGCCAGAATTGCTGTACAAAATAATTTGCTTGCTAGCACTTTGAGTCTCTGTCTTCAAGTGCCTGCAAGTCAGTAATATTGAGCTAAATGAAATGTGTGATATTCAGCAAATGGCAACTTCTGGAGATTTGATGGCCAGAGATACATCCCGTCAAGAGATTGAGGGGAAACCTTTATCCCTCAGTTCTCCATGTGCCCCCTAATTCCACCAAAATAATTTTATTACATCAAGTTTTGAAACTTCTTGCTCTTGATAGTTGAAGTTTTTGAAGTGATAGTCCTGTTAATCTGTGCATGCAGAACAGATACTAAATAAAACAAGACCAAAAAAAGGGGGGGGGGACATCATTAGCAAACTGTGTAATGCCTTAATTATTATTTTGCATCCATCTGCTAACCATTTACAACTTCACAGAACCAAACTTCACAGAAATAAATCTGAATATCAATTGGTGATCTTTGTTCATTACAAGGTGTAAAAATCCACACTGATTTGCAGCTGTATCTATTATACTAACCAACCATTGTGTACCTTTGTATCCCCACCTGATATGTTTAAATTAAGGCCATGAAGTCTCTCTTTTATGTATGAGGAAGTGGACGTGATCCACAAAAGCTAATATCAAAATATAATAGTTAGTCTTTAAGGTGCCACAACAGTTTTTGTATTTTTTGTCTTGTTTTATTTACTATCTGATGTTCATCCTCTTAAAAGAGGCTAGTGGAAGGTAAAGTCAAGGTTTCCCTTACTCAAAAGCCTGTCATATCCAACTCAAGGGTGTGGTGCTCATCTCCGTTTACAGTCAACGAGTGTTTCTGTAATCATGTGGCAGGTGACACTCTATGTGAATTAATTAGCATAATTTTAGTATGTTGACATATTCCCTTTACAAAGCAGTGTATGCACAATGTATGCAATTTGTTGTTGTTCAGTCACATAGTCGATTCCAACCTTTTGCGACCCCATGGACCACTGTCCACTAGGCACTTCTGTCCTCCACCATCCTCCTCAACTCATTCAGCTCTGTGCCCATTGTGTCTACAATACCATCTAGCCATCTCATTTTTGGCCGCCCCCTTCTTCTTTTCCCCTCCACCCTTCCCAGCATCAAGCCATCTCAGAATTATGAAACCCTCTCTAGTTAAAAGTTTACAGCTAGCTTGCTGAGGAACACAACCAAGAGGGTCTTATCTGAAGTAAGCAGACAAGTTTACCACTGAACGTGTTAGAATGTATGTAACATCAAGGTAAAGTGTGAAACGCCTACCTCCCTTGGGGTCCCCTCTGGACTGAAGAACACGTGTGCAAAGCTTTGTGAAGAGTAAAAAAGGCTAGTTAAATCATTTATGGAGGTCCTTGGATCTAAATATGGATCCGAGACCATGCGTGCATGCATTATGAAATACCATGATCATGTGTTATTGTGTTATGGTATGCTATGATTGAAAAACTTAGATAAAATTCTCTTTTTCCATTTCAAAACCTCTCTGGCTGATTTATTTACCTAAAAGCTGTTCATCTTTTTGAGAGTTTAAGTGACACAGGCATGACTAGCCTTTTTGAACTGCTAGGTTGGCAGGAACTGAGACTGACCTGCAGACCTTCCGGTTGTTAAGCTCAGCATCCTAATGACTAAGCCACTGTGGGCAGAGTTTTTGTTAACTAGCAGAAAATGTTGTGGAAAATGACCAGAGCTTTAAAAGTTACTTTCTCAGATTGTAGCTTCTAGAATCCTTCCTCCAGTGTGGCTGCTAGCTGACCCCAATAAATATTGTTTCCATCTTTCAAAGGCTCATAACATTGCTGCTCCTCTAGTACTCCTAGGCAAAAGCAGCTCTTAGTAATCTGTTTCTACTCCCTTTCTGTTGTGTCTGTATATGTTTTGCACATGATTGCGCTAAATTCCCTTAAAAACTTCCAGGCCACACATTTAATATTTGTTTCAACAAAATGGCTTTAAAATAGCAAGAATATTGTTCTAAGCTGTTGTCGCAACCATGTAGGACCATTAAGCTGGTAAACGCCTCTGCACTTAATCCAAAGAGAGATGCATTAAGAAGGGTTTTATTGCTGCTTTGGGCTGCTATGCTCCACGCAGTGTGGGATTCATAAACAAAGGCGGGAGAATGGTTGTGTGGGGGAAGCTAGCAGACTCTTAAGTAAAACGTTGGTAGCTCATTGGTATCAAGAGCACCATCAAAGATGAGACATGATTGCTGTGGAAGTTGTTCTGCTCAGCTGGCTTTTCTCTTTGCTGAAGATAGTGCTCAACTACCCTTTGACCCCCGTTTGAAAAGGGTTAAAGATTGGTATTCTCCCTATTGGTGCTGTAATGTCCTTGCAGGGGTACAAGAAAAGGTGATGACAATACCTAGAAGCAGAGTAAGGCAATGCCTGATTCAACTGTGTAAAGTGCATCCGCCACTGATTTGAAATGCTAAGAAACATTACTTTTTGGGAGCAACAACTCCCAAAATTCTCCTGCCACCATGGCTAATGGATTGTCAGAGCTGTAATTAAAAAAAAACTTTTCTGAGCTTTACTTATGTGTTTATTATATATTGCAATTGAATTATTTTTCTTTTCAGCTTTGCTACTTCACAAGGTATATTCAAGGCTGCTTTACAAGAACTTGGTGACTTCAAGCTAGCTGTATAAAATGATGCTGTTCTCTTTAGCCAGTGTGTTGTCAAAGGTTACCTATTTGTTATTTATGTTTGTTACATTTATACCCCACTTTTTCTTTCCAGAGATCTAGATCAGGAGTTCTCAACCTTTTTAAGCCATGGGCCGAGTCATGATTCCCTCAGAAAGCTTTGGGAGCTGGATGGCCCTTTTGGCCTTCCTCCACCTCATGGCACTTCCTGTTGTGATGGAGGTGGTGGTGGGCCACATGAAATGGTGCCGTGAGCCGTAGGTTGAGAATCCCTGCTCTAGATGGAAACAACTCTTTGAGATAGGCCTGGCTAAGATCATCTTGAGTGGTCAAAAGCCATCCACTGATTTATTGCTGAATTGGTGTAACAACTTGAGCAACAGCATCACTAAGACATACCTGATACTCCCCACTTGGAGTAATATACATATTCACACTTGGCAAAGACAGGAAAAGTGATGTGAGTAGAATTAGTAAAAAATAATAACACTAGCCCTATCGCTTGAAGAGATAAAGAAAATCCACACACAAAAAGACTATGTGTGCTTACAGTTAGCTGTATGTCATGTACTTGATGGGAAGTAAAGTACAGTTGTACCTCGCTTAAAGAGCGCAATGTGTTCCACAGGATTGCTCTTTAAGCGAGTTTGCTCTTTAAGTGCAACACCATTGTAAATGACCAATTGTGGGGAGATCGTGGAACCCCAATTTATTTGTTAAGCGAGTTTTTGGTTGGTTTTATTTGTTAAGCGACGCAAACATTCAGAGAAAATTCTGCTCTTTAAGTGAGTTACTCTTTAAGCGAGGCGCTCTATATGTGAGGTTTGACTGTACATCAAATTTAACTGTGCCAACTCTGACGCAAACTGTTAAGTACAGCCACACCATTGGTCAATCTTTCTCCTTTAGTACTCTAATAGATATCCTCAGAAAAATATACAGTTCTTACACTGCGTTTGTATCTCCAGAGGGAAGGTAAAGGTCACCCTTGCTCGAAAGCCAGTCGTATCCAACTCTAGGGTTCAGTGCTCATCTCTGTTTACAGCCAAAGAGCCAGCGTTGTCTGTGTCTGCAGACATTTCTGTGGACATGTGGCAGGCATGCCTTAACACAGGAGTGCACAGAACGCTGTTTACTTTCCCACCAAAGTAGTCTCTGTTTATCTACTTGAGTCGCTTCGGCAAATAGAGTGGCATACAAATACTGTACAAAATTTCTTGCTTTCGAACTGCTAGGTTGGCAGGAGCTGCGACAGAGACGGGAGTTCACTCCATCATGCAGCACCCAGGAATCGAACTCTGACCTTGCAGTCAGTGAGTGTCTTAACCACTTTGAGCCACTGCAGTCCAGGTACTTACTCATTAACCCCACTAACTGAGAATGAAAAGAAATAGATCTGTTCAACCTCATTTTGCAACTGCCTAAAATTGTTTTTGGATTTTTCCCTCCCCAGAGTGGAGTCATAGCTATTAACCTTAAGTCTTTTAACATCTATCTCTGAAAGTCGACACTTTGACAGGAAACAGAACTGATCAGGATTTAGGGAATGATATTTCCCACACCAGGCTTGCTGTTAATCCAGTGATGGGCAACCAAAAAATTTACTACCACACTGTGGGCAGAGCCAATGTCATGGGTGGAGCCAACATCATGACATCATGGTCGAAGCCAGTGTCATGACATCATGGTCGGAGCCAATGACATGGGAAGAGCCAAAGTTTAAAAAAAAATAAAAACACAGTACAGGCTGGCTGGAGGTGTCTGACACCTCCAGCCAGCCCCATCTTAAAGGAGGCAGCCCAGAGCTCCAGGCGCTTGTCTTGTGGAGGGTGGGAGAGAAGCCCTCCCTTCCTCCACAAAGCAAGTGTCTTCCTTTTCTCCCTCCACAAGGCAAACGCCTGCAGCTCTGGGATCTAGGTGCTTGCTTTGTGGAGGGGAGAAGGGCTTCTCTCCACACCTCCGCAAGGCAAGCCCCTGGATCCCTATGCTCCAGGCGCTTGTCTTGCGGAGGGGGGAGGGAAGCCTTCCCTCCTCCGCAAAGCAAGTGCCTGGATCCCAGCCCTCCAGTCGCTTGCCTTACAGCAAGGAGAGGCAACCAAACTGGTCGCCTCAAAAAAAAAAAAGTAGCAATCCCGGGAGGTCTCCCAGGAAAGTTACTAAAAGAAACCCACCCCCACTCCCCAGAATTGTTGCTACCGGTTCTGGAGAACCGGTCCAAACCAGCCCATGCCCAGCACTGTGTTAATCTAATATATGGCCAGGCTGGCTGGTGAATTCTGAGATCTGTAATCAAAAAATAAATTTTTCCCCCAAGCTCTGGTCATAATACCATTTTTGTCAACAAAGTAGAGAAGTGATTTGGTACATTTTTATTAGCAAGCTCAAAACTTTGTCCTCCTTCTTCCAAACCAAGTTGATTGCAATACATGGAAATAAACCAGATGGAATGAACAAGTTTGAATCAAAAATTTAGTTTTTCTGTCCTTTCATTTGGGGTAGTCTACATTCGCACTGCCTTCTTAATATTTCAGTTTTTACTGCAGCAGTGTTCCTTTATCCTGTCAACATATCTTGTCAACACATTAAAACCAAGGAAGTGGATAAATCTATCTATGCTCTTTGTCCCCTAATGAATGTGACATTATCTGAGCCCACTTCCTGTTTAAAAGTTTCTTACCAAGTTCTCAACTGCCACAGCAAATGTTGACCCTCAGATTGGGTATTAGCTCAAAACTTCCATCTTCAGTTTGATGAAAAAGGCCCCACCTGCTGAAGATGTCATATTGAGAACTAAGTCAGGATTCTTTTGTGCTCTAATTAATATAAAATTAACCCTAGGTCATTCAGTTTCCATTCCTCTCTAAGCAGTAATTATTCAAAGAGTCAGTTTGGTATTTCACATGATTCTTTTAGAACTGGCACAGATAAAACAGTGAAGGTACAGTTCACCACAGAATTGCCCCTTGATTTCTGAAGCTATTGTTTTAAAAAGAAGAAGTATTTTACTGATTCTTCAATTGTAACAAATATGATTTCTTATAATTTTTTTCACTGGCTGATCAAATTTCAAAACTTTTCTTAGTCTGCTGTCAAGGGAAAGAGAGTATAAAAATGTATACTATCTTTTGAGATGTCACTATCAGGCAAGACATTAAGGTAAACAAATGGGTTCATTTGCTAAAATTCAAACAAATAAATTGTCTCTAGTTGCCTATACAATTACCCACTTGCTGGTTTTGTTTTGTAAACTCTTAGAATGTTGTTGTTGGATGGTGTCAGGATGCTTTGGCTTCTGGCTACCCTGGTAGTGTTTTTAAGGTATGTGAGATTTTGAAGAAGTAGTTTATCATTTCCATTCCCTGGTGGTTTTCTCTGCCTAAATGGAGAATTGAGACCAGTCTTGTGAATCCTACTCAGTCACTCTGTTTCTCATCTAATACACCATACTGCCTCCTAAGCCAGAAACATGTTCTTCTTCTTCAGGTGCCATATCCATTCTGGATATTGGCTATCATCATGCCGATAGTCTTCCTGTTCTTAACCTCTTGGAACAGTTCTTCCGAGGACATGCCACACCAGTCTCTCAGGTTCTTCAACCATGATGTCCATCTACGTCCAGGGCCTCTCTTCCCAGGGATCTTTCCTTGCAGAACAAGCTGGAGTATTCTATACTTTACGTTGTTCCTCATGATATGGCCATGGTATTGGAACTTTCTTTGCTTAATGGTCTTAAACAGTTCTTGTTCTTTATCCATCCGACATATCACTTCTTCATTAGTCATATGGTCAGCCAAAGATATCCTTAACAGCCATCTGTAGATCTACATTTCAACAACTTCAATTCTCTTTTCAGATACTTTATTTATTTATTTATTTATTTATTTATTTATTTATTTATTTATTTATTTATTTATTGCTCAGATTTCTACCATCGCCCCCTCGCCAAGACAAATCTGGGCAGCTCACAATAAACAAAAACTCACAAAAACATCAAGACAGCATTAAAATTGAACTATTACGATTAGGAAATTTTAAAAATTTTAATGCCCTCCTAATCCTGCATACTAAACTGACAGCCTGAGCAATAGTCAAAACAAGCCAACCCAGGATGGTTGTTTTCCCAGCCGCCCCCCACACCCGCTGCACCAGCCAGGTCTTAAGACTCTTGCGAAAGGATAAAAGTGTCAATAATATCTGAATCATGTTCAGAAAACTGAAAGCAGAAGGGCAATTTATTAAGCATCCCACCACTGCCCAATAGCAGCTAGTTGTGCACTGCTTATGAAACCAGGTATGCAACTAGTTGTGCTGCCGATCACATAAGAATGCCTTGCAGGGGGAGAGAAATAACTTGCACAATTGTACGTGTGGCTTTTCCCAACATGATACTGGCCTTAATTTTTTAGTCAGTGTTGAAGACGGGTGATTCACCTAGTTGCATATTATTGTGGGAAAGGGTGCTATGTAACTGGGAAGCTTCTTGTGTTTATATATTTGTATTGGTTTTGATGTCGTTTTTAAATATGTTTCACTTGCCATAGTACAAGCAACAGAAGGTGTTGTGACATCTGAAAGATGACTGTGTTTTATTTGGCAGTAGCTTTCACGGACCACAGCCACTCCATTAGATGCATAGAGTGTTCAGCTTCGCCTGGCAATTATTATACATATTGTTCAGTAGGAAGAAATAGTCGTTCAGGGCAAGAAGTGCAGTATGTAATCATTACCTTTAATAAGCTTCTCTGTTGCCTTCCTTCTGACAAGCTTGAGCGTTAAAAAAAACCTGGTTTAATTCTCTGGTTTGTCAGGGAGCGACAAGCCACAAAGCTGGCTCTTTCAACTTCTGTACAACTTAATAAACAAACCATGGCAAGTCAGTATGGACTGTCAGGCTGCCTCATTATCTGCCAATATGTATTCCCTTGCTATTCTTGCTTCTCTTCAGGGAGCCTAAAAACCTCTTGAACTCTGGCTTGTCATGGTATCTAACACACTCTGTATGTATATGGTTGGTTGAAGGTGATGCTGGGCAAAGATCCTACCTTATGGCAGCATTTCCCAAACGTTGGGTTTTGTAATTCAATTCCCCAAAGCACCGATCAGCCAGTGTACTGACTTAGGCTTCTGGGAATTGAAGTCCACCAGTGTTCCGCGCAACATAGTTTGGGAAACGCTGCCTTATGCCATGACAAGTAAAGTGATCATTTCACTGTCGCAAGTCAATTTCTTAGACTGTTGACAAATTTAAAGGAAAGAACTGGGGAGAACAAGGACAAAATATTGTGACATTTCAAAATATGGTGACATTTTGTTTCAGTGTTAGCCTTTGTGGCTAAAAAGATCAACAAGTTCAGTATCTGTGTCTGTTTTTTATCCACAAAAGTGCATACTGTTAAACTTTGTGAAGTAAATCAAAGGCTTGAATTTGCAAAAGCTGAGCCAGGGTTATTGAGGACAGGACAAGGTTGCCATAAGTTGGCAATGTCTTGATGACAAATAATAACAACTTTCCCTAATGCTAAGATGGACAAACACAGCTACTTCTTTGGAAGCTGTTTCTAGACTAGTGGTTCCCAGCATGGGGACCATGCCCCACAGGGAGACTTCAATTCCCAGAAGCCTAAGTCAGTACATTTGCTGATCAGTGCTTTGGGGAATTGACTTAGGCTTCTGAGAACTGAAGTCCAAAAACCAAAGGTTGTGAAACACTGTTCTAGACTGTGTCTCAGAACAGGTAGTGCCAGGCTGTGGATTTAATAGTCTCTCTCTGCATGCCTTCAAAGGCAGAGTGCATGAATTCACTTGCTTCAAAATGTGATGAGTGTTCTCTCCCAATTTGTGACGGGCAAAATTGTAGCATTCTACCTCATGAAATAAGCAACACGATCCCCCAGTACTCTACAGGGTGGCCTGTAAGTCCCTACCCGGCCATAAAGAGAGTAGGGCTCTGCTGGGGGAGGGAGGAAGTGCTCCCATTAGGCTGCAGGGCAGAGGGGTGGAGCAAACTCTGTGTTGGGAGGAGGGAGGAAGTGCTCCCATTGGGTTTCTGGGCAGAGGGCCGGGGCGCATGCCCAGGGAAAGGACTGGTAGGGACTTACTGGCCAGGTAGAAACTTATGGGTCACCCTGTATTTTGAATTAAGCAGAATAGAACACATTACAGTTAGAAATGCCCTCACCTCCCCCCTCAACATCAGAATTGCTACAAGCTGTTGACCTGTGGTACAAAATATCTAATCAATGAGTTTCTGTGCATCACATTACAATAATATTGTACTTTAAGCCTTGGATTTTTGTAGAATTTCAGGTACAGGTCTATCTATTTGTAATACAGTAATACCCTGGATAACAATTGCATCGGATAACACTAGAATTGGATAACGATGCAAGTTTTTTGGAAAAAACTTGCATCAGATAACGATTCTGGATAATGATTCTTAGCGTTATCCGATGCAATGGTCTGCAGGTGTGGGGTGGTTTGGGTAGAACAACCCAATCCACCACCACCACCACCCGCAGCAGTCTCTGCGACTGCAGTAGGGTCGGGGAAAGCGCCTTTCCCCTGACCCTACTGCAGTCGCAGAGACTCGTTGTCTCCTTCCCTCCCTGTATTTAAACTACAGGGAAGGGGGAAAGAGAGAGACGTGATTGGTTCTCTAGAGAACGAATCACATCTCTCTCTTTCCCCCTCCCTGTAGTTTAAATACAGGGAGGGAAAGAAAGACAAAAGCAGTTCTCTCTCTCCCTGTAGTTTAAATACAGGGAGGGAAAGAGACAACAAGTCTCTGCGACTGCAGTAGGGTCGGGGGAAAGGCGCTTCCCTCGACCCTACTGCAGTCGCAGAGACTGCTGCGCGTGGGGGTGGCTTTAAAGGCAGGGAGGTCTCTTTCTTTCCCTGCCTGCCTTTAAGGTGGTTTGTCCCTAAAGTCAGGGCTTTTTTTTTTTTAGCGTTGTTCGATGCACGCATCGGATATCGCTAAAAATCGGATAACGTGACTTGTGGAACCAAGTCATAACGTTATCCGGGGTATTACTGTATACTACTTCTAGGTTTCACTACAGGAAGCTCACAAGGTGAACAAAGAGAACTGTCCTTCAATATCTGTCAGAGATTTGAGGTATAAATGCTTCAGGTAGAAATTAAAATAATGTTCTTCATATCCGAAGGATATTTTTTCATTGTAGGAAACTTGCTTTTCATTGTCACAGTCATATGCCTTTATTTGCAACAGTGCATTCCTGTGAAATAATTTATAGCTAGGCAACCTTCCAATATAGCTGAAATTGTCAACATTAATGATAGAGTTGCAGCAATGGAAGTTCTATATATTGAATACGTTACACATAATGAGCAAGCATACCAGGTGGGATATATTAATCTGCTAGTAGATAAGTGTTGTGATTCCTATTGTGCAAAGAACAAAAGCATTCAGGTGTGACACGGAGGCATCATTTTCTCCCAGAATGCACTAGGAAATTACAGTTCATCTTAAGGTTTGTATTTTGCTGACCCTGTAACTTAGAAGTGCAATATTTCAAATGTATGGTTTACCATAGGTTTATGAACAGCAATTCAGTTTGTCACCTGTGGTGAATAAAAAGCTCATGCTCAAAAGGTTGGTAAATTTAAACACACACACGTGCACGCGCGCACACATACACACTGTACTTTAGGGTAAAAATAAGTAGAACATGCATATTTTGATAGCTCAAGTACTCAAAACTTCTTTGGGCTTGCAGTTTTTATGTACAAATGTAAGTTGACAGGTTTTGCAAATTGTTACTACATGTGGTTGATAAAGCCCCAAAGTTATGTACAGTATAGTGGAAATGCATTGTTTAGATTTAGGAAAACCTATTAATTTTACTTTGGAAAATTTATTTCTTGTACACCTCCCAGAATTCCAGTTATCATGGTCATTGGTGACCAGGCCAACTGTGGAAATTCTGGGAATTTTAATCCAGACAATTAATTTTTCTGAAATTTGATCATGCCTAGTTTCCTATTTTACTTTCCCTCTTCTCTCTGTGATCCACTAAAGGAGGAGTGCCAAAACTGCAGCCCACGGGCCATATCAGGCCCCCGATGCCAAGTCATCTGGCCCTCGCCTCTCCTGGAAGTGGATGGGGGGGGACATGCCTGCCAATGTGCATGTGTGTCCAGAACCACTTCCGGGACCAGCGGGGACGTATTTGCATATGTGCAGAGACGTCCAGAACCACTTCTGGGAGTAGCAAAACCACTTCCAGGAGTGGCAGGGACGCATCTGTGCATGGACAGAAATGTCCAGAATCACTTCTGGGGACGTGGTCAGGCCCACTCAGCTGTTCCAGTGGCGTGGAACAAAAAGTTTGAGCACCTCTACACTAAAGTCTTTCACTGCTACAAATAACCCCATTAGACTTTACATTCTTATGTGTATCTCGTACACACCTAAGTTTTACACACTGTAAAACAACCCCTTCTGAAAAGTCATTTTCCATGGGTTTGAAAAATATGAATGCAGTGTGAAAACACATTTTTTATGTTGTCAGAAAATGTAAATTTAATCATGATAAGTGCTTCCCCTAAACACACTTTTCTTTATGGTAAGAGTTTGCCTATCACAATAGTAGAATTATATTCAAATAGATAACGCATAGAAACGAATGACCTTTTCTGCAAAATGCAGTTTAAGATAGCTCTGAAGGCTCTATCATAAAGAATTTTCCCCTGTGCAAAAGAAAGGGAAAGAGAGACAATCCAGTGTTTGTTTGTTCTTTTCTTTTTAGCCTCTAGCCAGAAGGCCCTGATTGAGAAATAACACTCTCCCCCTAAGAATACCTTCAGAACCTGTTGGTATCATTCTAGTTATAACTAGGAAAATGCTGCTCATTCATTTCCCCCCTCTTAATGACTACTTTTATGGTTGCATAGCTAATATGGAGGTTGCCTGACATAAATTACTGCATAATAGGGTTTCCAAACACCAGTCCTTTATTCTTCTTCTCATAAAACATTCAGTCTATTTTATACCAATTGTACATACCAGAGGCTACAGCAAACCTAGCACTGGTGTAGTGTTGGGGAGGTGAGGGCCCCCCCGCCCCGGACAGCACTTTGTGGTGGGGGCAATGCCACCGCTCCAGACTTCCTGGTGGCTGGGGCGGGGAATCTGCCACAGGGACGGGCACCGGGACTCACCATCAGGGCCCTGGTCCCCGCCCCAGGCTGGAGGGCGCCAGAAGGGCGAGAATCTGACAGTGTAGTGGGGACCAGGGACGCTTTTTCCTCCACCACGTTTGTCCTCCTCTTCCTTACAGCCAGCTAGTGGTACCAGGCAGTGCTGTGCAGGGCCCGGGGCCGACCCAGAAGAGGCAGTGCAGCGCAAGCCCAGCAGAGAGCCCACCATCAGTGTCCCAGGCACGCAGCCGGTCCACCTCTGAGCCCAGAAGCGGCGCACAGGAGGACGGGAGGCAAAGCCGGTGGTCGTTGTGGCCCAGCTCCCGCAGCAGAAGCAGTGCTGGCCAGGCCAAGGGACCCCCCCCCAAGACCTAGCCAGTGCTGCTCTGGCTGCGGGTGCTGGGCCACAATGACCACCGCCCTCGCTTCCCACCCTCTTGGGCGCCGGCGCCAGGCTCAGAGGCCCAGGACCGGCTACGCACCTGGGACGCCGACAGCGGGCTCTTTGCTGGGCATGCACTGCTTCAGCCTCTGGGTCTCAACCTGGGACCAAGGGGTTGTCCCCGGTCCCTGCGCAGCACCACCTGGTGCCACGAGCTGGTCATAAGGAAGAGGAAGCCTGAAGAAGAGGAGGACAAAGGCAGCGGAGGAGGAAAAACCACCCCCTAGTCCCCACTGTGGTCGGATTTTCATCTCAATTTGAGTGCCTAGGTGAGGGGGGCGGTGAGCCTAGGTGGGGGGGCTGAGTTTGGCCTACGCCCCGGGCAACTGAAATCTGCCCTACGACACTGAAACCTAGGGGAAACACATTCTACTGTATTTTTGCACGTTACTTTTCTTTTGTGATGTGGCATGCAGGGTGTCACTATCTCGGTATCTTATTCTTAATTTCTGTCTGGATATTCCATCATATTCAGCTGATACTTCACGTAGCTTCTGCCCAAAATGTGGAATGGCAGAGACATACAGTTGGCATCAGTTAGCCTTAAAGAACATTGTCCTTTTCTAGGGCAGATCATTTAATGCTAGGTAAAGGTAAAGTCTCCCTTGCTTGAAAGCCAGTCGTGTCCAAATCCAGATTTCGGTGCTCATCTCTGTTTACAGCCAAAGAGCCAGTGCCCTCTGGGTCTGCAGGTGTTTCTGTGGTCATGTGGCAAGCTTGATTAGATGCTACACAGAACACTGTTACTTTTCCTGCCAAAGGGGTACCTATTTTTCTACTTGTAATTTCTTGCTTTCGAACTGAGAAATGAATAAGAGAGATGCAAGATATTGGATCATGTATAAGAGAGACTGAATTGATAGTGTCACTGGAGGCATCTAATGAAACATGGGTGCAATGAGAACTAAACAATCTGGGTTGTGTTGCTAAGTAAATATAAAAGCATTGTTGGATGGTTCCTGGAAATTTTTGCAGCATGAAGGAAGCTTCTGCAGAAGCCTAGGGGGGACTACATTTGAACCATGGTTATATGATTCTCAAAACTTTTCAAGATACTCCGGGCACCCACCAATAGCCAGAGGGGAGAGAGAAATCTATTATTGATTTAGAAAAATGTATTAATATTTTTTGGTGCTGTGTTGTTTTGCTGATTTTAAGCCGCCCTGAGTCGCCATGGGGAGTGGGCGTCGTTATAAATCTAAATAAATAAATAAATAAGCGTTGGCTTTCCAAGGATCCTGTTTGCATGGAGAGTCTCCAGATACAGGGGCAGACTTTATTCTTCCATGTTCAAAGAAAAATAGGGCCAGCACACCTACCTGTTTGGGTGTTTATTTATTGAACTTGCACAAACAATTCACAAATCTTGAAAGGTTTGGTGGTGATAGTAGAACTGGTGATAGAGCCTCAGGTAGCTATTGGCTGGTTTCCCTTAAAGCAGTGTTTCCCAACTTTTGAGGTTTGGACTTTAACTCCCAGAAGTCAGTTCACCAAAGCACTGATCAGTCAATGTACTGACTTAGGCTTCTGAGAACTGAAATCCCCCTATGGGGTGTGGACCTCACATTAGAAACCACTGCTTTAAAGGAAGAATGGCAAGGAACAATGGTTGAGCTGCTTGAAATGCTACTGTCATAGGGAGGGCCGGATTGGGAAGAAGACAGCATGTTTTCTGTGCCTATAAAGTAGATTAGTCTACAGCAGGGGTGCCCGAACTACGGCCCAGGGGCCGGATGTGGCCCCTGACACCAATTCATCCAGCCCACATCATTCTTGCCGCTCCTGGAAGCTGAAGTAAAACTTGTCCATACAGGCATATTTTACTTCCACTTCCAGGAGCAGCAAGGGTGATGTGGGCCAGATGAATTGGTGTTAGTGGCCAGATCCGGCCCCTAGGCTGTAGTTTGGGCACCACTGCTTTAAGCAGAGAAAATGGCAGTCTAAAAATCTATCTCATCCTTTTGCAAAACAGATTCCAAAGCGCATTTTACTTCTGCTTCCGGTGGGAGGAACCATGTGACTGGCTCGCTGAACCACATGACTGGCCTGCAGCCCAAAAAGTTTGAGCACCCCTGGTCTACAGGAATGGGGGGGGGGGAGTGTAAAGCAGGTTGGAAGGAAAGAAAGGAAGAAGAGAAATAATTGGCAGAGAGTGAAAAGATGGAAATGGCCAAGGGGCCTCGCAGTAACAAGGGCCAAAGTTCAATTATTGATTTGAACTAACCACCCCAGATCTTTGACTGCAAACCTTTTGTTGGCTTCTTTTAAAAAAAAATCTGGCCAAGATCTGATCTCCAAACTTGTGAACCTTGTGAAGGGTGGTTCGATATTTGCCTGCATGATTCTTTTATCTGTCTGCCATAATTGAGAGCTTTGAGGTGGCTACTGCTTGGTTGAACTGTAGGCAGATGTGGACAATGAGATTTGCAGGAAAGGAGAATGTGATTAGCATTTTCAGCATGAAACCTTTAGGTCAGCAGGAAAAGAAGAAAAGGAGAGCAGTACGACATGCGAGAAACAAGAAGGGTTTCTTGCTGCTGAGACTATTTTGGGGAATTTGAAATGCCCCTCTTTTGTTGACAAAGCATGCAAATGTTCTCATTATTTCCTGTAATTTGCATTATTAAAGAAAACTTACTACCCTGGCTGAAACCATTTCTTCTTCTTCTAATGTGCACTTGAGAGACAGTGGTGCTTGCTGACACTGCAGGCTCAAACTGAGTTAACAACCTACAGTTCAAAAGCATTTTATTTTTATTTTATTTCAGATGCTTTAATTACTTTACCATGCTGTAAGAAGATGGATGATTCCTAGCTAAACAGTAGCTCCAAAGGGCTCTGTTTTCTGGGGGTTGCTAAGGGATTCAGATCTAATTAAATGCTAATCCTTTTCAAAAGAAATAATCAAAGGAATAAAGTGACTTAAGGTGCTGATTCCATCCTTTATTTTTCCTAGCATTAGCCACAGGACCTTCCAGAATTGGAACCCCATTTTTATTATGTAGTACCACTTCTTAGTCTTGCATTCAGCCTCATGACCTGTGTATGGAGTAGCCTCTTTTTATTCCATAGAGCCAGAATTATTGAACTTTTCAGATGATCTGCTTTGAGGATTACTAAAGGGTTGTGTGTGATCTTCTCCATTTGCAGGGACAACTATGAAAAGTTATTATCAGGAGTGTTGAGGTCCTTTTTGTAGAGTTCCTCTGTGTACTCTTTCCATCTTTTCTTAATCTCTTCTGCATCAGCTATCTCCTTGCCGTCTTTGTCCCTTATCGTGGTCATTTTTGCTTTAAACGTTCCCTTGATTTCCCCAAAAAATTTTTTTGAAAAGATCTCTAGTCCTGCCCTTTGTGTTGTTGAACTTTTCAAAGCCCTAAAAGATGATGGAATCAAATTATTGCACTCAATATGCCAGCAGATTTGGAAAACACAACAATGGCCACAGGATTGGAAAAGATCAGTATACGTTCCAATCCCCAAAAAGGGTAATGCCAAAGAATGTTCAAATTATCAAACAATTGCGCTCATCCTACACGCTAGCAAGGTGATGCTCAAGATAATACAGGATAGACTGCAGACTACCAGAAGTGCAGGCATGGTTCAGAAGAGGCAGGTGGACTAGAGACCACATTGCGAACATACATTGGATCATGGAAAAAGCAAAGGAATATCAGAAACAAGTCTACTTCTGTTTCATTGACTACACTAAGGCCTTTGACTGTGTGGACCACAACAAAATGTGGCAAGTAATTAAAGAGATGGGAATACCAGAACACCTTATATGCCTCATGAGAAACCTGTACATGAATCAAGAAGCAACAGTTAGGACAGAATATGGAATGACAGAGTGGTTCTGAATTGGAAAAGGAGTAAGACAAGGCTGCGTTTTGTCTCCCTGCTTATTCAACTTATACACAGAACACATAGTACGCAATGCAGGGATGGAGGAATCACAATTTGGAATCAAAATTGCTGGCAGAAACATCAACAACTTGAGATATGCAGATGATACCACCCTAATGGCAGAAAGTGAGGAGGAAATTAAAAAGCTCCTGATTAGGTTGAAAGAAGAAAGTGCAAAAACTGGCTTGAGACTCAACATCAAGAAAACCAAGATAATGGCAACAGGCCCTATCAGTCCCTGGAATATTGATGGGGAAGATGTAGAAGCAGTGACAGATATTACTTTCTTAGGCTCAAAGCTTACTGCAGATGGAGATTGCAGCCATGAAATAAAAAGGCGACTGATTCTTGGGAGGCAAGCGATGAGAAACCTGGGGAACATAGTGAAAAGTAGAGACATCACATTGCAAACAAAAATTCGTATAGTCAAAGCAATGGTATTTCCGGTGGCAATGTATGGTTATGAGAGCTGGACCATTAGGAAATCTGAGCGCAGAAGAATAGATGCCTTTGAGATGTGGTGTTGGAGGAGAGTTTTGAGAGTCCCCCGGACAGCAAGGAGAACAAATAGGTCAATCTTAGAAGAAATTAACCTTGACTGCTCTTTAGAAGGTCAAATAGTAAAGATGAAGCTAAAGTACTTTGGACATCAAATGAGAAGAGAGGATTCGCTTAAGAAAGCCTTGATGCTGGGAAGGGTGGAGGGCAAAAGAAGAAGGGGGCGGCCAAAAATGAATTAATGGAGAAGTTGACTCATAATTCCCCATTCATTTATTGAGCCTACTCTACTTTGATTTACTATGCCAAGCAACAAATTATCTATATAAAACAGAGCAGCCCTAACAATATTGTAGGCTGCAGAAAAGTAAAAATTTAACATAAATAATTCCTTTTGAAATGCAAGGTTCCAAATTCTGCTTTTTGTTTAATGAAAAGATTTGACATTTCATGTTGTAGAAGATCAGATCTGTTTGCTTTTAATCTTATTTCTACATGTGGCTATGCAAGGGGAAGCCACCAAGGGTTTTTTCTTCAGCTGGGCAGAAAAATGAGGCAAGGCAATGGAAAGAAAAGTCCCAAGTGGTTGTGAAAAACCTTAGAGCTGGAGTTCTCAACCTTTTTAAGCCGGAGGCCTGGTCATACTCCTTCAGACGTTTTGCCCTTCACCACATGGCACTTCCTGGTGTGGTGGAGTTTGTGGGGACCACATGAAATGGTGTCATAGGCTGCAGGTTGAGAATCCCCCGTCTTAGAGGAAAGAGGAAATGGGCCATTACGTATTTGAGGTTGATCAGAGCCCTAGCTGTCCCAATGTTTGCTAAGGTTTTTGGGGCCTGTTGGTGGTTTGGTTGTGGCAAAGAACAGCAAAGAGTTCTTCTACACCAAGAGCAAAGGCTTCGTTGATTACTCATGGTTCTAAACACACTGGCTCATACCTTTGACAGGAGAGAGGAGGTCTGGTGAGCAGAAGAAAATACTGTACTCCAAAGAACAGTCTTGTGTTGCTATTGCTGAGTGTAGTTTCCTGATCAGCAACATCAAGACCTTAGTGTGAAGGTGAAGGGAAAGCAGTGGAGTTGTCTAAAAGTTTGGGCAAGGAAGGAACAGAAAGAACTGGCCCTGGTTTTGCAGAGAGAAGGAGTTTAGTAGCAGGTTGGAGTGTAGAAAGTGTCGACGAAGGCAAGCCGTGATCCAAATGCCAGCCTGCGTTGTCTCTCTCAAATTCCATTTGCATTTAGCAATCCCTCCGAAGGTTGTCTGTGCATGGAGGGAAATAATCTCTCCTCTCTCCCTCCCCCCTCCCCCAGGCAGTCACTTTATTTGCACCATGGCTTGTGTGGATGTTGGCTTCTAGCTGAGGCATTTCCTCCTGCTTCACATTCCTGCTGAGAGACTTCGAGCCTTAACCGTGGCCAAGAAGTAGAATTTGACGCTCCAGAGAGAGAAAATTAATATATTCCCAAGCTGGAGGTATATTTCCCAACAGACAGATAAGGCAATTCTACATTTTTATATGTTTGGGGAGGGGTGGGTGGGCCAAAGTGCCACCAGTGGACGGAACAGATGTATCTAAGCTCTGATGACTGTCATGGGAAGCATTTATGCAAATGTGTGAACATTATATTGTTATTTTAATCTGATATAAAGCATTTAGGATTTCTGTGCTTCTTTCACTATAGGGCTTGGATTCTCAATCTGCGGCCCACAGCACCATTTCATGTGGCCTCCTACCGACTCCACCATACCTGGAAGTGCCATGTGGTGGAGGAAGGGTAAAATGGTCATCCAGCCCCCAAAGTTGTCTGAGGGAGCGTGACCCAGCCCCTGGTTTTAAAAGGTTGAGAACACCTGCTATAGGCTTAGAAATCTGGACCAGGCTGGTTGAGGATGAATCTTTTAGAGTGTGGTAGCAGCAAGCTCTTTTATCTACACCAGGTTTCTGTGCTGGGGGTGAAATGGGGAACATGTCATTCTCCAGATGTTGCTGAATTGGAACACCCACCAGCATAGCCAATTATGAGGGATGATGGGTTTGTACTCCAGCAACATCTAGACCAGTGTTTCCCAATCTTTGGTTTTTGGACTGACTTAGGCTTCTGGGAATTGAAGTACACCAGTGTTCCACGGAACAGTTTAGGAAACACTGATCTAGACTATGGCATGTGTAGTTCATCACCCATACCAAGATAGACAAAGGGTTATCTACTCCATAGGTTCTCAACCTTGGGTGCCCAGATGATCTTGGACTTCAATTCCCAGAAGCAGGTATGCTGACTTGGGATTCTGGGAATTGAAGTCCAAGGATACCTGGGGACCCAAGGTTAAGAAACATTGTGAACTTTACTGTTAATCCAAGCGGTGTGGTAGCTGCTAATTTGCTGAGATATTGTGGTTAATGCTGGGATAACCTAGAATCCATTTAAATTGGCTAACATAGTAGGGACATTCCTTGCTTCTTGATATTCTTGGGCTAAGCCTTCACCATTGGTTGTGCTGGCCAAGATTTCTGAGAACTGTAGTCCCAAGAACATTAGGGGCCCCAAGCTTGGGAACCACTCTACTCTTGTCTACTACATCTCACTAACTCCAGCACAATCTGGTAGTAGTAGTCTGAATAAAAAACTCACCAGGGGTGAGTTCCATTCTGCAAGCCATCAATTTAGCAATGTCTCTTATAAAATCCAAAGCCTGTATGGTACATTGACTGGTATGCCACACTAGGATTTAAGAGACCTAATCTCTGCTTGGCTGTGGAAGTTTACTGCAAGATGGCAATGGTAATTGATTAAACATCTCATATACCCAAAAACCTATTAAAGTCATCATAAATTGAAAGAAACTTGAAAGTGCAAAGTACATACTGACACTTAACAGACCACTTGGCCCTTGAAGGAATTTAGTAACAAAAAATATGATTGTGGATGGCCAAACTATTATACTGCCTGCAGAGCAGAATATGATTCCCATCCTCAGGTTCACCAAAGGTCATCAGTTGAATTTTGGCACTTGGACAGAAAATCCCCCAGATTTCTCTCTCTCTCTCTGGGAAAAGTTACTTTTTTTTTACTACTACAGCTTCCAGAATTTTGGAAATGACAGTCCAACAAAGTTTTACTTGCAGTTTGTAGTAAAGTGCAAATGTAATAGATCTGTAAATAATTTTGCCGTGTTTGTATAACATAAAAATACCTTGCTTATTCTGTCTAGTGACAGGGCTGAGTCTTATTTTGGCAACCTGCACCTTTATTACTCTGTTATTCAATTCTCTCTGTCAATGCTGACGACTATGTGGTAGTGTGAGCAATTTTATCAAATTAACTGGCAGGTCTTCCAGTTGTGGTCTGTTGTTGCCAGGTTAAATTAATGGTATGTCATGTACTTTGTGGGTTTTTTTAATTTTGCATATATTACAATGTAGTTAAAAGTTGTAATCAAAATGTTTTGGAAAACCCCTACTGACCTGTATACATATCACCCTTCTTCAGCATTAGCTGGACACCTCATTCTAATCTTTATTAGCATGGCAGATGTACTAATTGTAGGAAACCACCAAGGTTGGGAATTGCAAAGTAATTATGCAAAACAACAGCAACAACCAGTAGGACTAAAGGTTTTGCTGGATAGTAGTGACTGACTTTTCTGTACTTTTGAACAGAAAAGTTCTGCTATACTTTTTTAAAAAATAATGGAATAAAAATATCATATTATTATTTATTTAGATTTATATACTGCCCCAATCAATAGACTCTTCATTTAATTCCACCAGGCTTGATCTGTTTGGTTTTGTGGGGGAGGGGGAAGAAACCATCAACTTTCTACAGTTGAACTAATGATCATTGATTGCATTTGTCGTGTGCAATTTGTTTTAATGAGACAGAAAATCTTCCAAGAACTAACTTGTATGCATCAGCTTTAGCTCGCCTATTGATTTAGGTTGCAAGTGATGGAGAGAAGGAAGAGGGATTGAGTAAGCCTATCAAATGGGACTTTCCCCTCCTGTTTCGGCGGATGACAAAATTGGGTTGTTGGTGTGTGTGGATACTATAGTATGTGTACATGCACACACAGAGAGAGGGGGGTCCTATTTGAAAGAGAAAAACAGTAACTCCATTGTAAAATACATGATTTGTATTCAGAAGGCCTTGGGTTCAGTCTCAGTTATTTCCATGTAGAAGTCGTGAACACTTGTTTCCGTTACTGCTGTGTAGATGGACAATTATTATTCTTTTGTGTCCAGGTCAGACTTTGAACTGCCAAAAGGAAGTCACCTTGTTGTCTTTGTCATTGGTCAATCTTAAACCCTTATCGATACATGTTTCTGGCAGTAATCAACAGACCAGCAAATGAACCGGGCTCTGTGCTACATTGATATAGTATGTTGTCCTCCAGCATCCCCTACATGAGTATGTTGGTCTTGATGGACAAGTGATCTGATGCTATATGCAATATATATATATATACCTTCCTACTTTATGAACTGGCAAAATCCAGTACCCAGTTTGTTTTTCCTGGCTCTATCTCTAGATCAATGGTTCATCATCTTCTCAGATGTTAGACTATGGTTTCTAGAATCCCTAAGCATTAGCTACATTGGATGGGGCTTCAAGGAGATGAGGACCAACAGTATGCGGAATGTATTTTTGAAACATCACTCCACATCCTGATCTCTTGCAGTTACCAGCCCATGTATAAACGAAGAATGCAGAGGGAAAGGCACCTGTAGTAGTAATGTATTGGTCAAATATTGAAAATGAAATTAAAGTACTGTACTTTGGACATCAAATGAGAAGAGAGGATTCACACGAGAAAGCCTTGATGCTGGGAAAGGTTAAGGGCAAAAGAAGAAGGGGTGGCAGAGAATGAGATGACTAGATAGCATTGTTGACGCAATGGGCACATGCTACAGACGGAACATATTATTTATTTATTTATTTATTTATTTATTACATTTATACCCCACCCATTTAGGAGTTAAAAACATTATAGTACATGCTGGTGTTAAGGTACCCTACTTGCTAGAAGGTTTAAATAAAATCTGTGCAAGCTAGAAATTCCCAGGGAAGAAATGGTGGTGCGCGCATATATATAGATAGATAGATAGATAGATAGATAGATAGATATAGATATAGATATAGATATAGAGAGAGATACACACACACACACACACACACACACACGGTAATGTTTAATAAATAAGCTCTTTACTTCTTTGTAAGCTGTGTATTCAAATTTTTAAAAACCATGGGGATGGTTTGATAACTCAAAATATCCTAATGCAGCTTTTCACCTAGTAGCTTAACAGTGTTTGAACTACTGCGCCCTGGTCATTAACGGTGTTGGCTGGGGATGTTGAGGGAACCAGTGATGATAAATATTGCACCCTCAAACATCTGAAAAGTACACATTTGGGGGAAGGTATCTGTAAACATGTCTGACCTTTGGGATTATTCCCAAGATGGCTGTCAAGCACATTTCGACCCAGTTGTATTGATTGGCCTTCACAAAGTAGAGATACCATCTTGCATATACGTCAGGGTTTTAACTTTCTAATCCCATTGAGGAAAGGAGTTCTGAAGGTTTTTCTGTGCAAACTGTCAAGTTGCAACTTTATTCATTTCATCCTACTTTGCTACTTTGGATTTATCTTGCTTCCCCCCCTCATACTAGAACCACAGTTAAGATTTTCTGGAATACTTTGGTGTGTGTTTTTTTATTATAAGTCCTCCCATCAGATCTGTACTTCTTCCAATTACAACAGCCTCATTTCTTATGTCTTAAAAAAAATTTTTTATTCTCCTTTGGATGTTTCCATTGTCAAACGTCTGGTTGGGGACTAGCAGGATTGTTATTGCAGCTGTTTTGGCGATGAAAGGAAATGATGTCTCTCTCTTTTAAAAACCATTTTAAAATGTGTGGAAAATAATAGATGTGAAAATTCGTTTCAGTATTTGCCACAGTGGTTAGGAGTTGACTTCAGGTTATTCAATTAAATTTGAAGATTTATTCAAATCAGATGAACAGGGAACTATCCCATGAAATAAAAGCACAATATCTAAAATAAAAAGAGAGAAGAAATGTGAATTGAGACAAATATAATGCAATAATAAAATGAAAAAATGTGTAGAAAGCTAGGATTTAAAAACTATTTAAAAATTATAAAATGCACTGTTAGTTGTTGCTGTTATAATTTTTATTTCTTTTGTACCATCAAGCTGGATTTACATACAGCAATCCACATAATGTTTTCCAGGCGTGGGGGATATTTAAAGAGTGGGTGTACCATTCTAAACCATTCCCCCCCCCAGTTAATTTCCATGGCCAAGTCAAAATTTGAGCATGGGTCTCATGAATCCTTACTCATTACAGACATATTGCACCAAGAGCTGGCACTGTTACCTTTCCCGCCGAAGCAGTACCTATTTATCTACTTGCAATTTCTTGCTTTTGAACTGCTACATTGGCAGGACCTGGGGGATAGATGACTGGAGCTCACTCTGCTGTGCAGCATCAGATCTCAAACTGCTGACTTGCCAACCTTCCAGTCATGAAGCTCAGCATCTTAACCACTAAGCCACTATGCCCTACTTGCTGGCACTACCTCTTTATAAAACTAATTTCCCACTAGTTAAAGTTTACTGTGTTTCCAGCAATTTAGCAGTTTGTATATAAAAAAGATGTACAGTATAGCTATCTATTTCAGGAACCAGTTTCTCCACCCTGTTGACCACTATGGCTTGACCACTATGGCAAATTTAGAGCCTTGTTTTCAAGTTTCTCAATCCATCTTTTATGGTTTTTAAAACCAGGACAAAAACGAAGGATAAGTGGCATGATAACTAGAGACAAAGCTGAAATTCAACATCTCAAGACTTTGAACATGTATTCTTAAGAATATTTGCCCCCACCTTAAATTTCTTAACAAGGACATTTTTCTATATACAGTAATACCCCACATAACCTTAAAGATTGGTTCCATGATCTTTAACATTATGTGGTTTTTAACGTTGTGTGATACATTTATCACACAATGTTTAAAAAAAAGCTGGCTTCATTTGGGGGAAGCAGGGAGCGAGCATGCTCACCCGTCTTCCCCCAAGGGAAGCCAGCGTTCAGAGACTCTGATCCGCACCTTCCTTTGGGGAAAATCAACCCGACTTCCCTCAAGGAAGGCACAGATGGAAGGATTTGATCCACACCTTCTTTTGGGGCAAGTCAGGCGAGCACCTTTGCCCGGTTTCCCCCAAAGGAAGCCGCTGATCAGAGTTCCTGTCCAGGATGAGCTGCGGGTGCATCTGCACTCACCCGCAGCCCGTCCAGGAAGGGAAGGAGCCAAGCGCTTGGCCCTTTCCCTTCCAGGACAAGCCTTGTCTGGGGCCAGGCGGGTTGCCTGCCTCTTCAGAAAGGGAACCAGGGATCAGAGCATCCATTCCCCGGTTCCCTTTCTGAGGATGCAGGTGAGAGGAGATCCAAGCCTCAAAGCTGGCAGGGCTGCTCTCCACCTGGGAAGTACCTTCCCAGGCAGAGACCAGCCTTGCCGGCTTTGGGGCTTGGCTCTCCGGTGGTGCGCCTCAAAACAGCGAGTGCACCTTGGAGATCTCTGTCCCAAAACTGGCAGGGCTGGTTTCCCCTGGGAAGGCGCTTCCCAGGGGGAGACCAGCCCTGCCGGCTTTGGGGCTGAGATCTCTGGAGGAAATCTGGGGGGAATTGGATGCACCACACAACGTTAACTTAATGTTGTGTGGTGCACATTTCCCCCAGATTTCCCAACATTACCCGGTTTTAACATTGTGTGGTGCAAACATTAACCAGGGTATTACTGTATGTTCATTGACTTCTTCCTCAGGAGCTGTGAAATCCTCGTTATTAATAAGCAAACACTGATTGGTCATAATTTTTAAATTGTACAACATGTTTGAATGTAATAATATAAATCTTGTCATTTGTTTGAAAACCCTGATTCCAGAAAAAAGTGAAATAAAAAGTATCATAACCAGGGCTACATGTCAATACTTATAGCTGTTTTTGGTTTCCAGTGGTTTCCACAGAGATTTCTAAAGGAGCCACTCATGCTGTGGCAAGTAAAGATTGCCTCCGGATGCCTAAGCAGAAGCACATTTTGAAAGATTTGACCTAAATCCAATTATTAGTTGCAGCTAACGTTGGCCCACTGACTCAGTTGGATATACCTCCCATTCATTCAGTTGCTCTACTCTAGCTGGGATTTAACATTTGGATTTAGCCCTTTGTATTTTCTCATATTTTCCACTTCCTGTGAGTAAAAAAAGATGCAGGTGGCAAAAACGTGTTGTGGGCTTGCATCCAACTTGGATTCATTTGCAATATTATGCTTAAGGTTTGCATAGTCTGGTGTATGGCAATGAAGAAGATTTCTTCTTTAGTGACCCTGCAGCTATGGTAACCTGTAACTCCATTTATAGAATGGAACAATGTTTTCTTAATTGTCTGCTTTGGTTAGCAGAAAACTCAGTATGCAGCTTGTTGTCAGAATTGTGCTCTGGTGATTTATGACAGGATTCTTCTATGTAGTCTTTCCCACATGCTCTGCTCAGCATCTGATATTTTAACACCAGATTTCCTGAGACATAATGGGACATGAACTGAAGCTTTGAGGAGTGAGACCTTTTGCATGTTGGCTTCAACCTCATTTTTTTGTGAGGTGTATTCCTTGATATTATTGGGAATGAGGTGACTTGGTGGTTAAGATGCTGAACTTGACAACTGGATGGTTGGCAGTTCAGCAGTTCGAAACCCAAGTACAATGGAGTGAACTCCTGTCTCTGTCCCAGGCTCTGCCAACCTAGTAGTTTGAAAGCAAGAAATTACAAGTAGATAAATAGGTACTACTTTAGTGGGAAGGTAACAGCATTCTGTGTGCTCTGGCATCTTCTTAGGCCTGCCACATGACCATAGAGACATCTGTAGACACAGACAGTGATGGCTCTTTGGGGGGGGTTGGGTTTTGGTGGCCCAGAGACCAAACCACACAACGGATTCAGGTGACCCAAAGTGCATTTGTAAGAGAAAAGAATAACCTTTGTGGTGACACTATTACATTTGAAATTGAACTTCGGGGACGAATATTTTAAGGGTTTTACAAAAAAAAAACACTCAAATGAGGTCAAAAATGCAAAAATAAAAGGGAAAACTGTGTTAGAAACTGAATATGACAACTTCTCGTGGTGGTTACTGTTCAAATACAATATGTGGAGAATAATGACGCCGAAGCAGGAATCAACAACAAAGATATTAAGGAAAAACATGACTCATAAAAATGACATTTTCGAGGAGGGAGGTGTCGGTTGGCAGTGAGCCAGCAACCAAACCAATCAACCGATTGAAGTGATCCAAAGTATGATTGATAGAAGACATAATAACCTTGTGATACTTATACAATTTGGATCAGACTTCAGAAACATTTTCTATGAAGGTTTGAAAAAACCCACTTTCTTTCTAACCTTCCTTCCTTCAACAAAAGTATCTCTCTAACTCTTGCCTTCTCACCGGATGTGGAAGTAAACAGGCTGTCAATGGGTTCCTTTTGTGAAGGAAGGAAGGTAAGAGAGAAAGGGTGAAGAGGCGAGCAAGAACTTTAAAAAGTTCTCACTTGCGTCTTCTGCTTCTGGCTCTCCTGTTCACTGCTGGGTGGGTCCTGAAAACACATACACACACACTCTCTCTCTCTCTTTCTAACTTTCCTTCCTTCAAAAAAAATTCTCCAACTCACCTTCTTGCTGGATGTGGAAGTAAACAGGCTGTCGATGAGTTCGTTTCGTGAAGGAAGGTAACAAAGAAAGTGGGGTCAGGACCCACCCGGCAACGAAGAGGTGAGCAAAAACTTTAAAAAGCGGCAGGTAGAATCTAAGGACACTACCATCAGGGATTTGTTTTGTGAATTTGATGTGTTGAATTATGCTCATTAGTTCATTTATTTATTTTGATCTGAATGAAATAAAAGAAATAAATGAACTAATGAGCATAGTACAACACATCGAATTTGCGTACTCTAAATACCTGACGGTAGTGTCCTTAGACTCTACCTGCCGCTTTTTTTGAGCAAGAACGACCTTTACCTTTATCATTCCTTGACACCATAGTATTTTAGGTATTCAGTTATAAAGCAGCTTGCCCAAGAAGGAGGTTTGTTGAATCTTGTGCAGTTGTGTTGTTCTCCCATTCTTTTCTTTATAGTTGTACTTTCATGATAGTGTGTTGTGATTTTGTGATCCTTTTTGCTAATATTGGACTGTGTTTTCTGAGCCACCTTGACTTGACATGGTAGGTTAGGTTTCCTCTTTAAATCATCTTCATCCACATAATATGTTATCCTAATTCTGGTGCAGTTATGTCACTTAGTTCCATCAATCCACAGCTCACACACCTCTTTTGCCAGCAGTTACCGTGCTGCTATCGTTTGGATTATGAATATGTGAAATAAGCCTGCAAATGGAAGATTGCTGGGACATTAGGGAAGGAGCGGTATAGCAGTTGGCTGTGGTCCTGGAGCGTGTGAGGAGCTTTTAAAGAAACTTCTAAGCAGAAGCTCAATGTCTGAAACATATGGTCATTTCTTCAGGCAAAGTAATTTATTAACCTCTGTTCAGGAAAGCAGAAACCTACAGAGATTTCTAGTGGATCATCTCTCCTCCCCCCATTTTAATCTTCTCTTGAGCTTCATCTGAAACAAATGTGGTGTGTATGAACTAAAATGCCTTTACGGGAAAGAAAATCATTCATTTTTAAAGTCCTGGCATTCTTTCACAGGCCATATAGCGGCAACTACTTTGAGGTGTGATGTTTGCTGTAGTGGCCGAGAGAGAGAGAGAGAGAGAGATGATTCCTGTCACTTTGAGGCCAAGTGGTGTGAAACACACACAAACCAAACTGCCTGCAGAAAATAGCACCACCAGAAGAACATAAGGAAGGTGGTAGTAGTGGAGTTTCTTCCACTGATACCAAGTTGATGGTACTAAGGCTGAGCCCGAGTCTCCTAGGGAACATTTAATTACTCAGGCAGTCTCCCTCCCACTACTCAGATTCATTTTCCCAGCAAGTGCTGAAGGAAATCAATTCCTCCAACAGTTCCTTAGTGAGAATAGGGCTTAGTGTAATGGTGCTTCTTCTTGTTCTTCTGGCTGGCTGTTTGCCTGCTACCATGGGTAGCCTGGCTAATCCTAGCAAAGCAGAACACCTGGCAAAATGGAGATGCATCAGTACACCAAGTATCTATGAAGAAAGTGGAAGGTCACTGAGACACAGCAGATAGAACGAGTCAAACTTTCTTCTTCTTCCATGTCTAGGCCAGATGTGAAACTGCCAAAATGAAGGCACCTTTCACCTGACCTAGTGTGAGAAAGATTAGCTGGCAAGAGCCTTGGAACTGCTGACATGTATATTTTCTAGTTCTAGTGCCTTTTCTTGAGTTCTCTGTGTTCATCTATCTTTGAAATATCTCCAGCCATTAGCATAGAGGCAGCAACGTTTTGCACTGACAGTTATTGGCTACTGGAGCGTCCAATAATTGCTCACCTGCCAGAAATTAAACGAATGCTGAATTGAGTATTGTTTCAAAGTGACGTTCTTCAGATGAAGTTGGCTTTTATTTTGAAAGAAAGTTATCTTCCTGTCTTAAAGCATATACCTTCATGTATGCATTTTAAATTTACAACCTTTCTTTACACATGCCATGGTGGTATACCAAGTGATCTGTGACTAACTGGCCAGGTTATCCTGCTATGGTAATAGAATAGACCATACTGCCAGCAACTCGACACCGAATGTCAGGCGGTGGTTAACTAATCTTCCAGTCCTGAGGACTAACGGCTTTGGGTAGCAAAGTTCACAGGGAAGGATGATATTCCCTAAGTGGATTAATTCCCACTTGAATCTATCTTGATGAAGGGCAGCATCATTATCAATATTAGCCTGGGGCTCATGAGGACTTTGTATGCTAAAAGGACCAGAAAGTGACTAGTGGAACTCGGATCAGTAATACAGGGGTAATGCTGCAATGCGGAAGGCAGGTGAAGGGCCACTGCATTATATTCTCAGGACAGTCTTCATGGTACGGTTACACAGAAAGAGCCTCCTTGAAGATTGTGTTATTTTTTTTAACCACAATTGGGCATACCCTAGTAACATTAACCTTGTGTTGCTGGCTAATCTTTCTCATACTAGGTCAGACCAAAGGAAATGCAGAATGGACTCCACAAAAGGTAGCTTTTGGAAGTTTCATGTCTGGCCAAGTGATCTTGTTCTTTAGTATTTGCCACTTGATTTCTGTTTCTTTGAGTTTTCTGTTCAGGCTTTCCCATTTTGGGTCTCCCAAAAGTCACCATATATAGGGAAAATGGGAACTTGTAGCTAAATGTACCTTTATGTACAAAATATTCATGATAAAATCATACAAAATATTTAAGATTATTCTCTATGTGTTGGCCACCTCTTTCTACACACATGCATGAAGCCTTCTCCCCCAGTCATGGCGAACACATTTCAAGATATTTGTTGTTACACAATTTTGCCTGCAAACGGAGATTAGCACCACCCCCTAAAGTCAGACGTTACTAGCTTTCCAGCAAGGGAGGCCTTTACCTTTACTGTGGTGACTTTTGGAACACCCTGTAGTGGTTTCAGTAGGGTAGTGCAATCAGTGCTGTGCATATGTAATGTCTTCTTCCATCCATAAAATCACAACCCGCTATAGAATTGAAACATGAATTGAAAAGCTTTTCCTTGAGACTCTACAACTCACCATGCTCGGTGATGTGACAGTTTGCTTCTCCAGACGCATGTATTTCTCTTTTGCTGAAAAAGAAATTATCTCATGGAGCTCGCAGTCAGCTGTATCTGCATGAAACAAATGGTGTCCCCAAGTTACTTCTCTTAGTGTCTACTTTTTCCTTAAACTAATTTTAAAATTTAAAAAATTAAATAATTAAGAGCCATTCACTGGCAACAAGTAATGTAAAAGTTACTCCTTTGATCCCGAGTAATGGCAACAAGGAGTTCCTGTTATTGGTAAAACAGCAAACAATGAATTACCTTTTTTAAAAAGCAAAATAACATTTCAAGCTGTACTGTTTTCATATACACACTGTGGGTGAAATACGACCAGATTCAACTCATTACTGGCCACAGTTGGCAGGACAGTGGTTTACATTTGGGTTCACCTTGGTTTAAAATCAGTGCTGTTGACCAAATACCTTGTTACGCATCCAGGAAACTAATAGCATTAGAGTCCTACACTGCCAGCCATGGTGATAATTAGAAGTCAATTTTGTAATGGGGGGGGGGAGGGCTGTGAATCCTCCACAAGAAATGAAGTTGGGGGTTTGTGACTGAATATTTGCATCGGTTGCCCAGTGTGTTGCTAAGAAACCCTGAGGTCTTTTCATTTACTAAGACGAGAACGCCTTCTTCATCCCACCAGTCTGTTTTAATTTGTTGCTTTGTTTAAAAAAAGTCAAAAAACAATGAAAAGGGGTTTTGTTAAGACTGTGTTTTTCTGTTTACTGCCCTGAATCTTAGAAATATTTCCTCCTTTTGCTTGTGTCTGTTCTCTCTTCCTCCCTCCCTGTCTCTGTGAAAAGTAATTTGCTTTTGGAAACTTTGAAATTTAAATTCTCATGTGTTCCTGGCTGATATAAAACTACAGAGGTGGATATAAATACTCTGCCACCTCCCTGTCACCTCCCAGTACAAGGCTGAGTTTTGACACTGCCCAGATATATAGTGTTGGAGTAGCGGATTCTTTCTGGTTGACCTGACCATTAAATCTCTGGGAAATCCTGCGCATGCTATGACAAGATTGAAAGCTAAACCCTTTTTCTTTATGTTCCTTGTTGACCAGCTAAATTTTACAGTGCACCTTATAGCATCTTTCCCTCTACTTCTCCTGGTACCCTTTGAAGTACCCATTAATAACTGGCATTTTCCAGATTGCTTGCCAGAAAAGCGTGCTAGGAGCAGATGCAAGAGGGAGGCAGGGGGGAAATTGTGACTGCAAAAGTAAGGCATTTTCTCTGGGATTTACATCTTCTGTGCTTTGAATTTTATCTGGCATTTAAGTTAGCTTACTTTCTTGGGCACAGTAGGAGAGGGGAAGAATAATTTCTCTTTGAACAGAGAGGTGGAAAAAAACATTGGTCTGTTCCACAAATGTACAGTGATTGCTTTTTTAAAAAAATTAATGTATCTTTGTTATTATGTTTTTAAATGCCCCTAACTCTCAGTAGCTGGTGGTAACAAGAGTATTTCCTCATACAATTTTCTTCTCATAACATCCTGCAAAGAAAGTGAAGCCGAGTGTAAATGAGTAGCCTAAGTTAATGAATGTTGTGTCTCGGTAGTAATCATAATTCTGCTACACCCTTATAAATCTAAAACCCTAACAAGTCCCATGAGCTGTACTTCTACAACTCGTGCCAGAATCTTGAGAGGTAGCAGTTGTCTACTTTGAATAGCAAATTGTCCAATTAGGATGACATCCTGAGATGTTTCATTACTTATATATTATCATTGTCACCATCATCATTATGAACAACAGCAACAATAGTGGTGGTGGTGGTGGTGGTAGTAGTAGTAGTAGTGGTGTAATAATTACATGCTGTCAGGTCAGTTCTGAGCTATGGAAACCTTTTTCAGGGTTTTGTAGGTACTGTACAGAGTACTCGGAAGTGTTTTACCATTTCCTTGCCCAGGCAACTCACTGAGGTATCCAGCCGGTCTCATGAGAGGTATACTTAATTGGTTATTCCTGTATTTGCTGTGTAAATATTTATAGCTTTTTTTTTTTTGGCGTTCTTAATTTTGAAATGTGAACTGAATCCATTGTCGTTTTTCCAGTCGACAGATTTTGAATGTTCTCTCTGAGGAGAAAAGAGGGGAGAAATTGATTTCTGCTTTTTAAAAGACAATGGTCAAAAGGGAAAACCTTGGGCTGTAGTTTACTGATAATTGGTTTCTGAAAAACAAAGATTTCATGTCCTTATCCAAAATTTAGTTCTCTTTCATCCTGATTGGGATCTCTGTGCCCCCTAGTACACGAGTACCTCGGATAGCGATGAGACTTGGTTCCACAAGTCTCGTCATTATCCGGTTTTTAACATTGTGCGTTGCATAGATCGCACAACGTTTAAAAAAAGCCCTGTTCCCTTTCCAAAAAGGAAAGGGAAGAAGGGGGCGAGCAGCCTGCCTCTTTGGAAGGAGCAGTGGGGATTCCATGAGTAGAATGTCCCCTGCCCTTTCCAAAAAGGCAGGCAGATCACAGCGTGGAATCAGCTGCTTGGGGTGGGGACTGAGCCAGGCGCGTGCCCGTTCAATCCCCCAACCCAAGCGCTGATCGTATGCTGTGATCGCAGTGCCCGGGTAGGTCGAGAACAGCACGGATCGGGTCCCCTGACCTCTCCGGGGCAGGGGTGTCAGAGACCCTGAAATTTCAGGCTCTCTGACACCCCCGCCGCCACCCCCGCCATCTCCGGGAAGGTTGGAGGACCCGATCCATGCTGTTTCTGAAGTCCCCCCATCTCCCTAGAGGCTGCAGCAAGCCAAAATGTTGTGATTTGAATCCTGACGTTTTGGCTTACTGCAGCCTCCAGGGAGGTGGGGGGACTTCAGAAACAGCACAGATCAGGTCCCCCGACCCCCCTGGAGCTGGCCAAAATGGGTAAAAAAAGTCCATAGAGATAGATTTAGATTGATAGAGAGAGAGATCACATTTCAAAAGACAATAAAGTAAATCAAGGAGGGCAAAATCTCTGGACCTTCCTTTTTGTTGGAAGCAGCTTTGATCTGATTCTTGTACTCATATTTCTCCAGACCTTATTCTGTTCACTTGTTCCATCTTCATTAGTCTTCTTCTAAGTACCATTACTGTAAAATTTCCCACTGAGAAATTTATACAGGGAGCAGGGGTTTTTGATCTCTTTAAAATAAAATAACCTATAAATAGACCTTGTGGGAGCAGTTTTACACACTAAGAGGTGAAGCCCTGCCAAAAAAAAAAAGTTTTAATGCAGATGTGGGACCTAATCATTTTTTTCACTGTTTTTTAGCTGGGATTTCACAGTAATTTTAACAGTACACTAGTACCCCGGATAACATTATGACTTGGTTCCACAAGTCATGACGTTATCTGGGTTTTAGCGTTGTCCGGGGTATACACCGAACAACACTAAAAAAAAAGCCCTGACGTCAGGGACAAACCGCGCATGCGAGATGGCACCTCTCCCCGGGCTCTTAGTGGCTCGCTAAGAGCCCACGGAGATCCCGATGACAGGCGCCTCTCTCCGGGATCTCCCCGGGCTCTTAGTGGCTCGCTAAGAGCCCGCGGAGATCCCGATGACAGGCGCCTCTCTCCGGGATCTCCCCGGGCTCTTAGCAAGCCACTAAGAGCTCACGGAGATCCCGCAAGGATTTAGCAACGGGAGGCAAGAAAACTGTACAGTACAGATCGATATGGAGTCAGATAGAGACATAACTAGCATCAAAGCGGGGTGAGGGGATGGGGTGAGGAAGAGACCTGAAGAACTTATGATGGAAGAGGTGAAATTAATTACAGCTCACGTTGGTTCTAATACTGTATGACCAAGCGAATGTCTGACCGCGAAGCGAGTTAAAAATGAACCTGATGCTAGGTGGGATTGAAGGGAAAAGGGGGGGGGGACGGACAAATTGCAAAGCTGGTCTGAGATCCTTTAGCTACAATCCTTTTAAACAGAAGAGGGGGGTGGCAGAATAGAAGGTGTCCTCTTTCATCGCCTTAACCCTATTACTTTCTCTAATTAGTTGTATAAATCGCTGGCCTGACCTGTATTAAATCCCATTTCTGAAATCGCAATGGAGGTGCAAGGAGGGGGGGAAGAGAAAAATGTTGCATGGCTGCTCTTGTTATTCACAACAGCAACAAGGAGAATCAAAGATGGGAGGTTTTGGATTTTTAGCTTTTAAAAAACGCATCGCCCCCAACTGGCTGTCAGGAAAAAGAAAAGAGGAGGGGGAGCCCGCAGGGTGGGGGAAAATCTTCTCTCTCTCTCTCTCTCTCTTTCTCTCATTCTCTCTCAGCCTTCTGCCCGGAGGGGATCGGCGGAGGACGAAAGTCCGCACAGGATCACGTTCAAGCCGCTGCTTTCAATGGGGAAGTCATTTGTTTTGCTATCACGGCAGGCCCGGCTTGGGGTCCTCCAGTGTCCTCCTGCCTGCCTCTCTTTTTCTTCCTCCCACCGCCGCCTCAACTGTGCGACTGAACAACATTGGAGGGCCAGGGACTGCAGAGGCTCAGTCGTTAAGATGCTGAACTTGACAACTGGAAGGCCAGCAGTTCAAGACCCAAGTGGTGCACAATGGAGTGAGCTCCCATCTCTGTCCCAGCTCCTGACAACCTAGCAGTCTGAAAACAAGAAATTGCAAATAGGTAAATAGGTACCACTGGCACGCCTGGGCAAGGCGCGCCTGGGCAAGGAGCGGCTTGTCCAAAATCCCCCCTCCCGGGGGGATTTCGGACAAGCCGCTCCTTGGTTAGCGGATTTCCTTGGTTAGCAGATTTCCTTGGTTAGCGGATTTCCTTGGTTTCCTTGGTTAGCGGATTTCCTTGGTTAGCAGATTTCGGACAAGCCGCTCCTTGGTTAAGCACGCGATTTAGCCCGACCCTAGTTCAGTACAAGCGATCTATCGCTGGGTGCGGGGTGGATTGGGTAGATGTTCTACCCAATCCAAACCCCCCCCCCACATACGATTGTACCGGATAACACTAAAAATCCCGTTATCCGATGCAAGATTTTTCCAAAAATCTTGCATCGTTATGCAGTTTTAGCGCTATCCGGTACAATCGTTATCCGGGGTACTCGTCCACCTGTTCCCGGAGGCTCTGCCCGGCAGGACTTAAAAGCCGCGGTGGCGGCAGGGCTCTCGCACTGCCGCCGCCAACGAGAACACCTGTGGCTGGAGGGAGGCTGCCTCCGCGTTCGCCCCGGGACTCGTCCACCTGTTCCCGGAGGCTCTGCCCGGCAGGACTTAAAAGCCGCCGCCGCGGCAGGGCTCTCGCACTCCTGCCGCCAACAAGAACACTGTGGCTGGAGGGAGGCTGCCTCCGCGTTCGCCCCGGGACTCGTCCACCTGTTCCCGGAGGCTCTGCCCGGCAGGACTTAAAAGCCGCGGCGGCGGCAGGGCTCTCGCACCGCCGCCGCCAACGAGAACACCTGTGGCTAGACTGTGTTGTATCGTATATTTTCGACCATAATGTATTTTCTTTTGATTGAATTGCATTTTTCTGATTGTATTGTGCTTTTGCTTTTATGACTATATTGACTGTATTATATTTGTTATACTGATATGTTGTTGATTTTATATTTGATATTGTAACATTGTAAGCCGCTCTGAGTTGCTTTGGCAAGGAGAGCGGCATATAAATACAAATATAATAATAATATAAAGTATTACTGTACATGAAGTATCACTCAGGTTGTGTATCTTATCTTCTCCTTACTCCCCAGGTTGCTATTATCCTACTTACTAATTTACAACTTCTGTGCCCCTCCCCAGATAATTGGCTATTACTTGGATGACCAGCAAGAACCCAGTTATTCTAGTCAGTCTGGCCACCAATTATTCCTCTCTTTTGGAAGGAAGGTAACTATTTCAAGGGCTGAAAAACTTGTCAAGTGTTTAAAAGAAGAAAGAGATTAATTAAATTGTGGTATTTCAGGAAATATGGCTGTTAAGTGAGGCATATAATTGTCATTTTTAGACTTGTTGGTGAGGTTATAAAATACACATGTGCTGTCCTGAGAGAGCTAGAATGCCTTATTTAGGTGAAGCCTTATGTTATATAATAGCTCATCTTCCATATATGCTGGATTACAACTTCCATAAGGCTAGGAAATGCATGAGGGGGAACAGATTTGCCCATGTTGTGTTTTGTTCTTAGTTGTGTTTAGAGGTTCTCCACTTGTTAGACTGTTCAGCTGAGATGCAACAGTTGGATTTCTGATACTTCCTTTATGTTTATTTGGCCGAACCTGCAGTTGTATGTATGTATTTCGTGTGTCAGTAAAGCAAACTTAGGTATTGCTTCCACTTGGGTAATGGATGCAAGAATGAACTATGAAAATATTTGGGCTGGCTCAGTGCTAGAGATTTACCCACAGTACTCAGCACATGATCAAGGTTGGTCTCAGGGAAAACACATATGTGTACCTCTAGGAAGCCCAGATTATTCAGTAATCAATGATAAAAGTGGCACCTTTACTTGACCAATAAAATGTTAAAAATAGGCAAGCAGGACTGTTCATCAGATCAGGTATTCATCAAGCTAGACTCGAAGGCTTGGTGATTTTAATATTTTAGTGATCCAGTAAGGGTATCATTATTGTTGTGTCACCAAGACAGAATTGACTTTTGGTGATACTGATAGGGCTTTCAAAGTAATTGTGCTACTTAAGGATTGCTTTTACAAGGTCCACACTTCCAATGAGTTTCCATGGCTGAGTGAGGATTCAAAACCAGGCTTCTGGAGTCCTAGTCCATCACTCCATCCATTACACTACACAAGCAGTACCCACCGTTATGTTTGGATTTTGATTAGTTTAAAGATTGTACAGGAATACAAGGGATGTGTGGCTTTTTCACCAGATTAAGGAATGTTCATGTTCCTCTTGTGGAGATGTTATTCACATTGCCCTCTTTCAACTCATGCCAAAGATGTGTTCCATCATCAGAATCTGTCCAATTTTCAAAATTATATTCTCCAGACTTAAAAGAAAACATATTACAGTACTGTATTGGATTTTTGAAATTAACAAAGAAAAGAGAAGGGAGGAGAAGAAAGGAGGAAGGACAAAGGATATACAGTACAGTACTCATATTCTGGCTGTATATATGAAGATCAACTCATACTGTGTTTTAAAAAAATCTACTTGGCAGTCTTTTCCAGACTTACCAGCTGTGTATATACTTTCAAAGCAAGAGTTTTGTTTTAAATAACCAGGTTCAACAGCACCTTTAAAACAGATGAAGAAGAAGACCACTGACTAGAAAGCAAGCTGCCTGATGGGAATGTCTGCCAACCTCATGCACTTTTTTTTTATCAAAGAGAAGCGGTGAACTTGATTGCTATGTACAGTTGCTTGGCTGTGCTGAGTCTTCTCTTGCAGGTTTTAGGAACAGAGATAACAAGTGAATTGAAGCTAGAGTTGTAAAGTGCCAGCGTTGAATGAGTGCAGAAGTTATGGGAACAAAGGAGGAAACTAAAAGCTAGAACCACTCAGTAAATAATAACTGGTCTGGGAACCTTCTTCACCCAATGACCAAGTGGGATAAATTGAGTGACCAGCAGAAACAAGGAAGCAGTTTGTTGTTGCATTTTACACATGGTGATCATACAGCTATGTTACATCTTGTAATACGAGTTTAAGGAGAGGAGCTGTAGCTCATGAGAAGACAGTAAACATTGATTGCAACCTTGGGTATAACTCAGCATTATATCCACAATAGACGTACTTGTGGCAAGGTGGAAGTTTTATTTATGAAGCACTTCTGCGAGGATAATGCACAGTTGGTAGAAGCAGGAACCATGCAACCAATTGCACAATTGACTTGCACAGCTTTTTGTTGCTAGAATAGAATGCATCATCCATTTATGCAAGTATAATATTATATTGCAGATCAACAAACAGGATTCTGACCGTTGTATGCAGAATATCCACAGTTAAATCCTTGATGTTTCCAGTTAGGGCTAGGAAAACATCCTGCCTAAATCTCTGGTGCTACCAGAAAAATGCAATAGTAATAGACCAAATGGGCCATAAGTCCAGGCAGCTTTCTAAGTTCTAACATACTAACACAATTCAGACTTGACCACACAAAGTCTAAAGTTCTTTCCCTTTAAGATTCTGTTCCAAGGAATAAAGTGTCTTTGACCAATGCAGCTGCTTGAATATAGTGATCACATAGACATGAATGTACAGAACTACCTTGTGAATTTTAGGGTTGTGTGTGGGTTTTTGTTTTGTTTTGTTTATTTGTTTTTTGTTTTGAAATCATGAAATCACGCAACTAAAATCTGGGATGTTGCAGTTGTAGAGTCCCCAGTATTCTGTGTTTCACTGCACATCTGCATTCGGTTTTCTATCAGGATAAAATCCACCATCTCATTTATTTTACGGACAGGAAGAATAAGGGAAAATTCCACCCCATATGTACGTCAAAGGCAATTTACTGTGCTTGACACTGAGGCAGATGGAAGGAATGTATTTTTTAATAGCTTAAGCTGTCGTGAATGCAGAAACCTATTTTGATCAGAGGCCTGTTTTGAGAGTTTGAAGATCTCAGCAAAATGCTAGCTTTATTTGCAATCAATGGCAGATACAGTTGACGGTTTATTAATACCTAAATCAATAGGATGCTGTCTGGTGTGTCACATTAATTTAAAGTTGTGCCACATAGGCAACTAAGCAAATCAGAGTGACTTCCAGAAGTTAACTTCCATATGGTGAATCAGGGAGGGGGATCTTTATAGCCAAGAAAAAATGCTTAGGCTTTCTGACTTCCCTTGAGTTAGTAGAAAGGCACTCGTTCTTCCAGAAGATGTTAGGTGGTGTCTTCGCCAAAGCAAATTTCAACTCTCCATCACTGGAGAAGTTTAAGAAGAGGTTGAATGGCTACTAATAAGGGATGTTTGAAAGGTGGATTTCCTGCACAGTGCCATTGCTTCTTTCCTCTTCCCCATTCACTATACCACCAGTATTTCATGGGGCTGCCTCAGTTTCCCTTAATGATAGAACCAGCCCTTAGTAAGAAGTAGGGAGATATGAAGCTGATCCCAACATTTCATCAGGGCTGCCTCACTTTTCCATTCTGTTCTGCTCAAGCACAATGCAAGAAGCCTAGCTGTTAGGGCAGAGACTTCTATGGTAGCAATGACATTACATGAAAACAAGCCACATAACAACGATCTGTGGTGGTTCCAGCCGACTGTTGCTGCTTGGTTATAGATGTAGATGATCTGCTGTAAAGGATAATTCTCAAGGAACAAATTGGTGCATGTTCTGACATTACATAATAGAGTAATGGAGAGTTATTTGCTTTGATGAGGAGACCATATCATGTTGTTTCAAGGAGCATGTTCCATGAGCAAAACTCTTATACAGTAATACCCCGGATAACGATTGTACCGTATAGCGCTAAAACCGCATAACGTTACAAGATTTTTTGAAAAATCTTGTATCGAATAACGTGATTTTTAGCGTTATCCGGAACAATCGTGTGGGGGGGAGGGGTTGGATTGGGTAGAACATCTACCCAATCCAACCCCCCCCAGGGCCCGCCCGCACGATGTTTGGAAAGGGTATGGGCCCCATACCCTTTCCAAACATCATGCAGGGGCGCGCCTGTCAAGCGCGGCTTGGGGAGGATACAGAGAAAATCTCCGTATCCTCCCCAAACCGCGTTTGGCGTGGGCACGCCAACACGCCCGATGTTTGGAAAGGGTATGGTCCCCCATACCCTTTCCAAACATCGGGCGAGTGCCCGCCTGTCAAACACGGCTTGGGGAGGATACGGAGAAAATCTATCCTCCCCAAACCGCATTTGGCGCGGGCGCGCCAACGTGCCCGATGTTTGGAAAGGGTATGGTCCTCCATACCCTTTCCAAACATCGTGCAAGCGTGCGCCTGTCAAACGCGGCTTGGGGAGGATACGGAGAAAATCTCCGTATCCTCCCCAAACTGTGTTTGGCGCGCGTGCGCCAACGCGCCTGATTTTTTTAGCATTGTTCAGGGTATACCCCGGACAACGCTAAAAACCGGATAACAACATGACTTGTGGAACCAAGTCATAACGTTATCCGGGGTACTAGTGTATTGCAAATTACATAATCTCTGTAATAGTTGCCAGAATTATACCCAACTGTTGTGTTTTTGCTCCAATTCAGCCAAAAGACTGGATAAAACGTTTAAGTGCCACAATTAAGAACAATTTATCCGTTTCTCTCCCATTCTCTTCAGCCTTCTTAAACATATTATGAAGAAAACGCTTTCTGCTTAGTTTTTCAAGCTTCTTCTTCTTCCATGTCTAAGCTAGACAGGAAGCTGAGAAACTTCCCTCAGTTCCTTTTGCCTGACCCAGTGTGAGAAAGATTAGCCAGCACAAGGTAGCATTTGCCTGGGGTATGCCTGATTGTGGTTAAAAAATGGCACAATCTTAGAGGAGGCTCAGTTTTGTAGGCTGCACATTTTTTTCCTCTGTAAACAATGTTACCGGCTCAGGCAAGCATCAATGTGTTGCTTCGTTAGAGACACAGACGCCACAGTGCAAATATAGATGTTGCCTGTTGTGGTAGGAGGAACAGGACTATTATTGTCTGGTTGTTTCTATTCCTTTAGGAGGCAAAATGTTGCAAGCGCAGGCTATCAAGTATGCCTGTGCAAGCATGCATATATAATACATTATGTTGTGGTTAATGAGCATTGAGTAAAGAACATGGATTTAAAACACGGCTGGTTGTATACCTGCACATAAAGATGTGGAAGTATGCATGAGTGACAAACCTGGCATATTGCTTATCAGTATACAGAAGATCCAAACTATGCTGGACAGTGCTCACTAGTGTGCAGTCAGATAGGGTTTACATGTGGGACTTGTAATAAGAGTACAATGGAACCCCGGGTTATGAATGCCTTGAGTAACTTAATTCTTACAATATGTAAGCTTTGAGGGCCGGACAGCCATTTTGCTCTGCCTGCATGATGGGGGGGGCGGTCATTTTGTCCCAGCAGCTTCAAATGGGCAGCCATTTTGTTTCTCAAATGCCCTTGGAGGGGTGGCAAGCCACATGAAATGGTGCTGTGGGCCTTAGGTTGGAGAACCTTGATTTACTGTTTCAGCTGTTTGGGATAGGTCTTGGAACCTATTCCTCATGGGTGTGGTAGACCTGTTTTATTTAATGGTATTTAGAGTGGTATGGTGCTAATACATCAGGATAGTGTACTAATTAGAGCAGTGTTTCCCAACCTCTGGTTTTTGAACTTCATTTCCCAGAAACCTAAGTCAATTCCCCAAAGCACTGATCAGCCAATGTACTGACTTAGGCTTCTGGGATTTGAAGTCCACCGGTGGGAACCACAGGATTAGAGTTTTAGACATGGACATGGAAGATTTACATTCTAGTCCTACTGAGATGTGAAAATCATCAAACTAGTTATTTTCTCTGAGCCAAACCTACCTCATAAGGTTGTTTTGAAGAGAAAGTGGGCAATAGGCAAACCATGTGCATCATCAGATTGATCTCAGTTGAAGAAAGTTGTGATTTAAATATAATTTAGTAATAAGAAAAGAAATAGCCATGATCTAATGCTACATCTGAACCCAATTACTGCCTACCATATAGTTATGGTTATCCATGGATATGAACACTGTCCATTTGTGTACTTTTCCTGTCTTTTTGTACATGACCTCAACTTGTTCATGTACATTCACCCATCAGCTAACATTAGCACCAGCTATCCAACCATCTGTTTGTTTTTCTGTCTCTAAGCTATTGAAAATTTGGGGAATGTTAAATTAGGAGTACAAATTTGTCTTTTCTCACAGTCAGGATCTCATGCTTCATGTTAATGTTTTTCATATCAAATGGACTAACAACCCGTTTACACTAAACAGCCGAAAACAAATTAGCAGGAGGCAAATACCGATGTTTCTCTGCCCTTAATGAGGAAATGTCTGTGCTGACTGTAGTATAAATACACATTTTTATTCCATTTGAGTAACCCTTTGGTATTTTAATGAAGCCCTGTTCCCTTGTAGTGCATATGGCTTGCTGTCGGATAGTTTAACACAGAGAAGATCTGTCTTGAATAAATTAGTATATATTTGCAAATTAATTGGTTAATTAGATTTCAGATATCTCTCGGGGACAGGAAAGAAACAGATGTGTGCACAAGATACTCTGATAATTGGGGGAGGAGACTTAGTGTTTAGTTTATTGTGGAAGGCAGTTTTGCCTGGGTTTTGAAGCTTAAATAACAAACATTTTAGAATTAGCATTATTATGGAAGAGTAATTTGTTTGTTTTGTGTTCTCCTCTCTGTGTCTGACTCCTTTGACACATCAGGTTTGTAAGAATTAGAGGTGTATAGATGTATGGGTATGGGTGTGTTTCTCTAGTCCAGAACATAATGAGAGAAGTTTCTCTGTACCTTCTTCTTTCTTTCCTGCCATATCCAAATCCAAATGTAGGCGATCATCATGGTGATCAGCCATGAAGACTGTCCTGAGAATATAATGCAGTGGCCCTTCATCTGCCTTCCACGTTGCAGTATGAACCCCGTACTACTGATTCAGTTACACAAGTAATTTTCTGGTCCTGAGCCCTTTTGACACGTAAAGTCCTCATCAGCCCCAGACTAGTATTGATGAAGCTGCTGCCCTCAATCAAGATGGATTAAAGTGGGATTTAATCCATTTGGGGCCATCACCCTTCCCTGTGGACTTTGGCACCCAAGCCATTAGTCCTCAGGGTTGTCAGGTTAGTTAACCACCGCCTGACAATCAGTGTTGAGTCGCTGGCAGTATGGTCTACTCTTATTACCATAGGAGGATAACTTGGCCAGACAGACATATCTTATTAGTATGGCAAAAAGCAAAGGAATTTGAGGTTAGGTCTTCTCCAGCCCATTCCTAGAGATGTCATGAACTGAACCCAAGACTATTTTGCTCAGAAAGTATGTCCTCTGTCACTGAACTACAGTTGTGCATCCTCCAACATTTTGGAGCATCCTGCCGCTGCCGCAGCTGCCGCCCCCCCCCCCCCCAACAATCCCAGGCCACAAGACCTGTTTGCTTCTCTATATAATGAAGAAAGCATCCATTTATCAGAATGGGAAAGATTTCAAAGGAGTGATACATCTCCTTCTTTCTTGGTTGTGTGTGTGTGTGTGAAAAGTGTTCAAGAAACCATATGGAATGGATTTCAGCTCAGCTTTTTCCAGATTTTAGGGAGGATGGTGGTGATTGAATATGAAGACATTAAACAGAGGATAAGGAAATCAGCCAACAAAAGCTTAGAACAGAATGTCTTTTCTAACAGAAGGTGCTTTGTGAATCAGTTTTGATTCTTTGAAACAAAAGGTAAAACCACTTATAATGCCATGCATCTTCTCCGTTTTCACTAGTATGTTTTGAAACCGCACCACTGTCACTATCATTTACACAGCTAGCTAGCAACTACTATGAGGTAAAACAAACCTGGGAAAAATATTTTGTAGTGCCTCTGCATTTTTAAATGTTGTGACGGTTTTATATTGTATCGTGGTTTTAAATTATAGTGGGCCTCTGCAAGTCATTCATGACCACTAGAAGGGCAGAAAATATACATATGTCTGAATAAAATACATAAAGATTAATTGGAATGTTTATTAAGGCTGAAGGCAAATATTGTGAACAGTTAGTGCATCAATCAACTCAACTTGGTTTTACCCACAGTAGCTTTACAGTATCCTATATAATATATAAGCATCCTTCTGCTTATATTCTATAGAACAGGGGTCCCCAACCACCGGGCCATGGACCAATACCAGGCTACAGGCTGTCCTGACCCGGGCTACAGGATGGTGGTGGTGCTGGGAGCCCCGATGGCAGCCTTTAGCCTTGACGTGCTCTGCTAGGTCTGCCCGGCAAATGGAGCAAGAGCACAGGCTTCAGACATAGCAGATAAGCAGGTGGCCGGGGCCCTCCTCTACATTGCTTAGCTGCAACCAGTCAATGGAAAAATTGTTTACTGTAGCATGAAACCATTACCTGGTGCAAAAAAAAAAAGGTTGGGGACCCCTGCTCTAGAAGCAGGTATTTAGATGAATTCTGATCTTGAAGCTAATATGTAGTTATTATAAATAGTATCCATTAGTTAATTATTTCCCTCTTCATTTCAGTGAAGCAGCGGAAAATGCTATTGTATCCTTGTACAGTCTGCCGGGCAGTTATGGTAGAAATAAAATTGTGACTAGACAGACCTTCAGTCTTACCAGAAGGGTTATTCTTCTTGTGTCTAAACAGACATCAGGGGGTCTGTTGTAAACTGGGAAAGGCTTCTAGTGGATTTATACAAACCACCCTAGAAAATTTATTGAGTTATGGCTGCAAGGCTGTCTCTAATCTGTATCTTCAGTCCCATATTTGCCATCATTTCGTGTTTAGTTCTAAAGCTGCTAAAGAGACTTCTTGGGGAGCGAAGATTTGCCCCTAACTTCTCATGTTTGTTCCTAGCAAACCTTCCTCTGTGTCTCACTGGCTGGATCCTTAAGATATTACATGTGACTGAATTGATACATTGTGTTTGAATATGGTAATTTGTTTGATTTAAAAGCTTGAGGAATTATCTGGCTAAGTAGCTTTTAATCAGATAATAGGTAACATAATGGGGAGATGTTAGCTTTCTCTGTTACTTCCTTAACTTGCTCCAATACACTTAGTAACTGGCAAGCGCAGCAACAAAGCAGCTGGAGATCGACAGGTCCCAAAGTAAGGATTTGTGTATTCATTAGTGACCTCGAAATCTTCAGAGAGAGAAAAAATCACTTGATTAATATCAGCTTAGGAAATGGGAGATTTATATTTCAGGAACAAAAAGTGTGTTCAGAGATGGGAAAGAAATGATTTTCAATTTAAATGCAGTGTAAGAGCTAATTGCCTTTTTTCTGCTTAAATTAATTTTACTCCTGCGCCTGGCCCTATTGAAATAGGGAATTAATGAGACTAAACACCAGAGTAGACCTAGCAGATGCCGTTGACTTAATGGGCAGTAAAATGTTGTTGTTTCTGGTTACCAATTTGGTTTTCAGTCACAGGCAGTTATCACTTTCATCGTCAACAATGATCTTAGTGCAGTTTGAGAATGCCTATGCTGTACTGTATAGCAGTTTCTGCATTATTGACTTTAATGATATGTTTAATAACTGTTAATCAGAGTGTAGAAAAGCAACATTTTGAACAAGAAGTCCCAGAACCTCCTCAAGCAGTTGTGCTGAAATCTTCCAGTTGTCACAGTTCTCCTCTGAACCCTCCACTTCAAGCATTTTGTATTAGGCAAAAAAGAAGACAGCTAAGCAGCATAAAATCCTTCTTTATATATTCCTGTTTACGCAGGTATGGTTAAGTTATTTAAAAACTTTAAGAGCCAAGTCTACATGGCACAAATATGCCTTGAACTTGTGTCTGGAATCACCAACTCCAAGGACTGACAACAAGCTTTGTTTAACATTGTCTTGGTGAGTTGTGGGCCAAAATGTGGGTCTCTATACATTTACCGTTTTGTACTGCATATAGATACAGTAACGTTTAAGGGCTGCAGATTCCCTCTAGTAAAGGCTTTAGGCCTGTCCACTCATTAGTCTCTGAACTTCCTTATCGTGAGTCTTCTTCCTCTGGGCCTTGCACAACTATTGTGAGATAGCTAGAAGTCTGTGATATAAGGCCACAGTAGAGCGCTGTGTCTTTCAGCCACCCCTGGCCTGTTCCTTTTCTTTTCTTTTTTTCTTTTTCTTGGGCCTATAGCAGTGATGGCAAACCTTGGCACTCCAGCTGTTCTTGGACTTCAATTCCCAGAAGCCCAAGTCCCTGTGAAATCCACATGAATGGGTTTACTTCAGCTGTTCTTGAACTTCATTTCCCAGAAGCCCAAGACCCTGTGAATCCACATGAATGGGTTTAATGTACGCAGGGCTTCTGGGAATTGAAGACCAATAACAACTGTAGTGCCAAAGTTCACCATCATGGGCCTATAGTCTTTAATGCCACCAAGTGGTATATTATTCCAAAGGCTGGTGGTTCTAGAACAGAGATGGCCAAACTATGGCAGCACCATTTCTTGTGGTCCACCGCCATCCTCACTGGAAGCAGATGTGAATGCATTTACAACAGCCATGAAACATGCCCACACATGCATAAATTTGCCCATGCCTGTCATAAACACTGGCGTAAATGCACCCACAGCCATTGTAAATGCATTTACAACAGCTGCAAATGTATTTTATGGCGGGAGGAGCCATTTGACCCCCACTGAGCTGTCCAGGGGTGTGGTCCAGCCCGTGGCGCAAAAGGTTTGGCCACCCCAGTTCTACAAGGAACTGGGGATTTTCTGCACCAAAGGCATTATGGCCAGAGGGAGACAACTTGGGAGCTTCCACATTTCTTTTTGAGAAACTCCTGAAAGCATCAGTCATCATGGTCAGAGACCAAGGGAGACTGAAATGTCTGGAAGGTACCAGCCTGCTCTATATCTGTTCTAGCCAGATTCTTGATCATCTGTATGGGGTGGGGGAAGATAATACTTCTTTTTGCTGTGAACTGTTGCTGTAGCAAGGTTCCAAACCCATCATCACCATCGTAGTGAGATGTATTGCTGGGTGGGGATTTGAACCCCAAATTCTTATTCCTCATCTTCTGTTCTACTCATTGTGGTATGTTGATGCTTATATTAAAGTGTTACAATCCTCGCATCAGGCCTGGCTGGGTAGTCTGGAGTCTTCTTGTTCCTCTCACAAGGGAAGTCTAACATTATCATGCCTTTCTTGACTTTACAGCAGCACTAATCAATATTATTGTTTTGCATCCAAACCATTGCCAAGAATATGTCATTTTACTTAGGATGATCAGCAGTAGTGATCTGTGGATTCCTAGTGTGATGTAGCAGATACAGTGAGGGACTTGTCAGAAGCTTCAAATCCCTGCTCAGTCAATGGAAGCTCACTGAGAACATGGAACTGGTAAAGTCAGTTAAATATCTCACTTACCTTGAATGCTCTTATTAGGGTTGCTATTTGTCAGTTCAGACTTGATGGCACATAGCAACAATAATATTTATCTTTGCTTTCTCATTACATGACCAATGTATTTTAACTGTGTGCATTGTATGTGTTCAATGATTTATTGGACTTAATTCATTCTTCTTGGTAGTTCTTCATTGATTGTCATCTCAGACCACGAAATTTCTAGCACCCTGTGATAAATTTACACTTTAAAAATTTTCTCCCTTTTTAATAGCCTGTGTTAAAGCCCACAGCTCCATGTTATACGTTAGAATAGACTGGGGGTTCCTAACCTGTTTGTCCCCCAGACAGCTGAGTGGGCTGGTCACATAGTTCCTCCCACCATGAACACTGCCGTAAAACACGTCTGCAGCTGTCGTAAACACATCTATGACAGCCATGAGTGCATTTACGGCAGGAGTGTTTACGCATGCATGGGTGCATTTTATGACTGTTGGAAACGCGTCCACATCTGCTTCTGGGAGCAGCAAGGGTGGCAGTGGGCCACATTAAATGGTGCCACAGGCTGGGTCTGGAACACGGACCGTAGGTTGGCCACCATTGGAACAGACCATACGTAGCAGTACAATGTACATTCTCAAAACCAAATTTACATTTCTTTTGTGTATTGCATTCTTCTGTTTCTGGGCCATCTCTAGTCTGACCTACATTACACAATTACGTTCCCACTGAATCTCCCCATTGACAATGCAAACTGTTGTTGTTACATGCCATCAAGCTGCCCCCTACTTATGGTGACCCTATAAATGAGAGATCTGCAGAATGTCCTGTCCCCCACAGTCCTGCTCAATTCTTGCAAACTCATACCTGTGGCTTCCTTTGGGGAGTCAATCAATGTGAATTAGTTGGTGTTTTATTTATCCCAGAGTATAAATTGAAAAGCACTTGCAAAAGTGTACATTTTCCCATGTACTCCTCTTCATATCTCTGTGCCCTCTGTCATCTGCTGTTCAACTTATCTGGCTTCTTTCTTGTCATGTCATGTTTTCTTCATTATAGGTTGCCAATTGTATGAATATCTCTATCAAGACTTTTGTTTATTAAAGACTACTGTGCCCTCACTGCATCTGATAGTAAAGTTTAAGTTTTTAGAATAGTCCCCTTAGCTGTTCAGTGAAGGTGGCATATTGACCAGTGATATTACAAAATCCTTGAATACCAAATATTCCACTAAATCAGTAATGGTGAACCTTGCCACTCCAGGTGTCCTTGGACTTCAATTACCAGAAGGCAAAGTCAGCACTCCTGCTGATCAGTAAAGCCATTAATAAGAGACAGTTGATAGAAACAGTCTGTGGGACATTATGTAAGCTAGTAAGGTATCCCTTGCTCAAAAGCCAGTTATATCTGACTCTAGGATGTGATGCTCATCTTCATTTACTGCCAAAGAGCCAGCGTTGTCTGTGTCTGCAGACATTTATGTGGTCATGTGGCAGGCATGACTATATGCTTGGGCACATGGAGTGCTGTTACCTTTCCTGCTGAAGTGGTACCTATTTATCTACTTTAAATTTCTTGCTTTTGAACTGCCAGATTGGCAGGATCTGGGACAGACAGCAGGAGTTCGCTCCGTCGTGCAAGGTCTCGAACGACTTCTTCCAGTTGTCAAGTTCAGCATTTTACTCACTGAGCCACCCCAGCCTCTATGTAGTAATAATATCAGAGTGGCTGGGCATTCTTTCTTAAAGGGGGAATTCTAGCACTGAATTAAATACTCCTTCCACCCCAGGCCTTGGTTTATGGAGTCCTGCTTTCTTTAATACTTATATTGTTCCCATATCTTGAAAATGTGTTTGTCTGGAACTACGAAAATTTCATTTTTCTTTCAAAATTTCATTTTGCCAAGAATGACTGAAAACAGGCTCATTAAGCTAAATGTTTGCATCTGGCTGAAAAGGGCACAAGTCTGTCTTAGAAAGCAACTAATTTCTTTGAATGAAATAGAAAAGAAGAGGAGAAATGCTTCACTAGCTGTCTCTATGGCATTTGTAGCAGCATCGGGAGGGGGTTCTATGCCAAGATGGTGTGTGTGTGAATGTCAGCACATTTATATGAAATGTTATCTCCTCCCTATTTGAAAGTAAAGGTTGTGAGCCATGCAGTTTCCAGAGAATAGGGCTAGCACTCATCTGCCATAGTATCTCTTCAAGATTGGTGCCAAATGCTTCATTTGAGCTCTACTTCCACAGCGTTTTGACAGATGGAAAGAGACAGCCCTTGAAGATAGGGGATCGGGCAGGGCATTCAATATGCCACTTCTGAGACTTTGTTCATCCAAAATCCCACTGATAAGGAGACTTCTAGGTTGGTGGGAAATTTTGTCTTCTTGGAAATGTGCTGGCAAAATAATGATCCTGTTTCCAACAAATAATTTTTATATGGATGAATCTCAACCCTCTCCCCTCCATCTCTTGTCAGATTGAGAGAAGCATAGATGCTTGTCTATGGAAGGGAAAGGAAAGCGATAGTTGAGAAAGAGGAAAACTATCAGATACAGATTCACCAAATCTGAGGGGTAGAACTGAAAGATGCTTTTGTCTCACAGTTTAGCTAGCAAGTTCAGCTGCATTTTCTTCACAGACGTCTCCTAATTCCATGGGGACATTGCTAGGTTGTGTCACTGCTATTAAATTCCCCTGTAGCACACTAGTTAGGCAGCCAAAACTCTGCTCACAATCTGAGTTCAAACCTTAGGGGATCAAGGTTGACTAGCCTTCCATCCTTCTGAGGTCGGTAAAGTGAGTACAGTACCTAGCTTGTTGGGGTCATAATGCTAATTATCTTGTGAACTGCTCAGAGTACTCTGAGCATTATGGGTGTTATTTGTTTGTTTGTTTCCACTTGTATGCCACCCACTCGCAATATGACAGGCTGGCTAACAAAGTATCACAAAGTGTCACAGAATATCACAAAATATCAGACCAAAATGAAAAGTACAATACATCCTGATAAATAAATACAAGCAATAGAACAACAAATAAATCAGGTAAACCACATTGTCCTCTGTTGGCACTGTTATTCCTATTGTTACTTGTTATGCAGTTAACAAGTGGTACCTGCACCAAAATATCCTTGCATGGAGCACTCATAATCGTGTTTCTAGTTAGCCATACCGTTTGTCAGCATTTTCCATTTGTTTTCCCTCTTGATTTACAAGCTTCCACTCCATGAAGAGTCAGACAGCATTGCTTGAACACTGATTATGCCTAAAGTGCTAGACCTTTTTGAGCTCTTAGTGATGGTGATTTTTTTTCTTGAAAGATTTTTTTATTGTACTTCTGCAAACCTCTGTTCCCACATGCCTGTTGTACACTAGGTTTTGTCTAGTGTTGGTCTTTCAGCAGCACAGGCCTAATGTGTAAATTACTGACATTTTGTCATGTGGCTATTCTGTTACCTTACTTAACTCATTCAATATCATGGGAAATCCCAAGTCTCATTTATATCCTTCATCCTCCTGGATTAGCACTGTAAATGTAAAGGAAGTGTATGTTGAATGCAAAGAAACCATATGAAGCAGCAGACTAGGAAAATCAGTTTAAGAAAGGCATCTATCAGCTTGAGAGGAAAAACTGTCTACGTAACTTAAAATTTTCTGCAGAATGGTATATACCAGATATGGTGAATATGCAGCCTTGAGGGGAGCCTGGGTTTCTGGGAATTGAAGTCCAAGTACAGTGGTACCTTCGTTTATGAATGTCTTGGTTAACATAATTTCCAGTTTACGAATGAAAATCAATTGAAAATAATGCCTCACAATAAAAAGCAAGTTTTGCATTACGAGGCATTATTGCATATTGCGGGTAGCATTTCAGTTTACACATTTTTTTGCAATACAAGATGTCCTGGAGAATACATTAAATTCATAAATCAAAGTACCACTGTCCATCTGGAGGCCAAAGGTTGAGAAACTCTGGCCTAGAGGAAACAGGCTAGTCCCGTGAGTTTTACTTCTACTTCCGGGAGCGACAAGGGCAGCACAGGACAGATGAATTGCAGTAAACCCATTTGTGTGGATTCACAGGGTGCTTCGGCTTCTGGGAATTGAAGTCCAAGAACAATACGGGGCTAGTCCTTCAGGGGTTCTGGAACTTCAATTCCCAGAAGCCCAGACTCTCCTTCCCCTCCCCTAGATACTATGAACGGAAAACCTATGGCCTTGCAAGGGACTACTTCATTCATCTTTTCTGACCAGTGATCTAGCTGACTGGGGATAGTGGGAGCTGGAATCCAACAATAGCTGGGAGTTCCTGCTGAACCCAGTTAGGAATCATATACTGCATTCCAGGTGTAGGATACAATAACATACAGTGGAACCCCAAGATACAAACAGTTCAACTTACAAAAAATTCAACATACAAATAGAAATCCTGGATAAAAAACAATTTGACATACCGGTACATATTTTTAGTAGGGAAAAATTTGACATACAAAAAAATGGTGACATCTCGGGCCTCTTCTGATAATGCAATGTGTTTTTGACACACAATTTTCTCGACATACAAATAACCTCGTGGAACAGGAAAAATCGTATGTAGAGGTTTTTACTGTATTGTTACTTAAAACAGTCACGATTTGAGCCCCCGTCTCTGTCCCAGCTTCTGTCAATCTAGCAGTTCAAAAGCAAGAAATTGCAAGTAGATAAATAGGGACCCCTTCGGTGGGAAAAGATCTTGGGGACATGAAAGGAGCCTCATTTGGGCTCCAGCAAACATCCTTTCAACCCAGAATAATTTCGGACATGAAATTATTATTACTTACAACAATAAATAAAATATGCATGGCTGACCTTTTTGTGGAGTAGTGTTGTACAGATTAATTAGAAAGGCCTCTTGACTTTCCCTATTAAGAGCTATAGATGCAGGTATGGTTGACTTCTGCCCAAATTCCTTACTGCTATTTAGAAGCAATCTTTGAACTTGAAGGACAAACTCAAGCAGATAAAGGAACTGTAAACTTCTCCTGCAGTTGATTCCCCAGATCCGATCTGTCCTTTTTAAATTTTAAAGTAAATAACCCACAGTGGCCCCGTATTTATTGACAGCAAAGGACACGACACTGCATCATTTTTTTTACGTGAAAGGGTAGTGTTGGGAATATAACACCTATTGTGTAAAGTGCATTTTTGCAGGATATGTGTGAGTACTCATTTTCAGGCATTTCTGTTGGCTGCCTACCTGGATGGGTTGTCATGTAGGGCTTTTCCTTGAGGAAAGGTTACAAACAGTGTGCAAAGGTAATGTTACCTAAAGCAAGCCACCGTTCCTGCTTTCCAAATAATGGGTGGTTGAATTCTCCTAGAACAAAGTGTCCCCCTGTGCGCGTGTGGTTGTAATAAATAATTTTAGGCCCACAGACTTTGTTAGTTTCTCCTCAAGAAACATAATTATTTTTAAATGACAAACTGGACCCTTTGTTGATAAATGTTTCATATCCTGGCTGCTGTGCCCGGATAACTTGTATAAATAATGGATTAGCTCACAAATGGACTTAGCACATTCTCGCACATGCTGCCCAGCATGAAAAGAATGCTAAAAGGGAAGCATTTTTATGCTGCTAGGTGCTAATCACAGTCCTCGCTGAAGGACCTTGGCTGAGGGGAAGACCAAGATCCTATTTCAGCATATCACCAACACACTATGATTGAAGACTCCAAAATTCAAGATGCAGCAATTCATAAAAATATTTTGCTCGGTTTTATCTGTGTAATTTGAAAGGACTGCTCAATTTCCCCTCCCCCCAGGGATTTATGAAATTATTTTCCTCAACCAACTTCTCCCTTCTCACAGAATAAAAATAAAAGACTCTTTTTCTTATACTATACTGTATTATAAGAGAAGTAAACACCCTATTATTTAAGGAAAGATTCCCTACTAAAAACAACAATGACTAATATACAATACAAATTAGAAAATAAATAAATAATAAATATGAGCTCGGGCTTTCCCTCCCAGAGACTTCTATCCACCTGCCCTCCAATTTATTTATTTATTTACTTATTTATTTTGCCTACATTTCAAATGAGGGAGGCTTTTTTAAGACATTGGGAGTTTCCACAGTCCAGATTTTGCATAGCATAGGATTGCCCCCTGTGTTTAGAGTCCAATGGGTATTCAACTGATTGTTGCAGGAAGGTAGGTAAAGGTAAAGGTTTCCCTTGCTCGACAGCCAGTCGTATCCGACTCTAGGGTTCAGCACTCATCTCTGTTTACAGCCAAGGAGCCAGCACTGTCTGCATCTGCAGAGTTTACGTAGACATGTAGCAGGCATGACTAGACACCGGAGTTCATGGAATGCTGTTTAACTTCCCACTGAAGTGGTCTCTATTTATCTACTTGCAATTTCTTGCTTTTGAACTGCTAGGTTGGCAGGAGCTGGGACAGACAGAAACTCACTCCATTATGCAGCACTCTGGTCTCAAGCAGCTGAGCTGCTGACCTTCCAGTCATCAAGTTCAGCATCTTAGCCACTAAGCCACTGCTGTCCATTGCAGGAAGGTAGATATGTACAATATATCTTGCCAGAAAACAGAGCAACTTGAAGGCTCCACACTGATCTTCCAGCCTCACTTTTTACAGACGGAGAAGAGAAGAAGCTGGAGCTTAGATGCCAACCTGATTGTGACAAGCCGCCTCCATAATTTTACTGTGAAGATCAATCCCTCCATCCTAAAGATCTTGCTAAGTGGCTTTTGATGTATACATCATATGACAAATTCATTGTCACAGTAGAGGAGAAGAGGTTTGGTGAGGATATTTGTTTCCATTGCTACTTAACTCCATGTATGCAACATTATAGGTCATTCAGATAGGAATGCATCTGGGGAAAACCCAGCCTAAAACACTAGCTGGAAACCATTAATGTTTGGATGTTAAACAGGAAATTCCTCTTTTAGTAATAATGATAGAGGACTGGTTGTAGATTTGGTGATCTCTCTTCTTAGAAGCAAGCTGTGATGCATTTGGCAGGTCTGTGATATGTCTGTTGAATATGTGCTTCACAGATTTATTTGAAACAGGGCTCAACCATTTGCTGAGGATGCCTCTGTCCTGTGAAATAATTAAAGCATGTATTACTATGTAGAACTCAGTTTTGCTTTAATGGATTCTGTATAGGACTATTTTTATGTATCCTAGAACAATGCATGGTGAGTGGCTTAAGCAAGCCATTAAGGTATTCATCTATATACAGTACAGTAAAACACCAGATAACGATTGGATCGGATAACGCTAAAATCGCATAATGTTAAAGTAATCTGGGGAGAAGAATTGGATCGAATAACGTTAAGGTCCTATGGGATGGATCAGATAACAACCGCTAAAGCCTGTGCGGTTACAATGTACCTCTATGGAGCTTTAACGTTATCCAATCCATCCCATAGGATTTTAACATGGATCGGATAACACTAAAAATCGGATAACACCAAGACTTGTGGAACCAAGTTTTAGCGTTATCCAGTGTTTTACTGTACTAGCATTATAGCCTTGGTGTAGGGTATGCATGGAAATTACAAAAACCCCAGGATCCCCCATTTAACATATACATGGTGATTGTGAAATTCTGGGGAATGTAGTCCAAGGCAGTGGTTGCAGGAAAGCTGTGCATTCTTCCCTCTTTTTCCTCTTCTTTGATTTAGGCCGGTGTTGTCCCATGTATATTTTCCATATTCCACTTCTCCTAGCAGCTGCCAGTGTTTTGACAAGAATACGTGTATTATTACCCACTTCTTCCATGGAAGTTTGGTGTCTCCTGTAATAGCAGAGTAACTGTTGCAAAATGGCACTCTTAAGATGATGCAAAGATCATCCATAAATTACAGAATAGAGCTACGGTGTTGAGAGACCACACAGGGAGCAATCCTGCAGCATAAGGAGAACAACATGTGTCTTCTGCACCTTGGATTGAGGATTCTTTCTTCACGATGTCTTAGTTCTCTTGTGAAGTTATGTTAATGTAAATGTGGGATACAGCGTAATTCTTTCCATGACAACCTCTTTTTTTCCTTACAAGTGAAATTGTTACAAACTACTGCAATTTGGGTTCTGCTGTTTAGCTGTGACCTCTTCCAAGGCAAGTTTATTCAATCTCATGCTTTTCTGTCTTTTCTTTCATTCATAAATCAATGTGCCAGCCGATTGAGCACAGCCTCTTCTGTTTGGACTGTTTATACAGGGAATATATATTTTTAGTTTTTTCGCACATTTATTTGTACTTCTCTAAACCGCTCTTTCCATTCCACAAAGAGAGAGGGAGCATGCTGTCACCATTTTGGTTAAACAATTTAGCAAATTGAGCTCATTCTTTGTACATCAATTTTATTTTGTGATGTGTTACTTCAATCATACTTGGCCACCACTATTTTCACAGAAGTAACAGTTATTTTAAAAATGTTAAGAAATCAGTAATGTATGATGGTTCCACCAGCACTGTCAATATGTCAGTCACTGTGAAGTGAAATATCAGATTTTTGACATGCAAAAATCCCAGGCTCAAAAGACCACCTCTATCATGTAGTATGGCCTTTTCACTTAATAGCTTTTTACCTTATCTTATCCTGACCCATTCATTTGCAATACATTTTCTGCTGCATTGACAGCTGTTGTAGCTATAAAGAGAGTGCCATCATAACATTGCAAACTCACCAGTTCTTAAATAATTTCAAAAGCTAAGGAAAGTTAGGAAAGTTTGTTGCTAGGATGGGATCAAAAGGTGGGACAAGGAGATAATCATGACTGAAACCCTGGTGAGATTATGCCAGTCAAAGTGACAAGGGCTAGGTGGACCTATGGACTTATTTCTTCTGCTGCTGCTGCTGTTGTATCTGAATCTGAATATTGGCGATCACTATGGCAATCAGCCATGAAGACTGTCCTGCGAATATAATGCAGTGGTCTTTCACCTGCCTCCCACACCACAGCATGACCCCTGTACCACTGATCCAGTTCCACGAGTCACTTTCTGGTCCAGAGCCCTTTGGGCACACAAATTCCTCATCAGCCCCAGGCCAGTATTGATGTAGCTGCTGCCCTCCATCAAGATGTATTCAAGTGGGATTTAATCCACTTGGGGACCATCACCCTTCCCTGTGGACTTTGGCACCTAAATCATTAGTCCTCAAGGCTGTCAGGTTAGTTAGCTGCCACCTAACACTTGATGTTGAGTTGCTGGTAGTATAGTCTACTCTATTACCAAAGCAGGATAACCTGACCAGACTTATTTAATTTAAAAAAACAGTTTACCATATTAGTTAGTCTCTTTTCCCTACCAATTCAAAACCTATTGCTCCCATTTTTGTTGTACATTGTATTTGACATTCACAACTCAGCAGTACCCTCAAAGATTCTTATGTTCTCCAAAAAGCCATGAGTACCAGTATTTCTACTGATGCTGCCATTCTGCTCACCCCTTTGCCTGCTAGGGTTTACTATACCAAGGGTACTGTGGTTGGCTGATCCAGTGTTAATGAACCAGACTGAATGAAATACTCTGATGGCTGCCTCTCGGCACTTGGCACAAAAATCTTTTTTATGTTGGCTTCAAGGTCGTCAGATATCATTATAGCCGAGTATTAAAAATTTCAAAGAAAGGAGGCAGTGTGTTTGATTTATAGAATAATTATCTTGCTTTAGCTGTAACTTGGCTTTGGCGATGGTTCTGCAAGCACTCGAAAATTAAATCCATTTTTTATGGCACTACAAGGTATTATCTCACAGCAAATGATAATTAAACACCTGTGAAATCAATTAGCCCTTCAAGCTGGGGTAGAGGGAGTTTTCCAATTATGTGTTTGCACCTTCCAAACTTCTTTCCCCCCATAATTCTGAAAAACAAGTGTTTGGCTGAAAAGAAGGTTTAAATTATTATCAGCCATACTATGTTTGGGAGATGTAAGGATACCCCTAAATGGCATTGAACCTTAAGCCAAACACAACCAAGTTAATGGCAGAGGCTCTGATCAAACTAGGCTGCATTATAAGCTCATTCCTAGATGCGCTCTCTCTCTCTGACACTGCAGTTGAGCCGTTAGGTTTCTTACAAAAGCTGTTGCTTCTGCTTCAGTTGCCAAGTTTTACTTGACAGCTTTCTTAGAAGCCAAAATACCTTAATAGGACTCCGCCAGTAAGACATTTTACAGAACAGAACCGGGGATTCGCTTTGGGTTCATCTTCTTGTACGTTTTGCTTTCTTTATGTGTGTTTCCAGTAGTTCTGAACTCTAAACATTAAGAATTCATGGGCTGCAAACTGTCTGACTCGTTAATAGCTGAAACTTAATACACTGGAAAAAATAAGAAAGAGTTCTGCTGTTTTGCCCTGCAGTGTCATATGTGTTTAATAACTTTAGTCGGTGTGACACAAAGTGAGCCAGATGCTCTTTTTGGGAAGATCATGTGCCTTTTTCTATGGATTTTGCAGATTCAGGAAATACTTGGGTGTTTGACATAGCAGAGTTTGGCTCTGAAAACAGTGAGGTGGCTAGTGGGATAACCTCCCTAGTTCTAGACTGGATATTTTAGTCTGGAGTTTGATCTCCTAAGCAGAATGTAATAGCAGTCAGCTGACTGCTAGTTTCAAATTGCTCCATATTTGCCAAATGAAGGATTTAAATACTGTGTTCATATAATACTTTTTTAAAACCCAGACTCCTCCTGATGTGTCCTAGAGGAAACTAAAAGGTGGTTATTACAATTTCCATTTGGAAAGATGATCTAAGTTTGTAGTCTTTGTGCTGTGTTCTGAGCAATCTTTGATTAAATGATGGTTAATAATGGGTGCCTGTTGATGGAAACTGACTGGCCATTGATTGCTGGTGTTCTCCTGCAGCATACAGCCCCAGAAAATATGCTCTGGCCAAACCAGATGTCTTCTGGATCTTCTCTTATGGTTCTCCAAAGAAGTAAAAGCTGAGAAGCACTGTTCTGACTGATGTTCCATGTTCATGCAAGACTGTTACAATGCTCAGTAGACCAGCAAGAAAAGAAGGTCCACTGGAATCTCCTAGCATGAACTGCTTTTGTTAATTCACTTCTGGTTTTGCATGTGACTTGCAAGGTTTGGAATGTAGTTAGAGGTGCTCTGTTCTTTAATTCTAGATTTATGGTATTTTGGTTCTGACTGCTATAAATCTTAGAACTGAACAAATTAGATCTGGCAAACCAGGACTCAGTCCATCATTCCACTTAATTATGCCAGTAGCCTATGGGAACTGAGTGTACACTTTAGCTGTCCATTAAAAATGCAATATCCAGAAATATATTAACAGACAAATTAAAAATAGAGTTAATTAAAAGTAAGGTAATTTTGAAAATTACTGATTGGCCTTGTATGTGTGATAGAGAGATAAGTACAAATTTAAGTAAGTAAGAATTTAACAGGGCTCTATGTTGCATATTATATTCTAGCTGGTATTGTTATTGGTAAATGTTGAAGTCTACTGATCTGTCTCACTATACTATGGGTTCTGTTATGTATTTATTCATTAGCCAACACATTGTTCCATTGTGAATTATGGATCCAATTTAAGGCTTTTACTTACCTTAAATAGTGAGACACCTTTTACATGGGTAGTTATGAAGTCATTTGGTTCTCTTCATCACCTAGAGTCAGACTGAAATTCCTTGATTTATGGAATGACATGAAAAAGACCATGGCTCTGGGCACTGAATCACAATAATGGCTACTTTTAAAAAAATTGTCGCAGGACATAATCTGCAGTATAGCGTCACGGGGAAATTCTTAAATCCTAAAGAAGAATGTGAGGTATGGCTAATTAATCAGTAAAGGCCTTTAATGTCTGCTTCTTCTGGTTGTAGAATACCAGGAATTCAGAGCATTCAAGCATTGATTGACAGGACTGATACTTAACAAGGAAAAAAAGAGCAAAGCACTATGTTGAATGGACTAGCTGAAATTACAGAAATGTTGTGCATTTCTGATAATTGCCAAGACAGTACTTGGTGTTTTCACCTGCATGATAGATGAGGATACATATGATTTATCAACTATGAGTAGAAAGGAGGGATATTTCAATTAAAGTGTGAATAAATTTGAATTGATTACAAATAGGGCCATTTGTTTATACTGGCTAAAAAGGTATTAGCTGAAAGCATGCATCACTTTAATAATTGTGGATAGGAGCCCAAAAACTCATAAAATTTGTGACAAATATCTGCTGAATGACATGGAGAATAGAGGTTGGGAGGTTCTATCAACCCCATCAGGGAGAATAACATTGCTAATAAAAGTACTTGAGGTTGTTACAAGTTTTAGATGGAGATGTACACTCCTGCAAAGCAATGACCTCTGAAGACTATTGTTCCAACATGAGGTGAACGCAAAAAGAAAGGTCATCATGGAAGGTTACTACAGATTCTGGAGAAAGGTATTTATTTCAACTCAACAGATGTCAAATGTATTCCTTCCAGGAGCAGCCTAGTGCATTTACTTCCGCTTCCAAGAGCTATGAGGGCTTTGTGGGCCGGATGAATTGGCATCGGGGCCACACCCGGCCCCCGGGCCTTAGTTTGGGCACCAGTGCTCTTAAACCATGTTGTATATTCTAACCTAATGGCTACCTGAGCATAAACCCACTGTGGCTGGGTTTAGTTAGAAAGCTGAGTTATTCTTGTCCAAACCATTACCTGAAACCTATAGAAGGCTAGTCATGCCACATGCACCTCAAGTGACAGCTATAGAGCCAGATGAAGGTGCTAGAAAGGTGTGAAGTCATTATACATTTGTCCCACACCTTGTGCCAGGTTGCCATGGCAGCAGTAGACAGTACTGGTATGGAAACACAAAACTTTCCATACCAAGCAAAAGATCCTCTTCAGACAAATGACTGTTAAATTGCCACCGGTGTGAATGTCAGAAGTTTTCCTATTTGACTGAACTCTCCTGAGTTAGTAATGTTAATTTCCCACCCCAGTTTTCTTCTGGCTCTTAGCCCCTGTTTCCTTGAATTTACGATGGCTAGAGAGTATGGGCCATTCAGCCAACAAAAGAAGGAGCAGCGTCTTACAATAATTCTCTGGGGTTTCCATGGGAGAAAGCAGCCCTACCTTCAGGGTTCATTTATTTCTTTTCTCCATTAAAATCAGCACAAAATGATAAAGTATTAATCTGGATTGCATTTGAGGGGATTTGTATAGTCAGTGAAAATTTGGGCTCTTTAACAATTGTCTACATCTGAGTGAGAATGTGGGGTTCTCTGCATGTTGCTAATAAAGATTAAGGTTGCCCTTGCTTGAAAGCCAGTCGTTATCCGACTGTAGGTTTCAGTGCTCATTTCTGTTTACAGCCAAAGAGCCAGCGCTGTCTGCAGACGTTTCTGTGGACAAGTGGCAGGTATGCCTAGACACCATGAGTGCACGGAACACTGTTTACTTTCCCACTGAAGTGGTCCCTATTTATCTTCTTGCAATTTCTTGCTTTTGAACTACTAGGTGGACAGGAGCTGGGACAGAGACAGGAGCTCACTCCGTCGTGCATTAGCCCCGGCACCATACCCAGAAGATAAGAACATGAGAGGACCCATGCTGTATCATATCAAATGGTCATTAAGTTCAGCAATCCTGGAATATCAGCTGTCTACAGAAGCCCACCCTTAGATGAAAGTGCAACTGTATTGTCTCATATTCCTCAGTTCATATGTAAAGTCATACCACTGCTGATACAGGAAGTGGTAATATAGCCATAATGACTAGTATGCACCTAACTTTATGATGAGGGAAATTGTAGTCCCTGGAGAGCCACAAATTCCCTACTCTCCACTTTTGTGAGGAGACCTGCCTTTTGTTTTGACAGTCATTATCATAAGGCAGCAATGGTGAACCTTTTAGAGACTGAGTGCCCAAACTCACCTTCACCACAGACTCAACAGGCTGCTGTCTGCACTGCACCCTCATGCCAGATATGAGCAGCCCAATCTTACTCCAGAGAGGGAAGGGAGGAAGCGCTCCCATTGGGCTGCTGCTGGGCAGAAGGGCGGGGTGAACTCTGTGCTGGGGGAGGTAGGAACAGTGGTGGGCAGCAGCTGGTTCAGACTGGTTCTACCAAACTGGTAGTAACAATCCCGGGTGGTCTCCCGTGGGAGTAGTAACCCTCCCAGGAGACCACTTGGGATGGTTACTTTTTTTGGAGGTGACCAGTTCAGTCTCGTCTCCGGCCGCCCTTCATTGCATCCCAAAATGGCAGCTTGTAAGTGCACATGCATCAAAACACCATTTGATGCATGCACGCTGATTACTGGAGGCATGCATGTGTCCAATGGTATTTTGACACATGCACACTTACGAGCAGCCATTTTGGGCTGCAGTGAAGGGCACGGCTGCTGGCTGTTGAGGCCCTCAGCAGCCTCTTTGGAAGGGCAGTGGTGGCGGCCTTCCCTCGAGTCGCACCACGCCGCCATGCCTTACGTCACTCTGCACCTCTGCACCGCTGCCACTCACCACTTCTTATCCGCCGCCACCGCTCATTCACCAACCACCGACGCTGCTCCCTCACCACCGCCGCGCGGTTTTGCCAGGCCATGGCGCATCGCCAGGCCAGGCCGGGCCGGGCCAGGCTGCACTGCCTGGCAAGGCTGCGCTGCTGGGCCTGGCCAGACCAGGCCGGGCTAGGCCCCACCAGGCCACTGCATTTCTGCTGTTGCCGCCTGCCTGCTGCTCCCTGACCCCAGGGTTAGTGAGTAGGGTTTGGGTTGGGTGGGTGGGTGTTTTATGTAGTGTGCTTTTATGTGTATTTCATGTCTATTTTAATTTGTATTTTTATGTATTTTTATTTTTATTTAATGTCTATTTAATTTGTATTTTTATGTGTTTGTTATTTCTTTTTAATGTCTATTTAATCGTATTTTTATGTATTTTTATTTCTATTTTTATGTGTACTGTATTTTTTTTACTTTGACTCCGCCCACATCATTGGCTCTGCTCACGACGTCATGATGTCGGTTCCTCCCATGATGTCATGACATCATGACATCGGCTCTACCCATGACATTGGCTCCGCCCACAGTGTGGTAGTGAAATTTTTGGCTGCCCACCACTGGGTAGGAAGCACTATCATTGGGCTGCTATTCAGAGGGGCAGTGCAAACTCTGTGCTGGGGAAGGGAGGAAGTGCTCCCGTTGGGCTGCTGGGCAGGTGGGAGGGACGAGCTCTGTGCTGGTGAGAGGGACGAAGCGCTCCCATTTAGCTGCTTGGCGGAGGGGCAAGCCAAACACTGCTGGGACAACGGCATGTGTGCCCACAGAGAGAGCTCTGAGTGCCCCCTCTGGCACACGTGCCATAGGTTCACCACCACTGTCATAAGGCATCAATCTCAAAATACTTTTAGTTAAAAACCCCACAAAGCTTCATATTTGTGGGGTGAAAACAACCTCCCAGTCTCATAACTGTGACTATTACGCAATCCCTCCTGTACTGTAACTACAACATGCGAATCTCTAAAACCAACTAACTTATAAAGCTGACAAGGCATGTGGTATTTGTATGTTATGAGTGAGGAATGCTTTTTTAAAAACTCCATAGTTGCTAGCAGATTTCAGGTTGGTTATTCTAATTGTTAAATGTCAGCAGCATTACTTTTTAATTAGCTGTTAAAAGTTTCTTACTGCTTTAATTTGTTACCTTTGAGAAGTTGCAGGTAGTTTTTAGTAATTGTAAATTATAGTATTTTTTTAATTTAATCTTTTAGTGGTGAATGAATGAATGGATGTATTTGATAATTTTATGTCAAAGATAGCATCCATACATTTTATTTAAAGTCTTCATTTTAAAGACCTAGCTCTCACATTAACATTTCCAAGTTCCATGATGTTTGGATTATTTTGCAAAGTCATTTCTGCAGAAGGAAAATGTATTGAGTCACAGCTCCAAGACATCTGCACCAGTATAGTAGATGTGTTTGATATGGCCATTTGGATACATATACTGTATAAAGTATCTTGGATGCGGACAAATGTGCTCAATGAATTAAATCATCCATAAAGTATCATACAAATTATAAGTACTGTAATAGAGATATTTCAAAAATTTCTCACTGGTATTTGGATTTTCATCTAACAAGCAAAATGTCTCTATCGAAATTGAACATCTGATGTTTGTTATCCCACAATCTGCTACGTGTCTGGCCTTCCTTGGGTGTTGATGCATTTTTGCTGTATTAAGAGGCTGTGATTTAGGTTTCCACAAAGGGACCTTGGGGACAGGTTGCCCTTCACATAACCGCTTCACACATTCAGACAGCTTTCTTCAGATGCAGTGGAGTGTCTCATAGCATTTCCCCTTCTACTGGGCATATTCCTAAATCTTAATTCTTCTACAATGTAGCTGCTGCTATAATTTGTTAACCTGTATAACTCTGTAAAGTCCCATTATTGGAAGTGAAATGCAGGAGCAATCTAGACTTCAGAAAGACTGTTATGGTGCTTTTGTCCTTGTTTGCTTGGCTAGCTAATTGTCTTCTGTAGGATTAGGAAGATGGTCAGTTGTTTGGACAAATGTTCCCCCTGAATGTGGTGACTGTCATAGCAATAGTTTATTCTAGTCAAATAGTATTTAGGTGTTTACATGGTGCTGTGTTTGCTCTATAGCAGTTCAGTTGTACATACACTTGCAGATACATATACATATGGGGTTAAATCCAGTGTTAGCCCCAACTAGTTTAGACCTGTTGACGTCAGAGGAACTTGCATTACATGTGATGAACAAATCCCATTCATTTCATTGAGTCTGCTCTGGTTGGAACGGTTGTTGGATTAAGTTCATATGTTTATTCTCTTGTCCCATGTTAAATCCTATCATATGCAAGAACCAGAGTTTGAGAATTTTATTTGAGCTATAGATTTTTTTTAGTCATGGTAACAGAGTATTCTGAGACTTGAAATCCAGATAAAGTAGCTTTTCCGAATTTAGGAATAACTGCAGGTGAAGTTTTTTGTGCTGCTATGAATCTGATTTTTGTCTTTTATCATTGTTATATATGTTATATACTCTGATCATACTCCTTGATCTCATTTGGATTTAGTTGTATTTCAGCATGGCTGGAATTGCATTATATTTTTATTTAATGCTTGTGGTGGGAGTTTCCAACGTATATTTGCTTGATTAAAGCAAATCTCAGATATTTTTTAAAAGGGGAAATTATTTTATTCCCCCCTGTAAGGCTAGCTCAATTAGTCTGTTAGGTACATTTGCATATAATTTGATTAAAAGCTTTCTATGTCTTTTATCCTTACCTTCCCATCATGATTGTAATATAAAAGTAGTCTCACTTTTTCCTTGATCTTTTTAGGAATCTAACAAAATAAACTAATCCATTTCACCAGAAGGTTACAAACAGTCTGTCTTATATTCCTTTGGGGACTTTTTCCCCCAGGAAGGATGTTCTTAAGTTCTTAATAAGATGTGAATTCATGCTCTTTTTTCTTTTTCTTTTTTGAATTCCCAGTTCCTCTACAATTCATAATTATTAACCTGTAGATAGAATCTCTATTGCCAAAATAGGCAGTAAAGCTTGCATGCACGGATGGTTTTAGAGATGAAAGGATATATAGACAGAATATAGACTTTTGCTTTTAGAGTACTGCATGCAGAAGGTCCCGGTGCCATTTTGAAACAGCAAGAGGTTAGCTGCCAAAAGTCTGATGTAGAAGGTACCTTCCCATGTTTGTCTATAGGGGGTGTTTTCCTGTGTATGAGGTGCTCTAGTAGATAAAAGGAAGTAATCTTGATTCCCCCAACCCAACCTTCCTGGGAGCCCAGTATAAAGGTAAAAATTGGGCAATAACTACCCGTCTGGTATGTTGGAAGATGCCCTCTCCATTTTCTTAAGGTAGCATTTTTTGTGTGTGCATGTGTGTCACCCTTTCCAGGAAGTCACACAAGAAATATCAAAACATGTCAAAGAAGATGAATAGTGTTCCAGAAAGAACAGAAAATTTATCCATTTCCTTCTTTTCACAATGTCTTTTAGATAAAGAGACAGAACGCAATATGGTTTGAACTTCAGATGTTCTGTACACAAACTATGCACTACTTACCTATGGCCTCCTCTCCCAATTTTAATTAATTGTGAATATATATACCAGTATGGGTATATGGAGTTGAGGTTTGGACACTGATTAAAGTGTCTGAAACAAAAACTGAAGCTTTTAAAATGTGGATCTGCAGGTGGCTGTTAAGGATATCATGGGTTGATCACGTGACTAATGTAGAAGTGTTGCACCAGATGGATAAAAAACAAGAACTGTTTAAGACCATTAAACAAAGAAAGTTTCAGTAGCATGGGCACATCACAAGGAATGACATAAAGTATAGAATACTCCAACTGATTATGCAAGAGAAGATCCTTGGGAAGAGAGGCCCTAGATGTAGACCAGTGATGGCAAACCTTTTAGAGACCGAGTGCCCAAACTGCAACCCAAAGTCCATTATTTATCTCAATGTGCCAACACAGCAAAAGGGGGGGGAAGAAATGCTCCCATTGGGCTGCTGGGCAGAGGGGCAGAGCAAACTCTATTGGGGGGAAGGAAGAAGCACTCCCATTGGGCTTGTGGACAGAGGGGCAGGGCAAACTCTGAGCTGGGGTAGGGAGGGAGTGATCCCATTAGGCTGCTGGGCAGAGGGGCAAGGCAAACTGTGTTGGGGTGACTGCACAGGTGCCCACAGAGAGGGCTCCGAGTGCCACCTCTGGCACATGTGCCATAGGTTCACCACCACTGATGTAGACTAATGTTTCCCAACCTTTGGTTTTTGGACATCAATTCCCAGAAGCCTAAATAAATCCCCCAAAGCACTGATCAGCCAATATACTGATTTAGGCTTCTGGGAATTGAAGCCCCCCCCCCCAGTGGGGCATGGGCCCCAAGTTGGGAAACACTGATGGCTGAAGAACCTGAGAGACTGTTGTGGAATGTCCCGAGAAAGAATTGTTCCAAGGAGTTAAGAACAGGAAGACTGTTGATAGCCAATATTCAAAACAGATACGACACTTGAAGAAGATACCTATTTAAACTGTGCTCTTTTTAGAAAATATCTGAGAATGTTTGATATTGAATGTAAACTAACCTAGATAGACTTTTTATAGTCCTGCTGTATTAAGCCATATGTTCTGTATATCATTAGCAAATCAATTTATGAGAGGTTTGAGGTGGACATATCCCAACATAAAAATCTGCCATTTTCACCTTTCTTTCCCTCTTATGCAGCTCCTGAAACTGTCATTTAATGGACATTGTAGCTATTCAGAACATTAAATGGATTTTACATTTTTAGTACATTAATGATTCAGAATATAGGATTGACATATATAAGCCCTAAAGGGGAATCTATTTTTGAGTGCATGTAAAACTTTCCTGTCATGAGCCATATACTGGAAAGAGAAAGCTTTGGGTACATAGAAAAAAGGGGCAAATACTGCTTCTTTCTCTTTTTAAATTACTTCTTAGTATTGTTTTTCCCCCAGGAATGGTGTCATACAACCTGGCGAGCTGTAAAATTAACCTGTTTTCTGTACTGAGAAAACCAAAATACTTTTCTTAAATTACTCTGCTTATAAAAGTAGAGCTTAGAAAGTTACTTTTTAAAGATAATTGTCAGGTTTTTAAAATAATTCATTTTCATTAGAATATTTAAGATGCAGCTCCTTGCTTTGTGTACTATATTGCTCATTACTTTTTTTACCTTTACAGGTAGCTCATAACAGTGTACTGTTATTTCCAAGTAGTATTATATGCCATATTAAACAGAGAAATATTATAGAATATTGTGCAGCTAGATAGAACATTTTTCATATTTTTCTGTCTCATGACCATGAGAACATGTGTGAATGTGTAATTAAATGTTTGTGAGAACAGCAAAATAATATGGGTGGTTATAAATATATTCCTAGTCGCTGTGGCTAGAGTTTCAGATCATCATTGAACCCTCCATGGCTAGCAAAATTGTGACAGGTTATAAAGAGAGATAACATTAGAAAATATAGGAGATTATCTGGAACAGCTTAAAATTGTAGAATCTAGTTTTTCTATTGTGCAAAAATAGGTAGTGTTTATGTTACGTGTCATCATATCAGAACCAACTTAGAGCAGCTCTACTAGGGCTTTCAGGGTAAGTGAGATATTGCCCACAAGTGAATTTCTACAATGAAGCAGGGATTGAAACTCAACTCTTCTCAGCCTTAGTTATGTCTCTGTCCACCACACTGCACTCAGTATCTAAAATTTGGATTACCCAATTCTATATTTTTAACTAAAAGCGTGATTACACAAGCATTTCACTCTGCTGCAGACAACACTTTTGCTAGAGCACACCAGCTCACCCCCATCACCCCCATCGTTCAGGGTCCCTGTCAAGGGCTTCTACTTTTTTTATTGCAGGTAAAATGATTCTTCCACTGTCAATTTGCCTTCCTTTTAGAATTTTCCATATCATGATGAGGATTAAGAACACAGCCACTTTGCAGTATTGGGGGGGGGGGGAATACTTGCTCGGCTCTTCTGTGGAAGTGCAGAGGAAGTGATTTTTTTTATTTACATTGTATTAGGTTGGGTATTGCTGAGCTGTACTGCATCACTTAATTTAAAAATTTTTAAAACATTCCTCCTGGAATTTTCCCACAGCCAAATCAAAACCCAAGGTTAAAAAAAATCACTTACACCTATACAGTAATACCTCGGATAACGTTTACCTCGGATAACGCTAAAATCACATAATTCTAAGTAATCTGGGGAAGAGAATTGGATCGAATAACGTTAAGGTCCTATGGGATGGATCGGATAAAAACCGCTAAAGCCTGTGCGGTTACAATGTATCTCTATAGAGTTTTAACGTTATCCGATCCATCCCATAGGATTTTAACATGGATCGGATAACACCAAGACTTGTGGAACCAAGTCTTAGCGTTATCCGAGGTATTACTGTATTAGGAAATGTCTGGCTTCTTAAGCCACTTCATTATTCAGGACATTCAAAGAGGGAGGAAGCAAATCAGATCAGGTTTCTTGAGGTACAAATGCCATTTAGATACAAGGATTTCATCAAATGGTATACCAGACCTCTAGTGATCCTATTTAGTAAACCATGGCTCCTATAATTGAAAATTGGTCTGCTACGACTTAGTAGCCATTGTGAGAACAAATCTAAAAATAGATTCAGACTTACACTTCTATATATATTTATCTTTCCCTCCCCCAATATAACCTTTTTGAAAAATAGAAATACATTCAGTGCCTGCAAGCTATGCTTTAAATGAGATTACGAGAGTTTGGGAAATTTTCCATCCATGATTTTTGCTGTCAAGTAGCACCTATTACTGGCATATAGAAATCCCTGGAGAAATAAGTGGGTATGTTTGTGCCATGGAAGAAGTGAAGAGGAGGAGGGGAAATATTTCATCTTTATTCATTTTGTCTCTGAACTAGCAGCTTTGGCATGTTCAGGGTCATTTATGGGTTTGCCAAAAGTACAATTAGCTAATAACTGGCTTGAAACTGTTAGGGCTTTGATGTGTGGTTTTGGTAAATGGTTCTGAAACAATGGATCGAAGTGGAAAGAAAACTAGGGTCTTGTGGACTGCTTTAATTTTCAAGAACAGACGGAGCAGAGATGAGACTACCAGCCCATTTGGTTTGATTGCCAATATTTTTCTCACACTTCTCCAAACCAGTGTCACATTGCATAGATTCAGAATTGTCCAATCCCTTCTCTGATCTAACCTAATTTGTTCCTTCTGTCCTGGTGTTACACAATGGGATTCATTCTAGATATCTTTTTTTCATCATTTCCTAGTTGATTAAGAGCCATTGGTACTGGTGTTTGATAACTATGAGTGGGCTGTCAGACCCCTTTTCTCAGATGACAATGAATCGATCCATTCTTGTGCGGTTTCTGCATCAATTTGTAACTGGAACTGAGAGAATGGATCAGCTAATGGGGCATATTAAATTAATGCATTTGTCATGGATTAGAAAAGTGGAGTTTTAATATAAACAAATGCTTGGAATTTAACTGGAACTTTCCCTCATCCCAATGAGTGAACGAAAGGATGCAATTCTTTCTCTGATACTCTCCAAACAACAGATAATTTCCATATGCTGTTTTGTTAAAAGAGAGTGTATAAATTATCTACAGTATCAGTAAAAACATAGGATCCAATCCCACCCTGCCACAAACATATATTGCATTTAAAAAGCAAAATTTCAATAGGGGACGATATACAAAAGGGGAAAATAGATATAGAGTCAGATTCAGACATAGTCATGCCTGAGACTAGACACATTTTGATCAACCAAGATAACTTAATCACAGCTAATTATAACTAATTATCTGTGACTAACTTACCCACAGCTATCACTGAGAGAAAGGAAATCTACAAATGATGTAAATAAATAAATGTAAATAAGCTAACCTAAGACCCACTGGCAAGACTCCTGTTAATAGTCCTAACTAGAATAGAATAGATGAAATATATGTATGTATATACTGATTCACTGAATCCACTCTAGTTGGTATTGGGTATATATTAAAAGTTCACCTTTTTATAAGAAACAGTTATTCCTGTCAGTAATCAGCTTAGCCGCAATAGCCACACTGACAGGATTTTAAAGTTAAATGAAACATACCAACATTTACTCATGAAGAGCTTGTAAATATGTGCATGTGCTCAAAATTCTTATATAGTTAATTTTTTATTTCATAGTTGTTTATTTTAGGCTTCAGTTATTTATTTATTTTAAATCATTTTTAAGACTGGGTGCAAACCAGTTTTCTAAACTTTTGATAGCTAGGTAAAACGAAGGAATAGGAAAAAGTCCATACAGATGGTTCACTGTTAATGTGCTTCCTAGCCACCCTCAGCTTCCTCAAATACTGTACAGTGGTACCTTGCTTAAAGAACATAATGTGTTCTACGGGATTGCTCCTTAAGCGAAACACCATTGTAAGTGACCAATTCTGACTTCGGGGGGGGGGGGATTGTGAACCCTAACTTAGTTGTTAAGCGAGGCGACCATTTAAAGAACTTTCTGCTCTTTAAGCGAGTTACACTCCAAGTGGGTGTGCTCTTTATCCAAGGTTTTACTGGACATCCTTCTCTGTTTCAGCTTTACTCTGATAAAGGCAGATTTGGCCTTATTAATATCTTTCAAATATCAGTTACACTGAAAGTTGGTCATTTTCTCAATTTTCAGATCCATTTGTCTTGTCAAGTGATATACAGTAAAACCTTGCATAAAGAGTGTCTCACTTAGAGATTAACTTGCTTAAAGAGCAGAATTTTCTATGAATGATCGCCTTGCTTAACAACTAAAACCAACCAAAAACTCACTTAACAACTAAATTGGGGTTTGCAATCCCCACACACACACCAAAATTCACAATCAGTCACTTACAGTGGTGTTTCACTTAAAGAACAAACTCGCTTAAAGAGCAATCCCATGGAATGCATTATGCTCTTTAAGCGAGGTACCTCTGTAATTGTCCGTCAAATCAGTGGGGAGATGTACTGTGCTCAGATATTTGAAAAGGGGTGTTGTCACAGGCCATGCTACTGATATGTTAATTAAATGTGCATATGGGGGTATTAAACCATTATAAACCTGGAAAAAATTACCCAAAGTTAGAATTGACTTGACAGCACATAGTCATCATCACCATCATTATATCAAACTCACTGAAACTCAGACATTTGCCTCTGGACACAATCTTTCCTGCATCATTTGCTGTCTCAAAGCTATGATAGGTCTTAATGGTAATTGGTCTTGATCTTGGTTTGGTACACCAGTGTGTTGACAGTAAACTAAATCTGAAGAAGACTTAAAATGTGTGCATGTTCACAAACTGGCAAGTTTGGCTAGGTTATCCTACTATGGTAATAGAGTAGACCAAACTGCCAGTGACTCAGCACCAAGTGTCAGCTGGCAGTTGACAACCATGAGAACTAGTGGCTTTGGCGAAGTCCACATGTAAGGGTGATGGTCCCCAAGTGAATTAAATTCCATTTGAATCCATCTTGATGGAGGGAAGCAGCTTCATCAATACTGGCCTGGGGCTGAGGAGAACTTTGCATGCCAAAAGGGCACAGGACCAGAAAGTGACTTGCGGAGCTGGACCAGTGGTACGGGTGTCATGCTGTGATGTAGAAAGGAGATGAAGGCCACAGCATTATATTCGCAGGATAGTCTTCATGGCTGATTGCCATCATGATCACCAATATTTGGAATCAGATATGGCACAAGAAGAAGAAGTTCACAACATCTTCACACATTGGTAATGCAGAACAGTGAAACTCACAGTGCATGTTGTTTACTTTGGACAATGTTCTTCAGGCTGAAATGGGGGATTGCCTTGTGCCCAACTGCCTGTGTTTGCAGATGTATACATGGCCATGTGGCAGGCATGACTAGATCGCCCATGACGTAGACTCCGTCCATGACATAGGCTCTGCTCATGATGCAGGCTCTGTCCATGATGTAGCATGGAGGCAATCAACATTGGTGAGTCCAGAGATAGTTGGCTGTCCTAGGACAGCCATTAAAGAGCTGCATTGACTACCAATAATTGTGGTAGAACACATGGTGGGGGAGGCTAGACAGCTAGGCTTGGGCTTTAAAAAAAATGAGCATTTGGGTAATGAATAGTGCAGGGTTCTGTCACTTGAAAGGCAAATCAGTGCTCTCTGCAGCAGCATTTTGCCATTTTGAGCAGAAAAGGGAGAACCAGAAGAAGTTGGGCACAGGATTGTGTCTAAAGGCAAATGTCTGAGTTTTTGTCAGTTGTGTATCATGAGAGCCAGATTTGCCCTCCCCCTTCAGATATGCTCTGTTTTTGCCAGAGTGGTTCAGCATCTTCGTCTACAAGGGCTTTGCAGGCCGGATGAATTGGCCTCGGGGGCCGCACCCGACCCCCAGGCCTTAGTGGCCGGCTTCCTGAACCACATAATCGGCCCAAAAAGTTTGGGTACCACTGCTCTAATGTTATATCAGCTTTACAGATGTGAGCCTGCCTAGGGATAGCTCTACCCAGATGTACAATGCCAGATGTTTACATTTTCATGCACAGTTAGAGGACATGTCATTAATTTATTTATTCCCCCTCTCCTCCCTCTCTCCTGTTAGGTATGATTATCGTGAAATGCTGCACAATGCCACTTTCTGTCTAGTCCCCCGTGGCCGGAGGCTTGGATCCTTCAGGTTCCTTGAGGCCTTGCAGGTAAGGTGAACTTCCAAGTAGCGGCTTAGAACCATTTTGTATGTTTGTCAGCTGGAATTGTGCAGTGAGTGATACTGAGACAAGCAAAGGCAGGCTTGAGATTTCATTTCCCTAATAGCCTGTAATCCAGCATGTACACTTTCAGGACAATTGGCAGCTGTTTCGTAGGAGGCACTCAGTACTCCTGATTTGATCAGATTGTTGTATTCCTTCCTCCGCAGAGGTTTCTCTGGATCAAAACTGGCTTGATTTAGTTTAGTGGTTCCCAACCTTTTTTTTTTTTTTTTTTTTTGGCCATGCCCCACATAAGCATCTCTAAAATCTTGGGGGGGGTGACCCCCCCACACACACACACACACCATGATATTTTTCTTATTATTCAAAAAGTGAACACCAATTTACATGAAAGAAGCCTAAATGGCCATTCCTTGTTAATAACTCATTCTTGAGTTTTCCCCCACCCTTAACAATCAAATTGTCCCCCTGTGGGGCGTGTGCAACTCTTCTCGCCACCCGACAAGAGCCTTGGCAAGCGCTAAGGTTCATGTCGGGTGGCGAGACAAGGTCTCTGCTTGTGCGCTTTCTAGCGCACAAGCGGGTGCCTGTTCCCCCCACCCCACTGGCCGCTTAGTGCTTGCTAAGGGGCCATTTGGGTGGGGGGAACAGGCACCCGCTCACTCGCTTTGTAGTGTACCAGCGGGTGCCTCTTCCCCCGATCCTACTGCCCCTTAGTACTTCCTAAGGGGCCAGTAGAATCAGGGGAAGAATCACTGCTGGTGCGCTACAAGGTGCACAAGTGGGTGCCTCTTCCCCGCACCCTACTGGCCCCTTAGCAAGCGCTATGGGGACAGTAGGGTGGGGGGAAGAGGCACCCGCTCTGTGTCCAAAGCCCAGCAGCTTTGGACACAGCCCGCAAGGACTTCGGAAGGCTAGCCCAGCCCAGCTGAGCTGGGCTAGCCTTCTTCCGCAGCCCTTGGGGGCTGTGTCCAAAGCCGCTGGGCTTCGAACACAGCATGGAAGAGCTTCATAAGAAGGCTAGCCCAGCCCAACCGGGCTGGGCTAGCCTTCCACAGCCCGTGCGGGCTGTGTCCGAAGCCCAGCAGCCTCAGACACAGCCCAGACGGGCTGTTGGCAAAGCCTAGCGGCGCTCTGGCTAGCTAGCCTGTGCGCCGCTAGGCTTCGTCCAGCAATCGCTGCTACTGAACTAGGGTCGGGGGAAAGGCAGGCACCCGTGTGCCTTTCCCCCGACCCTAGTTCAGTAGCAGCAATCCATCGCTGGGGGGGGAGGGGTGGATTGGGTAGGTGTTCTACCCAATCCACCCCCCCACACACGATTGGCTCGGATAACGCTAAAGATTGTTGAATAGAATCGTTATCCAATGCAAGGTTTTTCCAAAAATCTTGCATTGTTATTCGATTCTAGTGCTATCCGGTCCAATCATTATCCAGTGTTTTACTGTATGTAAATAACCATATAGTAAAACATCAGATAATGATTGGATCGGATAACGCTAAAATCGCATTATGTTAAGTAATCTGGGGAGGAGAATTGGATCGAATAACGTTAAGGTCCTATGGGGTGGATCGGATGACAACCGCTAAAGCCTGTGCGGTTACAATGTATCTCTATGGAGCTTTAACGTTATCCGATCCATCCCATAGGATTTTAACATGGATCAGATAACACTAAAAATCGGATAACACCAAGACTTGTGGAACCAAGTTTTAACGTTATCCGGTGTTTTACTGTATATGCTGTTTGTTAAGGGAACATTGTTATCAATTAACAATGTAGCTAGTTCTGCAATTTGTTTATTCCAAAACATCTTGGATGAAATATTTACATAATGCTCATAGCTTGCTTAAGATGCACACTGAGATTTTGGCTTAAAAGTAACATTAGATCAGTGATGGCGAACCTTTTAGAGACTGAGTGCCTAAACAGAGGACAGGGGGGAGATCTGTGCTTGAGGGGAGGGAAAAAGCGCTCCCATTGGGCTACTGGACAGAGGGGTGGGATGACCTCTGTGCTGGGGGGAGGGAGGAAATACTCCAATTGGATTGCTGAGCATAGGGACAGGGTGAACTCTGTGCTGGGGTAATGGTACACGTGCCAACAGGGAGGGCTGGCTGTGCCATGTCTGGCACATGTACCATTGGTTCTCCACCACCACACTAGATCTTTTCTGCCATGAGTGCATGTACATCCCAGAAAACCGGGATTGTCCTAGATAAAAGATCAAAAAAATTGTCCTGGCTGGTTCAATAAAAATAATGTTAAAATCCCGGATTTTAAAAACTTACTGATCTATATGTTATGACGCCTTGTTGCTATAACCGCACATGGAGGGAGAGAAGGTGGGAAGTGCCTCCCTATTAGTCCCTCCCCATCTTGAGCTTTCAGTGTGTAGACAACGGAGGTCTGTGTATATGAGCACACACAGTCAGAAACCCTGAGCTGTAAATCTGGTGGGTTGATTATTCCATAAAAATTTCTGGTCCATTGAATTCCAGTGGGGGTCATCACCCAGAGTTTAAAGAATATATGCCAAGGGGAGTGAATTGAACTGTTTCCCAGTCTTCCTCTCATGGCTGGGTTTTATAATGGGTTCCAATGCCAGACATCATGGATCCTCATTGCAAGACTTTGATGTCTAACATGGGTAATGGTCCTTCTGCTTCTACCATAAATTCAATGGCCATTCTGGATTATTTCCACAAAGTCCTGCCCCTGTAAAATTAGTCTCCAGTTTCACTGCCGCAGGGCTTGAAATATCAACACACAGCTACTTTGGCTTCTCCGCCGCCACCCCTGGTTTTCATTATTTTCTACGCAGGCTGCCTGCGTCCCCGTGATGCTGAGCAATGGATGGGAGTTGCCATTCTCCGAAGTGATTGACTGGAATCAAGCTGCCGTCATAGGGGATGAAAGATTGTTACTACAGGTAAGGAGGCATTGCAGAGGGAGGGGGGGAGTGGCCTTCCTCAGATCAGTTGACAACTGCAACCATCATTTTATACTTTCAGGAAAGATGTATCCAAAAGGTCATGGCTATAAAAGAGATTTTTATTGTGATGAATTTGTCTGTGTCATTGTGCATATTAACTCATTTAATAAGGCATCATTCATTTTCTGACATGAAGGTCACTTGGGCCTCCAAATATTTTGGTTCAAAATGTTGCTTTTTAGAGATATGCAGAAGGGCTCAAGAGATGCAAATTGTAATGCAGATTCTCTTTACAGTTGCTTTCTTACTGCACAATTATTAGGAGTGGTTTTTAAAGAGCTGGCATTGAGCCAAATGTTTGCTCTAGAATTTTTTTGTTGTTGTGTTACAGTTTCTTATTTCCAGTTTTAGATAAGCTGGAAAGTTATTATTTACATATTTTGCACTGCTCCAGGTCCAACAAAGCTTAAATCAATTTTTCTGCTTTCATTTACACTGCATTCCCAAACCCTCACCGGTCATTATACAAATAAACTGCTATTAAAACACCATCTCTTTCTAACAATTTTTATATTTTTGTGGTAGATAAGCATTGGTTTATTACTTCCCACACCTTACTTCCAGGCTGAGAACTTAATCTCCAATATAGTTAAAATGGAAAGTCTGAGTCCCTGTCTTTTACAAAAGTGTCAACATGTAAAAATAAATATTATTCAGACAGACAGACAGTCTCTCTCTCTCTCTTCCTCCCTCTCTCTCCCTGAATCTGTTGGACATAATGATTCTTATTCATTTCACACACAGGCATATATCAATAGCCTGAGTAGCTGAAAGGCTGGAGAGAGAAAAAGCAATAAATAAAAAATGTACTGATTATATCTTACAATGTAATACGTGTATACACTTAAACAAAAAATCTATCTAAAATGCCTAAGTTCATAACAATTACATTTAAATGGACTGCAGATTTTTGCAGATTTTTTCCCCCATGGGGGCTTTAAGAACCTTTAACACGTTGCTTTTTTAAATCTAAAATGCAGTCCTAAATGTAATAGCTACCAAGTAACCCTCTTTCAACAGAACAGATATTACCACTGAGCCAGCATACATGTGATTACACAACTAGGTTAGATATTCAACGATCTTCCTTGGGAAATGATTTGGAAACTCAGCTAATCAATTTTAAAATAATATTCTATCACTGTATCAGAAATGACCCTGCTGTAGGCTGTCGTTAATAGTTGCACTGGTTAGCACAATCAGTTTGAAGGGCTATGGAGATCATTAAAATGCATGAACATTATCATATTGTAACAATTTGGTAAGCAAGTGTGACATGACTCCATTAATCAAGTGTGTGTGTGTGTGTGTGTGTGTGTGCGTGCGTTCATATGTGCATGTGTTTCTTTTAAAATTACATTTTAATCCTTCACTTTCTCCTGGGAGGTTTAAGATGATATACGTGTTTTCTTCCATTTTGTTCTCTTCATAACACTTTTGCAAAAGATAGTGCCTAACCCAGGGCTATCCAGTTAGATTGATGGCCGTATTATTTAGAGAAGTAGCATTTATTTCCATTTAACCACAATTTAAAGTTGTCAGACTTTTTCTCCTCTTGCATGGTGTGGCAGTCCATGAGGAATGAAAAATGAAAATCAATGCTCCTTTGTCTGGTCTTACCAGAACTGGCCTAGTCAAAGTTCTCATGTAGAAGGATTTAGAATGTAAATTCTAGGTTTCTGTCCCTATATTCAATTTGGTCATGTCATTGGCAGAAGCTTGAAAGAGTTTGGTTATCCCTCATGACATTTGTCTTGAACCCTTTGATTTGATATCTGCCATTAGATACTAATAGGTTTATATTGGAGTATGATTAACATCATTTAAGTGGTGCTTGTCACTGAATTTTTATCTTGTTGAACTTTTTGCAAAGTGCACATTAAAATTGTGCACATAGCATAAGGAAATTGCTGCCACAAAGCTGGTCTTTCCTCCTTCAGAATGTTGTAATGCTATGGAAGAACAGATGTGTTCTAATTGGGAATATTTTATTGGAAATGGGTTTTTTTTTTATCATCTGAGAGAGCATGATTGAGGGGAAAGCTGTTTGCTTGATGTAATCTGATATCTAAGTGGAAAATGCAAAACAGCACAAACAGCATAGATAGCTGCCCTGTACAGTAATACCTCGGATAACACTAAGACTTGGTTCCACAAGTCTTGGTGTTATCCAATTTTTAGTGTTATCCGATGCATGTTAAAATCCTATGGGATGGATCGGATAACATTAAAGCTCCATAGAGATACATTGTAACTGCACAGGCTTTAGCAGTTGTTATCCGATCCATCCCATGGGACCTTAACGTTATTCGATCCAATTCTCCTCCCCAGATTACTTAACGTTATGCTATTTTAGTGTTATCCGAGGTAAACGTTATCTGAGGTATTACTGTATGTAATAAATCTAGGGAGTGCAAATTATTTCATGGGTTTAGAAGGACTACAGCAGTATGATGCAAAAATAGGTGTCATGCTGAAATAAACATATACCCCATACACAGAAAGAGTATGTTGAGAAGTGTTGATTTCATACCACTCACTTAGATCGCAGAAGGTAAAGCAGAATAGGAGATATGTGACATAACAAAATACATCTCACGTTTGCTGTGTTTATAAAGATAAATATAGATATTCCTACAGAAGAAGCCATGGACCTGAAGAACATCTAGTTCAGAGGTTGTCTGACCTCAGTCTTGTGTGGTCTTTTTCTTTTTCTTTTGTTTTCTCACTTGCTCTAGAATCCATGTAGTCCATCAGTGCATATTCAGTTTACACAGAAAAACCATGTCTGAGAGATCTTAAAATATAAATAAAGATGGGGAGAAATGTGTCTTGCATTTTAAGGCAAACCTATGTGGAACAAGAAATTGCAAGTAAATAAATAGGTACCACTTCAATGGGAAGGTAATCAGCATTCTGTGTACTCCAGTGTTGAGGCATGCCTGCTACATGTCTACAGAAATGTTTGCAAATGCAGACAGCGCTGACTCTTTGGCTATAAACAGAGATGAGCGCTGAACCCTAGAGTCTGATATGACTGGCTTTTGAGGAAGGGCAAGCTATGTGGGACGCAAGGGTTTTTTTTTTTTTTTGTGATAGAATTCTCCCATAAGAATATTGTTTCTATTAGAAACAGATAAAAATGTGTATGTTAGGTAAAGGAATGTGCAAATATTGTTCTGTTTGTAATCACACTAATACCCCGGATAACGTTATGACTTGGTTCCACAAGTCATGTTGTTATCCGGTTTTTAGCGTTGTCCGATACATACATCGAACAACGCTAAAAAAAAAGGCCTGACGTCAGGGACAAACCACGCCGAGGCAAGGCTTGGCTTGTCTGAACTTCCCCCACCCCCAGGGGGGAATTTCGGACAAGCCGAGCCCTGGGTAGGCACGCGATCACGCGTGTCGTTCGGGGTTAGGGCAAGATACAGTACGGGGAAGACCTCCGTATCCTGCCCTAACCCCAAACAACACACGCGCACGCACCCGCTGCCCTATGTTTCGAAAGGGTAAGGGGATCTTCTCCTTAGCTTTTCGAAACATCGGGGGGGGGGGGCGTCGTTCGGGGTTAGGGCAGGATACAGGGAAGACCTCCGTATCCTTCCCTAACCCTGAACAACACGGCGCGCCCGCACGCCACCCAATGTTCCGAAAGGGTAAGGAAATCTTCTTACCTTTTCGAAACATCGGATGGTGGGCGGGCACGGGAGGGTTTGGATTAGGTAGATGTTCTACCCAATCCAAACACCACCCCCCCCCAAACAACCACAAAGAGCAGAGGAGGTGAAGGAGCTGGAGAGGAAGAGAGGGGGGGAGGAAGGAAGGAAGGAAGGGGGCGCCGCCGCCAAAGCCGCTGCTGCCTCGCCAGTTGATCCTAATGTCACCTTGCTAAGGTTCCCCGAAGAAAGAAAGAAAGAAAGAAAGAAAGAAAGAAAGAAAGAAGGCAGTTTAAGAAACTTTAGGATCAACTGGCGAGGCAGCAGCGGCTTTGGCGGCGGCGGGGACGCCTCCTTCCTTCCTTCCTTCCTCCCCGCTCCTCTCTTCCTCTCCAGCTCCTTCGCCTCCTCTGCTCTTCGCGGATGTTTGTGGGGGTGGTGGATTGGGTAGAACATCTACCCAATCCAAACCCCTCAGTGCCCGTCCGCTGCCCGATGTTTCAAAAGGGTAAGGGGAAGATCCTTACCCTTTCGGAACATCGGGCGGACGGTGGGGGTGTGCACGTCGGTGGGGATTAGGGCAGGATATGGAGTTCTCCCCAGTATCCTGCCCTAACCCCCACCGATGCACGCCGCTCGCCCGATGTTTCAAAAGGGTAAGGATCCTTACCCTTTCAGAACATTGGGCGGCCGGTGGGGGTGCGCGTGTCAGTGGGGGTTAGGGCAGGATACAGAGGTTTCCCCTGTATCCTGCCCTAACCCCCGCCGATGCGCGCCGCTCGCCCAATGTTCCGAAAGGGTAAGGATCCTTACCCTTTCGGAACATTGGGTGGCCGGTGGGGGTACGCACGTCGGTGGGGGTTAGGGCAGGATACGGAGGTCTCCCCCGTATCCTGCCCTAACCCCTGCCGATGCACACCGCTCGCCCAATGTTCCAAAAGGGTAAGGATCCTTACCCTTTCGGAACATCAGGCGGGCGGTGGGGGTGCGCACGTTGGTGGGGGTTAGGGCAGGATATGGAGGTCTCCCCCGTATCCTGCCCTAACCCCCGCCGTTGCGCGCCGCTCACCTGATGTTTCGAAAGGGTAAGAATCCTTACCCTTTCGGAACATCGGGCGGGCGGTGGGGGTGCGCGCATCGGCGGGGGTTAGGGCAGGATACGGAGGTCTCCCCCGTATCCTGCCCTAACCCCCGCCGATGCGCGCTGCTCGCCCGATGTTTCGAAAGGGTAATGATCCCCGTGCCCTTTCCAAACATCGTGGGGGCGGGCACTGGGGGGGTTGGATTGGGTAGATGTTCTACCCAATCCAACTCCCCCCCACACACGCTTGTACCGGATAACGCTAAAAATTGCGTTATCCGATGCAAGATTTTTCCAAAAATCTTGTAACGTTATGTGGTTTTAGCGCTATCCGGTACAATCGTTATCCGGGGTATTACTGTATTTTAGAGGGAAATGGCTTGCCCAAATGCATATATTGTATTAAGAAAAACTTTTTGCAACTTAAGAAATGTCCATTTTGTTCTGCTGTGGGTTAAACCTGAAGGTACTGAATGTGACACTAGGCCAGAATAGTCACCAGTCACAGTCAAACAGTGTAGTGAGTCACCTACGAGGAACTCACCAGGTATAGAATCATAGAATAACTGTGTTGAAAGGAACCTTTTAGTCCATTGGGTCTAACCCCCTTCTCAATGCAGGAATCCAAATCAAAGGAGATATGACAGATATGTCCAATTATCTCTTGATTGCTTCCAGTGTTGGAGTGCTCACCTCCCCTGAGGCAGTTGGCTCCCTGTCATACTGCTGTAGACAAAATGGAGAGACCCTACAGTCAGATGGGTATTTACTTCAACCAATTCAGAAGTTTAAAATAGCTAAGGCATCAGGCAGAGGTCTGAGGATGCAGGAAGTAAAAGGAGAACCAAAAGTGATGTTGCCTCCAGTGACTAAACATCTCAAACTGAAAGTCTATGTAGATGGACTACTAGGGCTTCTGCCCAAGTTGTTGAAGTTGCCACTCTGGTGAAAAGAGTCTTAAAGGATGCAGGGGGAAAATCACCGCACATGGTTTTGCCTCTCAATAGTCACTAGAGATAATTCAGTTATCTGATTCTGGAAAAGGCTGTCCAATGAAGACAAGAAGCACAGATTTTCTAGCAGGAATTGGGACAGAGACATCACGTTAATGAACAGCCTGTATAATTCAATTTCCAATTACTGTGATCACGACTCCTATTGTCTGACAGGGTGGCTCATGTGCTGCAAATGAGAGCCAAGTGCTCTATACACGGATCTATAAAACCTAAACTGATTGTACTCTAAACGAATCATCTGGAAAGGCCCCCAGTAGTGCCTTAATGTTCTTGGGTTGCAATGTTTTCTACACTCTCTGATTTGTTTCAACATTGTATTACAGATCCCTTCTACAATCAGGTCTATCCATCAGGATAAAATCCTAGCACTTAGACAGCAGACACAGTTCTTGTGGGAGGCTTATTTTTCTTCAGTTGAGAAGATTGTATTGACCACACTAGAGGTGAGTAACTCTTCCCAGATATTAGTCAGAAAACTGAAGCATTGGTGCCCTCTTTGCTTGAACTTTGGCTGACCTTAATTTCTAGGGGGACTTTCCGGCTGGTCCTGCATGTCTGTTTTAAATGAGGAATGGGGCAAAAGAAGAACTTTCAGCTTCTCTGTAACTTTTCTCTTCAAAAGAAATGCCTTCTTTGTTATTAAAAGTGGCATAAGAAGAAACTGACACCATGACGAATGAGGAACTAGCAAGGAAAAAGCTTCCTCCTGTAGATTGGTGGATTCTTGAGGGCTTTGAGGTTGATAAATCAGTATCCTTGTCATTCCTGGAGAATGAGTTCTTTAAGGCACCTTTCTGGAGAAATTGCTTTTTGAAGAAGTGGTATTGTAAATTCCCCCCTTCTCCAGTCAGACTTTCCATCCCAGGGTGTTTTGATGGCCTTTGGCTGGTCTCATGAGGTTGAAAATGTTGGATTTAAGGCAGGAGCTATTTCAGATTAAGGGGGGAAGATGACAGAATGCCATCAACAAAAGCTGCTGAGAGGCAAAATGAGAACGCCACATTTTCAAAAGCATTGTGGCCAAATATTGCAGTAACTTGCGTACACATATTTTTCTCCCTTGCTCTTAGAAGATTGAAGTCCAAAAGAGACTGAAAGAGAGATCTCCATCTCTTTTGGACTTCAGTTTTCTAATTCCATTCATACTTGCTTCGCTAACTTCTGTATTTTAGGAGATGTCATCTGAAAAGTAATTTCTCCATGGTTTACACTCATCTGTAGATTAACTGTTGTCTCTGAACAGAACCTGTCTTGCCATGTCCCCGCCAATCCTAGATACAGACAACCATCGCTCCACAAATCGATAGTCACACTTGGGAATGTCCCTCCTATTTCATCCCTGCATCAATATATCTAAACCAAGGCTAGTCAACCAGGAGACCTTCAGTTGTTATTGACCGCAGTCCTCATCAGCACTAATCAGCATAGCCAGTAGAAGAAGATGACGACAGTTGCAGTTTATTTTTATTTTTTTATTTATATTTATATTTGTTTATCCCCCTTCTCCCCGAAGGGACCTAGGGCGATTTCCAACAATTTTAAAAACACTTAAAAAATTAAAAACTTTAAAAAGCTTAAAAACTTAATTAAAAGCTAGGTATTATAACTTGGACATACTGGGGGGTCAAACCATCCAACTGGATGGGGAAATCGAACCATCCACTCCCCAGACCAGACCTGCCAGCCAGGTTTTCACTCCTTTTCTAAAGGACAGCAACTCCGTCTGCAGACGTAGCTCTATTGGGAGGAGGTTCCACAGGGCCGGAGCAGACACCAAGAAGGCCCTCCTTCTAGTGCCAGAGAGATGCGCCTCTCTGGCTGATGGCACAACCAGAGAGCCTCTCCGGTCCACTCTGGTGGGCCGGGTAGATGTCCTTGCAGTTGGAGGGGCACAGATTACCTACCCCTGATTTAAACCTAAATTAATACTGACCGAAAAGGGAAATTTCAGGCTTTCCAAGCAGGCTAGCAGTTTGCAAACCATAGTTTGCAAGGAACTATTGATATCCCTAAATTCCTCATATGTGTACAAACACACACATAAAACCCACAGGCTGAAATCCAGTAGTGAGTTGCAACTAGAGTGGGGGCACGTTGAATCAATGGTGTTGGTTTATCAACTCCTCAGTGATTTGGTGGGCCTACTTAGTTGTGATGTACTCTTGAATTTCAGTCATGATGTCCTACACGGGTGTGGTACTTTTCATTTTAATTTACCAGTGTTTCTTTCAGCAGTATCTCCATTGTTTAAAAACAGAAGTGGATTTTTAAAGTTCACTCAAGCTTCCATTTTTTCGAGGTCAGTAAAATGAGTACCCAGTATGTTGGGCACAAAATGCTAATTAACTTGTGAACCGCCCAGAGAGTACATTAAGTGCTATGGGGCAGCATAGAGGTGTTTTTGCTGTTGCTATCTTAAGATCAAATTTTAGCAGAGATTTTCTTTTACCAGACTAATGATCTTTTAGAAAAGCAAACCCCCATATATTTAGCAACATGAGTGTATCTATTTTCTCTCTGTTTTTATTGTTAGTGTGCGTAAGGTAAATCATTTCGACGTTTGTCCTTTCCTACATTCTTGCTTCCAAAGTATTTTCTTCTCTTTGGAGCCTCAGAAACAGATAAGTGTTGTTTTCATGACTTAGAAATGCCATCTATTAAATCTAATATATAGTTCTTAGGTCAGAACCTAGTCCCATAAAATAATAAGATCAATAAGAATGTTGCCTTGACCTGGAAAAAGAGATGACTATGAACAGTGACCTCATATAACAATTCCAAAACTAAACTAGGTTTCTTGTGAAATCAGTTGGTGCCCAGGGGTGAGTCTTCTTTTGGTGTTTACCTGGATATGTCAAGGATTTTCTACATGCATTTTGTAATCTCTCTTCGCCTCTAAAGATGAAAGGACCCGCCATCGACACACAGCTGTGTGGGCCAGAGGCATGGTTCCTCCCAGTGCTTCTGTTTTCCGCAGTGGTGGTGGCCTCAATCACAGTGTTTTTAGCTGCTTTTGCAGCCTCCACCACTTCCCATGGTGGCAGGGTGTGTGTGGGTGTGTGTAGCATTTTTGCCGCATTTTGGAAACATCGGGCGGCGTGCGGGCACGCGTGTGTCAGTCGGGGTTAGGGCAGGATATAGAGGTCTTCCCCGTATCCTGCCCTAACCCCCACCAACACGCGCCACCCGCCCGATGTTTGGAAAGGGTACGGATCCCCGTACCCTTTCCAAACATCGTGGGTGCGGGTGCTGGGGGGGTGGATTGGGTAGATGTTCTACCCAATCCAACTCCCACACACACACACACGCTTGTACCGGATAACGCTAAAAATCGCGTTATTCGATACAAGATTTTTTCGAAAATCTTGTAACGTTATGCGGTTTTAGCGCTATACAGTACAATTGTTATCCGGGGTATTACTGTACTCTATTAACTGTGCCACTAACATTGATGTTTGTTGGGCCAAAAATACGTCGGTATCTTTAATTTTTTTCCTGTTCAATTCAACTTACATGTACCACTTTAGGGAGGAGAGGGAGGTGAAGGTTAAAGTCATTGCTATTCGGAGATATTATCTATCCTGTCTCAGTCTACCACTAAACTAATTATTTTATGCAAGATGTCAATAGCAACCCAGTAAACTGGATTAATCAGCCTTGTAACTGACATGCCCACTTTAAAAACTAAAAATGTTTTCACTCAGAAAGGGAGCATCCAATAGTCATGCCAGGTTGCCACAGTGTTGGCAGCAGCTAATGAGGTAGTTTGCATACCATTATGTGAGATTTCGAATGCTCAGGCAGACATACAGGTCACATCATCTGGTCTGTTTAATAAGAGAAGGAGGGGCAATTAAAGAGGAATGCTAAATAACCAGGGGCTCACTGAATTGTATTAAAGGTAGAGCAGACTCAACTATTCCTATTCAACTGAACCTTCTTTAGAATTGTTTCTTTTTCTTCTTTTTCCAGATTATTCAAGACAGAATATTTAAGCACATATCGCGTAACAGCTTAATATGGAATAAACACCCTGGAGGGTTATTTGTACTGCCACAATATTCATCATATCTGGGAGATTTCCCTTACTATTATGCTAACTTAGGTAAGTGACACAAGTCATTGGCCATACCTGACTGGGAAACTGAGTCTAGTTTCTGGTTGCTGTATTCTCAGTCACCCAGTATAGAGCATGAAAAAATTTCTTTTAAGGATAGACTGACATTTGCAGAATTCTTCAGCTGGAAGATATGGAAGCCATAGTCTAAAAGAAAGAATATTTTGTATTTCCCAGTCCATCATGTATGAAGTACTGTATGGTGGAACCTCGATTATCAAATGGCTCGGTTAACGCAACAATCACATATCAAAAGGAAATCTATAGAAACTACGGGCTCAGTTTACAGAATTTTTTTTAATGGATTAATTGGTTTTCAATGTATTCCTATGAGATATTGCATACAATGCATTCCTATGGGAAATTCAGTTTAAGTAATTTTCACTTTAAGAAACATCCAGGGGAATGCATTAATTATATTAACTGAGGTTTTATTTTACTGTGAAATGATTTGATGCTACAACCCATGTCTGCAAAAAAGACATGCTAGAGAGTAGTAGCATCCAAGTCATATTGAACTGTCTATCCTTTCCCCTCTCTTGGGCAACAGAAAAATATTTTCCATCATCAGTATTGAAATAAAATTGAACTGCCTATTAGTCATGTCCCCCCCCCCACTTTCATGAGTCCCTCTTCCCCAAACCATTATGTTGGGGGAAAGTTTAGAATGCATGTGAGATGCAAAACCCAATTTGAGTGGGGACTACAGTACAGTAATACCCCGGATAACGCTAGTACCGGATAGCACTAAAACCGCATAACGTTACAAGATTTTTGGAAAAAATCTTGTATCGAATAACGCGATTTTTAGTGTTATCCGATACAGTCGTTCTTAGCAGCAGGGTGGCTGGAAAGCTGAATGGGGTTCTCCGTTCAGCTTCCCAGCCACCCTGCAGCTACGGAGGCAGGGGTGGGGAGGCTGGAAAGCTGACGGGGGGCTCCCCCGTCGGCTTCCCCTGCCACCCCACAGCTGCGGAGGCAAGGGCGGGTGGCTAGGGAAGCCAACAGGGAGTCCCCGTCAGATTCTCCAGCCACCCTGCAGCTGTAGATCGGGTCCTCTGATCTCTCTGAAGCAGGCAGGGGACACGATCCAAGCTGTTTCTGGGCTTCCCCGACGTCCTCAGCCAGTGCAGCAAGCCAAAATGTCAGGGTTTGAATCCTGACATTTTGACTTGCTGCACTGGCTGAGGACGTCGGGGAAGCCCAGAAACAGCTTGGATCGGGTCTCCCCCACCTCCCTGGACCCGGTGGGGGTCAGATACCCCAAAATTGGTTTAAAAACAGACCTTTTTTTACCAATTTTGGGGTCTCTGACCCCCCCCCCGCCGGGTCCAGGGAGGTGGGGAGACCCGATCCAAGCTGTTTCTGGGCTTCCCCAACATCCTCAGCCAGTGCAGCAAGCCAAAACGTCAGGATTCGAACCCTGACGTTTTGGTCTGTTGCAGCCTTAAGAGGGTGGGGGAACTTCAAAAATAGGGCGCATTGGCTCTCGGGAGGTCGGGAGACCCAATGCGCTCTAATTTTGAAGTTCCCCCACCCTCTTTGTGGCTGCAACAAACCAAAACTACAGGGTTCGAATCCTGACATTTTGGCTTGCTGCACTGGGTGAGGATGTCGGGGAAGCTCAGAAACAGCTTGGATTGGTTTTTTTTACCAATTTTGGGGTCCCTGACCCCCCCCCACCGGGTCCAGGGAGGTGGGGAGACCCGATACAAGCTGTTTCTGGGCTTCCCCGATGTCCTCAGCCAGTGCAGCAAGCCAAAACATCAGGGTTCGAGTCCCGACATTCTGGCTTGCTGCACTGGCTGAGGACGTTGGGGAAGCCCAGAAACAGCTTGGATCGGGTCTCCCCACCTCCCTGGACCCGGCGGGGGGGTCAGAGACCCCAAAATTGGTAAAAAAAGGTCTGGGTTTTTTTACCAATTTTGGGGTCTCTGACCCCCCCCCCCCCGGGTCCAGGGAGGTGGGAAGACCCGATCCAAGCTGTTTCTGGGCTTCCCCGACGTCCTCATCCAGTGCAGCAAGCCAAAACATCAGGGTTCAAATCCCGACATTCTGGCTTGCTGCAGCCTCCAGGGAAACAGGGCTTTTTTTAACGTTGTGTGATCAATGCATTGCACAACGTTAAAAACCGGATAACAACGAGACTTGTGGAACCAAGTCTCAACGTTATCCGGCGTACTAGTGTATTTTAGAAATCCAAACTCTCAAACAGAAAGAGTTCACACTTCTCTACCAAATTCTCCTTGGTAATAGGTATTATTATTATCGTGACTGAGTTATTTTGTTTGTCTGCTGTAAACTGTGATAAGAGGATCTGCTTTAAAGCATTGGTGGCCAAAACATTGATCTAAGTTTAATAGCAAGATCTGCTGTAGATTTGCAAAGTTTTTTATTCTAGATTATCAAAAAATTATAGAATATGAGGGGCCTCTAAGGCCATTGAGTTTTATAGAATGATAATTATTTCCAAAATAAAACAAGTTTTGGGGATCAGGACATGGTGGGGTTTTTTTTTTCAGTGAACTGAATCTGGGACCATCTTTCATTCCTGCAGCTCAACAAATGTCTGGGGTCTGAGGGTTTACATCAGGGGTGCCCAAATTTTTTGGGCAGTGGGTCGGTTACTATGGTCTACGGCTGTATCCAGCCCCCGATGCCAATTCATCCGGCCCAAGAAGCCCTCATTGCTCCTGGAAGCAGGAGTAAAACGTGCCCATATGGGTGCATTTTACTCCCACTTCCAGGAGCGATGAGGGCTTCATGGGCTGGATGAACTGGCATCGGGGGCTGGATCTGGGCCCCGGGAAGTAGTTTAGGCACCCCTGGTTTATATTCTTAAAAAAGCTCTAATTGGTAGATCTCAGATCTCTAGTAAAAAGCAAAGCAGGTCCGGTAATTCTAAAATCTCCTCACCAATGCTGTTGTAACACAAAGGTTTTCATGACTATAGCCAATGTATCAGTCTTTCATGTAGCTCCTGTCTTCTCCATAAATTTGTATCTAACCCCCCCCCCCTTGCTGTTGGAAACTCTGCACAATTGAGAGCCATCTTTTCTGAACAACTCTTGAATTATAAAGATCTCAGATGGCTGATTGAACATAGGCAGCTGCTGCCTGGATGTAGAAAAGTCCACCCAACCCAGTACTGTCTGTTTTGATGGGCAGCAGCTTTTCAGGAGCTGAGGCAGATAACTTTCCTATTGCAAGCTACCTGACCTTTTAAGCTGGATAAGCTAAGAACTGAACCCAGTACTTTGTGTATGCACAGTCTGTGCCTTACCACTGAGCTACACCCAATCTTCTGCTCGCAAACTGCCATCCATCAGGCCTCTCTCCAACAGATCAGCCTAAACAATCTGTTCCTACCGAGTATGTGCCACACATTGAGTGATGAAGTGCAAGGCAGGAAATTGAACAACTAAATCCCAAAGTCTCAAACCTCTACATGCTGTAGAGAACTTAAGAAGAAATGTGTGTGTAGTTGTTTGTTTGGTTTTTTTGAGATACCAACAATTCTTTATAGCACTGACAAATTTTCACCTTGCCTCCATTATGCATGCATTATTGTCATCCAGGATACCAAATAACCATCCTGTTTTGTTTTTTTTAAGAATTATGGACTGTTGTTTAATCACTTTTTCCTTCTAGTAACCCCCTCTCTAAGATTAAGGACTCAGCTTCTGAACTCATTTGATCTTACTTGAATTAGAAAGCTAAGCAGAGGCAGGCTTGGACAGTGCTCAGATCAGAAACCATGAGAAAATACCAGAGGTCTCCAAGTATGACTGGGAAGGAATCCTCTCTGAATCCTTTGGAAAGCTACTGAGCTAAATGGATCAGCCATTTGAGTTCATATAAGGCACATTCCTTCATATGTTCTTAATATGGGATAGTCTTTGAAGATGATTCAGAAAGTTCAGCTGATGTGGAATGTGGACTTCCAGTTATTGCTAGAGCTGCAGTCTATATTATGCAATTAGTTGTCATTATATTTCTACAATTTAGATTAGTTGTCATTGTATTTGATCTTTGATTGATAAATCACCCATCTAATGCTCAGACACTCCTGTGCACAGTTTATATTATAAAATAAAATCATCCTGCCCACTCCACCAGGAATAAAATAAACCAACAAATGAAAAAGTAATATAAGTAAAAGCCAAAAGAAATACCTACTGGTAACAATTGAGAATACAAGAAAAGTTTGGTAAAAAAGCTACTGCAGAGGCAACACGTTATGAATAGTCTTTCTATAGAGTTCAGCTTTAACTGGTTTCCAAGAGGCCTGGTGCATATCTACTGGTAATGTGTTTAAATTGTGGGGTCATAGTTACTTAGGAACAGAGGAAGTTATTTTATACTGAATTATACCATTTCCCCATCTCTATTCATATTTGTTTCTCTGGTCCTCAAAAATGGTTCATTTCTGGCAGAATTTTTCCTAATCCTCCCTAGAGGTGTTCAAGGATTGGAGCTGGGAACCAGCTGTACCTTTGAACTTCAGCATCTCCCCATTGGAACACCTGTTATTCCCTAATGGTTTCCCATTCTAGTACTAACTAAGCATCACCATTCTTAGCTTCCAAAGGTAGACAAAGTATCTTGGACCACCTTCACATGCATCAACTGGCTTGTGTTTTTATCCTTAGCCATTGGGACTCTTTTTCACTTGTCTGTCAACAAGGGCAGTTGATCAAGAGAATGAACCTTTTTTCTAGTGGTCATATGCCTTTCAGATGAACTATCCACAGTCCCCATCTCTGCAGGCCTTTGGGAAATCTTTTCAGGCATACCAGTGTTTTTTTTATTTTTGTTATTATTTTGTCTTTCCCTGGGATGGGTGCTATGCCAAAACTATTTTAGTATTATTTAAGTCCATGATGGTGAACCTTGGGACTCCCGTTGTTCTTGAGTTTCAATTCCCAGAAGCCTAAGTCCATGTGAATCCACATGAATGGTTTTACTGTGCATACAGTAAACCCATTCGTGTGAATTCACAGGGACTTGGCCTTCTGGGAATTGAAGTTCAAGAACAGCTGCAGTGCCAAGGTTCGCCATCACTGCTTTAGGTTCAGTGCTTATGAATTGTGCTGCTTTTCATTACTATAGTTTTGTGTTAACTTATCAATTACTAAATTGCATTGAAAAGAGTTGTTCCTTAAAGGCAGGCTAATTATTTATATTGAATAAAATAAATAAACATGCTGATTCATCTTTTTTCCTTCTTTCTCCTTTTCAGGTCTCAAACCCCCGTCCAAATTCACTGCCGTTATCCATGCAGTTACTCCTTTAGTTTCTCAATCTCAACCTGTGCTGAAACTGCTGGTTGCTGTAGCCAAATCCCAGTATTGCTCCCAGGTGAGAAACTGTACCTGTCCTCTGGACAATTGAGCCACACCTACATAATCTGTAAGAATAAGATTCCATTTGTGCTTCTCACGGCTTGTTCATAGATGTTGACTAATGCAAGGCTTTTATGTATACTCCAAAATATAAAGAAATGGGGATGGTCTTTGTAGCATGTGAATTTATAAAGTTACATTCTACTAAGTTGTCTGCTTGTGTTGGATGTTGGTTTTCAGGATCATGTGTGAGGATGTTTTAGACAGCCTTCAATGGATATATTGTACCACGTAATGAACCCAGGATATTCTGGATGGAAAGCATGTTCTGAAAGGAAAGCATGTCCTCTACGATTGAGTAATCTCCCTTTACTGGATGCTGCCAGTAAACAATATCAACATGGGAGGAAATGGCTGTGTAGAAGTAGTTCTTGTTTAATCGTGACCAGATTAAGAACAAATCTTAGTCTTTCAAAAAGGATGAATGGTTCGTTTTCATCTTAGTGATCCTCCAGATGGGAGTTTTCTTCTATAAAATGCACCTGATTGTTCCCCAACATCCTCTGATTTGTTCTGGCTATCCAAGAACAAAAGGAAGGGGGGCTCCATTCTAAAATTTCTGGAGAGCCCATTTAGACCAAAGCTGCCCAAGGCTTCCACAGAATTTTGGACACAATACAACCCTACCTAAAATGCTAAATAGAAGAGCCAACTTAGATGCATCTAGGCTCAGAGCATTTTTGGCTTTTCACTTCTACTGAAGTAAGCTCTCTAGATCTTTCCAGATGCTGCACAGATTGTGGTTCTGATGGCATCTGTCAAAAAAGATGTTTTTCTCTTTGTTGGGACAACAATAAAAATTAAAAAGTGTATCGTGTTTCCCTAGATGGGAATTGATTGCTAGGTTTTTCTCTTCTTCCTGAAAGCCCATTTTTCTTTTTTTGAACTTCTGAATTGAATTATATAGGCATTTAACTTTCTGCTTATTCCTTCCCTCTCCTCCCCGGAAGATTGTGATCTTTGCCAACATTTCCCTAATTGTAAGGGCACTTTTCTTTTCAGATCATTGTGTTATGGAATTGTGATAAACCCCTTCCCGCTAAGCACCGATGGCCTGCCACTGCTGTGCCTGTCATTGTCATAGAAGGAGAAAGCAAGGTAGGTGGAGGGTGTCTCAGGGATGTTGGGCCTGAGAAGTGAAGGGATATTATGTGGGAGTTTCAAAGAACTATAGAATACTGTAGTGGAGTTGGAAGAGCCCTATGAAGCCATCAGATCTAACACCCATTTGATGCAGAAATCCAAGTCAAAGTATACTTGACAGACGATTGTCTAATTTTCTCTTGAATGCCTTGAGCGTTCACTCACCATCTTCCAAGATAATTGGTTCCATTGTTGTACTGCTCTAACAGTTAAATTTTTATTGATAATTCAGCCTATATCTGGCATCCTATAACTTGTGCCCATTGCTAAGTGTACTGCACTCTGGGATAATTGAGAACAGATCCTGCCCCTCCTCTTTCTGACAATCTTTTACGTACATGAATTTTTTGGAATAGTAGCTGTGTTAGTCTATGGTTCAGGCATATCAGAAAACAAAACAAAATAAAAAACACTGTAGCACTTTAAAGACTAACTGCTATACAGTAGTGCCTCGTTTAAAGAGCATAATGCGTTCCACAGGATTGCTCTTTAAGCGAGTTTGCTCTTTAAGAGAAACACCATTGAAAGTGACCAATTGTGGGGGGGATTGCGAACCCGGATTTATTTGTTAAGCGAGTTTTTGGTTAGTTTTATTTGTTAAGCGAAGCAAACATTCAGAGAAAATTCTGCTCTTTAAGCGAGTTGCTCTTTAAGAGAAACGCTCTTTATGCGAGGTTTGACTGTATTTTTATTGTTAGCTTTCGTGGATCAAGTCCACTTCTTCAGACAAGGAGTGAAACTTACAGGCATGGTTTTTATACACTAAATTCAGGGGTCAAAGGGAGCAGAGTGTTCAAGCAAAATGACAGACAAGAAGCAAGCACAATACAGCTTCCCACAGCCATCAGCAACAATGGATTATTCAGATTAGCTCTAAATGTCCTCAACCACCCCTGGTGTCTTCTTCCCTTTACCCTTTTTTCCCACTTCCATGAGAGACGAGGGCCTCAGAGGCCGGATGAATTGGCATCAGGGGCCACACCCGGCCCCCGGGCCTTATTTTGGGCACCACTGTCATAGGGCAACATTAGGCCAGTCTCTATTTCTCAACCTAGCCCAACCCTCAAGGTGGTGATGAGTATAAAGATAGGGAGGGAGGCCATATGTGCCGCTTTGGTTGTCCAGGGCGCATGTTTCGTCCCTGGCAGCCACAGAGATCCTGGAACGCCTCCCTTCAAAAGAAGGGAAGGAAGGAAGGAAAACAAAAGTCTCTGGAAATTGATTTCCAGTTTTGAAATATAGCTATATGGGTGTTTTATATGGTTGCGTAAGGGCTGTGGCCCATCTAAAAAGTAATTTGCATGTCCTGGAGGGTTCTAAGAGCAGTAGTTCAACCTGTGTGAAGATATAGGATAAATAATCTCTCCCTCTCACACACATGCACACACAATCCAAGCATAATGTGGTGAAACCGAAGGTTGCAGTACCAGGTCTACTGGTAAGGCCACTGATGCTAAAAAGGGACCAGTAGATAACCAATCAAGAAGTGCACAAAACAATTGCAAAGTTTGTGATGATAATAGGATCCATTTCTTACATATGACACAAGACAACCTCATATCTTTTCCAGACCTTTCCTTTAATAGGCCACTTTCTCCATTAATGCCATGGTAGCGAGTTAACTCATTCAGTTTGGCTGTAATTGGGATGCTGTTCTTGGCACTGTGAGTTTTAAGAGTTTGTCACCGACTCCTTTGTCCGCCCTGCAGGTCATGAGCAGTCGATTTCTGCCCTATGAGAACATTGTCACAGATGCTGTTCTAAGCCTCGATGAGGATACGGTGCTTTCAACCACAGAGGTGAGATCTTTTTCCTGTTCGTAACCAATGGCTGCACCACTTTGCTCCCTTTGCACTATTAGCCTTTCTGAGTCATTCTTGCAGTACAGTAAAACACCGGATAATGATTGGATCGGTTAACGCTAAAATCGCATAACGTTAGGTAATCTGGGGAGGAGAATTGGATCGAATAACGTTAAGGTCCTGTGGGATGTATCGGATAACAACCGCTAAAGCCTGTGCGGTTACAATGTATCTCTATGGAGCTTTAACGTTATCCGATCCATCCCATAGGATTTTAACATGGATCGGATAACACTAAAAATTGGATAACACCAAGACTTGTGGAACCAAGTTTTAGCGTTATCCGGTGTTTTACTGTACAGTCTAATTCACAAGTATTTACTAACTGAATAGACCTAGGACAGTGATGGGGAACCTTGGCACTACAACTGTTCTTGAACTTCAGTTCCCAGAAGCCCTGATCAGCAGGGTTTCTTCTCCTTACCCTCCTCATCCTCCTCTTCTACTGGAGCTTTGATATCAACATAACCATGCTCAGTTAAGATATAGTAATTACCGTAATTGTCGCAGTCAGTGCCTTTTGTTTTTAATTTTCTTCTGGCCTTCCTGTTTACAGTCTCACCTGCAATCATGTTTACAGTGTATATGTACTTAAAACTCTGGACAAGAATTCATTCATCTGTTAAAATGGGCTGCAATCCACAGAAGCTCAATGTATCATAGATCTCTCTTGCTTCTGCTGAAGAACATTCCTGGATTTTACCCGGTGATCAAATATGCCCAAACATCCATTTTAACTATTAGGAGGGCTGCACTGGGAAATCTGAGTCTACTTCCCACAGTCCAGGAATTTCCACCAAAGTGGTACAGTATTGGCAAACTGGGTGGATGTTCAGTTCTTCTAGCCCAATTATTTGATCATGGTGTCATCAACTGCAACTCGTATCCAAGAATGCATTTTTTTTCCTGAAGCAGGAAAAAATGTCATTGGCATGAATTTGTTTAAGGTGGATCTCATATTCTATCATTACAATCTTGGACCTTCAGGCCATTGGCTTGAACCAACTAGGTTTTTAAATAAAGTACACTAGTACCTCAGGTAACGATGAGACTTGGTTCCACAAGTCTTGTAGTTATCTGGTTTTTAACGTTGTGCGATGCATTGATCACACAACGTTTAAAAAAGCCCTGTTCCCCTGGAGGCTGCAGCATGCCAAAACGTTGGGATTTGAATCTCGACGTTTTGGCTTGCTGCAGCCTCCATGGAGGTGGGAAAACTTTGGAAACAGCTTGTTTCGGGTCCCCCGAACCCCCCGGAGCCAGCAGGGGGGTCAGAGAGCCCTAAATGGGTGGAAAAAACATGTTTTTTTAACCCATTTTGGGCTCTCTGCCCTCCCCTCCATCAGCTCTGGGCAGATCAGGGAACTCAATCCAAGCTGTTTCTGGGCTTCCCCGACGTCCCTGGCCAGTGAAGCAAGCCAAAATGTCAGGGTTCAAACCCTGATGTTTTGGCTTATTGCACTGGCCGGGGAGGTGGGAAAAACCCAGAAACAGCTTCGATCGGGTCCTCTGATCTCCCCGGAGCCAGCAGGGAGGTCAGAGAGCCCGAAATGGGCTCTCCAGCAGGGAGATCAGAGGACCCGATCTACAGCTGCAGGGTGGCTGGGGAAGCTGATGGGGACTTCCTGTCGGCTTCCCTAGCCACCCGCCCATGCCTCCGCAGCTGTGGGGTGGCTGGGGAAGCCAACGGGGGAGCCCCCCTGTCAGCTTTCCAGCCACCCCACCCCTTCCTCCGCAGCTGCAGGGTGGCTGGGAAGCTGAACGGAGAACCCCGTTCAGCTTTCCAGTCACCCTGCTGCTACGAAACGACTGCATCAGATAACACTAACAGTTATCCTATGCAGTCGTTATCTGAGGTATTACTGTATTGTGTTCTACTAACCAGAACTATGACCAATTAGCATAAGAAGCAAGATTATTCTGTGTTTTCTTGTTGGTGGTTTAGATTCATTTTTTTAAAATGTTCTGGCTCCTCTTAAAATTAGGAACTGTTGGAGGTATATTATCATTTGGAAATCTATAAATTAATTGTGTGTGAATGCGTGCACACTGTGTATGAAATCTTCAAATATATGCATTTTGCAGGAGTTAAGTTAGTTTGGATTATTTTGAGACCTTTTAAAAAGTAGCTCATCTTGCGTAGCTTTTCCTAGTGTCTCTCTTTCAAAGGAACTTCACTGCTTTTGAAGCAAATGTTTCCACCTTGGTGCCTGTTTTTGATTTTCTTGTGTGCCCCCCCCCCCGCCCCCTGTCATATAAAAACTAACCCAATCTTGCTCTTCAAATGAAAGGAAATCCGTGTACTTGAGATGTGTCAGGGGAAAAAAAGGAGGGGGGGAGAACTCACTGAAGAAAACCAATTTTTTACAACTGGGATGAGTATTGATTTCTAGCACCTCTTCCCGCAAAGAGGGAAGGGGGAAACTGGCAACCATTTATATAACCTAGCAATATATCGGAAATACATTATTAATGGCAGTTGTGGGAAAGCACTGGGCCTTTCTTGTCTCTTTCGATTTTAGCACTGCCCTTTTTCACTTCTTCTGTAGCTTGTCTTTTTCCTCCTATCCTCGCCCTTTCAGCCGGGTAAGGCCAGAGACAATTTTTCTGTCTCCAGCACCTTCTGATAATCATACCTGCCAATTCCAATGAAAGTAGAAGTTATTTCTGTGTAAGGAATTTTTATTTTAAAAGTCCTTTTGTCCACCAAAATAATTTTGGGCTACAACGTGTTTTAGGGACGAACTATGCTTAGTGTTTAAGACGCTGAACTTGACAACCAAAAGGTCGGCATGCTAGCAATTTGAAAGCAAGAAATTGCAAGTAGATAAATACAGTAGGTGCCACTTCGGTGGGAAGGTAAACAGTGTTCTGTGCACTCTGGTGTCTAGTCAGGCCTGCCACATGTCCACGGAAACGTCTGCAGATGCAGACAGTACTGGACATTTGGCTACAAACAGAGATGAGCACTGGAACTTAGAGTCAGATACAACGGGCCTGTACCACTCTTTGCCCTGTACCACTCTTTCTCTGCAACTTTACAGAAGACACATTGTCATTGGCATCCAACTGTCATAAAGCAAGGGTGGGAAATGTTTTTTCCCTGTTGATGGACACATTTTTTCAATATATAAAATATGTACATAGCATCTTTCATAATAAGATTTCTGGGCACAGCACAAAATCTGTTAAAACTTCAATCATAAAAAGTTGGAAAACAGACAGGAAATTCATGTGAATATCTGGGCTGATATTTTGCAACAGCTTTTGAAATTTGAACACAAGTTACATGAAATTGGATTGAGACCCAGGAGTTGCCTGCAAAGAGTGATAGACACAAAAATTTGATATATATATTTTAATATGAAGTACAGTAATTCCGTATTAGGAACTGCAGTGGTTCAAGTGGCTAAGATACTGACTAGGAGGCGGAAGGTCAGCAGTTCGATTCCTGAATGCTGCTGGATGGAATGAGCTCCCGTCTTTGTCCCAGGTTCTGCCAACCTAGCAGTTTGAAAGCAAGAAATTGCAAGTAGATAAACGGGGACCACTTCAGTGGGAAGGTGACAGCGTTCCGTGCACTCCAGTGTCTAGTCATGCCTGCCACATGACCACAGAAACATCTGCAGAAGCAGACAGCGCTGGCTCTTCAGCTTTGAAACAGAGATGAGCACTGAACCCTAGAGTCAGATACGACTGACTTACGAGCAAGGGAAACCTTTACCTAATTCCATATTACCATTTGGAATTAAAAGCTCTAGATTTGGCCTGAAAATGTGAGAGACTATCTGCTTATGAGCAAGAAGCTAAAGTAAAATACTTCTAGGTCAGCTGTCCACTGGCCCCTGCCAGCTGGCTTCCAGATGTGATGGGTTACAACTTTATAATCCTACAGCCAGTTTTGCTGCTCCAGGTGTTTTCCAGATTTACCCATCAGGATTGCATTATACTGTACACTGTACTGAATATCATGTCCCAGTTTCATTGCTGAGAAAATTGGGATACTGCCATCAAGTATTGCAATTTAAGCCTATTTACATCAGTTCACCTTATGGGTAAGCTAATCCATTTTTTTTTTAAGTCATGGGGCAAAACAAATAAAATGTCTAGTCTACTAAATTGTGGTTATCTGCTAATCCTCCACAGCTTCTCTTTACTGGAAGGTATATTAAAATGATTGGTGATGTATGCCTTTTTAATGTGCCCTTTAAAAGGTGAGGGAGTTGAGTGTATCAGAGAAGCTGAGAGTAATATCAGAAGGCTAGATTTTGTTATGAATTGAGACTCCTAGGCAGAAAAGTCAAAGCTGAAACATTAGACTAAGATGACTATGTAATAATCAGATGGGCTACACAAATAGATGCTAAAATGAAGCAGCAAAAATAAGACAAGGAATCCTTTGTGGCATGGAACATGAATTATTAATATCAAAAGTTATGAATAAAACTAAAGAAGAACAGAAGTATCATAGTACCAAAATATAATTTACATGACATTCCTAACAATCATTTACAGAACAGTTTTGCATTACTAAACTCAGTAGACCCTGAGCGATAAGAACTGTGGACTAAGGCTGTAAGCATCAACAAGGAAGAATTCAAAAAGGCTATTTCTATAGACAAAATAAAAAGAAAGCTTCTGTAGATGACTGATGAAACTCTTAAAATAGTTAATTGGGGAAAGAAGTAAGGTCAGAATTGTAATGCAACTTTTCAGTGATCTACAATAATCATCGGGGAAAATGCAAGAGAATGATAAGTAATGAAAAACTAGAAATCTTTCGTATAAGATCCAAAAAATCAAAGAAAATTTTAAACCAATATTAAAGATGCTGAAAAGGAACAATAAATCAAAATGACATACAAAACAACTATAGATTATATACAAGAACGAGAGTTTCTTTCTTAGGAGAAATATCATTTAATGAAGAGGTTTTAAGAAATTTGCTGTCAGCAATTGGTAGAAATAAATCAAAAAATACCAACAGAACTATTTCAAACTGCAAAAACAGGTGTGATTTACTGTTCTTTTTTCTGGGAATACCCTGGGACTGTTCAGTTTGCCCAAAGCTGCACAGGCATGTTTTTCCAGAAGTCACAGTGAAAAATTAAACTCACAACCTCAGCTATATATGGAACAAACAAACAAACAAAACCACATTTTCAAGCTTTATTCAGAAAAAAAGGCACTAGAGAGCTTAATGGATTTTTTTAAAGCTACTGGAATGTACCAAAGAATTTCAGCAGAGAAATTACAGCAAAACATTTGACTATATGGATCATGAAAAGCTATGGGTTGTTCTAAAAGACATGAGTGTTCACAATATTGATTGTCCTGGTGAACAAGAGGCTACAGTAAATACAGAACAGGCAGAAACAGAATGGTTTCAGATAGGCAAAGGTGTAAGACAAGGGCATTTTTTATTTCTGTATGCAGAATTTACCATATGTATGCAGAATTTACCATACAGAAGACTAGATTAGAATGAGATGTGGGACCATCAAAAATAGGTGAAAGAAAGATCAATATTTGAAACACGCAGATGACACCATTATCAATAGAAGATAGCAACAATTTGGAGCAAGTATTAATGAAGGACAATTGAACATTAAGAAGAGGAAAAATATAACTATAGAATTAAATAATTCTAATGTCAATAATTTAAAAATTGACATAGTTGGAGATTTTGTATGTTTTGGTTCATCGGTCCAGATGGAGACTACATCAAGAAATTTAAAAAAGACAGGTTCAGAAAAGGAGCTTTTAAGGAACTAGAAAAATGCATACAAGGATGTGTGACTGGAGATCAAAGCCCAGATCATCTGTGCTATAACATTTCTAATTACCATGCAAAGATGAGGAAGCTGGACAATAAAGAAAGGTAATAGCAGAAAATTGACTCCTCTGAAGTATGGTATCGGAGAAGAGCTTTATAGATGCTGTGGCTAATCAGCATGGGTTCTAGATCAAATCAAACCTGATCTCTCACTAAAAGAGCTATATTGAGCCTGCTTTACTTTGAATACTTCAGAAGATAACAAACTATGCTTGAAAAGACAGTGATACAGTACTAGGAAACATTGGCGCAAATAGGAAAAGATTAAAATCTAGGATGAAATGGATTGACTTAACAATGGAAGAAGCCAAGCCTCTGGTTTGCAAGACTTGATCAGTAGGATTTTTGGAGGGTTATTAATTTATTAATTCATTGGGCACTATAAGTGATAAGTAACTCAAAGCACATAACAACAACAATATTGGATAAACTTTAGCTGCATCCAAAGTAAACTAGTTCAACTATAATCTCATTGAAAAGAATGGGATAGGTTTGACATGACTGACCACTGAACACATATCTAACTGCTTATAAGACAGAGTAGAAGCCCATGTCATGGATTTTGAAATCAGATGTTTTAAAGATTCTAGGCCAGTGATGGCGAACCTATGGCACAGGTGCTAGAGGTGGCACTTGGAGCCCTTTCTGTGGGCACCCATGCAGTCACCCCAGCACTGATTTTACCCCACCCCTCTGCCCGGCAGCCCAATGGGAATGCTTCCTCCCTCCCCCCCAGCACAGAGTTCGTTCTGCCCAGCAGCCCAAAGGGAGCATTTAATTCCTCCCCTGTTGTTGTGTTGGCACTTTGCGATAAATAAGAGTCTTTTGGGTTGCAGTTTGCCGTCACTGTTCTAGGCTCCCTGCCTATGCCTTTCCCCAACAACAAAAACAGAACAGAAAGCAAATAAATCTAACCTGTTGTTGCCCAGCTGAACATTTAGTAATGCTTTCTCATTTGAAGCCTGCTTTCAAATTTGAATGATAAAGCCTGGGAAAGCCCCAAATGATTTCCTGTGTTCTTTCATTTTTACCATTAATGAAGGTTTTGGCCTTTTCATTCATAGTGAAATGAAGTATTAAGCCTTTGTTATTCCTCCAGGTAAGACTCCAAAGTTCCTTCTTCCATGCTGGGGGACATGTGTGTGTTTCATTATTTGAAATCAATATGAGTTTGGTGGGGGGAATAGAGTTAGGAGACCAGCAGGTGGGCTGGTTTTCTGTCTTCCCACACCTGCTGTCTGTAGACAAGTTTCAGTACATCATCTTCAAAAGAAAATTGTTCAAATGAGGCACTGAGATCTGGATGTAGCATTTTCTTCTCTGCAGATATTTAGTAAACAGTAAAACCTTGGATAACGCTAAAACTTGGTTCCACAAGTCTTGGTGTTATCCGATTTTTAGTGTTATCCGATGCATGTTAAAATTCTACAGGATGCATTGGATAACGTTAAAGCTCCATAGAGATACGTTGTAACTGCACAGGTTTTAGCAGTTGTTATCCGATGCATCCCATAGGATCTTAACGTTATTCGATCCAACTCCCCCCCCAATTACTTAACGTTATGCGATTTTAGCGTTATCCGAGGTAAACGTTATCCGAGGTATTACTGTACATTTAGCACCAATGGAATTCCTGAAGTGATGTATAGGAAGTCTCTTTCTTTCTTTCTCGATCTCTCTCTCTCTCCCACACACACACACAATGTTTATAGTTTAAGAAGAGTTTTTTTCAATAGTAGCTGTGTTAGACGTTTCAAGCATATCAGAGTAAACAAAACAAAACAAAAAACATTGTAGCACTTCAAAGACTAACTGCTGTATTTTAATGTTAGCTTTCATGAATCAAGTCCACTTCGTCAGATATAGGAGTGAGACTTCATGACATCAATTTATACATGGATAAACTCACAATTGTTAATAGATGCTGAAGGTTAAACTCATTAGCAAATGTTTAATTCCAGGTGTTTGTGTTGTATCCTCCTACTATTTGCAATTCAACAGGGTGAAAATTCACAACTAATCTGAAAACAACCAGAGATCATCTGCCATTACCAGTTGTAAAAAGCCATATTGATTTGCATGCTTATCTATTATGCTAACCAACTACGTTGTACCTCTGAACCTGGTGTGTATAAATTGATGCCATGTAGTCTCATTCCCATGTCTGACAAAGTAGACTTGATCTACGAAAGCTAACATTAAAATAAAGCAGTTAGTCTTTAAAGTGCTACAATGGGTTTTTTGGTTCGTTTTGTTTTGTCTCTGATATGCCTAAGTTTAGGGAGGGAGTTGAAAAGAATATCGGAACCAGGACTGGGAAAATGTGTGACACATCAGATTTTGTTGGACTGGAACCTCAAGCAACCATAGCTTGCATACCCAACATCCTTAGAGAGTTATAACCAAATCCTCTTTAGGGCCTCATTGCCTCCATCCCCAATCCAAACATAGGAAGAGCCACATCAGGAGAGAGGTGTTCGCTGGGAAAAGACGACAGCACTGATTTTTAAAAAGAGCTGGGTTTTCTAGAAGGAGCAGTTTCCCTACTGCTGTCAGAGGTTCATGTAGTGAGTCTATATACAGAACATGTTTTGGATTGTGTTGCTGTAAAGCTTGCTGTTTTGCACAGTTGCAGTCACTTGTGGACTCAGACTACAGCTGTACATTAAATAGCCCTTTGAAATTCACCATCCTTTTTGTAGGAAGAGAAATTGGATTATGCCAATCTTGGATGCCATCAATTGCTATTGTGTTTATATTTCTGGTTTTAACTATTGTAAACCGCCCAGAGTGGGAAAATATCCCAGATAGGTGGTATAGAAATCTAATAAAATAAATCAATAAAAAGAAACTGGAGTGATAATTTCACCAGGTTTCTCCAGGAGACGGTGACATCTGAAATTCTTTTTGAAGGGAATTTCCTTTCTATCAGGTTGATAGAGAAAAGTTGACTTGATATTCTCATGAGAAGAGTTTTTGTCACAGTGCTCACCCATTATTCCCTGGACAGTTTCTCAGAGGTAGGATTCACTATTTGTAGTGGTTTAAATACAGCTTTGTTCCCTTCCTCCCCACTCTACAAGAAAGTTGTGTTGTTTGCACAACCAGTGTGTGTGTGTGTGTGTGTGTGTGTGTGTGTGTGTGTGTGTGTGTGTGTGTGTGTGTGTGTGTGTGTGTGTGTGTGTGTGTGTGTGTGTGTGTGTGTGTGTGTGTGTGTGTACACCAGCAGTAGCATGGACAGCCTGACTACTACTTTGCTTCCTTCACCATGTCCTCTCCCCAGCGTTGACTTAGGGTTGTACTCACAAAAAAATGGATAAATTCTGTAAAATAGCCTTTTATTCCATGAGGAGTGAGACGAGGAAGTCTGAAAAGTATTTATTTGGAGGGGGAGAAAGAGGTATTCCAAGAAAGTTTGACTCAACACTTGTTATTCTTCCAGTATCAGTCTATAAGTCATCCCGAGGCCTTTGAAATACTATATTCTGGAGAGTCCATTGTAGATACATTTTGTCTCTATCTCAGAAGATGCTTATAAAATAGTTAATTCCTTGCAGACCCCCACTGTCAGTTTAATGGAGAGCAGTGATGTTCAGCATCTTCAGGAAAGGGTGAAGCTAGTTTTGTGCTATAGTCTGTTATCCAATTTCAATCTCCCTTTCAAAAATGCTACTATTGATCTCCAACTTTCTTAAGTCCTTTACAATGTCTTATGTTTTGAGCTTATTATAATGTTTCTGGATTCTGCATTAGCTATTTCTTTCTCTTACATATTTCATTATCCTGCAGCTTTCTGACCAGCCACATTTTTTCTGGTCTGAAAGGGCTCTATGGAAAGAATTGGCCACAGAGCATTTCCCCTGGTCTTTAATTAAAGTGTGGAAAGCTTAAAGGAAAGGGTTGCTGTCTGTCATAGAGATGATCATATATTATACACCTACACTCCTCTACCAGTCCACAGCACAAAGATCCTGAAGCTCACCCATAAGAATTTCTCTGAAATTCCTCCTCTGAAATTCTTTTTGAAGGGAATTTCCTTTCTATCAGGTTGATTGAGAAAAGTTGACTTGATATTCTCATGAGAAGAGTTTTTGTCACAGTGCTCACCCATTATTCCCTGGACAGGGATGTAATTTAGGACCTTACGCTTGCTAATTGTATGACATGCTACTAAGCTACAGTCCCTGTTTGAGTGGTAAGCATGGATATTGTCATTTGCCGCATCTTAAATCAATCTAGCCATTTGGTGCTATGACATTTTTGGTCTGTTTTTTTTTTAGAGCTCAGCCTCATATGAATCAATAAGACATTTTGAATTAACTGTGCCTTAGCCAGGGTTTCTCTTGGGAAAAGGCAGGTAAGGCTAGCTGCTAATTGGTTTTGTTTTGTTTATTTGTGCCTCGTATTTATATTTAGCACTCCAGCAGTTAGGATTGGTTTCTTTGTATTCATATCACGGTTTATATCTGTATCCCTATTATTCTCAGTGCCTCTCAGGGCATTCAAAGAAATCCGTAGTGCTGCCATTAAAATAGATTCTCTTGTCAGATTTGTCATGTTGTGTAGTTCTCTGACTTTGCTTCACACTGTTGGTAGAGGGAAGCAAGGGACTGCATGGCGTCATGATAGCAAAACCTGAAATCTTTGCATTTTTGTGAGAGTTTGCTCAAAAAGAGACTTCCATATGTATTTTTTACTTTCATGTGGTAGTAGCACATTTCCAATTGCATCAAATACCACCTCAAGTGTGTCTGTATTCTCTGACTACAGTGTCTATCTGATGAAATAGACTCTTGCCTTTTTGTGTAAATATTGTGCTGAGAATATGGATGGATGGTGCTAAGAACATCAGGTTGTCCAACTTTATAGGTGGGACTGACAAACCAGTCTTGCTCCCCATTCATACTTCAAATTTGTGGGCAAAAATGGTCTCAACTCCCACAAAAAAATGGTTTAGACTGAATTTATACTTCATGCTAAAGCTCAGAGTTCAGAAGTAGGCTGTAGAGTCCCTTGCTATGCTCCTTCAAACATGGATCCCTCACCTCATTACCATTGTCTAATTCAGTGTTTCCCAAACTCTGTTCTGCAGAACACTGGTGGACTTCAGTTCCCAGAAGCCTAAGTCAGTACATTGACTGATCAGTGCTTGGGGGAATTTACATGGGCTTCTGGAAATTGAAGTCCAAAAACCAAAGTTTGGGAAACTCTGGTCTAATTGGCCAACAAATAAATTTACTTCTTGGGATCAGAGACCGTAGCAAAATGTAGTGTAATGTAAGTGCAAAATTACAAGCCAAATATAAAATAAATGTTTTGAAAGAACAAGGATTTCAGTCTCACAATCCTAAAATATTAGGAAGAATCCATATTAATCTGTTGCAGCAAAAAATAACACAGTCTTTAAGATTAACTAGTTTTATTTGGAATATCCTTTCTTGGACTGTAGCCCACTTAGTGGCCAGACTTGTATGTCCCAATGGGGAGGGGAAGAATATGACATTTAAAGGAAAGACAAAAGACCTGCCATGGCAGTGCTCAATCAATGGCTATTAAAAGTTCTTGGCAATCATAGGGATGACAAATAGACAGCTTAATGATGGTTATTAAGAGTAATTCAAATGTCACCAATGGATGACAAGTGAGCTCAAGTGTAAATAAGCAGATTAATACACCTAACATGGGGAAGATTCTTTGTTTGAGTCCGGTATAATGTAGGAAAATAGTTCTCAGTTGATTGTCCCTCCCAACCAGAAAATAAAGAGGCCAGACACAAGAAATGGGTCCGCTTCCACTTCTGGGTGTGGCAGAGGCAGCAAAAGGCCAGATGGGATGACATTGGGGTTTGGGGCTGGCCCGCAGGCAGTAGGTTGGGAAACCCTGCTGTAGACAGTAGACTTTTCTGCATGTCCTGGGTGACAAGTAATACATGCAGTCATCTGTTAGATACTGGAATAAGATGGTCTGCTCTGTCTGTTGTGTAGTTGTCTCATGGTGTTAGTAAATGAGCCTCTTATGTGGACTTGTCTAGGCTGATGATGGGATGTAAGTTACAGATTTCTAGGTGGAACCTCATCAGTACTTTTTCCCTTGTAGTTATCGTATATCAAGATGAAATGATTTCAAGTATAAAGCCTTGCTAATAGTTAGCGGGGTACTTAAACACACTAGCAAAAATCACAAAGGTTTTTCACAAGATTTTGTTTGAAGGACAAATTGCGTGTGTTATGAAATTCCATTCTATTGGTATTGGCAATAAAAATACTGTATCAACATTTTCTGAAGTGGTTGTTCAGCAAGATGACAAATAATGAAACAAACAGTTTCCTCTGAGGAAACTCTGCAATAGGCAGTAAAAGTGATAGTGAATTTCTCCAAAATTGACTACTGTAATGGTCTCTACATGGGGTTCTCCTTGATATGGAAACTTTTGCAGGTTATTCAGAAATTCAGTGAAAGGGTAAATCTGAATCAGTTGCAGAGACTGTAAGGCAAGGATGGCCAACCTTGGTGCACCAGGTGTTCTTGGACTTCAATTACCAGAAGGCCAAGTCAGCACACCAGCTGATCAGTGCTTCTAGGAATTGAAGTTCAAGAACACTTGGAGCACCAAGGTTGGCTACCCCTGCTGTAAGGTGACCCTGCACTAAAAAAGAGTCACTCTGACAAAATACATGTAAAACTGACAAACTCATACTCTTTGCACACAGACTGGCTTCCTCTGTAGGTTTAATTATCCACACAATGGAGCTAGGACTGATGGGCAGGACGAGGTTATAGTCCAGGGGTTCTCATCCTATGGCCTGTGGGCCAGATCTGGCCCATGGTGCTAAATAATCCGACCCTCACTCCAGCCGTCGCTGTTGCTGGAATCGGCCATGGACTCATTTATGGTTTACAGGGGGGGCAAGCAGTCCAGCCCCCTCACCTGTTTGAGGGAATGTGACCCGGCCCCCCACTTGAAAAGGTTGAGAACTCATGCTGTGGTCTTTGCTAAGGGGTTAAGTTAAATCCTTTTATTAAACATAAGAAGTATGCATCTTTTTTTCTTCTTGCTTTTACAGCTAACACCACTGTTCCTTTTGCACTTGAGCATTTGTTCTTTCCAGAAACCAGATGTCAGTTTTTATACCACATGGCGTTAAGGTGGCAGTTGGTTCTCTGACATATTTGTGATTTGGATGTGATCAAGCATTGTTGGAAGGAAGTCTGTTCTGTTTGAACTGCCTTCTTGAAGGAGCATTTTTTAGCTGCTTGAAACCACTTGAAAGAGGAGAATGTGTCCAAAGAGACATGCTTCAGGATGTGTGTATATTCTTTCATTTTCCCTTTAATAAGGTTGCATTTTAGAAAAATCTGGTATTATTTGCAAGGATGGAGAAGGATGGGAGATATGTTTCTTCATTTAAACATGTAATATATTGTGACTGGTACAAATGGGTGCCCCATTGCAGGGGTGGGTAAGAGTGACAGGAGTTATATTTCAATAATGTCTGGAAGGCCACATATTCTTCATCTCTCCCGTAACAGTAGTTGGACCCTTTCTTCCAGTCAAGTCAGTAGACACCATTTGTGTTGAATAACACTATTGCTATCAATTACACTTATATACTGCCCCATAGTGCTTTGTGTACTCTTTGGGTAGCTCACAAAATAATTGAGTCTTCTGCCCCCAACATGCAGGGTACTCATTTTACCAACCTCAGAAGGATGGAAGGCTGAGTCAACCTTGATCCCTGTTGTGATCAAACACACAATTGTTAGCAGTTTTGGCTGCAGTATAGCAATTTAACCACTGCACCATGAGGGCTCACTAAAGGGGACTCGATCCCCCATAATGCAGCTGTATGCTAGGAATATGATCTGATTGTTGGATTCCATCAGGTATTAAAGGTGTGTACTGTATTATGGTGGTGACAAACCCCATCTTCATCATCTGTCTTGGTACGCCAGTAAAACTAACTTAAGAGAGCTTTAGGAACAGAAAGATGTAAAGGATGTTAGCCGTATAACATCTGGCCTAGATACAGAAAAAGTTCAAAACCTTATTTTTCCATTCTCCTGGTAGTAGGAAGTAGGAGTGTGAATACCTCTGTTTTGCTCTCATCACATTTCTCTGAACCCCACCCACAGTCTCCTGTTTCATGTTGAATTACAATACATTTTCACCAGCATTGAAATTCACACACATTTTCTCCATTTCTCCTGACATTCACCTTTATTCATACATTTGTATGAAAAGATCCTGGGGACATGAAAGGAACCTCATTCAGGCATCCCTTGAGCAGAGTTTCTCCAGCAAAAATCCTTTCAATCCAGAATAATTTCTGACATTATATTATTATTATTATTATTATACATCTGTCTAATACAGTAGTTACCAACGTGGGGCACTGGCCCCACAGGGGGACTTCAGTTCCCAGAAGCCTAAGTCAGTACATTGGCTGATCAGTGGAGGATTAGTGTAGGTTTCTTGAAATTGAAGTCCAAAAACCAAAGGTTAGGACACACTGGTCTAATGCCTGCATTTATTTATGCTTTCCTCCACATCTCTGCTTTTCCCAATGACTATAGTATGCTGGTAGGTATTTTTTAAGTTGCAAGCATTTTAAGTATTTTAGTTTTACAATGTACAGATAGGTTTGTGCATTGTTTATTTCTCCAAAATCTGTAGAGTTTTGTGGTTGCATAAATTTTTGAGGGGAGGTACATTTGCTCAGACAACAGATATCCAGATGTGCAAAAATCCTACTTTCTTAGAACTACTGAATCTAGTGACACACACATCCCGCAACTCAAGAAGTCACACTTTCCATGAAAGTGGATGGAAATTACAACTTTCCTGTTCATCCCAGCAAACATACAGTTCCCCTTAGGAACACAATTTATCTTTACTAGTTTTCAAGTTTTCCTTTGCGGAAGTTATGCTTGCAAAATGTTAATATGATTCTCTGGAGCTCTTAGCTCCTGTTAACAGGAAAACATTAACATGTGCATAATTACAGGGCAAAATGTCAAGCAGTCAGTTTAATTTACTGATGAATACAGAAAATTAAATGTTTTGCAACAGTTTCCAAGATTTGCAAATTATAAATTAGCGCAAAGGTAATATTTTGTTTTGCTGACATTTTTGAGACTGTTTGATTACCACTTGCCATGTGGGTTGTGTTTTGGTTTTTCTTGCCTGCAGGTGGATTTTGCCTTTACAGTTTGGCAGAGTTTTCCAGAGAGGATTGTAGGCTATCCTGCCCGTAGTCATTTTTGGGACAATGCTAAAGAGAGGTGGGGATACACATCGAAATGGACGAATGACTATTCCATGGTATTGACTGGAGCTGCTATTTACCACAAGTAAGAATCCAAGATGATTGCATGTTTTTAAAACCAACTTTAAGAATGTTGGTGAAAAGACACTATCTTTTACTTTTCAAAGTACCTCTCTCTCATCCTTTCATGTGTCAGTGTTTCCCTCCGACGCTCCATACCAGCTCAGAGGGAGATACGCCAACATGCAGGACACTCCACCCGGGCTCTCTTGCGCCGACTCTGTGTTAGCCTTGGCTATCCCAAGGCTCAGGTCATGAGCACCTAGACTTGGGAAATCTGCCCTGGATTTGTACCCGGTTGGACCAAACAAACCCTCCAATCCTCTGAGGATAGCTCTGGGTTTAAGCCTTCTCAGCCAAGAGAGTATTAATGATAAAAGCTTTGTAAAGCCTGGCAATACTCATCCTTTTCAATAAACACAAAATGTTATACAAAAACATAGTTTTATTTATTTTTATACACACACCAGAGACAAAACATTGCCCTTTCCCCAAACATAAAGGAAACTATCTAACATACCATCTTTCCTGCCCTGTCTGAAGATGGGGGTAAGCCCCAGCTCCTTGTACCTTCACCACCTCCTTTAAGGCTTTCCCCTTCACTATTTTATAGAGAAAATCAGACCATGACTCAGCTTCTTGACTCCAGGTGCTGGTTCTGTAACCTTCATCACCTGTGACACCACATCAAGCTTACTAAGACATTTTCCTTAAATCCCAAGGCCACACTGGGAGGTACAATGCCATCACATCATGTGTCCCCCCCCCCAAAAAAAAACTGTCTACTGCTTAGGTAGGCTACTATATTTATACAGAGTTTAGTAAGACAGGGACTGCGGTAGTTTAGTGGTTAATATGCTGAACTTGGCAGCTGGAAGTTTGTCAGGTCAGCAGTTCAAGACCTGAGTCCTGCTCCTGGCTCTTCCAGCTCCTGCCAACCTAGCAGTTCAAAAGAAAGAAATTGCAAGTAAATGCAGGAGGAAGGTGATACCTTTATAGGATCACTTTTAAAAAATCAAACATTTCAAGCTTTCCTATTTCAAGATCACTTCTTCAGGCAGGGTAGGAAAATTATAATGAAAAGACCCCCAAAAAAATCATGACAGGCAGTGTTAGATTTTTTTTGGGGGAAACAGCAGACTGCATCTTTTTGCAATCACAATTCAACAAACAGAAAGCCAAGTATATGCATTATAACCTCCCAGAATTTGCTAGCAGATCAATAGATACTGCTCTGTTGGGAAAGGTGACAGCATTCCATGCGCTCAGGCATCCGGTCATGCCTGCCACATGACCACAGAAACGTCTGCAGACACAGACATTGCTGGTTCTTTAGCTGTAAATGGAAATGAGCACCGCACCCTTGAATCAGATATGACTGGCTTTCGAGCAAAGGAGACCTTTACCTTTAATAAGAGGTTTCAAACTGAGCCCCTCTCCATGTTGATTCTTTATGTGAAAAACTTTGATTCATTCTGATTCCCCATGTGGTGAAAACCACATAAGAGTCTAGGGACAGGCATACTTCAGTTGTTCCCAGCATGATGCAAAACTTTGGTCTTTCAGGAATTGAAACCATCTGATAGTTAGGAAGGTGCTAGCATGCTCATCTCCACTGTCTCATACTCAGTTCTAATCAAGTGGAAGGGCATGGTGTTCAAATGCCCAAATTGTGTGTGGTTTTAGTGGTCTGAGGCCAAGTTCATGACAGTTGCATGCACATCCCAAAAGTGAGGAGAAACAAAAGATGAATGGCTATCCTTATGTAACATCAAGTCAGAACAGCAATCCTAATAGGGTTTTCAAGGTAAGTTAGATATTTAAGGAGTCATTTTAATAGTATCACTCCCCAATGAGGTTCCCTGGCAGAGCAGGGAAATCAAACCCAGATCTCCTGAATCTTAGTCTATTACTCTACACCACACTGGGTAGCCACAACTACCTATACTAGTCAGTTATTTCAATTTGATACCACTTTGGATTGTCATGGATTCATCAGAATTATAGTTTGGTGAAGTAAACAGAATTCTTCTCTGTAGTACAGTACAGGGAAGTGGTCTGTGGTTTTCCTGCAGATAATTTTGTCACCAAACGACAAATGGCAGCTCTCCATTGGAGGGAACCATGACAGTTAAAGAACTATTGTATAACACAAATACACTATTAGAGAGAGGAGAAAATGTCTAATCATGCAGCTAGAACCAGCTAGACCAGTGGTGGCAAACCTATGGCATGCATACCAGAGGGGGCACCCAGAGCCCTCTCTGTTGGCACATGTGCCATTGCCCCATCACAGAGTTCACCCCACCTCTCTGCCCAGCAGCCCAATGGGAGCACTTTCTGCCTCCCTCAGCACAAAGTTTGCCTTGCCCTTCTGTCCAGCAGCCCAGTGGGAGCACTTCCTCCCTCCCCCCAGCACAGAGTTCAGCCTGCCCCTGTTTGGGCACTCAGTTTCTAAAAGGTTCACCATCACTGAGCTATACCACGTCTCTTTTTTGTTGTTACTGTGACCAAATATTGCTACCGATTTCCCGTGTTGATCTCCTTTTCACATTTCCCCCCTTCAGCCTCATGTACTTATCCTCCCACAATGCACTTCTGCACTTTTCATGTTATTACTTACTGTGCCATTACAGAATCAGCCTTGTTTAAGAAAAAAGAACAGGAATTACTAAGAGGGGGTGTCCCCCCCCCCCCAAAAAAAAGAGATTGGGGTCAGAAATAGTTCTGTACATGTTCTGAGAACAATTATTTCTGATGACAATTCTGTTGAGTTCATCTGATTTACTCCCAAGTAAATTTGTATTGGGATTGCAATACAAGTCGTTAAGATGCTGAACCTGATGACTGGAAGGTTGGCAGGTCAACAGTTCGAGACCTGAGTACTGTATGACAGAATGAGTTCCCGTCTCTGTCCTAGCTCCTGCCAACCTATTAGTTCAAAAGAAAGAAATTGCAAGTAGATTAATAGGTACCACTTTGGTAGGAAGGTAAACAGCGTTCTGTGTATTCTGGTATTAAGGCATGTCTACCACATGTCCACGGAAACATCTGGAGACGCAGACAGCACTAGCTCTTTGGCTGTAAACAGAGAGGAGCACGGAATCCTAGAGTCAGATACGACTGGCTTTCAAGCAAGGACAACCTTTACCTAAATTTGTTTTGTCTTGGATTATCACCAATAGTACTTTACTGACATTTCCTCCCCTCTTTTCCCCTTTTCTTACAGATATTATCACTACCTGTATACTCATTACTTGCCTGCCAGCTTGAAGAACATGGTGGACCAACTCGCTAATTGTGAGGACATTTTGATGAACTTCTTGGTTTCCGCCGTGACAAAATTGCCTCCAATCAAAGTAACACAGAAAAAGCAGTATAAGGAAACTATGATGGGACAGGTATATAACTGAAGTCTACTATAACCTTTTTTGCAGTAAGGGTTTTGCTGCTGCTGTTGTTAGCTAATTAGATGCTCATTATGAAAAATTTGAGATCAGCTCATACATTTAGAGCAAGACACTGCAAGAATTCTATTTAAGTGCTGAGAAATCCCAAGAGATATATAACTGCATACCTGTGTGAGTAGGCCCATTGCAGGTTGGAGAGAAGAAAACTAATAATTGACTGGATTTTGTAGCCCATCCTAGCTTGCTATTGAGTATTGACATGATTTGGTGTAAGAGAATTAGGGTATGATTACTGATATGAATGGTTTGTGAACTGCAATTGTCATGCAAACATTGGAAATGCCTGCTTCTGTTAGATGAGCTGAATCTGGGTTGAGAACCTGTCTTTTGAATTGTTGTGCAGTAGTCCTTATAAGTAAGCACACACAAGTGGTCTTAACTAGCAATATCCCCCAGTCTGTGTGTTCCTGTGTGTCTTCTAAAAGAACAAAGAACCCTGAACTAGTCAAGTGGTAGCCAGTCTTTATTGCCGAAAGCACAATGCCATTTTCAAGTCTAAAATAAAATCCAAAAACCTTTGTATATTTTTTTTAATCTGTAAATGAATGCATTCAATGAATACAAAACTGCTGTGCTGTCCAGAAATAACTTGCCATCATTGTAAGCTAAGAGGAGGAATGTTCTCAACATACACTGCAACAGATGTGATTTTCTGTTTTAGAAATGATTATTTCAAATCACTTCCCATAAGAAAATGAGGATAAAGCCTCAGAATAGGCTGCCTCCAATTTATATGCATTAAATGGTGGGAAGGACAAGGTGTGATTATGTCACAAGGAGCAGCTCTTCCTTTTCTGGGTGTTTTAAATCTGAAAGGTGCTGCCCACATTTAAGCCATTGTGATCCTTTGAGAGAGAGAGAGAGATAAAGTCAAAATGAAAAAAAGAGAAACATGGTTTTGGCTTTTGTCTGGGAGCTAATTAAACTAGGCTGCCATGCCTTATCTCAGAGGTGCCCAAACGATGGCCCGCGGGCCCATTTAGGCCCATGCATCTGATTAATGCGGCCCACAGTGAACACTTGGGCTCACCGCAGACCGCCCCCACCCGTCCCGACTGCCTGACGTCTGCAGCAGTGGCGGCGGAGGCAGTGGCTGCGCTTCGTTCCCGCTGCTCAGAGCAGCCTCTGGCTCGGTCTCCTCACTTCAACAGCCTTTGGTGACATGGATCGCTGCCTTGGGGATATTTTCAGAGCCTTCCCCACTTCAGAATCCTCCGCGCTAGGAGAGGCCCTTGGCACACCCAAGATGATGTCATCCCAGGCGCACCAAGGACCTCTCCTTGTGCCGCATATTTCCATGAAGCAAGGAGACCAAGCCAGAGGCTGCCTGGAGCACCGGGGATGAAGCGCGGTCGCTGCCTCTGCCGCCACTGCTGCTGACGTCAAAATGGTCAACAGCAGGAGCAGCCCACCTCCAGCCCCTGCAGCTGTGTGTTGGAGATGGGACTGGCTCACAACAGGAAAAGTTTGGGCACTGTTCCCTCCATGATCATTTCATTTCCCCTGTAACTGCCAACCTGCTATAATGGACCTAGACCCGTGATGGTGAACCTTAGCACTCCAGCTGTTCTGTTCTTGGACTTCAATTCCTAGAAGACCACGTCTCTGTGAATCCACGCAAATGGGTTTACTCAGTGTACTAAATGAAGCTAGTTATAGGCTGAATATCAGGGAAAAGATCTTAATGGTTAGAACAGTATGACAGTGGAACCAACTACCTCAAGAAGTGGTGAGCACTCTAACACTAGAAGCATTCAAGAGAAAATTGGACAACCAGATCTGCTTTGATTTGGATTCCTGCATTGAGCAGGGAGTTGGACTCAATGGACTAAAAGGCCACTTCCAACCCAGTTATTCTATGATTCCATGGTTCTATAATAATTAGTCGCAGGTGGAGTCAACCCCTTGAAAGAATGGGACATGTTAACAGTGGCCATGTTGAAGTAATAATTTTAAAAAGTAATTTTTCCAAGCCCTAGATTAATCCAGGGGTGAGGAATATGTTGTCCTCCAGCATGATTTGGAAACTCTTAACTCCCAACAGTGTAGTCTGGTTTAACCAGTTCTTCCATGTCTAGGCCAGACGTGAAACTGCCAAAATGAAGCCACCTTTAGGTGAGTCCATTCTGCAGTTCCTTTGTGAGAAACATTAGCCGGAAACATAAGGTTCCCGTTACCAGGGTACACCTGATTGTGGTTAAAAAAATAACACCATCTTTGATGAGGATCTTTCTGTGTACCTGTACCATGAAGACTGTCCTGAGAATATAATGCAGTGGCCTTTCATCTGCCTTCCACATCACAGCATGACCCCCCATACCACTGATCCAGATCTGCGAGTCACTTTCTGGTCCTGAGCCCTTTTGGCACGCAAAGTCCTCCTCAGCCCCAGGCTGCCCTTCATCAAGATGGATTCAAGTGGGATTTAATCCACTTGGGAACCGTCACCTTTCCCTGTGGACTTTGCCACCCAAGGCCACTAGTCCCCAGGGTTGTCAGTTTAGTTAACTGCTGCCTGACGCTCAGCATTGAGTCACTGGCAGTATGGTCTACTCTATTACCATGGCAGGATAACCTGGCCAGATTAGCATACATTTGTACCTCACTTGAAGAGCATAATGCGTTCCGCATGATTGCTCTTTAAGCGAAACACCATTGTAAATGACCAATTGTGGGGGAGATTGCGAACCCCGATTTATTTGTTAAGCAAATTTTTGGTTGGTTTTATTTGATAAGTGAAGCGAACATTAGGAGAAAATTATGCTCTTTAAGCGAGGCACTCTTTAAGCGAGGCACTCTTTATGTGAGGTTTGACTGTATTTAAGGTGGGTTTCATAAAAGGATAAACCAACATATATTTTTTAGGCCAACTATAAGAACATAAATGTATTTTAAGATCTCTTCATCAACTTCCTCTTCATGTTAAAAAGCAGGTTTAACCAGGGTTTATGGGTGATCAGAGATTACTGATATTGCAGTTTAACCATGTTCAAGGCAGGCCACAGGTTTTCTGCCCCTAAATGAATCGATTGGACACTGAAGCCTCGTTTCTAACCTTTTGTTTTCTTGTCTTTCTCCTAGACTTCCAGGGCTTCTCGGTGGGCTGATCCAGACCATTTTGCTCAGAGGCAAAGCTGCATGAACACTTTTGCCAGCTGGTTTGGCTATATGCCGCTGATCCATTCTCAGATGAGGCTTGACCCAGTGCTCTTCAAAGACCAAGTCTCCATCTTGAGGAAGAAATATCGGGACATTGAACGACTCTGAGGAGCCCTGAGGAGAGAGGGAAGGAAGGGGCGGGCGAGAGTGGGAAACAGACTGTTCATATTGCCCAGAGCAGATCCCACGGACTCTTGGGGCTGAACTGTACCAAGAATGAACACACACACACACAAACAAACACAACTTCATAATATGCCAATGGAAAAGCCAACTAAAGCTGGCTCCAAAGGGAAATTCAATGTGTTGGACTGCTTCAAAACCACCTCACGGGGCTGCAGGTCACTCAAAGACTAGGTTGTGTACAGTTTCATTATGGAACATTAAATAATTATTTTTTGAAATGATTGCTATGCAGGTTTAAACTTTTTTAATGATAAAAAAAACCCTATTAAAACAGAGTTCTTTCTTTAATCAGCATTGTGTTCATTGTTGTGACTATTTTGAAGGTGGCAGGGGTTTTTTTTATAAAAAATATTCTCGCCACATCCTTTTAAAAAAACAGCATATATGGTGTGTGTTGTAGCTGTACTTTTATTTCTTCAGGGAAAAGAAATTGTTAATGGGAAGAGAATTCAAAGGACAAATATTCTTAGAGCTCAGAGTTCAAGTGACTCAGAATGTAGATCTTTTCCTACACAACCCTAGTTCCTCAGGCACATCATGTTAATGGAAAGTAATATAATATAATAATATCCCTCAACACCCAAAGGAGTAAAAGAAGAAGTAAATATAATAATAATAACCTTAGAACTGCAGAGCTGGAAGGGACCCTTTGGATCATCAATTTCAGCTCCGGTCAAGGAAGCATGGTAGGAAATCAAACCTAAACCACTAGATACGAAAACCACTAGTTCTAGAATTTCCTAGACACCTCTGCTACTAGTCATAATGGATGGCAGATTCTGAAGAATATAGCGTTCCAGTCGTGCTGGTCCAGAAATTAATTGTCTACTTTTCTACTGAAAATGTGTACTGATGAGGATTTAAGTTTGCAAACGACAAAGCCAAGCAGGTGGCTTCTGGTTTTGTTTTTTCAGTTTAAAGCTTGACTTGTTCATGAAAAAGAAGAACCTACTGAATATATTTATTCCATCCAAGCTGGAGAAACTGAAAGAAGAGAGAGAGGAAACTTTTGCTGAGGAAGAACTGAAATGAAGCAGTTACTTCCGTAATGAGTGCATTGGTGTTGTTCAACACAGAGGGTTCTTGTGAAAAGGTTTGTGCCCAATCCTGTTTAGTCAGGAAAGGTTGCTTTACGTTTCCTCTCTTAATGGCATAAAGAGAGAAAGGTTCAGGTTCTCCATCACTTCTCTGATGCCACCTTTCTACCAACGGACTTCACCTGAAGGAATGATCCACACAGTCAGTGAGCTTTTCAATTCATTCATTCATTCATTCATTCATTCATTTTGACTTGTTTAGCTGCCCCCTTGCTGAGGCAACATAAGAAACACCCCAACATAACCCATTAAAATACCGATACAGATGGATAAAACATCATAAAAACACTAAAATCTTAAAATCATAAGAGCTCGAATCTAAAAAATCTAAATTCTCCATAACAAAATTGTCAGATGCTCATATAAGCCAGCAGGGTGGATTAGATCCAACAGCAGCACCCCATATCCACTGGGCCAGCCATGTCCTTAGCTCTTTCCTAAAGTTGTGCCCCCTCCCCAAGAGAATAGGTCTGGCCCTACTGTTAAATAGAATGAAGCTTCTGGAGTCACTGTTTTTTTGTCCCTCATGGGCCATTCTGCAGCCCTATGCTAATTAAATGTTTCAGCCTGGGAGAGGACCCAATATCTGCCAGTGTTTAATTAGGGTTCAACTACCATATTAGGTACTGTATGTTGAATGAGGGTTGCATTTGAATGCTTCTCTTCAACTTGCAAAATGTCAGGAGCCAGTTCTGGAAGAGAAATTTATTCAGGTTGTCTCTGTATGTCTGTCACATTTTACTCCACTCATCAATTTAAAACAAATCACCCTAGAGCAGCTTCTTCATCTTCTGCAGTATCTGAATCCAAATACAGTAATACCTTGGATAACATTTATCTTGGATAACACTAAAATCGCATAACGTTAAGTAATCTGGGGAGGAGAATTGGATCGAATAACGTTAAGGTCCTATGGGATGGATTGGATAACAACCGCTAAAGCCTGTGCGGTTACAATGTATATGGAGCTTTAACGTTATCTGATCCATCCCAAAGGATTTTAACATGGATCGGATAACACTAAAAATCGGATAACAACAAGACTTGTGGAACCAAGTTTTAGCGTTATCCGAGTTATTACTGTATTGGTGATCCTCATGGCGATCAACCATGAAGACTTCCCTGAGAATATAATGCAGTGACCTTTCATCTGCCTTCCGCATCGCAGCATGACACCCGTACCACTGATCCAGTTCCATGAGTCACTTTCTGGCCCTGAGCCCTTTTGGCACATGAAGACTTCCTCAGTCCCAGCCCAGTATTGATGAAGCTGCTGCCCTCCATCAAGATGGATTCAAGTGGGATTTAATTCACTTGGGGACCATCACCCTTACATGTGGACTTCGCCAAAGCCACTAGAGATAAACTCCCCAGTAACTCCTGCTGAGATATTAGGGGACACAGCCTCCTTAGCTGCCCTGGACCCTAAGTCAAAGAGTCTTCGTCGGGCTGAGAGAAGAGGAATTGAGAAAACCCATTCCCCTCTGCTTGCACCTTCTCTGAATAATAATCCAAATAGAGGAGGTCAGTGTTCTCCGGCTGTCTCTGAATCGGGTAATCTGGGGAGTGTATGTGCTTTAACTGGCAAAACACTTAATCTTATCTTGGACAGACTTACTCTTATTGACAACAAGATTCAGGATCTCAAAGACATTTTTCTTCCGTTTGCAGTTAGAGGGCTGGAAAGTGGAAATTTGCTGACTAATGCTGGCCATAGTACTTCTCGGGGGGAAAGCTTTCCCATCCCCATCCCCCCCCCCCCCAGATCCTTGATCCTGCAAAGAAATAAGATCCTTCTACAAGTACCTTATCAGATTCGCTCTGGCTGGAACTCAGCAAGGCAAATTGTTAATTCTTTAGCACACCTGCTTAGTATTTCAGCTGATAGGGTGAAGGTCAAAGATTTTTTCTACTTGCCTTCAGTCCGATATTGCAGAAGAATTTTAATTTCATTTGCAACACAGTCATGTGTAAGGGAGATTTACAGGCAAAGAGGAAAACTCCGCACCCACAATGTTGAACTACAAAGAGTTTTCTCAGACAGCACTCAAACTCCCCTTCTCCCTCCAAGTTTCTGGTCTGCCTCCAAGAAAGATGTTCCTGTGAGGAAAACAATCTCACAAACTGGGAATCTGTCAGCATCGCAACTAATTGACTTAACTCAGGCTAACTCCCTTTCTCCTCCCTGTGTGGAGTTGGATAAAAAATGGGATGAGATCAGGGAATTTCTAAGAGAAGCAAAAGATGAATTATCACAAATTTTCCCAGGATCTCCTTCCCCTCCTGGCCGAAATTGTATCCATGTGGAACACCAACAGCCAGATATCCAAAACTTGATATACTTCGATTCTCCCATTGCTAGGCATTTCCCTAAGGGAGCAACTCATAAAAGCCCCAGGAGATGTCTACCTATTAATTGCAGCAGTTCCCTCACAGATATTGTCAATAATGACGATGATGAAGAGGATGAAGAGCTCCCATCTCGGATGATTAATACAGAAGTGATAAAAGTTCGGACTGTTCCATTCCAAGAGAAACAGCAGCTATACCCCCGTAGCCCACAACAAACTCCCAGGCCAATACTTCCACCTGGCAGTGAGTCACATTTTGATGAAATAAATGACCTGCTAGATTTAAATACTTCAAATACTCATAATCCACCTCTAGCTCTGACAAATGACCAGAGCCCTCTACTTATAATGGAGACACAGACAGATAGCCAACTGCCTCCTCACCATGCAGTCATTAACAACATAGAGGCATCAGTCACACAGCCTTTTCTAACAAGTGTGCAGGTACCCACCAATTGATGGGACGCTGACTAGCATAACCCCCAAATTAGGATCTTAACCTGGAATGTCTGTGGATGGCGGGAGAAGAGCTCTGAAGAATTCAACAGGACTGAGGTGGCTTTAATTCAGGAAACGTGGGCAACCACAGATATTGTCCTTAACGGATTTGCAGCCCATTCCCTGCCAGCAATTAGAGAGTCCTCAAGGGGCCGGAACAAAGGGGGGCTTGCGATTTTGGTGGCAAGCTCACTCCGGGCCACGTCCGATACCATCTCTTCTTTGGATCAACTAGCTTTGACAGTCCGGATTTCCCTTGGAAAAATTACTCTTATTGTGGTCTGTGTTTATTTTCCACCTCTGACAAGATTGAGCCAAGTTAAAGAGCGCTGGACCAAGTTTGAGGTTTATATTGCTGATCTCCTACTGGCTTTTCCTACTGCGTACCTGCTGATTGGGGGGGACTTTAATGCCAGAATGGACCCAGACGACACAACGCTATATGCACGTCACCGCACTTGTCCTCCTTCCCCTGAACTATCCATGCCTAGCTATCATCGGATGTTCAAAGACCAGAAGTCGAACCATGCAGGTTTCTGCCTGGCTCAGATGACACATGCATTAAATCTCCAGGTCCTTAATGGGGTAACCCCAGGGGACTCCCCAGCAGAGTTTACATACTGGGCCAGAGCCGGACAGAGTACCATTGACTATATGATAGTGTCTAATAATCTGCTCAAGTGGATAGATCGGCTTGAGGTTACTCCATGCGTGGACAGCGATCATTTTCCACTCTGTCTACTTCTGAGGTCATTTGGCTACCTTCTGCATTTAAGAGAAAGGCATAACTTGGAACTAACTCAGAGGGCACAGGGCTGTGGTGTGAAATGGTCTCAAGCCCTGGATGGCAGGATGAAGACACTCCTGGACTCTGAACAGTACCAGCAAAGGGCCACTGCTATTATTGCTTTTAGCTCATTACGATGAACTTGTTGCAGACCTGAATAAACATCTCACCTTCAAATCTGATAGAAGGTCACAGCGAAATAACCCTCGGTCTAAGCCCTGGTTTGACAACGAATGCATTTTAGCCAAACAAAGAGTGATCACCCAATTTAAAGCTTGCAAGGAAAGTCCCAATCCTCTCTTGCCACAAGCTCTTTTGGAAGCAAAAAAGAGTTATAAGAAGCTGATAGCCAAGGAAAAAAATGAGGACACCAAGTTAACATGGAAGCGTCTCATACAAGCAGTCAAAGGAGGCCACTCTACAATATTTTGGCATATCACGGCAGGCCTCTCGGCAGTAAGATCACCATATATTGAATGCAGCATTCCACCTGAGACATGGGAAAATCATTTTCGGTCTTTATACAGTGAGACTGAACCCCTTGCTCCCATAGAGGTTAAGTGGGAGGAATTGCCCCCCTGGCCACCAGTATCAGAGAAAGAAATCAAGGATCTGATTGCCCAACTCAAGCCTGGTAAGGCAGCAGGTATTGACTGTATCCCCCCAGAATTAATTAAAAACAACGCTAGTTGGTGGGCACCCATTCTAGCTTCTCTATTTACTTTTATAGATAGGATGGGTTGTGTACCCCAGAACTGGGGGATGGCAGTTATTGTCCCTATTTTTAAGAAAGGACAAAGAAATGATCCATCTAACTACAGACCTATAAGTCTTCTTAGTGTGGTCAGCAAACTCTACACTAGACATCTTTACTGGAAGCTAAAAGACTGGGTCGACCAGGATTTAATCCACTTGGGGACCATCACCCTTCCCTGTGGACTTTGACACCGAATGCCATTAGTCCTTAGGATTAACAGGTTAGTTAACCACCCACCTGACACTCGCTGTTGAGTCATTGGCAGTATTGTCTACTCTATTACCATAGCAGGATAACCTGGCCAGACAGATGGAGGAGCTTACAAAGATTAATAAAACAATCTTCTCCTCAGTCTTATGATTTTAAAAAAACATTGCCTGTAAGGATAAATGGAAGGGAAGAACTAAAAACCCCAAGCTCTGTCAAAACCTCTGTTCTTTTCATAACCAACTATAGAGGAAACAGTTGAGGTAACTTGAAGGAATGGCTGCCAATTAAGGGAACAGTTATGGAAAGCCAAAGGAAACTGGCCTCTCAGCAGAAGCAGCAAAATGGCCTGCTTCTCTTGTGAAAGAGAGAAGGAAAGATTAAATGGTTTCTTTTTAAAAAAAAAAATCTAAGCGATCCCCTGGTCTGTCTATGTTGCAAAGGAAGGGAACAGAAGCTTCAAATCTGCTCTTCTTTCTTTAGTTCAGGGATTCTCAATTTGCAGCCTGTGGGCCACCTCCATCACACCAGGAAGTGGCATTTGCTGGAGAAAGGGCAAAATGGCCATCTGGGCCCGAAGCTGTCTGAGAGAGCATGACCCAGACCCGGCTTTAAAAGGTTGAGAACTGCTTTAGTTGCTAAAGTTTACTAGCTTCGAGCCTGGATTAATCTGTTGACAACCATTTTTGTTTTCTTCTTCAAGTGCCGTATCTGATTCTGAATATTGCCTGTCATATCGTAGTGATCAGCCATGAAGATTGTCCCAGGAACAATATAATGCAGTGGCCTTCCATTTGCCTTCCGCATTGCAGCATTATACCCGTACCACTGATTCAGTTTCATGAGTTACTTTCTGGTCCTGAGCCCTTTTAGAACACAAAGTCCTCATCATACCCAGGCCAGTATTAATTAAGCTGCTGCCCTCCATCAAGATGGAGACAAGTGGGATTTAATCCACTTGAGAACCACCACCCTTCCCTGTGTACTTTTACCACCCAATTTCTCAGGGTTGTCAGGTTAGTTCACTGCCCTCAAGGATTGGCACTGAGTCCCTGGCAGTATGGTCTACTGCTGTAGTATAATATCTTGCTGTTTTTGTTTTGGGGAAAGAAATCCAGCCCCCAATATTCAAATCAGGCTCATGAACATTAAGCTGAAGTCTGACCTGCCTTTTCATGGAAAAACAGGAGCCAACATTTAATTTCAAAAATCTAACTTTAAAAACCTTCAAAGCCCACAAATACACAATAGATTTTACCAAATACAGGAGAAAAACAGGCGAAGAGTTAAATTGCTTCAACTTTTTAAATAGAGATCTGAAATGTGGCACAATTTTGCTTCTTGCTATTGATTCCTGCCAACCTAGCAGTTCAAAAGCAAGAAAATGCAAGTAGATAGATAGGTACCACTTTGTTGGGAAGGTAAGCTGATTCTGTGCACTCTGGTGTCTAGTCATGCCTGGCACATGTTCACAAAAACGTCTGCAGACACAGATAGAACTGGCTCTTTGGCAATAAACAGAGATGAGCATGAACCCTAGAGTTTTGAACATACATGTCCATTTCAGCATTGACCATTCTAGATAGACTTAATGGCCTTTGTATTCCAAAACATAAGAGATGGCAGCAGGCTGCCTACACTCAACTTGGATTTTTTAAAATTGCAGCTTCCAAAATTCCTCATCCAGCATAGTTTCTGGATATACTGGCTAAGGGATGGAGAGGTATAACCTACAAAAGTAACGTTTCTATCTGCTGCCTATTCCTGATGTATATGGCTTGATTGTAATGCCTTCAGAATGTGGATTTTGGAATATAAATTTAGAGTTGAATGTTGTGTAGAACACTATTGCGTGTCAGACCTGGCAACTCAAAGGTTTAGTTTTAAAGTAACTTCTGTTTCAATTTTCAATGAACAGTACATTTCTGCATGGATGTAGACTAAAGCCATTGGAAGGAAGCCAGGAATGGCAAATAAATGTACAGTAGTTAGTTAGTTAGTTAGTTAGTTAGTTAGTTAGTTAGTTAGTTAGTTAGTTAGTTTGATTTAATGTCGATTTAACTCAGCTTTGTCAGTTCTTCCTTTTATACTCTCCATTCTTGTCCTTAATTTTTCTTTTTTTTAACCACACTGCCCTACTTTTGAGCTTGTTTATGTCATTTCTAATCTGCTACATACGTTCCATCTGAGCTTTTCCTATCAAGTTTTAAAATAACTTGTGTTCATATTACAAGAACTTTAGATTTCCATACACTTTACAACAAGTGATATATGAACTCTGATTCCATACCAAAGCAGGGTTATAATGCCCTTATCCTTTAAGTAAGAGCAGGTATTAAATATTTTGCTTTCCAGAGTTTTTACCCATCAACAAAATGTGTGGACTTTTACATTACATTATATTGTTTCCTTTCTTACAAATGCAGAAAACACCTACCATAATTTCTTTTTTTACTTTAAAATGAAAATAAATAGGGGTGCCTGGTATGCAATGGTACATGGGGTTGCAAAGGGTTGGACTCAACTATGTGACTGAACAACAAGACATAGTCTTTGTTTATATCTTACAGCAAATTTATTTCCCTGACACAGTTCTTTCTCCAAAAGAAAGAAAAGGAATGTGTTGGAGATAAGAGCATCTGTTGCCTATAACTTATTGCTTAACAGGGCTAAATGTGAATCCTGCAAATAGTGTTAGCATACAACAAATGGGGACAAGAGTTAATTGATCAGCCTGTTACATTCATATTGAGGTGGGGGAGGGGTTGATGTGTAGCTTCTTGCACATCATCATAAAGGAGGACAAAGTCAAACACTTCTGTGACTGAAATTGTAAATGCTAATTTGTGTGTGATGTTTCATCAAGATGGAACTGTTTTGCAATGACTCTGATAGGGAATTCAAGGGAACTGAGATGTTTAAGGAGTGCTTTGCCCAGTTCTAGAATACCTGCTATGGTGTAGTGGATAGAGTGATGGACTGAGGCTACGGAGACAGTTGGCCATGAAAACTCACTGATAGAATGAAACTAGTAAACACCACTTGCCTCAAAAACCTTGTTGGGATTGCTATAAGTCATTGCCAGCATGGCAGCATATAAGTAACTAACATTACCAGTTATACCCTCCCCATCCAATGAGTTTCCATGGCCTTGCAGAGAGTCCAGTGCCAAACATGGACACTTACAGTTGGCCATGAAAACTCACTGATAGAATGAAACTAGTAAACGCCACTTGCCTCAAAAACCTTGTTGGGATTGCTATAAGTCATTGCCAGCATGGCAGCATATAACTAATTAACATTACCAGTTATACCCTCCCCATCCAATGAGTTTCCATGGCCTTGCAGAGAGTCCAGTGCCAAACATGGACACTTACAACAAAACATAAATGAAAGTTGGTCACCATGGAAATGAGAGGTCTGAGGAAGGCTGCTGGAGTGACTAGAAGGGATAATATCAGGAATGAGATTATAAGGGAAAGAATTAGACTAGAACCAATCTTGTACTACATACAGAGACAACAAAGTGGTTTGTCTTGGAACACCATACCATACCATACCATACCATACCATACCATACCATACCAGGCATATCTAAAAAGATGAGAAGGACAAAGAGCATGAGGCAGACCCAGATGACGGTGGAGTGAGAACATCAAAGAAATATTACAAGAGCACCAAATAACACTGGTGGCGGCCACTAGAAGTGCAGAGCAAGAAGGACCTTATATCTCCTTTGACACAAGGGTAAAAGAGGAAGTAAAGAATAAGAAGTAAAGCAGTCCCCTGGGTATGGGTTAACTGTGCTTGAATAGAAAATGGTTGACAATCAAACCCTGTCCTGTTTCTGTATTCCCATCACTGGGTTTTTTCCTTGGTAGAAATAGTCTTAGTACAATGTTACAGAAAGCTGGCTTTGTAATGTCTGGCAAAATCAGAGCTTGCAACAAAACTCTGCAGTGTGCAATACTCCTTTTCAGAGTTCCAGACAGTGAGTAGCAATATCTCCCCTGATATTTAATCCCATTCCCCTTGCCGAACTGTATGCCTGTTCTTTGCCGCATCATTCACTCCACATTATGTGGCTGTTGAGCATTCTTGTCTTTTTAAAACCAGAAGTGGGAAAGAGAAAGAAAGAAAAAGAAAGAAAAAAAGAAGACCAAGCCCTGGATAAAAATCAAAACTGTACATCCAAAAATAAAGCTAATGTCTAAGTTCAGAATGTTGTTGTGTTTGCTGCAGAGCCAGTTTGCATGCACGCGTCATTCCAATTGTTAATATTATCCTAATTCTTCTACACCAAACTGTAAAAGTAATGTTGACATTTTTCTGATGATTGCCTCTTGATCTGCCTCAGGTTGACAATTTAGCTCAGGGATTCTCAACCTATGGCCCGTGGGCCAGATGCAGCCCATAATACCATTTCATGTGGCCCACCAACAACTCCACCACACCAGGAAGTGCCATGTGGTGGAGGAAGGGCAAAATGGCCATCTGGCCCCTCAAGCTGTCTGAGGGAGCATGCCCTGGCCCCTGGCTTTAAAAGGTTGAGAACTCCTGGTGTAGCTGCTGAGACTGCATTTGTCTAGCTATAAAATCTATGCTGGTAAACATTTGTCAGTCCTACACACTTTGCCTCTTTCAATATAGAATAGAAGTATGAGACTAGGATAGGCAGCTTTCATTCTGGCAACAAAATCAGAGCAACTACCATATGCTACTTTCTTTTCTTAAAAATTAGAGGGGAGAAAAACTATTTCTGAGAGTTTCCAACCAGGAGGAACAGAATTCATACAGACCTAGGCCCCTCTTCTCCAATTTCAAAAGGGATTTGCTTCCTTATCTATTACTTCTTGGCAGCCAAAGTGCAATTTGCATTCCAACCAACTTATTCTGGTGCACATTATTGACTAGTTGTGCTTGCTCTACCAAGAGGCTCCCCAAAATGCACAGATGTACTCTCTTGTTAGGACTGTGGTGGCATAGTGGTTAAGACACTGAACTTGGTGACTGGAAGGTTGGCATGTCAGCAGTTTGAGACCCAAGTACTGTACAACGAAGTGAACTCCCGTCTCTGTCCTAGCTCCTGCCAGCCTAGCAGTTTGAAAGCAAGAAATTGCAAGTAGATAAATAGGTACCACTTTGGTGATAAGGTAAACAGTGTTCCATGCACTCTGGTGTCTAGTCATGTCCATGGAAACATCTGCAGATGCAGACAATGCTGACTCTTTTGCTGCAAATGGAGATGAGCACTGAACCCTAGAGTCGGATGCAACTGGCTTTCCAGCAAGGGCAACCTTTACCTTTAGTCTCTTGTTCCTTCTAGTGGCCACCTTGGATATATTTATTTTTAAAAAGAAAATAAAAGAATACTTTCCAGGCCAGACATGATTGCCCTAAAGGGGTTAAGCCATATATTAAAGGATCTCAGGAGTGTGTCCAGACAGCCTTGAGGTGGCAAAGTTGTAGTTGGCTAGGAGCACTGGCAAAGAACCTGCCTTGGTATATCAGAAAACAAAACAAAATAAACAAAATAAAATAAAATAAAAAACACTGTAGCACTTTAAAGACTAACTGCTGTATTTTTATTGTTAGCTTTCAAGTCCACTTCATCAGACAAAGAGTGAAACGTACAGGCATGTTCTTTATATACCAAATTCAGGGGCTCAAAGGGGTGTGGGCAAGACGACAGACAAGCAAGCACAAGATTGCAGCTTCACACAGCCATTAGCAACAACAGATTATTCAGATAAACTCTAAATGACTCCCTTTCAATCTCAAGGTTGCTGAGAAAGCCCATTATGGTCTCTGATCAACTTGTGACCTGCATGTCAGGGGGGGGGGGGGACACCTGTACCTGGTTTCTTTCTGTTTTACTAAAGAGAATTGGCAGGAAAGTTGTAATATAAAATCATATAGCAATCTGTGTATCAAATTTGATAATGTCCCAGAAACCCTTCACTAATATTTAGCCCCCTGTGATGGGTATCTAACAATGGATGTACAGGTATTTGATTTCTACTATCTCCCTTTCAATCCTAGTTTTGTAATTTCTCTGTTCCAGAATTGCAACTTTCAGGTCTTGGACAGAGTGTCCAGTTAGATTGAAGTGGTTTGAGACAGGTTTCTCCGTGTTGCCATTCCGGATATCTGATTTGTGTCCATTAATCCTTTTGCGTAAAGATTGTCCTGTTTGTCCTACATAAAGCAGGGATGGACATTTCTGGCAAGAGATGGCATAAATCACATTGGCAGAAGCACAAGTAAAACTGCCTTTAATGTTGTGTGTGGTGCCATTGGGTCCAGTAATACTGTTTCCAGAGCGAATGTGGGGGCATAGTTGACATCTGGATTTACAGCAGGGTCTAGTTCCCATATCTGCTCCACTTCTGTGTAGTCTGTTGTGTGTCAATAGTTGTTTGAGATTGGGGGGTTGTTTGAGATTGGGGGGTTATTTTATTTTGTTTTGTTTTCTGATATGCCTGAACCACAGACTAACACGGCTGCTATTCCAAAAAACCTGCCTTGGTGTTACACTATAGCAGAGGACAGATTGTTGGTGGACACCTGTGAATGAATGAGCTAACCTTTAGATGGGGTGTATCAGGGAAGACCAGTAAGTGTTTGGCTTTCCTGTGAGTATCACTCAACGGGTCTGTTTGGCTATCTGACCTGGAACACTGGGGGCTTCCTGTAAGTCAGTGGTGCCCAGTTTTTTTTTTATTATTTTTTTGGCAAGCCAGTCCCACCCCCAGCACACAGAGGTGGGCTGCTCCCGCTGCTGACCATTTTGACATCAGCAGTGGCGATTGTGCTTTGCCATTGCTGCTCCGAGCAGCATCCGCTTGTTCCCAGAACTGCAGAAGCCTTTAGCAACACGAATCGCTGCGTTGAAGAAAATTTCCGAGCCTTCTCTGTTTCAAAATCCACAGCTCTGGAAGGGTAAGATGTATATTTTGTATTCTTTTTGTATCGTTGTTAGGCACCCAGAGTCGCTTAGGCGAGTGGGGCGACATAAAAATTGAACAATTAAATTAAATTAAATTAAATTTTACTTTGAAGACCCAGTACATGATGTGTATAAATTGATACCCTGAAGTCTCACTCCACAAAATCTAACATTAAAATATAACGGTTAGTCTTCAAAGTGCTACAACGTCATTGTTTTGTTTAATTGTCTGATATGTTTGAATCACAGACTAACATGGCTACTATTCCAAAAAATTCAACACAGTCCAAAGGCATATATTCTTCTGAGCTCTGCCTTCCTTATGGTGCCGCTCTTACAGCCATACATTACTATTGTTTTGTTTAAGGTAAAGGTCACCCTTGCTCGAAAGCCAGTCGTATTTGATTCTAGGGTTCAGTGCTCATCTCTGTCTTTAGCCAAAGAACACAGGTGTGACGGGGAAGCATGGTAGCCCCACCTCTCGCATCATTGTTTTAGACAGAGAAAGTGACTGCCTGAAGGAGAGGAGGACTGCTTTGTACATGGAAGCTTTCATATTAGCCAAAATCGTCCATCCACACACACGTTATAGTTCATTTGGAGAACTCCTTTTTCTTCTTTCATGTCCAGGTCAGACTTTTAACTGCCAAAATGAAGCCACTTTCCTGGCTTTGTCATTGGTCCAAATTAAATCTCCAGCTCTGCATTTTTCTGGCAGTAATAGGTAAAGGTTGCCCTTGCTCGAAAGTCAGTCGTATCCACCTCTAGAGTTCAGTGCTCATCTCTGTTTCTAGTCAAAGAGCCAGCCCTGTCTGTGTCTGCAGATGTTTCCATGGACATGTGGCAGGCATGCCTCAACCCTGGAGTGCATGGAATGCTGTTTACCTTCTCACTGAAGTGGTCCCTATTTATCTACTTGGAATTTCTTGATTTCAAACTGCTAGGTTGGCAGAAGCAGGGACAGAGATGGGAGCTCATTCCATTATGTAGCACTCAGGTATCAAACTCCGACCTGCCAGTCTTCAAGTTCAGCATCTTAACCACTTCAGCCACTTAGTGGAAGGGAAGGTCCTGGCCTGTTTTGCCTTTCCATTTCGAGTGAAGAGAGTGGGAGGGGTAGAGAGCCCCCCCCCCTCAGTTGGGGCTTGAAGACAGCCCATTCCATCACCAGGTGGGACCACATAGAGCCTGAGAGGATCAACTTTACCCCTCCTGGGATAAATCTTCATAATTATAGTTGATATGCCTGATCAGTGGTGCCCAAACTAAGGCCTGGGGGCCAGGTGCGGCCCCCGATGCCAAGTCACCCGGCCCACGAAGCCCTCGTCATTCTTGGAAGCGGAAGTAAAACGCACCCGTACGGAGCGACAAGGGCTTTGCAGGCATCAAGGGGTGTTAAGGGCTTCGCAGGCCGGATGAATTGGCCTCGGGGGCCACACCTGGCCTCCGGGCCTTAGTGACAGGCTCCCTAAACCACATGATCAGCCCATGGGCCAAAAAGTTTGGGCACTCCTGTGCCAGATGGATGGTTGATGAACACCCATGTCATTGCTAATTTCTCTTCCTTAGTACTTAAGGCTAAGCCCTGGATCTGGATATTTACAATATTTGTGAGAAAATGAGCTACAGACAGTGCCTGTCCCATTTGTGTGTGTGTTTTTTTTTAATGCTTGTAATTTACTTCTGTCAGTGCGTAGTTCTGTTTTTAAGAGCTCGCTCGGTTCCTTCCAAAAATTTAACAGCATCAGCAATAAAACAGCTATTCTCCCAGTATTTTGTTTAAAGCTTCAGAAATGGGTTTCATGATGCTCAGCATATGTTCAACATTTCTCTCAAGCCCATTGTTGAGGATTTGGGATGTGAATGTGCCATCTATTTTCCCTCCATTTTGTTCAAAAGCTGTCATCACAATAGGCCAGTTCTGGATCTACTGCTCAAAACAGTCCACTACAGAGTTCCATCTAACATCTTGTGGGTATGTTAGCTTGGTTCAACACATACTTTTCAGAGCTCTTGCTGCAAAATGATTGTTATTTAGCTATTTCAATGACATTAGTCTTTATGTCTGGAAAACTGAAGGCTTTGGCTAGGAGGTGCAGCAAATGAACATTGCAACCCATATGTTATTAGTTTGAATTCCCTTCCTTCCCTTCTACATTTCTTCTTATCTTGGATGCATTTGCATCATTGTCTGTGACCAAACTGCACCTTTTGTCCTGAAAAAGCATTTTAATACAAATCCAATTTAAAATTTGAGTTTCCTTACGATAGCAAAAGCCTGAGCACCCTGCTCTGAGACAGTAACTAGTGACAACTCAGTAACAGAGCACATATTATTACACTATACCCTATGGCATGTGTGCCAGAGGGAGCACTCAGAGCCATCTGTGTGCGTACACGTGCCATCGTCCTAGCACAAAGTACCCCCCCTGCCCAGCAGCCCAATGGGAATGCTTCCTTGCTCCCCCCAGCAAAGAGTTCTCCCCACCCCTCTGCCCAGCAGCCCAATGGGAGTGTTTCCTTGTTCCCCCCAGCACAGAGTTCTCTCCCCACTCTGCCCAACAGCCCAATGGGAGTGCTTCCTTGCTCCCCCCAGCACAGAGTTCTCCCCACCCCTCTGCCCAGCAGCCTTCCCTCCAACACAGAGTGGGTTTGGGGTTGCAGTTTGGGCACTCGGTCTCTAAAAGGTTTGCCATCACTGCACTATATGGTCTTTCCCTCTTCTCCAGCCACTAAATTAGGCCAGTGAAGTGTGGCCCATCAGGTGTGGTTCACTAACACAGTCAGTGCTGAAGAATGCAATGTTGCCATCCAACAATATCTAGTGGGCTGCACTTTACCAGCTTCTGCCTTTGAGTTTCCGTTGTAAAAGATATTTGAGAGTAATGCAGGTACAGCGATCTCAACCTAAATTGGGATGAGCCACTTGCGTGGGTTTCAGCCACCCGGGGCGTAGGCCAAATTCACCGGGGGGGGGGGGGACACACTATGCCACTGAACCTCGGAGGGGATACCCTCCGCCTGGAGCCCACAGCAGCACTAGGGGAATAAGTCTACCAGTTCGATGTGCAGACTGCTTACCTGCACGCAGACCTAGAATACAGCATCTATGTAAGATGTGCATCTAGTTTCAATGAGACAGAAGGCTCTACCTGGTTGCTCAACAAAAACCTATACAGTCTTAAGCAGTCAGGAGAAAGTTGGCATGAGTGCCTATCTATCTAGGACTCTTAAAAACATGGACTTCTCCACCACCATACCTGATGAGTGTATTTTTCCTGGGGGGGGGGGGGCGGGGAATCAGAAAAGGGTATAGAGAAAATCTTGGTCTATGTAGATGATCTTCTCTACATAGGGCCTAGCAAGGAAATGGCTGACCAATTTGCAGAGACCCTGGAGAAGAGGTTTACACTAAAGTCACTAGGCCAAGTGGATAAGTACCTCGGTGTCTACATAATTAAGACAGAGAAGGTTGTGGAGCTTCTCGAGAAATGCAAAATGATGCACTATCTATAATACAACTAATACCCCTATGCAAACTGATTTTTTGGCTCATGCATATAATCTTGTGTTGTAAATATATTGTTCTATGATGATGTGTTTGTTGTCCCAGTTTTCTCAGCTAGCAAGAAGGGGACTGTCACATAGAAATGTGGTGATGGTGCTCGCCTTGTTAGGCCTCTGCATGGCCTGCCTCCTAGGGGGAGGAGCTTCACACACTCCTCAGAAAGTGTTACCAGCAGCATGGATACATTTATCTGTTGCTGCTCTCTAGGCCTACTGCAATAAAATCTGTTTCGTTGTTTAAATATTTCTTCTGCCCTTCTGCGTGATTATTAGCTGGTCCAAGATCTTAACATCTTGTCAATCAGGACCTGTCTCCAGTAGTAACTGGCAGGCCAGCAGATGATCTGGATTCTGTATCTCTCCATATTCACCCAGTGTGTTGTTGTATACCAGTAGCCCCCACTTGAGCATGTTGGTCTTACATTTAGAGACTCCAAACCTCAGCCTATTCAGGGTCCTCCAAGTGATGCAGGGGAGGTTGAGATCTTCAGCTATATCCTCCTTTAATGTTATTCCTTGTTCAGTGAGCTTATTACTCCAGCTTCTAATTTGATTTTGCTCTTGCATCCTCTCCTTGCCATAAAGCTTTTCCTGTATTTTATTTGGTGGACCTGAGGCTCATATCTGTTCAGAGGATGTTGTGGGTCATTCTCTTGTTTAGTTCTCTCAGCGTTCACTGCTACTTCTTTCCTTATCTTAGGTGAAGTGATATCAATGAGAAGATATATTTTCTCATCTGGTGTAAGTTTGAGGCATCCTGTCAGTATGCACATTGTTTCATTAACAGTGAAGTCAACTTGTTTCTTGTGTCTGGATGGATTAGGTAAATGTAAAGGTTGCCCTTGCTTGAAACCCAGTTGTATCTGACTCTAGGGTTTAGTGCTCATCTCTATTTATAGACAAAGAGCCAGCACTGTCTGTGTCTGCAGAGGTTTCTGTGGACATGTGGCAGGCATGCTTAGACACCGGAGTGCATGGAATGCTGTTTACCTTCCCACCATAGTGGTACCTATTTATCTGCTTGCAATGTCTTGCTTTTGAACTGCTAGGTTGGCAGGAGCTGGGACAGAGACAGGAGCTCATTCAATCGTGCAGTCTTGGGTCTCTAACTGTTGACCTCCTAACCTTCCAGTCATTAAATTAAGTGTCTTAACCACTTGAGCCACCGCAGTCCCTTCTAGATGGATAACCTGTCCATAAAGAAGGTAGATTCAGACACAGTTTCTCAGTCTGGCTTGGCTCATCTAGCATCTTCCTTGCTCTCTTCTTCCCTTTACTTATAATTAATTGATATGTCATGCTCCATATCGTATCTGGCTTCATTTCAGCGCCTTCCCCATACTTCTGTAATTAATTAATTAACAGCTGTTCTGTTTATTTTTATACAAGCAATTAAGATAATAGAACGCTGCGTTTGAAAAACAAAAAGAGAATGTTAAAATAAATCTATGCTTGATGCTCATTCCCCCACCCCAGTCCTCCAGCTTCCTGCCTGCACCGCTTCAGTCTGGAACTGAAGGAGAGAAGCAAACGTACAGCAGCTGCTAATGAAGAGAGTCTTCAGTTCTGCATGCAGCTCCTTCTTGGCCAGAGAGCAACAGTGCCCTCTAGCCAGTAACCTGTCTTCAAAGATGCAAAAGACTCACATATACCGGTAATAATCGGAGGCAAACATTTCCTGCAAACTTTTTTTGGGGTGGGTGGGGATGGGGTAGGAATTTTGTTAGATTATCAAATGACAGCAGTAGTTCACTCACCTCATGAGAATCACTGTAAGAAGGTGCACATTCCACCTAGAAAATGTGCATTTGTTGTTTTGCCTTTTTACCTTATACTCTGCTGTCCATTGAGGATTAACCAAAATTCTTCAAGGGGTTCTGTATAAGGGAAACAGAAGGGATATCACCTTAGGCAGCTAAATGTTTAGTTTAGATTCATCAAGTACAGTTCATTCCTTGCCATAGACTACCATCTTCCAACACATTAATAGCCAGCCAAAAGGGTGTTATTCTAATAATTGCAAAGCTTTAATGGGCTGGCTGCATAGCTCAATGAGATGGAGTACTTCACTATGGAGTCAGAGACTGGGGATTCAATTGCTCATTGTGTAGCCTTGGGCAAGCTGAACAGTCTGAGGGTACTGCCTGGAAAAGACTGAATACCATCTGAATACTCCCTGCCTAGAAAACCCTGGAACAGGCTGTCGTTTGTCAGAATCAACTTGCTTTCATGTACTTGGAAATTTAAATAGTGAACACACTGAAACCCACACGGGGTAAGAGAGATGTTCTCAATAACCTTGTTAGGCTATGCAAAAAACAGGTGGTGAGAAATAGCTCTAAGTTTGATTGAAAGTATCTGACTTTTGTACTCTATCACATCTGGTTGCAAAATATCTATTATTATGAAGTCGTCCTTAGAGTTAAGTGTATTTTAGAGTGAAATAAAGGTACTGCATCTGTCCCATCTTGGTCTCAACCTTTTAACCAGGTTGTTATTTAGACGGGTCAGTGAACTAGATTAAATTGTCCATAGGAAATTGGCTTTGTAATATGATTGTAAATGAAAAACAAATAGATTTGCCAGGTGCATACTTGCCTCAAAGTCCATTATCGTAAGTGAAGCTAAGAATTCCTTATGGTCTGAGACGCATGATTTGTGTACATCAGATCCTTAGTATGGAACAGAAGGCAGCAAATTATGAATGGAACAAAGCACATTATGCCTAACACGGATTCTAAGGCTGAATGGCAGTTGGCAAAAGTACAAATATCAATTTCAGCACAATTAAAGGAAAACACTCAGTGGCAGCTGTAATGCAACATTCAAACACTTATTGAGATAGATTTGATCATGGGGAGGAGAGTCCACATTGAATATGCAGCTTGGAGTAGTGGTTAGAGCAGGGGTGCCCAAACTATGGCCCAGGGGCTGGATCTAGCCCCTGACACCAATTCATCTGGCCTGTGCCACCCTCATCGCTTCCAGAAGTGGAAGTAAAACGCACCCATACAGGCGCGTTTTACTTCCGCTCCTGGGAGCAACGAGGGTGGTGTGGGCCAGATGAATTGGCATCAGGGGCCAGATCCAGCCCCTGGGCCATAGTTTGAGACCCCTGAACTATGTGACCGGCCCATGGCCCAAAACATTTGGGCACCCCTGGGTTAGCGTGTTGGAATAGAACTGGGATGTGGAAACCTCTGCTGAAATCCCTAATAGGCAATGAAGCTCTCTGGTTGACCTTAGTAAGTAACCAACTCTCAGCTTTTCTTCTTACACAAGCGTGTTGTGAGAAGGGAGGGGGTTAATTGCAGAGCAGGGCTGTCCTCAATTTTGCCGTCTATATTAAGTACAGTAATACTTAATTACTGGAAGACTACTACATTATATTGTTCCCAGGACAACCTTCATGGCTAATTGCCAATACAGTATTCAGAATCGGATACAGACAGGGGGTTGTGGGGGGGGGGAATGCCCCCCTAAGTTAACAGCCTGCCCCACCCCCACCCTGGGCAAAGTTCCAATGTTGTTCTTTCAAGAAGAAGAAGAAGAAGAAGAAGAAAGTTTGTGCTAATCTGTTACTCTTAAAGGCTGAACACTCTGTGTGTGAGAAAGCATGCTTCTGAACACTCTTACAATTTATCTCATTTGGGTTAGAGTAGCCTTATGACTCAACTTGCTTCTCAAATGTTCCTCAGACGGTCATACCATTTTCTTAAGACAGCATCTTTTGTTGGCTTACTGACTTTGTTCCAGGCTTTCTGTAGCCACGCCACATTTTACAAGGCTGAAATGGGTCTCCTAAAAACTGATTTGGGGGAAGGGGGTTTCACCTTTTGATTTTGGTCTCACCTGCCACTTGAATGGTGCTCCTAATGCTTGGAATTTGAATCCAAGTGAAACAGGTGAAATGTAGGATTGTGATTTTCAAGCAGCTTCCGGGGATCTCATATTCAAAAGCATAAAAGCACCATTCAGACACATGGCATCTGATTCATAACATACCTGAGTATTATGGGCTGGGCAAATTAATGTTCTGAAAGTAGGTCATTCCAGACGTTGCCAACCTTACTGCTATGCAGAGGGTTTGTCTTTTACAATTAGATTAATTGCACAGAGTGTCACTTTTCTTGGGGGGGGGGGGAAGTGTCTCGCTGAGAAACTAATATTTCCTGGTAGATCTTAGTTCCAACCTCTCCTTTGCTAGAACTTTAGCACTGTCTTTATGGTTCAGCTCTGTTAAACCTCAGAGATCGATTAGGCTGAGAGACAGGGACTTGCTCAAGGGCATCTGGTTCACTTTCTCTTGCAGCTGAGCAGGATTTTTAAATCTGTCTCTCCCACGTACAAACTCAACTGTACATCTGATACACCAAGCTTGCTAATTTTTCACTGTATATAAATGAGATGTTTGTTCACTCCCCTCTTCACACACTCCCTCCCCATCCCAAGAATGGCTTGCTGTAAAGGTCACCACATGCTGTGACTTGTAGCACAAGAGAAGGCGATTTCCTCATCAGCTGTATTCCTTCGTTATCTGTCATGGGAGAAGCCATTAAGAGAAACTCAGAGGCTGTGTGCATTGGGCAGAAAAAGCAGCCATGGGAGATGTTAATTTTTGGACCACAGTGCTCAGGATTCACAGCTGGATGGGATTCTATTGGCATTTTTTGGAGTTATAATGTAAAAGAAAAAAAGGGGGGGACTTTCCCATCTCTGAATAAAACCATCTGAATTCACATTGCATTTTGTTGTCTGTCAGCAGCCTCAACTTGAGCATGTTGGTCTTGCATTTAGGCACTCCAACCTTCAATCTATTCAGGGTCCTCCAAGTGACATAGGGGAGGTTGAGTTCCTCAGCCATACCCTCTATCAATGTTATTTCTTGCCCAGTTAACTCCTTCCTCCATCTTCTAATTTGGTTTTGCTCTTGAGTACCCTCAAGAGTGTTCTTGCCATAAAGCTCTTCAGTAGAGTACACAGAAAGAACCTCCTCAAAGATTATGGTACATTTAAAATGTTTGAACCACAATTGGGCATACCCTGGGCGATGGCAACCTTGTTTGCTGACAAATCTTTTTCACACTAGGTCACACTAGACCATGGAATATGCTTAGAAATATACGTATATGCTCAAAGTTTGCAAAATTGACTTTTCTTAGTTGTAGACAAAGAAAAAAGTGCTATCTGTGGAATTGTGATGTTTTTCTCTCCTTGAGATCATTCTGCCTCCCTCACCAATTGCAGGTATGTCAGACAGTAGCTTACATCCTTTCTGTATTCTTTTTCTTCAGGTGCCATATCTGTTCTGGATATTGACTATCATCATGGGGATAGTCTTCCTGTTCTTAGGGGTCGTTCAAATACCATGTGACCGTTTTAGGGGGGAGGGGGTCGACCAAAAGTCACGGGGGAGGGGTGTTCGGTATGAAGTCACATGACTCCAAAATTATCATTGCTTTTCACATCCAGCTGGCCATAGATCTATCTTCAAACCACGTGATTGGGGGTGGGTTTGGTCAAAGTCACGGAAAGTCACAGAGGGGAGAGGGGGTCAAAAAGTGGCCTATTTTAGGTCACGTGGTATTTGAAAGAGCCCTTAACTCCTTGGAACAGTTCTTCCAAGGACATGCCACACCGGTCTCTCAGGTTCTTCAGCCATGAAGTCTGTCTACATCCAGGGCCTCTCTTCCCAGGGATCTTTCCTTGCAGAGCGAGTTGGAGTATTCTATAGTTTATGTTGTTCCTCATGATTTGGCCACGGTTTTGGAGATTACTTTGCTTGATGGTCTTAAAGAGTTCTTGTTTTTTATCCACCCAACATAATACATCTACATTAGTCATATGGTCAACCCATGAGATCCTTAGCAGCTGTCTATAGATACACATTTCAAAAACTTTGATTATGTTTTCTGATGGTTTAGTCAATGTCCAAGCTTCAATCCATACAGCAACACTGGGAATATGTAACATCTCAATATTTGGATCTTTGTAGCAAGAGTTAGATCTCTACTGCATAACAAGTGTCACATTTTCATGAAGGTAGATCTTGCTTTTCTATTTGTATTTTAATCTCTACCTCAGGATCCCAATTTTCCTTTAACATACTCCCCAAAAAGACAATTTTATCATTGCTTGCCATGAGTTGGTGTTCGGCTTATGACCAGATATTTTGTCTTCTTAGTGTTGAGATCTAAACCATATTCTGCACTTGAAGCTCTAATTGATCCAGCATCAACTGAACATCTGCAATGTTTGTAGCCAACAACACTGTGTAATTAGTGTATCAGATGTTATTCAGGTATTCCCCATTAATTTTAATGCCCATGTTTAAATCCGATAATGCGTCTGAAAATATACTCTCTGATTGTATATTAAGCAGTGTTGGGGACAACACTGTATGGTTTCTTAAATATTTTTGTAGAACTTGAAAAACCACTTGCTTGGCTATAACTGGAGGAAGCCCATGTCCAGTGTGGTTGGCCACTGTCTGTTAAGGTTTGTAAGTCTTCGTCCCACACCCTAACTGGATTGCAAGGCATATTGTGACTGTGATGCCTTTAAGGCTCTGCTGCAGGAACACACAGGTGTTGGGACTTTACCCTGGTGTGTTATGTGGGCCACTGTATATAGATGAGAGCAGGATCACTGGCTCTTCAGCTTTGGCTCAGCAGGGGCTTGGCTGAGCTGTTCTCCAAAGCTAGCTTCAATGCTGCTTCGCTCCACTGATGTCAGCTCGTATACTGGACTTCCTTAAGTTTCAATGCTGAACTTGACTGAGCGTTCTCTGCTATCAGGTCTGGACAAAGGTTCCTGCGAGTTCCACTTTGAGGACTGAATCCTGATGATGGCTTTTGCTGAGCAGAGAAGGACTACTTTGGGTAAGCCTCCACCAGGAGGACAGAAGCTGTAAAACTCTGTTGCTTGGTCTGTGATTACAGCTTGTACTTACCCTACTGGACTGGACTGTATAGACTTGTATATAAAGCATCTGAACTGTCTCAGTGAGCTCAACTGAGAGAACGTTTCTGCTTTGTGTTACACTGTAGATACTTTCACCTTTTTACTTCCTGAGTAAACCAACTTTAAGTTTGCCTTTGAACCAAGAACTGTCTGCCTATTTTGCCATGAGGGGCAAACCTTGTCAGGCGTGCACCTCTCGCTAGCCACTGCACACCACTCTGCTACCATTGTATACCAATACTGTCCATGGTGGATAGATAGCCCCAAAAGTTACTTTTTCTATGCTCCATTTTTGCATGTTTCGACTGAAACCCTAACTTCTGCTCAAATGCAAAGTTCTCACTTTCTCAAGCTCAATCTGCATTGCTAACTCTCATTTTGGCCTTAGGTTATTTTCTCCCATTCCTTTGCTTCATTTGCCATGCGCTTACTTGGATTGCTCCATTTTCCTGTAAACTTCTAAACATTCCCCCATTCCATCTTCTGTCTGTTGGGTGAATGGGAGGGGACGACATGCTGTTTCAATCAAACCAACCAAGAGAAACAGCAGAACATACTCAGCACGCCAAAGCCCTAAAGGAGCCATTCATTACAAGTGAGCTTCACTGGATGGAGGAAATGAGTGCCAAGCCACATCTTGGAATGGTACTATCAAGCTTCAAAATGAGGTATCATGCAGTCAACACCATACAGTGGGAGGCAGTGTTAAAAGCTGGAAATGGGATGGTAATTCTAATGTGGATCCCCAGGGCTTCTTGGAAATAACCTCCAATGCTTTTTATTGGCAAATATGTCAGCCTGGCTGAAAAGCACTGTGTGCCTTAACTGAGACATCAACACTTGGGGTCTCTCCATTTATCATTATCTCTCCAGTTTATGATGTGTGTCTGTATCTAAATACACAAATGCTTATGTCTGAGTTTCCTTTCCAGATCTTGGAATACACTAAGGAATTTTAACAATTTAGGCAAATCCATTAGCATTTTTTACCCAATGAGAACCAAATGACATTAGCATGGTATCTGAACATAATTAAGTTGTAATTAATTGTAACATTTACCCACAACTTTAGTAACTTTTATACTTTAGAAGAAGGGCAGTTGATTATGCATTGGCATCGGGAGGATTGGAGGGGGAGTTTCTTTTGTTTTAAACTCCTTGTGTATGAATTGAAGCTGACATTGGCATGTGGGAATAACCAGAAACACAGAGGTGAACACAGAGCACAAAATGTGTGTGAGAGGGAGAGGCTGCCAATACAACCTTTGGGAGGGAGAGGAGAATTCAAAGTAAAGCCAATCATTTCAGTTGAAGAAATGGTAGTGGTGGTGATGGGGCCATTAGAAAAATTAACTGTGTAGCTTTCATAAGCTTGTTTTTGTTCAGTTGCACAGTTGAGTCTGACCCTTTGTGACCCCATGGACCACAGCATGCCAGGCTCCTCTGTCATTCGCCATCCTCCAGAGCCTGCCCAGATCTACACCCACTGCATCAATGATGCTGTCTAGCCATCTCATCCTCTGCCTCCTCCTTCTCTTTCTGCCTTCGATCTTTCCTAGTATCAGGGTCTTCTCCAGTAAATCCTCTCTTCTCATTTGGTGGCCAAAGTATTTGAGCTTCAGCTTCAGTATCTGTCCTTCCAATGATCAGCCAGGGTTGACTGATTTGATCTCCTTTCAGTCCAGGGCAACCTCAAAAGTTATTCTCAGAAGAAGAGCTTTCAGAAGCAGACAGCAGGGCCGTGTTAATAGAAAAGATTTGATAAGGTCTCTTTTTCTCTGTGTACAGAGATACTGGGATTCCACTTTTAAGCCTGCTTCTTGATTCTTAGTGAGTGGAGAGGCAAAGGAAACAATTATTCAGTAACACAGAAAAATGTTCTGCTTATGCTCAGAGAATCTTAAAATACTTCTGATTAAAATTCTCCACCCTTAATTTACCAACTAATCTTTATAGCCATTTATTGATGTACTTTACTATTGAAGTGAATCATGTAAGTTGTTGCTGAGGGTGAGAAAGTAAGAGAATGCAGATCAGCAACAAAATGCAATTAAACAGGTGGTTAGATCAATGCTTTAGGGCAGCATTCTCTGGTCTGGTGTTCTCCATATCATTGGACACAAAATTGTTATCATTTCAGGCCAGCAGCTGAGTTAAGGGTTTTGCAGGTCAAGATGTTTAGAAAATGCATGGTTGAGGAAGCCAAATGAAAATATAAAACATCCCTGTTGAAAGGGTAAACAACAAAATGATGTAAATAATGGTGTCAGACAAATAGCATTTGACATTTGCTTCTATAGTTCCCTTCAACACTAATTCATTGCTTAATGTTAGCTCGATGTTTTTCTGAGTAGGTTAAAACACTGCCCACTAATTTTAATCTAAACTAAATTATGTTTGTGGATTCTCCTCAAATGTGATTGGCTCAGCCCAATCTAATTACTATAGCTTGCAAAATGTGTAACACATGGATGGAATTTACTGCCTAAGGTGGGGAACACAGAAAGATTGTGGTATTTTTGAACTACAATCGGACATGCCCCAGGCAATGGCAACCTTGTGCTGGCTAATCTTTCTCACACTATATCAGGTGAAAGGAACTATGGAATGAATTCGTCAAAAGGTGGCTTCATTTTGGCAGTTTCACATCTGGCCTAGATATGAAAAAAGAACTACCTAAAGTGAGATTGACTTGGATGGCTTCAGAGGGGTATTCTTCTTGTTGTGCCATATCTGTTTCTGAATATTGGTGATCATCAGTGATCAGCCATGAAGATTGCCCTGGGAACAATATAATGCAGTGGTCTCCCATTTTCCTTCCATATTGCAACATGACAACCATACTATTAAGGTTATTATTTGTGTGGGTTAGCAGAATGCATGTAAGCGTTACGCAAATGTGCCAATGGACTGCCCACACACAAGGAAGATGGCAGCATTGTGCAACAGAAAAAACAGCTTTACTCTCTTGTGCTAGTATATTTACAGTGGTCAAACATAAATATGTTTGCAAAACATATATACACAGAATAAACAGTCTGCAATATGTCTGCAAAACATAAATACATGGAATAAACAGTCTCTTTGTCTCAGCAGTAAAAGACATTGGAAATTGTCAAGGTCCTTCAAGAAGCTAACTAGAAACTGTTCAGATAGAAGTTTGTGGTTTGCTTACATTTCTTCGGTAGCTAGTCCAATAGCAAAACAACTTCCTTCACAACAGTTCAGAAGGGGAGAAGCCAAGAACCTTTTAGGCTTCAAGTACACTGGCAAAGCAGTTCAGCATTCAAGCACAAACAAACACTCCAGCAAGAGAGAACAGACAGTGAAGTCCAATGCAGGGTCAGTCCTGTGGAGTTTTAGAACAGCTTCACCTGAGCTCCTCTTCAGTATTCCAGCAACTCCAGCATGAGTTCCAGATTTAGTCCTCCTCCTCCTCCAAACAAATGCTTTGCAGGCACTATTTTATAAATATATGATTGCTATCTACATCAGTAAGATCAGCTGTGCTAGTCAAACACAAGTTCTTAAAGCTATAGACACACACAATCACATACATATATCCTATGCAATACCTACTCGTAATACTTTATCCCTGACACATACCACTGGTCCAGTTCTGTGAGTCACTTTCTGGACCTGAGTCCTTTTGGCACGCAAAGTCCTCAGCAACTGCCCTCCATCAAGAGGGATCCAAGGGACCATTTAATCCACTTGGATACCATCACCCATCCTTGTAGACATCACCATCCAAGGCCAGGAGTCCTCAGGGATGTCAGGTAAATTAACTGCCACCTGATGATCAGTGTTGAGTTGCTGGCAGTATGGCCTATTTTATTACCATAGCAGGATAACCTGGCCAGAGTGGAAGAGTGATATTACTTGTGATAACCACTCTCAGGTAAAAACTGCCACTCCTTGAGGTCTCCAGATGAAAAGTAAACGTCAGTCTAAAAAATTGGAATTGGTAGCTGGGAAGCTCTGGAACGGTCTAAAATTGGCACATTAGGATCATAGCCACAGTTTGCTCACCCTTAGTCGAAGTCCACAAGGGAAGGCCAAACAGCTAGTGCCTAGAATTTCAGATCACAACTATACATTAGCTATAACCTGTCCTTAGAGCTGAAGGTGTGTGTTGGCACTCAAGGGATATAGTCAAGGGCAATTTTCCTCTTCTGAGAAATCAGCCTTAGGAAAGGAAGAATGTGCTCCTGATCTGAAGATCTATCCACCTCACACAAAGCATATTCATTTCCACCTTATGTTATCAGTGCCAAACATGGACATTTATGACAGAACATAAGCAAAAGTTGGTTGCCTCAAATGAGAGGTCTGAAGAATGCTGCTGGAGTGACTAGAAGTGATAAAATCAGGAATGAGATTATAAGATAAAGAACTGGAATAGAACCAATCTTAAACTATGTACAGAGATAATAAATAAAGTGGTTTGCCCACTGTAATGGAAATAGAAATGGGCCTGTGCATTCTTTGAATCTGTAATGGAGATTTTCAAGTGTGGGGGAGTTATGGTGCATTCCAGAGAAGGCTTGATAGTCAAAACATGCTAGCCTTGTGTTCTGGGGGAGGGGGGAATGAAACTTAGAATTGATAGACATGCAATACTGTGTAGTGATTGGCTGAAATCCTTTAAGGGAATGGCCAGAGGTGGAACTTGTTAGAAGAGATAAAAGAAAGGGGGAGGAGAAAGCTCTTTCTCTTTGCACTTCACCATGCTTAGTAAGTAGTTCTCTGGCGTCTGTTTAGATCTGAGCAAACATGTAATCTATTAAACCAGAGGGAGAAACCCTTTGGATTTCCACACTTAGCCAGGCTTTTGTTATTTTTGATGTGCTTACTGATTTAGAATTCCTTCATTGCCTAGAATTGTTTTGATTCCTGAAAATAAGAAATCTGTAACTTTTGCTGAAATATACTTTTGAAAGACATGAAGATGACTGGAGTGGTTTAATTTCCTATGTGTTACCTTACTTACTTACAGCAGGGACTTAGGTCAAGACACGTGAGAAGGCAAGCTAAAATCCTGAATTGCTTAGCTGGAGGGTGTCAGTTCAGGTGTGGTCCCACTTCCATTTAGACCAAGGTTCTACTAATGAGTAACAGGTATGTTACACCCATTTTGAAATAATGTCTTGGAATTATGTACCATGCAAGACACTTATGAAAAGAGTAGAAGAGCAAATAGCACGGGGCAGACCCAGAGGAAGGCGAAGAAACAACATCAAAGAATACCAAATAATGCCAGTGGGGACATCAGCAAAAGATATTGCTGTTTAAGTGATAATGTGTATTACCTCATTTGCTTCAAAATGTAGGTCCAAACTGTTCCTACCAAGTGGGATTTTCATTGTCTGTCTGAAATTATATCTGAACAATACTAATAAAGGTACTTAGACTTACCAGACAGTTTTGAAAATATACATTATCCATAGTGGTTTAAAGATTTTCCCCCATCTTTGTTTACCTTACATTTCAAGCTTAAAAATAAGTACCAACCAATTTTTTTTTTGCAGATTGCCTTGAAAACACAAGGGGCCACTAGTGGTGGGAGTTAGATGTTCCAATGTTTTCCTGTTGACTTTTTCCTGCCTTCCACTTCAGCACTTTGCTGCAGGCAAATTGCTCCCTCCATTCAAAGCATAAGGCAAAGCAACACCCTTTGCCCACGCTAGATCACCCAAGCTTAGTCAAGCAGGATTTGATTCAAAATCTGCCTTAATGCACTCAAATTCCAAGGTTCTCTTTTCAGATGGCTTCAGTCTGGTTAAATGAGAAAGACCCCTCTGCAAATGGCTTGGGAAGCTGAGTGTGACCTCTTTCGTCTGCACATCTTTCAAATGTCATAAGGATGATACAGTTAGCACATCATCAGAAGTGGGGGCTGTCTTAGTTAATTTCCAGATTGCTTTTGTTTTGTGATTAGTCAATGGGATTGACTGCAGTGGCTCAGAGGCTAAGAAGCTTGCCTTGTTAGCTGGAAGGCCAGCAAGTCGGCAGTTTGAGACCCGTATACTGCATGATGGATTGAGTGCCTGTCTCTGTCCCAGCTGCTGCCAACCTAGCAGATTGAAAGCAAGAAATTGCAAGTAGATAAATAGGGACACTTTGGTGGGAAAAGATCTTGGAGACATGAAAGGAGCCTCATTTAGGCATCCCCGGGGCAGAGTTTCTCCAGCAAAAATATTTTCAACCCAGAATAATTTCTCACATGCAATTATTATTATAGTCAGTGGGAGATAAGCACAGCCTTTTTTTGCAAGTGGAAAACTCTGGACTTTGCAGACATCCAAAATACTGTACCCATTTTCTACCTTTCAGTAGAAAACTAGAAGTGTGTACAATCCCTTTCGGTGAAAATTTGTAGAAATCTGTTTCACATTATTGCTCAATAGTTCTGGATATATATTTTTTAAAGAAAACTTGCTGTTTATCTGTACATTCTAAAGATGGCTTGGGTGCATTTTGCCTGTATTTTAAAGGTAGATAAATTATACTTTGATGCATCTTACAGCTTCCCCATGTTTTTCATTCCCAGTTCCTTGTGTCTTACCATGTGCCTTCATTCTGATCTGTGAGTACTGGCAGCAGTGCAAGTGAAATTGACTCATATTTCTGACATATGGACACAATATTATTTGGAAGCCTAGAAGGCTGCTTGGTTCTCAGCAACTTTCAAAGGCTGCAGCATCCAGAGGTTAGCCAAACAGTGTAAGGAGAAAAGAAGAAATTGGGGAGATAGGAAGCCACTGATTAATTTGGGAACAGGGATGGGTATGAATCAGCACCGGTTCTAGCCAAAAAATATCTCTTGTTATAGAGAGGAATGAAATCACCAGAGCTTCCCACATCATGGAAAACATATTAATTTCAAGGCTCTTAAAGATCTCACCAGCATATTTTTCCTTTCTCCTTTTTCATTTTGTGTGGGCCAGCCATGTTCATAACAGGATATCTACTGTGGATTCTTGGGAAAGTTTGCTGTCATGTGTTAAAATGCAAGTTTCTAGGACTCAAGGTGAAACTGTGAATTTACATCTACGGTGTCTGTTTATTATTTTACACTATGCAATAGTGTGCTCTGAGTATGCGTGTGCATATTTTAAACCCACTCTGCTAGTGCCCAGAAGGGAGAAGGGGGTTTGGTAAAAGTTCAGATGGAAAGAGATTAGTGCTAGAGCAATCTTTCATCTTATTACTGGGTCAATAATTGGAAGAACAGGGAAAGGAGGGGGGATTATTTCAAAGCCCCGATTCTTCTCCCTTAGTGGGATATTTTCTAACTCAGGTTATTAAAATATTGCCAAAGAGGTTATTTGTGTGTGTGTGGTTTTGATTGTTTTTCTCTAACTCCAAACACAAAACTGGCAAGACAGAGAACCATACATGGATTGACAGAGGCAGGATCAGAGGAAGGAAGGACAGTAGAGGCAGGATCAGAAGAAAGAAGAGGGCTCTGCTCATTACATCCAGTACAAGAGGTGAACTCCTGAATCACTCCACAGTTCATGTGTGAGCATGGACTGTGATTTCAAATGTAATACAGAATGCAAATCAAATCTACTTGTATAGTCAATCTATCATTGCCTTTGGACCTACAGAATATTGACCATCAAACAGCAAATGTCCTGTTTGTAAGCTGATGTTTGGGGGGGGGGGCAGACAGTATGGAAGCCAGGTATTTCTATACACAGTAAATTTTGTAACAAAAGTTGAATGGTTATCTGTTTTACTAGGCATTGCTTTACTCTCATGTGGCACAAATCTGAAAAATAATATTATAAACCACACAAGTAGTTTTAAACTTCATGCTGTGTTTTACCAGCTCTAAGGAAATGCAACTATATTTAACAAAGAAGCAGTGCCATCAATTATTGATTCTTTCATGCGGAGGGCTTTTTAAAAGTTTTCATTAAGATTTGCATTAAAGTCAATGCCAGACCCTGTTTTGTGTGTGTGTGTGTGTGTGTGTGTGTGTGTGTGTGTGTGTGTGTGTGTGTGTGTGTGTGTGTGTGTGAAGAGAGAGAGAGAAAGAAAGAGAGGGGGGATAGGGAATTGTGTGTTCAGTTAATATGTGTAGAATAGATAAAAACATAGATTTGCATTACAATTTAGTATCAGGGGAAGGATAAATATGTGTTTACTATCAGGTGAAGGACATATGTAATTAGCTGGTAGAAGTTTCAGAGCAAGCTGTGTCATTTTGTAGAAGCGTGAAGGGAAGATGGTACAGAAAAATTATGACGTGGGTGGGGGGCACGTAGCTTTCTTCCTTTCTATCATTTCTCCAGCCTAGCTGTTTCCCTAAGCAGAACACTTTTTGTGGTCCATGGTTGTAGCTCACAGCAAGCCAAAGAGACAGATCCACCTTCATCTTCTGCCATTATATAGTAGGAGTAGCTTGTTCCCATTTCCCACTTTTCTAAAATTGCATTTTCTCCTTCTGGCACAAATTGAACAGCCAGCTGAAGCATTGTTATATCTGAATGTCTAGTTCCCCTCCCACCCCTTCCTGAAGAAGAAAATTAACTGAAACATGACAATGAAACTTTACATGTACTGAAGAAGGTACATTTGTGGATTCTCTAATTAGCTTCTCATTCTGCCTCATTCATAGAATTTTATGGGCAGTGGCGTAGCGTGGGGGGGGCGGGGGGGGCGGATGCCCCGGGCAGCGCCTTTCAGGGGGCGGCAAAATGTCCCCTCCCCACCCTTTTGCTGGCGAGCGCCCCACGTGCGCTTCGCCGCTTGCCACACACCTCCGTCCGCTCGCACCTCCATCCGCTCGCTCGCCCGGCTGGCCGTCGGGGGCTCTCCGCCGCCTGTTGCCCCTGGCAGCGGCTTTCAGGGGGAGGCAAAATGTCCCCTCCCCACCCTTTTGCTGGCGAGGAGGAGAAAAAGGGGTTTTTTTTAGGCGGACAATTCAAGGAGGCTCCTTGAATTGTCCGCCTAAAAAAAAACCCTTTTTCTCCTCCTCGCCAGCAAAAGGGGGGGGAGGGAAGGAGGGGCACGCCCGGTCGCCCGCCCAGCTGGCCGTCGGGGGCTCTCCTGGCGGGCGGCCCGCGTGCGCGCGGACGCTGCTCGCCTCCGCCCGCCCAGCCACCCACCCAACTTGCCGTGAGACGGGGCGCTCGTCGGGGGGGGGGTGGCGCCGTGGCAGGGAGCCCCTGGGGGCTGGCTGGGCAGGAGGAGGTGGGCAGCGTGCGCGCGCACGCGGGCCGCCCGCCAGGAGAGCCCCCGACCGACAGCCAGCCCGGCGGGCGGGCCCCTCCTTGAATTGTCCGCCTAAAAAAAAACACTTTTTCTCCTCCTCGCCAGCAAAAGGGTGGGGAGGGGACATTTTGCCGCCCCCTGAAAGCCGCTGCCAGGGGCAACAGGCGGCGGAGAGCCCCCGATGGCCAGCCGGCCGGGCGAGCGGACGGAGGTGCGAGCGGACGGAGGTGTGTGGCGCGCGCGCGCGCGCGCGCCCCGCTAGTCAGCAGGGGGCTGGCTTCTACCTGGGTCGGGGGGAGGGGGTGGCGGCAGCGGCGAGCTGGGGGGGGGGCGGCGAGTTTGTTCTTCGCCCCAGGCGGCCGAAGACTGCGCGACGCCACTGTTTATGGGGGTTCTGGATATTGTCATAGATTTGTAAACTCCCTATCTGGTGAAAGCTGGCATAGAAATATCAGAAATTGGAACTAACTAGTTACTTGTATGTGTAAATATGTGGAAATTATTTGGAAATTATTCCTTTTCAGTAATTGAGATGCAACTAATATACCATGTCTTTAATTTAATAAGTGATTTACATGTCTCCTTTTGTAGTATAATGTTAGAATTGCTTTTGTATTTTTAGGAGTACAGATGTACCATGCAATAGAAAAGGAATATCTCATATTTTCAATGCTAACTTGTGCTTCTGCCCCATGTTTTGTTGTGGGTGTCCATGAGAGGACTACTAGGTTTGATTTTAAATCAGGAATTTATAGTATTCAAATGGTTTTCATAGAGAAGTAACTAAAACAACTTTTGAGAAACAGGGCTGTAACAAGTTGTTCTGTTTTCTTAAAGGAACTGAAGTTGCAAAAGTGGCTTCCAAAGGGAAAGCTCTGTTAGTCTGTTATAACAAAAAACAAAAACAAAACACCCCCACAAAAATCACACACAACCCAACAAAGATTCCACCAAAATTTATTTTGCATTAGTTTTCATGGTTCATGGCCATGATGTAGCCTCTCAGCCTGATCTATTATTTGGAGTTGCTGTGAAAATAAAATGGAAACGAGAATGGAGAATGCTGCCTTGAGCTTCTTGTATTTGTATTTTGGATTTATATGCTGCTCTATTCGCCGAAGCTGTGTTACCTTGAAGATAACACAGAAAATAAATGCAACAAATTAAATTAAGCAGGTAAATCTGGACACCGTGACACTGATTTAAGTTGAATGAAAGTTAACCACATGTTAACAAACGACTGAGTAATATGCATTTATTGTATTCTGTAGATGACAGTTGGTCAGTATATTATTATTGGTTCCAACCTTTTGAGATCTTGGCAAATGCAATGAAACCTTTGTGTGCAAAAGGACTACCTCCACATTCTGTTGGTGGACTTTCTTTTACTCTCTTCCTTCATTCCCATAGGCAACCTCCTGATCTGCCTGGGAGAGCCTCCAACCATTAGTAGTGTCTAACTGGCAGAAGATCATATAAATCATATTCTTTAGGGAATAGTTATGGGACTTATTAATGTCCTCTAGCTACCTCCTGCCATGTAAATTAGGGGGCAAGGGGAACTACAGCGGCTCTTCAGTCATGGTTCTCTGGGTAGAAGCAGTGATGGGATGTCCCCGGTTCCAGACGGTTCCCTGGAACCAGTAGGACCAATCCCGGAGGGTTCTCCGGGAGGGTAGACAACTTTTGAGGCATCCGGTTCCGGACGCCTCACCGAAAGAATTTTTTTTAAAAAAAATCGGAGCTAAAATGGCTCCAATTGACTGCGCATGTGCAGAAACTCAAACTGACGCATTGCGCATGCGTCAGATTGAGTTTCTGCGCATGCGCAGTCAATTGGAGCCATTTTAGCTCCGATTTTAAAAAATAAATTGTTCTATAGCTTTCAGGGCGGCGGCGGCGGCGGCACCAGCCCTCTGAGGAGGAGACCTCCCCCACGGCACGTTGAGGGCTGCCTGGGCCGTCCGCTGCCGACAAGCCCCATGCCCTGGGGACGCCCGGCGCGGCGCACCGCTGCCTCCTCCTCCTCCGCCGGGTGCCTGTGGGCTGGGTGCCTGCAGCCGCCGCCCCCTGCTGCCGGAGCTGCCGCTGCCTGCATCCCTGTGGCCTCCTCCTTGGGCTAGTCCCTTTTTAGCCCGGCTGCGGCGCCTGGCGGAGGAGGAAGCTGCAGGCGGCGGTGGTGCGGCATGGGGACGGCCCAGGGAGGCTCGGCAGCCGCGGCTGGAGCCACCGCCAGAGCCACTGCTGCCCGCCGCCCGTGGCCGGAGCCGGGCTAAAAAGGTACCGGCCCAAGGAGGACGCCACAGGGGTGCAGGCAGCTCCGGCAGCGACGGCTGTGGACGACGGCTGCAGCCAGTGGCTCCTGTGGCCGCAGTCGGGGTGCCGGGTCCCAAGAAAGGTAAACGATGGGTTTTTATTTGGGGTGGGTGGGTAATTTATTTGTGTTTTGGGTGGGTGGTTGTTTTTATTTTATTTATTTATTTATTTGTGTCTGGGTGGGTGGGCTGAGAGGGAGGGTGTGTGTGTGTATGTTTTTTTATTTTTATTTTTGGCCCCGCCCACAACATCATGACGTCATGATGTCATGACGTCAGCTTCGGCCTTGACATCATGACGTCATGACATTGGCCACGCCCATGATGTCCGTGACGTCATAGCGTGGTAGTAGAATTTTTGTCATCCCATCACTGGGTAGAAGAATTAAGGTCAGCATCCCAATGAGGCCTCCCATAGCACCTTGATGGTTGACAAGCACCACTGCAGTTGCGTGCAGCCTTCCAGTAAAATATCTCACCATGTTGCCAGTTGCTTTTCTTTTATACAGAAATTGAGAGGTAAATACAGTTTGCTGTTCAATGAGTCTTCATTACTCATCCAGGCTACAACAGGGCTACAACAATTTAAAAAGTTATATACAGATCTGATTTTTCACCCTGAATGAAGAGAGGAAGCTAGAAACCAATGAAACAATCCACTTTTAATTAACTACTTCTGAATAAAATATAGGGGCCAAGATTCTGTCCCTTTGAACTTTACTAGTAATGGTCCTTTGTACAAGGAATTTAACATTTTCGAACCCTCACAAAAAGGCAATGGTGGTTACAGTATTCTGCCATCTTTCCCCCTAGAAGATATTTTCTCAGGCTCTTTGAACATATGGAATATGTTTAACAAAACAGCCAGTTGTTTGAGTTGTTTTCTTTTGTTTGCATGTCATGCATATGATTTTCTGTAAATAAGGGAGCTTTTACTGAAACATTCAAATTGACTTCCTAGGTAAAGGTCACAGTGCCATTTCAGAATGTCTTGTAGATAAGGGAGTTGGTTGTTGTGGTTTCCCATTCTTGCTTCTGTAGAATAACAAACTTCTGGAAAAATATACAGTTTACATCAATAACTCCAGGCTTAAAAGAAATGATGTCATGATAACAGATAGTTCCATTAACTCCATAGAGGGCTTTGCTTTGGAATTAATAAGACTAGTCTCTACCATTTATAGAATAGATTTTCTTCTCACAGCCATGAGGTTTAGTTCATTTATCCTTAAAACGACCTTGCACAGCAGATAATTATCCCTCTTTTACAGACAGCAGAAAAGAGATTGAGAAATTAAGTGATTTGGGCAAGGCCACACAATAAAGCACTATTAAACACAAGATTAGAAATATTTGTTGTCTAATTGCTCTACCACCCTGACTTCCAGATGAAGTAACAGATCAGAAGCCCTAGAAGAACAATCAATAAGGAGAATAAGGAGCAATATCAGCTGAATTTCTACAAGGTAGTGGCTTTTGCTGCCCCTGCACTGTCCCTATTGAAGTTCACTTATAACAGCCTCAGCTGTTGAGCCAGCAAAAAAGTAACATTTTAAAACAGGGGTTGTTGATCCATTGGAAAAGTCCAATGGGGATTACAGCTGCCGGTGGGCGGGGCAAGCTCTGGTAGTGGGTGGAGCCAGAAAAAGAAGTGGTTGGGCTTGGAGCACATTCTTTTTGCAAAGTGTCATTGATATTTCTTTCCCCCTTCTGAGCCCTTTCTTCTACTACATGGGGGAGTAGAGTTAGAGGGAGGGAAGAAGAAGTAGTAGTAGTGGTCGTGGTAGACCTGTACCATCTGTAGCCAGATAACTATGAGTGTTGTTATGTTCCATCAAGTTGCTTCAAACACATGGCAACCTATTATGATTTTCAAGGTATGGGTTATATCAAAAAAGTGGTTAATTATTGTTAACCCACAAGTGAATTTCCATGACAGAGCAGGAATTTGTATTTGAAACCAGTAGTTTTTGTGAGCTGGAGGGCTGTGCAACATTACTCCAGGGGCTTCACGTTTCCCATTTCAGGATTAGGGCTTTGCAAAAGAAAGTGCTGGTTCTCTAGAACAGAACAGAATCATCCACCAATAATATTATTCTCCAATTTCTCTTCTTTAGGTTTCCTACATGTTGGGCACTTACTAGTATTTGGCCAGCACAGACTTGGTTTCTTGGAAGTCCAGCTTCAGCAGTCAAAGATGTAGAAGAAAAACAACCTATAGCTTATATGTTGTAAAATATGCTGTCAGAGCATGGCATGTATCATATCTGATCTTCAAAAGATTTAAGCTATAGTACCCATCATTCCTTGTCTTTGGCAATATAGGCTAGGGCTGATGTGAATTATAAATATTTTGAACATACTTAATGTTAACCTCGGAGGCTACTTATAGGGCTAGTATGGAAGGATTTGAACTGAACACCACCAGCCCCTACAAAAGTAAGTGTAAAAACTGGCTGTAACAAATGGAGCACATTAAGTGGTCAGCTAGAGTGATAGCAGTGCATTTCTCCTTTAAAAAGATAAAAGATTTTAATGTGCAATTCTAGCAAACTTCATAGCTAATCTGTCCAAATTTTCCTCTGGTTCACCAACATGCTGGTTTTTGCCTGCAATTTTAGTTACTCTTTCTTTTCACTGAAATGAATGAGAAACATATTTTCCAGAAAACATTTTAAAAGAAGTCAGAAAAGAAGACCTTTAGCTGTCTTCTTTTTCAACAGCACAAAGCAAAGGTTAACAAATTGCGGTTCTAATTTTCTGCTGTTGGGATTCTCCAATGGACCACACACACACACACACACACACACAGAGAGAGAGAGAGAGAGAGAGAAATAACTATAGGTCTATTTGTGGTTTTGGAAAATTGCATGTTGAGTGCTAAACATTTTAGGGTTTTCTAGGCATAGATTACTCAGAATTGGCTAACCATTCTCTTCTGGGAGCTTCCTGGGACTTTGCAGCTTGCCCAAAGCACATAGGCTGGCTGTTCTAGGATACTTCTTGTTCTTCTGCCATATCTGAATGCGAACATTGGCAATCCTTATGGTGATTTGCCATGAAGACTGTCTTGAGAATAGAATGCAGTTGCCTTCCTTTCATCTGTCTTCTGCATTGCAGCATGATACCCATACCATTGGTCCTGAGCCCTTTTGGTATGCACAGTCCTCATCAGCCCCAGGCCAGTATTGATGAAGCTGCTGCCTTCCATCAAGATGGATTCAAGTGGGATTTAACTCACTTGGGGACCATCACCCTTCCCTGTGGACTTTGCCACCCAAGGTTGCTAGTCCTCAGGGTTGTCGGGTTAGTTAACTGCTGCCTGACACTCGGCGTTGAGTCACTAGCAGTATGGTCTCCTCTATTACTATAGCAAGATAACCTGGCCAGACAAAGATGGGATACACAGTAGAGAATTATAGTCCCAACCTATGGCTCTTCAGCCAGATGCCTAACACATTGATCTATCCAGCCAGATAGAGCTACCTTTAGATCACACAATTCCCAGCCTCTGAAGTTCCCACCCCACAACTTTCCTAAAGATGAAGGCAACAATACTGACACATCTTTTCACTCAGCCATCTCTTTTGGAGAAATCTAGGGCAAGGCCACCACAGACAAATGGATATTTCAGATTGTCTCCCAGGGCTATGTCACAGAAATGGCTCAATCTACAAACAAAAAGCAGGTTCCTTCCATCTCCAGGGTCTCATTCATTAACCAAGAGAGCTGTAATGCCTTCGGCAATTGGTCATCTCCTGCCAGCAACTTTAGTTCCAAAGCAGCAGGTCAATAACAGCAAATGGCAACTTGTAAATTGCAGCTTAAAGACCACAGCTTTGCAATAACAATTCTGATCCAACAACTACCACTGAATGAGACAAAAATTATTTTCCCAGCCTTTTTCAGTTCAGCCAAACACATGTAACATATCAATAAAAATTAACTTTAAACAAGATGGTAAAGAGGTCAAAATTATTATTCAGCTCCAACAACAAAAATCAAAATGTGGTATTGGAAAAGAGTTATAGAATCCTGAACTCCCTCCAGAAACTAAAATAACCAAACTGAAGCTATCGTACCTTGTACATGTCATGAAAAGATGAGACTCAGTGGAAAGGCAATAATGCTAGGAAACTAAGGAATACAGCAGGAAAATTAGAAAATTTAGGATCTTAGAATAATTGAGTTGAATGGTCCTATAAGGCCACTGAATCTAAGATCCTTTTGAATATTGTTTCTGTCTTCAAGAATATTAGCTAGTTCATTCAATTTTGTATCACCCATGAATCCGATACCGTATACATTTGCTGCATCTCCTCAACCAATCATAATTAAAAATGTGAAAGGGCACTTGACCCAAGAGCTGCATCTTGCTCGTGCCTCGCCGCTACTTCGGGAACTGCACTGGTTGCCAGTATGTCTCCGGGTGCAAGTCAAGGTGCTGGTTATTACCTTTAAAGCCCTACATGGTAGTGGGCCAGGATACCTAAGAGACCGCCTCATCCCGAGAACATCTGTCCGTCCCACCAGGGCGGATCGGAGAGGCTCCCTTGTTGTTCCATTGGCTAGAGAGGCGCACCTCTCTAGCACTAGGAGGAGGGCCTTCTCTGTGTCCGCCCCAGCCCTCTGGAACCTCCTGCCAATCGAGCTGCGCCTGCAGACAGAGCTCCTGCCCTTTCGGAAGGGCTTAAAAACCTGGCTGGCAGAACAAGTGTGGGGACACAAGAATGGGGGATCACACGTAGGGTGGTTGGTCTAAGGGACAGTCTCAGTTCGAGTTTAATTTTCTGGCGCTGTTTTTAATGTTTCTATGATTTTTTTAAAGTTTTAAGCATTAAGTTTTAAGATGAATTAGTATTAACATAGGATTACCTATGATTTTAATTTGTAAGCCACTCAGAGTCTGGTTTGCCCGATTGGAGTGGGATAGTAAATACAAGTAATAATAATAATAATAATAATAATAATAATAATAATAATAATAATAATAATAATAATAATAATAATAATAATAATAATAATAATAATAATAATAATAATAATAATAATCTTCTTGTTATTCTATCCCGTTAAGGAAACCCTCTGTGAGTAACCAACTGTATATCAACCTGATAGTTGTTCTATCCAATCCACTCTTTGCTTACCAACCAGAGTATCATGGTGCAACTTGTCAAATGTTTACTTAAGTCAAGATATACTATACAGCATTCCCATCATCTACAAAAGAGGTTTCCCAATGTAAATATAATGAATTGATTCAATGAAAGAAGTTACAGCCTTAAGTTTGCAAGATCTGATCAAGGTATTAATGGTAGAGGCTTTTGGAGCTCACTATCAGTAAGTAGATAAATTAGAACACACAACAATAAGCCCTACTTTCAAGACCCTGCCAGAACAAGCTGGACCTTTGACTTCCTTGTTCTTCCTTCTTTACTCCCAAAGGGCTCAATCACTCATAAGAAATAAGATTATGTTTATATCCTGACCATTCTCCAACAACTTTAGTTTCAAAGAAGAGATTACTCTTCTCCTTCACAACAATCCTGTGAAGCAGTTTAGTCTGAGAGGTGATATGTTTCTATCAAGGACTGAACCACTTACATCTAGGGTTGCCATATGTCCTGGTTTTCCAGGATTTTCCCAGATTCAAGCTGTCCCAGACGGTTCAAGAAAAAAAATGTAAAAGTCCTGGATATTTAAATCTGAACAAAGGAAGCAAGATCAAAGATCACCCCTCACCTCCCTGCCTTTCTTTCAATTATCCTGCTGAAAAGTAGCGAAGGCAAAACAGCACCCTGAGAAGCCGGTCGGGGAGGGGAGACAATTGCAAGCAAGATAATTGAAAGAAAGGCACGGAGTCAGTGAAATAACTTTTTGCAAAAATCCCTTGGCTCACCTTGAAGTTTGGGGGATAAGGAGTCATCCTCAGTCCTTTTCCTTGAAAGCCAGGGGGGGGGGACAAGAAATACCCATACCTAAGAAGCCAAACCTCCACCATACAGTGGGACAGAGGATTCCTTCTTCACATGAGTGCAAAGGATTAATTGCATAGGGGTGGTACTCCTAGAGAGGAAGGGAACAGGGTGGACAGAAAGTGAAGAGTCCTGCATCACAGAGGTCCTCCTCCAAAATAAGTACCTTCCTGTCACCTGCTTTTTTCCTTCTGGAGTGAAACGGAGGTGCCATGGACTGCATTGCCATTCTGGGCACCTCTTTAGAACTTTCTTCTAAGAGATCAATGGTGGGCATCAGCAGGTCCACACCAGTTCACCAGAACTAGTAGCAGAAATTCTGGCTGGCCCCACCCATCCAAGTTTTGAAGTAAAGTAGTAGTAGTTCTAATTCAGGTGCAATGCAGGGCTTTCCCCCTGGCCATGCCCATCATATCATGCCCACAGTGTGGTAGTAAAAAATTTTTTGAACCCCCCACTGCAAGGGATCCTCATGTGGGGGTTGAGGGTGAGTATATTTCAGTGGTGTGTGTGTGTGTGAAGGGGAGATTGGGGTGACCTCAGGGGGAGGAAGAGTGGTTTCAAGAGTGGACCAAGAAATTTTATTTAAAAAAAAATAGAGCCATCAAGAATAGTCTTTTGCAAGAAGAATCACATGGGGAAAAAACATCTTAACTACAGTTTATTTTAAACTGACGAAGGCTGTCCACACTGGACAGGGATTCCGTGGGATCTTAGAGCCACAGTTTCCCTGACAGCTCTGTCCAATGCATGCACAGTTTGAAGAATGCAATGATGTCATGTGGCTGTCCCAGTTTGGTGGGAGAGAATTATGGCAACCCTACTTATATCCCAGTCTAACACTTAGACTGTTACATGAACTTAATAGATTACTGTGATATGTATAATGATATTGCAGTGAGTTTTGGAGTTTTATTACAACATCACATGCTGCCTGTAGTTTGAGTCATTAGGAGGGACTTCTCTGGGTTGGGGTTACTATCTGTACAGCACTAACCAATTGTTCCTTCCCATCTCTAAATTCAAAAATAGCCCCACCTCTCCTTGTGTTCTTTCCCTCTCTTTTTAAGTTGATGTCAGTTTTTTTATTGCTGTTGATCTGTTTTGTTCGTTGTTAGCAGGTGTGCAGTAAAGAAAGCAGTATGTGCACATATGTATAGTAATTCCAATTAACTGTAAGTAAAGGAATGCATTTTATTTATTTTCCTACATATGTCTCAGAGCAAGTAACTGAGAATTGGAGTGCCAGTAAATGAGAAAAGGGTGGACTCAGAGAAACCTATTCTCTTCTGTGGGTCTTTATACTTCTACTGTGCGGTTAAAGGAAATTTTGTCAGAAATTCAAAACTCTGTAACAATTATTGCCTTTGAGAAAATAGGACATTGAATCTGACTCAGTACCAAATAATTTTAAAGATTTCTGAAGACAATGTGGAGAGGCAAGATGTAACAGAAGAGGAGGGTTAACTGAGTTTTTGTAGTCTGGATCAGAATGAGCAAACCACGCAAAGCAAGGGAGCCTATTAGCTGTCAAATGTTTGCATTTCAGGGATGGTAAGGTTATCTATCTAGAAACAACAGGATGTTCTTAACAGAGGTCTCAGCAGGGTTGAAAAACAGTTTGACTGCTCAACAGAATTGTGTTCTTATAGCCATGTTTTCTCTGCTACAAGTTTTCTGAGAACACCTTTGATTCTGTGAGGTTAGTCTGTAATCCCCCAGGCACATAACCCAAATAAACATGGCTTCCCTAGCCACCTGCCTTGCTCAAAAAACCTGTGAGTAAAATGACCAGCCAATGAAGTCAAAAGAAGTTGAGCTCCCCTCATTCAATAACTGTTGCTTTCTTTTTATCAGACTTCTGTAAAAGAAAAATATTGCACAGATAACATTTCCCTCTCTTTCAGGCCATAAAGAAGCCTATGTATGCAAAATACACCTAGTTCTGCAAGAGCATATATTCATTCAAACTACGTCTGTCTTTTTCTCTTTATTTCTTCATTCCCTGTGCCTCACCCATATTTGATTCATAGGGTCTCCTAACTCAGAAGCAGATGTGAAGGTATGTGATAGGAGAGAAGAGAAAGAGGATATCACTTATACCAATGGTGTTTGTTTTCCTGGTAGACACCATTGGACATAACCCAATATTATTATTTGCAATGTTTCTTGTTGTTCAGTCGCATAGTCAATTCTGACCCTTTATGAACCCAATGGACCACTGTCCTCCAGGCACCTCTGTCCTCCACCATCCTCCTCAAACTGCCCCGATTTGTGCCTACTGAATCTACAATACCATCTAGCCATCTCATTCTTGGCCGCCCCCTGCCTCTTTTGCCCTCTACCTTTCCCAGCATCAAAGCTTTCTCAAGTGAATCCTCTCTTTTCATTTGATGTTCAGCTTCAGCTTTACTATTTGACTTTCTAAGGAGCAGTCAGGGTTGATTTCTTCTAAAATCAACTTGTTTGTTCTCCTCGCTGTCCAGGGGGCTCTCAAAACTCTCCTCCAACACCACATCTCAAAGGCATCTATTCTTCTGTCCTCAGCTTTTCTAATGATCCAACTCTCACAGCCATATATTACCACTAGGAATACCCGTCCGGGCGCATTTTACTTCCACTTCTGGGAGCGACGAGGGCAGTGTGGGCCAGATGAATTGCAGTAAACCCATTCATGTGGATTCACAGGGTGCTTGGGTTTCTGGGAATTGAAATCCAAGAACATCTGGAGTGGCAAAGTTCACCATCACAGATCTAGGAGAACTCAGGATGGGATCAGATGGTGATGCAGTTTGCATTTTGAACTGATTTGGCATGGTCTGGTTAAAGTGAGTTTCTGGTGATCAGACAGCATGCAAAAAATTATGAACTAGCCCAACCCTGCTCCATACCAACTCCAGACCATTTTGGTCCAATTGCAGAACTACTCTTTTTGGGGTGGGGTGGGTGGGGGTGGGGTGGAGGTGGGCTGGAGTGATGGAGAACAGATCATGTGAGAGCAGAAGGGTTACTTTAGAAGATATTACATTAACATGATCCAATATAACCAACTAATTGCACTCAACAAATTGCATGGATTCACCACCAGGGATGGTGGAATTGTACAGTTCCAACTCAATGATACATAGCAATAGTCACCAAATGTGGGCCCCCAGGTGTTTTGGGACTTCATGTGCCAGAAACCTCACCCATCATGGCCAATTGTCAAGAATGATGGGAATTACTCTCCAACAACAACTTGGGACTGAAATTTTGGATGGCTGATCCCATCTAACTCTACAACTGACTGACTGAATTGTGGAAATGCATGTGCTAATAATGTACTGTTTTTAGGAATATAAAGCCACTTGCTCAAAAGCCAATTGTATCCAACTCCAGGGTTCAGTGCTCATCTCTGTTTATAGCCAAAGAGCGAGCATTGTCATTTACAACATGCACCTCTGTCAGGATTGAACTCACAACATCAGCAGTTTTGGTTGCAGTAATCCCTTATGGATAACAGCTATCTTCTGAAAACAAAGGTTGGAAATTCTAGTTTTTGGGAGAAAGAAAAAAAGAAAGGAAAGGAAGGAAGGAAGAAAGGAAAGAGGGAAGGAAGGAAGGAAGATCACCAAGTCCTGAATAGAAATTAAAATTGTACATCCAAAAATAAAGTGAACTGTCTAAGATCAGAAGACTGGTGTGTTTTCTATAGAGCCAGTTTGCATGCATGCATCATTCCAATTGTTAATATTATCCTATTTTTTAAAGAAAAAATAATATATTTTAATTACATTCTGAGGATTTAAATTTTAAAAAATTTACCTCTTATTTTACTATGCTGGTCGTAGACTGTAATAAAGTGATTACTGCTTACTACTGCTCATAAGTTAATTAATATTTTGCCCCCAGAAGAATGGAAAGCTGAGTCAACCTTGGTACCTATTTCAATTGTTTTGTGGGAATGTGAGGAGATTTAGAAAGTATGGAAATACCGGTAGGTCTTTAATGGAATAAATGGAATTTTATCTACAAAAAATGATTTACAGTATGTCCAAAAATAACATTGTCATCCAGCTTTGCAAATGTTCAATTGGAACAGCAAAATAAATAAATACATTTCAACTTTGAAGCAAGATCAGTTATAGAAAAGCATTGCAGTGGCTCAAGTGGTTAAGATGCTGAACTTGCTGACTGGAAGGTCAGAGTTCGATTCCTGGGTACTGCATGACACAGTGAGCTTCCATCTCTGTCCCAGCTCCTGCCAAACTAGCAGTTTGAAAGCATGAAATTGAAAGTAGATAAATAGGGACCATTTTGGTGGGAAGGTAAACAGTGTTCTGGTGTTTAGTCACGCCTGCCATATGCCCACAGAAATGTCTGCAGACACAGACAGTGCTGGCTCTTTGGCTATACACAGAAAGGAGCACTGAACCCTAGAAGTTGGATATGACTGGCTTTCAAGCAAGGGTGACCTTTACCTTTACTGGAAAGTAAGATGAGTTTCAGCGTACTGAATGGTATAAAGAAGTTTGGAATATAGCTATTAATGATAAATTAGCATGTGAGACTAAAGTAAAAAAAGGGTTTGTGAAAAGTGAAGAATAATAAAGATATAAGGGTAGATTTTATAGTATTTGTCCTATTGAAGGGGAAATCAGCTCATGAAACAATGTATTTTTGGACAATTGGATTGAACAATTAAAAAGAAGAAATGAAGGAAAAGAAAATGAACATATATCATAAAGGTACTGGAGGTGGTGATCTACACAATAATTTGCTTTATAATTTGTTATTAAGTTTGTATTTTGTGAATATTGATGTATGTTTTATGGCTTTAAAAATTAAAGAAAAAAAACAAGAAAAATACACTACTTTAGTCATTCACTCAATGAAAGGAGAGAAGGGATTTAACCTGCAAATAAAAGACAGCTAACATTCACACAGTAAGAAAGTGATCAGCTTCAAAAGTGGTAAATCATTATCCTCTTCTGATTCTAAAGCACTTTTTATCCTACAGGTTCCCAAAATGCTTTCTTATTGTCATGTGCAGTCTAATTTCTACTTAACAAGACGATAATAATATGCCTTTTATAGTGAGCAATCTTCCTTTAAAGTGAAGCCTTAGATGTGTCAGCTGTTGCCCAAGGGAATTTCTGTAAATATTCCTAGGTCATTGATCCATATGCAGTTCCAGAACCTTTTCACTTTATTCTGAAAAAGTCAATATTTTTGAAGGTTTGAGTGGGAGTGGAATGTATTTGTACAGTGCATCGCTAATGACAGTTGTCCTTTGGCAACAATGCATGACTGTGAGTGCCAATGAAACTTTGTGAATATTAAACGGCAATTGTTCATGGCAAAGAAGCAGAAGGAGTGGAATGGAGGTACAGTATTGGACAACTGCATTTTCCATTTATTGGAAACACACATCTCTGTTTGGATGGAAAAGGCACAAGAAATGTCAAAAAAAACCCTCACACACACCCTCCATCTTCTAGTGAAAAATAAATAATGGTCTTACACCTGAAAGTTATAGGGATTCCCAAGTTTTTAAAGATGTGACATGTATTTGGGAACACGTTTAAGTAGTTGGGAAAAATCAAGTCTTTCTAGATGTTTTGACTTCAGGAAAGATCCCTGGGAAGAAAGGGCCTGGATATAAATGGACTTCATGACTGAAGAACCTGAGAGACTGGTGTGGCATGTCCTCAGAAGAACTGTTCCAAGGAGTTAAGAACAGGAAGAGTGTCGCCATGTTGACAACCAATATCCGGAACGGATACAGCACCTGAAGAAGAAGAATCCTAAAAGGTTGGAGTGAAGAATCAACTTTTTAAAAGAAAATACTCCCCATGGACAATTTGCAGCTTTATTATCACAAATAATTATATCCATTGTGCTATTTTTACTTTTCTTCTTTCCATTGTTATCACTTTAAGCAGACGACTAGAATTTCAGCCTCCTTCTGGGTGTCAGGAGGTTCTGGATTTTATACCAAGCTTTTCTCCTTGCCATTATTTTTTCTTGTGTGCATAATTATTTAAATTTGAGTTAATAGGAATTAGAAGCTCATAATAATTAAAGCCAAGGCTTCTAAAGATTCTGAAATGCTCAGTGAGTTAGCCAAACACCAATTACGGTAATTTATCTAAATGGTAACTTAAACGACTTTTAAGCTTTACACTGTAAAGCTGAATAAATTACTTAATTTAAAAGCTGTTTTCAAAGAATCCATCCCAGCTGTTCTCCTACTTTTCAAGAAAGCAGACTAAGATGATACTTCCACCACCACCCCTCCTCTATCAGACTTCATTTGGTAACAGCTATGAGAATTAATGCAAAATCTTGTGAAAGGCTAACAAATATTCTTACAAATACCCAGATAATGAAGACTTGTATTGTGAAAAATGACACACATCTAGCTAGACCTGAGAAAAGTTACTTATTTGTTCTTCAAAGAAGTTGGGAGCACATTAAAGATTGATCAATGGCATATGGCTTTGTGAACTCTAGTCCACTTCTTCAGGTGCATGGGGTAATATCTCAGCAGACAGAGAGTGGCTAAAATCCTTTTGCTCAGCTCCACATGCATAATGGGAATAACATTAACAGGAGCTGAACCAGAAAATTGCCAAAGGAAGCAGCAATTTGCCACTGCTTTTCATGCCATTTTCCATAGCATATGCAGAGCTATGCAACAGGATTCCATTAATTAATGCACAAGCAAGGTGGGGAATGTGAAAAGCAATCAAAATGCAAAAGTTACCTGAAGTGGTCATTAAGACATATTCAACAGCCGTTATATTCCAACAATTTAAAATTCAGTTTTAATTCTGCTTTTGTTCTTAATAAATTAGCAAGCGTGTTTTAAAGTACAGTACATCAGTGCTCTATCTCTTTAAATGATATATAAATAATCAGATGATTGCAGGGGCAGCCCTTGGCCCTGGAACCAGCACCATGTATGGCCTTAGAGTCTCAAAAGCTGCATACCTGTGAACACATTAATACTGGTAAGAAACAGCCCTTGAATGCATTTCTGTTATAAGAAGCTCATTTTATGGAAGCTGAAAAAGGGAGGTTTCTATAGTCCTCCAATAATAATAATAACTTTTCCAAGGTGTGGTAGGACACCAGTGTGAAGTGAATATTTCAATTTATTCTGAAGAGGCAACTGTCTAGAGGTGAAGTGCACCTTTCTCTCCAGTTTCTGGACAGGCTGCAATGCTTGGCCCCTGCTGAGCACATTTCAATAATCTCCAGGGTACTGAAGAAGTATATAGGTCTTTTTCTCCAGAAGCCTGTTGGGAACAAAACTCCTGGCAAAAGAACAAGCCCCTTCCTGGCACTGTGCTTTGGCAAGGGGCAGAGAGTGCTGCTGCTGCCTCTGCTGCTGGATGTGGGTGATCTGATTTCTCCTTTGCCTCATTCCCAGTGCCAGGACAAGCTCAAGACCACAGCACAGCCTAACACTGATGTCGCTCATCAGATAAGAATCAGGCCGACTCTCCTGCCAAAGATGTGAGAAAATCCAATTGGGGTGATGGACTGCTTCATCCATCCACAAGCAATAGTTTGCAAAGGACTGGCAGAGTGTGATCCTTTTACATCCAATGTCAGCAAAAAATAACCCCAAAGTATTTTGTTGTTGTTGCCCCTGTTGCCAGGGCTGAAATGCAAAGAATATTTACATAAGTTTGAGCTCTCCAACATCCTGTCTTTTTGTTTCCCTTTCTTTCCCTAGAGTTGTTCTCAGAGTCAATAAGGTGCTCAGGGTTCTAGTGGATGTTAAGGATGTTTCCATGATTATAGGCCCATGATGGCAAACCTTGGCACTGCAGGTGTTCTTGGACTTCAATTCCCAGAACCCCAAGTCTTTATGAATCCACACGAATGGGTTTACTGCGCATACTTGGGCTTCTGGGAGTTGAAGTCCAAGAACACCTGGAGTGGCAAGGTTCACCATCATGGTTACAGGCTGTGGACCATTCAAAAAATGGGAAAACACTTCCCCCATGACTCTCCCTCCTTGACTCTGGGCTCATCCATAAGAGGTGTGTAGCTTGGATTGGGAGAATTTGGAAGAATAGTTCCTTTCCCCATAGATATCCAAGTTTCCACACCTTGTTCTATTTTTTCCTTAAATGTAATCTGGATTCTCCTCCGCCTCTTCTTGTATCTAGGCCAGATGTGAAACTGCCAAAACAACAGAACCTTTTTGTGAGTTCATCCTGCAGTTCCTTTCACTTGACCTTGTGTGAGATTTGAATTCCCACACCAAAAACATCCCTTATCATCTGCTTCCCATCTCTCCCCTTCCCTCATTCTCTGTACACTCTCCACCCAGTGTCTTTTCTCTCTCTCTTGTTGGGGGAGGTAGACTATAGTCCCTGACAGTTGCTTTGTCTTGAAGTGAGAAGTGGTCAGCTGGTGAAAAAAAAGAAGAGTCAGGTTCTGTGATTTTCCTATGCATTTTTGTCTTTTTGTGAATGGTAGTGAACGCAAGAGGATATCTTGTCAATCATATTGATTGCTGACATTAGTGTCCTCCACATTCAGACTGCTCTTTGATACATAAAGTTTGACATCCCTTTTCATACTAGCAAGCAAGAGCACAATATCATGCAGTGATATTAGGCCATTCCCTGGCATTTTGAGTTGTGAATAGAGTAGCACAACATCCTACATGCATAAATCAGAGGTTTTGTTTTGAAGAACTACCAAGAGCAATTACACTTATATACTACATATATTTTTGCTTTAAATGTTCCCTTGAGTTCCCCAATTTTTTTTGAAAAGATCTCTAGTCCTACCCCTGATATTGTTTTCCTCTATTTCTTTGCACTGTTCGTTCAGGTAGGTTTCCTTATCTCTCCTTGCTTTTCTTTGAAATTCTGTATTCAAGTGACTGTATTTTTTCCTTTCTCCTTGGCAGTTTGCATTCCTTCTGTCCTCTGCTATTTTAAGAGCCTCATTGGACAACCACTTAGCTTTCTTACGCTTCTTTTCTTTTGGTATGGTCTTCCTTGCTGCCTCCTGCATGCTGTCCCACATCTCTGTCCATAATTCTTCTGGCACTCTGGCTATCTGGTCCAAGCCATTAAATCTGTTCCACACCTCCTCTGTGTATTCCCAAGGAATGTTGTCTAGGTCATATCTTTCTGACCTAATTGTTTTTCCTATTTTCTTTAGTCTAAGCCTGAATTTTGCAATCAGTAGGTTGTGATCTGAGCCACAATCTGCTCCTGGTCTTGTTTTTGCTGACTGTATGGAAGTTCTCCATCTTTGACTGCAGAGTATGTAATCAATCTGCTTTCGATGTTGGCCATCTGGTGATGTCCATGTGTAAAGTCTCCTCTTGTGTTGCTGGAAGAGAGTGTTTGCTATGACCAGTGCATTATCTTGGCAGAACTCTATCAGTCTTTGGCCTGCTTCATTCTGTGTTCCAAGACCAAACTTGCCTGTTATTCCATTTACTTTTTGATTTCCTACTTTGGCATTCCAGTCTCCTATGATAATGTGTACATCATTTCTTGGTGTCTGTTCTATGAGGGGTTCTAAGTCTTCATAGAACTGGTCAATTGTGGCTTCATCTGCACTAGTGGTTGGTGCGTATATTTGGATTACAGTGATATTGAATGGCTTGCCTTGTATTCTGACTGACATCATTCTATCATTTTTGAGATTACAGTAATACCCCGAATAACGCTAGTACTGGATAGCGCTAAAACCGCATAACGTTACAAGATTTTTGGAAAAATCTTGTCTCGAATAACACGATTTTAGCGTTATCCAATACAGTCATTCTTAGCAGCAGGGTGGCTGGAAAGCTGAACAGCTTCCCAGCCACCCTGCAGCTACGGAGGCAAGAGTGGGGAGGCTGGAAAACTGACGGGGGGCTATGAAGTGTAAACTTCATAGACTCATGGATGTGCATGAACAAAACAGAATAGGCTTTTAAGCCTGTCACAGAGTAATACTTAATGTAGTTACTACCCTAATATGAGGAAAACTTAACTCTTGCAATAAACTGAAAACAGTGCTTCAGAAGAATTAAGATACTGTACTACAAAATCTCCTGAAGTATTTAAACTTCTTAGTTACAAATTCTATAAACTAAAGTCACTTATAAAAGCATCATAACAGATTATATTTCAAAAGCAGGCTAAAAAGAATGAAAGGGAAGCTATGGATAAAATGAGCATAAAAGAACTAAGCATCACATACATAAGATAAAAGTTCTTTGTTTTTCTGTTCACTTCCCACTAAACCTGGCTAGGCAAAGTCATTTTTTTCTAGACATAAACACAGTTTTTCTAAACATAAACCTTGCCATCTGGTTTTGCAAGATTATTTCCCACCATTCTAACCTGTCACCTCTTTGTTCATATCCTCTCTCCCATATACAATAATAATTGAGCATTTTTATCACATTTCACTTGACACATTATACTTGATACAGCTATTGACAGCTTTCTTTTAGTGTAACATTTAATTAGATCTGATAGTCACAACAGTCAAAGAATTTTGTTCCCAGCCAACCGTTGGAATCCCATCAGTGTTTGTGTAAGGCTTATGTTATTTGCCATGACTAATTGTGGTTGGGGGACTGTTGTGGCTTTGTGCTTAAGATGCTGAACTTGACGACTGGAAGGTCGGCAGGTCAGCAGTTTGAGGCCTGAGTGCTATGTGATGGAGTGAGTGCCTGTTGTCCAACCCAGCTCATGTCAACCTAGCAGTTAAAAAGCAAGAAATTGCAAGTGGATAAATAGGTATTGCTTTGGTAGGAAAGGTAACAGCATTCCATGGGCTCTGGCGTCTAGTCATGACTGCCACATGACCAGACGCAGACAGTGCTGGTTTTTTGGCATTAAATGAAGATGAGCACCATACCTTTGAACAGCATTTCCCAAACTATGTTCCATGGAACATTGGTGGACTTCAATTCCCAGAAGCCTAAGACTGATCAATGTTTTGGGGAATTGATTTAGGCTTCTGGGAATTTAAGTCTAAAAACCAAAGACTGGGAAAGACTACCCTAGAATCATATACGACTGGCTTTCAAGCAAAGGCAACCTTTACCTTTAATTGTGGTTAATACACCAGGTACAGGGTCCATCTCAGTTTGTGCAGTTCAGTACCTGACCAAGAATGCAATGCTGTGCTAAGGTATGCAAAACCTATATGAACATCAAGAGATTCTGACCAATATGTTGTTGATATAACTTGTTATGTCCCTTGTTATTTAAAAAACACGTTACAGAAATTTTGTTACTTGTGGTTTCAACTTCTGAGCAGAAGTGCAAAACAATTTTTGCTTGCTTCTTAAGTGCCTATTCCCTCATCTACATTACTGTGCAAATGTCTTAGGTCACCAGCAGCAGGTTTGTGAAAAATGCAGTGAGTGATTCGAAGGAGGAGGCAAAAATCAGCCCCCGAGCCACTAGGTGCACCAAAATTGAAGAGAGACTTCTGCTCACTCCTCTTTCAACCCTCTCCAAGTTTGGTGAAGTTTGGAGTTAGGGTGTCTGAGTTATGGCACCGCAAATGGGAAAAGTTTAATTTTAATTATCTCTCCCCCCCCTTTGTGAAACAGTTTTAAGGATTCACTTTAAAAATTCCCTCCCCCCACATCTCCACTTGCTCCCAGATGACTCCAGTGTTCACAGGACAAGTGTGCAGATGTTTGAAAGTATGCTATCCCTGCAGAACATCAAAGGTGAGTCACTTACCCTGGGGAGCAGGCTATAGGGAGCTTCAGGCTAGCAGCTTCTCTTCCTCCTCCCCGCTTGGGAGGACAGCAAGCAGGCTGTGCATACGCCCCAAGCACTGTAGGCGTGCATGCACACCAAGTGCTTGACGCGCATGCGCAGTGGGGGAACTAGTGAAAAGGTAAGCCCTGAAGGTAGTCCCACCCCCCACCCCCAAAAAAGCTGCTACCAGTTCTCCAGGACACTGAGAAATGTTACTACCGGTTCTGGCGAACTGGTGCAAACCTGTTACGTCCCACCACTCTCTCTCTCTCTCTCTCTGTCCGTCCATCCGTCCATAACCAAGGAGTTGAGCAGTCACCCACAAACTATTGCTAGCCCTGCAGCTGCATGAAAAACACTGTTACCTAAAATTTTAGATTAAACATCTTATTTTGTTTTATTTCATTTAATCAAATAAAGTCTACAACTAGACTCACATTGCACACATGATTTGTACAGGGTATAAAGGAAAGCATCAAAACACAAGGGGGAAAAGCCAGCGCTTAATAACAGGAAAAATGCTTGATATCAACTCTGCCTAAAAGCCCTTGTAAAAGAGGCTTGACTAAAGAGACTCCGCATGAGTCATGTACGCAAGGAACGCAAACAATTAAGGTAGATAAAACTATTGATTAAGAACTGGTTTTTCCCCCCTGAGTCACCCAGCAGAGGAGCAGCTAGAACAATGAACGCTAATCACTTCCCTTATCTCTCCCGATCACGAGCAGTTTCCAGCCTGCAGAGCAAAGCCGCGCTGATGAGACCCCACTGAAACCCTGACCTCAGACTGACTCCTGAGACTCTCGCCTTCCACAAACCAAGCCCCACCATTGGAGGAAAATGCAGAAGCCCAGCTCCCCATTGGCTAAAGCGCGCCTGGCTTTCTACTATACGACCAGCCTTTCATTCATTCAACAACTTCAGAAGGATACAATGTTGCATTTTCACATTCTTCCTGAACCACGATATTGACTCAAGAGATACACTGTAACAATGCTAGACTTGCCTAGAGGAGATTGCCTTCTCAGAAACAATGACGTCCTGAAGACTGTGCAACTGCCCATTTGCATTTGTGATTACACCAATCTGTAAACTTCCGAAGTTGCATTGTATTAATCGTTTAAATGTGATGCCCCAGTTAATTGCCCCATCTTAGTAAATGTTTTTAGATTTAGTCAACACTAGCATAGGATTAATTGTCGATCAGTAAAATTGTATAAAAATGTTTGGGAATGGGAGGGATTCAGCTCATTCCTAGAATAGCAGGAATTGAGTTCACGAGGGTGTCTTTTTATCAGAACGGTAAGGTATAGACTTCTTTTTTATAGACTGGCCACTATAATTTAGAACTCTGTTTTATACCAATAAACCAATTTGTTTTGATTAAAAATCGTGCCTCGTTGTCAGTTTCTAGGGTTAATTACTTCTCCACCAGGAAAGGAATCGAGTCCTAATTTTTAGGTAACAACACATCTGTGGAAATTTACAATATCAACTCAGATCCATCCTGAAAAATATTTTAAAGGGACACAAACTCCTGCTCTGTTGAGAGTTCGCTAAGAAACAGAGAACAAGTGCTGTGTTGAAACTTATTTCCTGTACCTTTTCCTTCTAAAACGGGCCATCTTTTTTCCTCACACCAGATTGTCTGCTTTCCACAGACGACGTCTTCCCACATTCAAGTAAGACATGTCAATCTTGTTATCTGGGCAAGACATTTCTAGGGCTAACATTAAAAATTCAAATTTTTAATGTTAGATTAGAAACTGTTAATGTTAGAATTGTTAATGTTAGCTTAGAAATTATTGCTTTTCTGAATTATTAAGTCAGAGACTCTCCCAGCTAGCATGGCCAAATTTTCCAAGCTTTATTCCGAAGTAAAGTAGTGGATATGCTACTTTCCAGCTAAAGTACAGCTGCAGTTTGCTTTTGCTTGTGGTTATTGTGGAATCATAGAATCTATACCCTGGAAGGGATTCCCAAATAACATATAGTCCAACCCCCTCTCAATGCACAAAATCCACAGCTAAAGCAGCTCTAGCTGACAGCCATTCAGTCTTTCTTTAAAGACCTCCTGTGGAAGCCATCAGCTTTCAACTTCATCCATTCCACTGCAATAGCAATAGCAATTACATTTATATACTGCCCCATAGCTGATAATGCACTCTCTGGGTGGATCACAAGTTAATTAGCATTTTGCCACCAACATGCTGGGTATTCATTTTACCAATCTCAGAAGGATGGAAGGCTGAGTCAAACTTGTTTCCCATCAGGATCAAATTCACAGCGTTTTGGCTACAGTACAGCAGTTTAACCACTGTGCCACCAGGGGTCTTTAGCCAAACACTTTACAGTAAAACCTTGCATAAAGAGCACCTCGCTTAGAGAGTAACTCGTGTAAAGAGCAGAATTTTATCTGAATGGTCGCTTCGCTTAACAAATAAAACCAACCAAAAACTCTTTTAACAAATAAATCGGGGTTCACAATCCCCTCCGCCAGAAGTCAAAACTGGTCACTTACGATGGTTTTTCGCTTAAAGAGCAATCCTGTGCAACGCATTATGCTCCTTAAGTGAGGTACAACTGTACATATTTTAAGTAAATATGCAATAGATTTTCTAAATTTGGAAAGAACGATGGTCATAGAACAACAGCATAAACCTCCAGGTAATGAAAGAAACCAGGCCTGGACAGTGATACCTCTGCAACGTTCCAAAGAAGTAGACGGAAATCATGCTTCTACTTAATTGTCACAGTTACAAAAATGCAGGCTTCATTCAGGCATGTTTTGTGACACACACACACACACACACACGGCAACTGTTTGATCTCCTTGTCTCACTTTCATATCCTCGACATAATTGAAACACAGCAGGATATAGCCCCAAAGTTGTGAGAACTCACATTAGAAGAGCCCCTCCATTTGACTGTTAACAGAATCAGGTTATTTATTCTAACAGCTTCCTCAGACTCCCAGCATGTTGCTTGTCCATGAAAGAATATGGCACCCATATACAAAGGCTGGCAGTAATATGTAGGAGTTAGTTGCTTGTGCCATCACAATTTATCACTTTGAGCATATTATTATCTTTGTGTTAATTTAATCACTATATCTACTCTGGCACCCAGAGGCTTTGCAAACACAGAAGCAGGATGCTGGTGTCAGCCTTGCAGGTGGAAATCTACATCCAGAGTACCCTTTTATTGTTGTTCAGTCACACAGTTGAATCCGACCCTTTGCAACCCCATGGACCAGGCACCTCTGTCCTCCACCATCCTCCGCAATCTGCCCAGCTCTGTACCCATTGCGCCTACAATGCCACCTTTCCCAGCATCAAGGCTTTCTCAAGTGAATCCTCTCTTCTCATTTGCTACCTAAAGTACTTTAGCTTCATCTTTACTATTTGACCTTTTAGCAAAGGAGATTTGTATTATATGGGCATTTGGATGTGAATCATTACGTCGTTGTCATTGTCGTTGTCGTTAAACACACAGTTGAGTCTGACCCTTCACAACCCCATGGATCACAGCACACCAAGCTCTTCTGCCAACTTCCAGAGTCAGCCTAGATCCAAGTCCACCATGTCAACAATGCTGTCTAATCATCTCATCCTTCTTTTGCCTTCAATCTTTCCTAGCTTCAGGGCCTTCAGCTTCAGTATCTGTCCTTCCAAGGAGCAATCGTTGCATTACATGATGGCAATTTGCACCATATGTTAAGGATGGGAAATGACCACCATTGTCATGCCATTGATGTCTTGGAGGCTTCCTAAAGGTTGATTCGACAAGTCCATGACTCCACAGTAATCACATTATCTTTCGACTGAGAGTAGGATTATTGGGAAAGAGAAGGAAAGAAACGTGTAGCAAAGAATCGACGGGATCAAATGTATCTGTGTCCTTTTACGTCTGGTAGCTCTGGAGTTGCAGTAGTGGAGCCAATGTGAAGCCATCTTAAACTGTGAATAAAAGGTCTCTCTCTGCCCACCCTGTCCCTGCTGTATATGTGCAAGACAGGAGGTAGTGTGAGTAATCTACTATCCACACGGTTAACATAGACTAGTCTAGCATATAGTATGACAAGAACAGAGAAGATAGTTAGGGATGAGTCTTTTATTGTGGGCATTTCTGCTTTAACTATAAAAGAACTGTAAAAAGTTTTAATTTTGCTCCCTCTGCTGCATGATCAAGGAGCCCCATATGCATATGCTAAATAACGCCTCTCTTGTTCTTACTTTGAGTGTGCTTCCTTTTTGAAACCTCACAGCCACCAACAAATGCTTTGCCCATGGAAGCAACAGCAGGACAGGGGAATGGAGGAATTCCTAAAGGCTTTAGAGCTGTGTTTCCCAACTTTTTTTTTTTTTTTTGGACTTCAATTCCCCAAATGTACTGATCAGCCAATGTACTGAATTAGGCTTCTGGGACTTGACTTAGGCTCCTGGGAAACACTGCTTTAGAGGGAAGGATTGCTCCTGAGAGAGAAGGGTGCGCCTTGGTACAAGAATGACAGATGACTCAGAACTTGGAAAAGTTACATTTCTGGGCTACAACATCTTGTCACCTGAAAACTCTCTAAAGGGATTGGTTCATAGGTTTCTTTAAACACAAATAAAACAGCCAAAGAGATTTTGGAGGAAAAAGATATTTTATCAACATAATATATGCATATATTGGTGCTTGAATCCATGCAGATTCAAGGACCCTAATTAACAATTCAACCAGGCTTATATACTTGTTACAGACATATGATTCATGTGTCCTTGGCCAGGTGGGGCCGAAGGGCAAAGGCATTTCATATTTTATCTTGGCATTGCATCTTTTTTAAGTGTTCAGAAATGCACAATCACACAATACTACTCCACTTAGATAACTGACACAGGACTTTTGTGTAACTCTCTTTTCATAAAATGGCTTTCTCCAGGGTACACTATAGATTAGCACAATTAATTAAAATAGCTATGCGAGCTTCATTGTGATCTTTAACTGCATACTTATTTTGTTAAGGGAAAAGCTTAATAAACTTAATGTAGTTAATTTTGGGGTAACAACCCAACTTGCCAAGCCTCCAGGACTGTGCTGGTTGGGGATTTTGGCAATTGTAGATTAAACAGGTCTTCAGAGCATTGGGAGTACATTTATGTTGCTACAGACTTCTGTCTGTTAGGTCTTATCTGAATGATGGCAGCAGAAAAAAGAGTTGAAGTAGATGGATATAGCTAGATGTTCATTATTCTACCAACTACACAGGAACCTGAATTTTCCTGATCTTGTCTTTGTTTACAACAACCTCTGCAAGGAACTCAACTAAACCCAAAGAAGGACACAAAAGTATCTCAAAATTTATTGTCTGAACCTTCAAATATGGCTGTGCTTCTTTCCCTGCAGCCAGACCTCCCCATTTTTAGGTTAACTGCCAGTAACTCCCGCACCTTCTCTGTCTTTATAGACAAATTCTGCTAAGAATGTTTGCTCAGTATGGAAGATCCCTCAGTTGAGTTTTGAGAAATAGATATTTTCTTTGGGAGCTGACTACTTTTGGGATTCTTGGTATTTCTGTAGGTCATAAATTCAGGACCGAGTTATAGTGATCTAATAGGGATTTCAAAGTAAGACAGATGTTTACAGAGTGGTTTTACTAGTTTTATTTATTTATTCAGATTTCTATTGCCACACTCTCACCGAGTGAGTTTCCTTGGTCACGTGGGGATCTGAACCCTGGGTTCAACAGCCCTAGCCTATCACCCTGTCCACTACACCACACTGGATACTGTAACTGCTTGCCTTAAAATGTCACTTTTGAAGTCCTGGGTATCTCAACAGGGCAAGTCCCTATTTTTGTCTTTGCTGCATGGCTTAACTTTGCACATGGTAGGAAATGATGCCTTGCTTAGCTATCTCTCAATCAAAGAGAACATCCATTTTGTGAATACCGGTCCTAAGCTTCAGTTCTGTACCTGGGCTGAGCAGTAAATGCCAGTGATCTTTCGGAAATGAGAAAAGGCCAGTGATGATTTAATGTTGTATCCAGATATTGCTTGGAACTCATCTTTGAAAGTCATAAATTACTTAAACATAAAGTCATAAATACTTGGCTTAAATGCCTGTGGGAGAAAATTAATGAGTCCAGAGCAACCATGTAGGAAGTGACAAGAGAGACATATGGCCTTCGCGTAGGAAAACCTTCCATAGGAAATTAGATTTTAGCTTTCTTGAAGAAGGGGGGAGGGGAATAAGAAGATGTGATCCACTTTTTCTTCCACTTTGAAAACAGAAAGGTTCAGTTACCTCCCCAAAGGTTCATTCAAGACAATATTCTTGGGTCATTGAGGGGTAGGAGTTTCTCAGTGCTAAGTTAACTCTCTTGTACAGAGGTGATTTTATGAGAAAGGAGTGTTTAAAAAGCCCCTCAAAGAACTTCAGCCGTAAATCCAAAGTACAGTAAAAGAGGTAAAGGTCAAAATGGTTTTTATGAAGGTGGTAGGGGTAATTCATGAGATATTTCAGACAGATAGAATTCATATGGTATTTATATAAAGGTTTCATTTGAACCAAAACCACAACATTTCTGAAAGAGGCATGCTCTATTAAACAAGGTTGTGAACAGAAATTATGATGCTCCATGTGTTTGAAATGCTTGATGTTGAATAGATCAGGAGCTAATTGCCATATATCTTTCAAATCTCCAAACAAAAACCAAGAGAATGTCAAGATTATCAGGGCCCCACACAAGATATTGCACTCTAATTTTTTCCACAGATGATGTATCCTCTCCTTCCTCCAAATATTGTTTCTCTTTTAGCACATAATTGTATAATAGCAGGTTTTTTAAAAGCAATGACCATCTAAAGTTAAAGGTCTCCCTTGCCCTAAAGCCAGCTGTGTCTGACTCTCTGTTTACAACCAAAGAGCCAGTGCTGTCTGTTTCTGTGACAGCATGACTAGATGCTGAAGTGCACAGAATGCTGTTACCTTTCCTGCTGAAGCAGTACCTATTTATATATTTGCAAATTCTTGCTTTTGAACTGCTAGGTTAGCAGGAGCTGGGACAGATGACAGAAAACTGCTGACTTGCTGACCTTCTGGTTGTCAGCAGAATATGATATCACCATGGCTATGAGCTGAAATGTTGGGTGGGTTTTTCCTCAAGGAATGCAAATAGGTTGGTTCACTAGTGAAGTTAACATTGTCAGCAAAAATACAGATTCCTCCTTGATCTCTGGGTGCCTGGGTATTAGACTATTTTATTGCCTTTTAAACTGGCAGAATTTATGACAGGAGTTCCCAACCTTTTAAGCTGGGGATTGGGTCATGCTCCCTCAGTCAGCTTTGAGGGCTGACTATTTTGCCCTGCCTGCACAATTGGGGTGGGGTGGGGGTGGCCATTTTGTCCCAATAGCTTCAAAAGGATAGCCATTTTGTTTCTCAAATGCCCTTGGGAGTGGGGGCCACATGAAATGGCACCACGGGCTAGATCTGGCCCACAGGCCTTAGGCTGATTTATAATAATAAAAAGGCAGCACTCCTATGATCTCCATCTTTTCATATACAGTACAGTCAAACCTCGCTTAACTAGCGTTTTGCTTTGCGAAAAACTCGCATAACGAGCGGGGTTTTTTAAAAAAACGATCCAACTCACATAATGAAATTTTTCACTATGCGAGTTAGACTTCTCCTATGGAAACGCTCACATAGCGAGTGTTTCTATGGAGGAAAATTGACATAACGAAAAAAAATTCGCTATGTGAGTTGGACTTTCCCTATAGAAAACTCGCATAATGGGGAAAACTCACATAACGAAAAAAATTCGCTATGCGAGTTTTCCCCCTAAAAAAGCTCATTATGTGAGTTTTTCCATAGGAATTTTCACTATGGGAGTCTGACTCACATAGCGAAAAACTTGCATAGCGAGCCTCCTTGCAGAACAAATTTAATTCGTTATGTGAGGTATTACTGTACTTAAAGTAATATGTTAGTAGCTCAGATATTTCCACTTAAGAAAGAAGTCTGCAACACACCTGAGGCAAAGAACTTAATGTCATTGTTTTCAGTCACAGAAACTGCAATGGCTACTTTTCACAGCACCCTATTAATGGGGTGGGGGAAATTGTGTAGTAGTTATGGATTGCAGATCCCATCATAATTTACTGTTGACACTGCTAACTCAGGATGAGGAGAATCAGCACCTCCAAAAAATCTGGAGAGGCACTTATTCCTCATTCCTGTCCTAGGAAATATGAGAAAGATTTTTTCAGTTTTTATAGATAGCATATCTTTAGAAGAGAGAATGGATAAAGGTGTTGACACCATTCTTTTCTAATTCACCTGTAAGAAACAAGGCCTATGACAAACATCTGCCATGACCTTTTGGAACTCTCATTTATAATTTTCTTGTACTATCCACACACAAAATTGGTGCATACCTGAAGAAGTGACCTTGAGTCATGAATGGTCACACAGTGTTTGATTTTTCTGTGATCGAATAAAGGTATGATATTGCTCCTGAATTTGCATTGTGTAAGGATCACATGCAGTGATGGGATGACAAAAATTCTACTACCACGCCATGACGTCACGGACGTCATGGGCGTGGCCAATGTCATGACGTCATGACGTCATGGCCGAAGCTGCTGTCATGACGTCATGATGTTGTGGGCGGGGCCAAAAATAAAAAAAATAAAAATAAACACACACACACACACACCCTCCCTCTCAGCCCACCCACTCAGACACAAATAAATAAAATAAATAAAATAAAAACAACCACCCACCCAAAACACAAATAAATTACCCACCCACCCCAAATAAAAACCCCTCGCTTACCTTTCTTGGGACCCGGCACCCCGACTGCGGCCAGAGGAGCCACTGGGTGCAGCCGTTGTCCATAGCCCCCGCCGCCGCCGCCGGAGCTGCCTGCACCCCTGTGGCATCCTCCTTGGGCTGGTCCCTTTTTAGCCCAGCTCCGGCCACGGGCGGCGGGCAGCAGGGGCTTTGGCGGTGGCTCCAGCCGCGGCTGCCGAGCCTCCCTGGGCCGTCCCCATGCTGCACTGCCGCCGCCTGCAGCTTCCTCCTCCGCCAGGCGCCGCAGCCGGGCTAAAAAGGGACCAGCCCAAGGAGGAGGCCACAGGGATGCAGGCAGCTGCAGCTCTGGCAGCGGCGGCTGCAGGCACCCAGCCCACAGGCGCCCGGTGGAGGAGGAGGCGGTAGCGGTGCGCCGCGCCGGGCATCCCCAGGGCATGGTGCTTGTCGGCAGCGGACGGCCCAGGCAGCCCTCCACGTGCCGCGGGGGAGGTGCCCTCCTCAGAGGGCTGGTGCCGCCGCCGCCGCCGCCCTGAAAGCTCAAAACTATTTTTTAAAATTGGAGCTAAAATGGCTCCAATTGACTGCGCATACGCAGAAACTCAATCTGACGCATGCGCAATGCGTCAGATTGAGTTTCTGCGCATGCGCAGTCAATTGGAGCCATTTTAGCTCCGATTTTTTTTTAAAAAAATTCTTTCGGTGAGGCGTCTGGAACCGGACACCTCAAAAGTTGTCTACCCTCCCGGAGAACCCTCCGGGATTGGTCCTACCGGTTCCAGGGAACCGTCTGGAACCGGGGACATCCCATCACTGATCACATGGCACTCTTCGTTTGTTTTTGCTGTTATTCTGTGATTGTACATTGGAAAGTAAATATGGACTCGTTTGCAAGTAAGGTTGTTCAGACATGATGCTCTACTGCAATCATGTTTCTGGAACACTAGCAACATTTCCTGTTCATGTCAGAAATTATTCTGAGTTGAAAAGATTTTTGCTAGAGAAACTCCACTCAGGGGACACCCGAATGAGGTTCCTTTCATGTCCCCAAGATCTTTTCCCACCAAAATGGTCCCTGTTTATCTACTTGCAATCTCTTGCTTTTGAACTGCTTGATTGGCAGAAGATGAGATGGAGATGAGCATTAAAATAATCATGCAGTACTCGGGTCTCAAACTGTCAACTGTTCTAATGAAGTCCTACCTATAATAGAAAAACTGCAGGCTGTGAGTAGTTTCTTGATTGGCCCTACAGTGAAAAAAGATAGACAAAAATACTTTCCCCCTCCTTCAAAGTGATGCAGTGCTACAGCAATCAGACAGGAAGGGGAGGAAACATATTTTTCCTGTCCCTCCGCAGAGGAGCAGGGAAATTGTTTAACTGCAATAGCCAATATGCTGAAAGGGTTTATTAGTTCCTTCAGCATACAGGATGTTGACAATAGAAGTAGCCTTTGATGACTGCAAGGATTGCATATATGCCATTCCAAGCATTCATAGTATATAGGAGTGTGTCCCAAAATATATGCCAAGGTATCTGGATGCTGAAAAAACAAGTGGACCAGTCTGCCCCCAAATGCTACAGAAAGTGGGCTTTATGCTTGCCTCAGTATAAAACAGCCTCTTTCCCCCGCAATCTAGGTTCAAACCTAGCTTGACTCCAGTGCACAATAAACTTAATGAACAGGTAGGCAACAATGGGGGGGGGGGGAAGAGTGGTAGTATTAATCAGCCTGACTAATGAAGGAGTATGCAACAGTATCAGTACAAATTTATTGGGAGGAAATGTTTATGTAGAGATTATTAATTATATAAACAGAGACAATTTTGATTTTTTTTTCCTGGCAGAAAGCAAGGGAGAAAAAAGAAGATGAGAGCTCAAATGCCAAGGTATACCAATGACAGTTCAAGAATTCCACACTGTAGTTATTCATTTTAGTTTAATAAAAATAAACTGGAATTTTTGAGGAGACTGGAACCATATGTGGCATTTACAGGACAGCAAAATAGTCCCAGACAGGGAATGTGGATGGTTCCTGGCCACTGCTGAAAGCCAGAGTTTGGAAAGTTTCCTTTGTAAAAAAAATATAATTTCCATAATCCCTGGCCAACAAGTTTGGAGCAGAATTCTGGGTGTAGTACAAGAAAAGAAAGATGGGAGGGAAGGAGGCAAGGAGGAAAGAAGATCTTCAAACTCTAAATAGAAATGGATTAAAACAGTGTTTCCCAACCTTTGGTTTTTTGACTTCAATTCTCAGAAGCCTAAGTCAATTCCCCGGCGCACCGATCAGCCAATGTACTGATTTACACTTCTGGGAATTGAATTCCCACATTGGGAACTACTGGATTAAAATGACTAAATGAGGTTATCATACTTTGAACACATAATGAGACAACTCACTAGAACAGGGTTCCTCAAAACTTGGCTCTCCAGAAGTTCTTGGACTTCAATTCACAGAATATTCCCAAAATATTTGGATTTGGATATGGAAGGAGAAGTAGAAAGAAACTTTTTTATTGATAAAATTCTTACTACAATACTATCTATCGAGGTCAACTACATAAACTTGTTATCACTTTCAAAAACTTGAAAAAAATATAGTTACATAGCTCAGTAAACATATTTTTATATATAGTGCTTGTGGGGGGGGGGAGGAATATACAGTATATACAATACCAAAAGAAGACTAATATTTAAAATTATATTGTCATTTACATGAACTTAATTTTTAATATTCTAAGTTATTCCCAAATTTCTTTCTGTCAACCACTGCCACCATTTGTACCTGTCAGGTTCCTTCTGTCTCACCATCATTCTTTTAGCATATACTCTGAGCCTCGCCATCACACTGCCCACCGCTTTTTTTGGATCTGCCAGCTTTCCCGTCTTTCCTTCCTGTCCCCTTTGGAACACCAGATAGATTAGTTTTAGAAGCCTGCTTCTCTCTGAATGGCTTAGAGATTCTTTCCTCTACAGCCTCAGTGTAAATAACCCACCTGGACTCCCTCACCGTATCGGCAATGTTAAGCATGTTCGCCTTCACTGCCCAATGATTGACTTCCTCCACCATAGCTCTGACATATGGCCTCATTCCCACTGTCAAAGCACTGGTCAATCTGTGAGAATGGAGTTCCTCCTCCCACCACTGTTTTCCCCATCCTCTGCTTTGCCATTGGTCGCCTTGCACACCAATAGGTCGGGATTCTCCCTCATTAGTCTTCTGTTTCAAGTTACTGGCTAAAAAAGTACCTCGGAAAAGAGGGCTGAGAGCCGGCAACCCTAACCTACCCTTTTTTACTGAGCAAAACACCACTGCCCTAGGGAGAGGAGAAACCTTCATTTCCCACAAGAAAATAAAAACCCTTCCCATTACCCTGTCCATAAATTTCTGAGGAGCGGGATAGACAGCCACCACATAGTTCACCACCGGTACACAATAAGTTTTGAAGAACTGTACTTTCTTGTAGAGACCCATCCTCCAGGGTTTCCACCTCTCCAGTCAGTTCTCCACTCCCTCTTCCCACCTCCTCCAATTCTCTTCCCAACCATTGTGGGGTCAATAGTGAACAGGATGCTCAAGATCTTGACCGAACTTTGCCTGCTACCTTTATTATCTCCTTCCCCATCTAAAGCTTCTCTTAGTGTCTTTCCCCTGATTTCTCCAGTCTTTCCACCCAAAATGTACACTCTGCTTTTTGTGGCATTGATGAGTGCTCCAGAAGCCTTCCCATAGCCCTCTAACAACTGCTTCACTGGATCCAACTCCTGTTCTCCTGATGTAAAAACGTAAACATCATCAGCGTGGGCAACAAACTTGATTTTCCTATCTGCTTCCCTACCATCAAGGTCCCTCCTAAAAGGCAGGAATCCCCTGATCTGGCAGTCTTGTTCTATGTGTCAAAAGTGGATCCAATGCCAGCTCGTACAGTGCTGCGCTCAGCGGGCAGCCCTGATGCAACCCAGAATGAATGGGGATCTCTGCCCCTTTCCACCCATTTACCTGCGGTTGCACCGTGACCCAACTGTACAGATTTTTCAGCCATGCCACACATTGCATTGGAACTCCCTTCAGCTCCAGCACCCTCCATAGATAGGTTTAGTCCACCTTATCAAAGGCATTGGACTGGTCCATCTGTAGGAGAGTTCTTTCTCCTCTGAACTGTCCTGCGCCTTCAAAAAATTCCCGAATGATCCCCAGTGATTTTGTCATCTTTCTCCCAGGCACAGATGACATTTGACTCTTCACCACCAGTTTTCCCATCACCTTAGTCAACCTTCTATTCAACACCTTTGCCAGAAACCTGTAATCTACACTAGTTAAGGTTATAAGTCGCCAGTTAGCCAGATTTGTCAGATCACCTTCTTTAGGCAACAAAATCAGAGTTCTCTTGTAAAAGGTATCTCCAAGTTCTCCTCTCTGTAGAGTATGATTGAAACAAGCCACCAAGATTCCCGACACAGTTTCCTTAAATTATTTGTAATACAGTAAAACCTCAAGTTACGAATAAAATCAGTTCCACGGCTTCAAATCCCTTACTTCCCAAAATGATAGTGTCCCCTCTTTGTTAGCATCTTTCCATTGCCCTCCTTTCTTCTTGTTTTCCTGGGCAAGCTGTCTACTACAGGCTGGGGATGCAATAGACTGGAAGGTTTCAGCATGTGGGCCTTTTTTCAAGGTTCTCCATTTTCCCATGGGTTTGGGTGTGATTTTCTAATAGACTCTTGGAGGGAAGACCTTCTCCTGAGAAACTAGGGTTTTCATGTCCCCTTCAGGGTGTGCAGGGTCCCCTTGTAACTCACATTACACAGGCTGGTTTTCATTCTGATCTTCCATTGCCATGTCCTTGGCAGCTATTCTTTCCAGCGGCCTGGAAATTTCATCCACTTACATCTTCTTCACCCGAAGGTGCAACTGGATGGGAGATGTCGCCCTGGATGCACAAGAAGTTCAGTTTTCAAGTGCCCCTCAAAAGTGGGGAGAAACCCCTCTGAAAACCCAGGGAAAACTCTTTTCCAGGAGAATGACTCACCATCTCTTCCAATAAATCTCCAAGGAGAAGGAAAAGAATCATCATCATCATTGACAGAGTGTTTAAGTAGCGGAGTGTGCTCCTGCCACACCCTTGCCTTATGTGTTTGTGACTAGTAGAAGAGTTCCCAACTCACTCTCTTCTGCTCACCTAGTAAGCGGAGCACAAAGTCTTTGTTGGTTTACTGGCAGATGCTTCCAAACCTTTGGAACAGCTGTTAAGCAAAGTTCTTTGGTAGAAGCAGTAACTCCAGATGAAAGCACCAACAGACTAAGTTACTGATACAAGCAGTCCTTACTTCCACGATGTGGTGAGGGTCCCAAAACTCACAGGCCCATAAGGTCAGCTCCACGATGAGTGCCAAACACTCCAGCATGACTAGTCCAGCAAGATAAGCAGCAGGAACAACAGGAGGCAAAATGGCATAAGAAGTAGCCAGGAATAGAAGCAGGTTGGCTCTGGGTTTTGCCTCTTCTTATACAAAATAATGCTACCTTGTTAGCATCTGATTCAGTGCAGTTGGCTTCTGTTCCAGAACAGTCGTTAAAGGTATAGTCTACCATTTGTCCATGTTGCAACCAGTGCCATGCCCAGGCACAGTTACTAACAATCATCTATGGTGTATGTCCCGCTGAAATCAACAGAACTTGTGGCTGAGTAAACATTCACAGGACTACACTACCTCTCTGGCTGAATGCTTGGATACATTTGATTACATCCAAAACTCATTTGTGTTCTATATAAAAACTGTGACAAGCTGACTGATGGATTTTGTTTGTTTGTTTGTTTGTTTGTTTGTTTGTTTGTTTGTTTGTTTGTTTGTTTGTTTGTTTGTTTTTCTTTCTTTCTTTCTTTCTTTCTTTCTTTCTTTCTTTCTTTCTTTCTTTCTTTCTTTCTACCCATGGTTTATCCTTCCCCACACTGTCTGAATGTAAGTTTTTTTATTTGCATCAAGCAAACATCATACAAGTAATACATAATGCAGTATCAAAAACTGAAACTGTCATGCCAAAAATCAGGGTGAAATTACATCAAGACACTTCAGATGTGAAAGAGAACTAAGTAAAATGCTTACTAAAGTACTGTATCTTGAAATGTTAAGACCAACATGCTCAAGTGGGGGCTTCTGGTAGACAACAGCATGCTGTGGAGAGATACAAAATCTGGCTCATTTACTGGTCTGCCTATTACTGCCAGAAAATGTAGTGATGAAGATTTAATTTTGGCCAATTACAAAGTCAGGAAAGTGGCTTCATTTTGACAGTTAAAATTCTGAACTGGATATGAAAGAAGTGGTTAAGAAGCTCACCTTGTTAGCAGGAAGGCCAGCAAGTCAGCAGTTTGAGGCCCAGATACTACATGACAGACTGGGCGCCCATCTCTGTCCCAGCAACTGTCAACCTAGCAGTTCAAAAGCAAGCAATTGCAAGTAGATAAATAGGGACCACTTTGGTGGGAAAAGATCTTGGGGACATGAAAGGAGCCTTATTTGGGTGTCCCCTGAGCAGCGTTTTTCCAGCATAAATATGTTCAATACAGAATAATTTCTGACATGAAATTATTATAATGAAAGAAAAAAAAGGAGTTCCCCAAATGAACTATAATGTGTGTGTGGATAGGGTCAATTTTGGCTACTGTTAAAGCTTCCACTTACAAAGCAGTCCTGCCCTTCTTCATGCAGTCACTTTCTATGTCTAATGATGCAAGAGGTGGGGCAACCATGCTTCCCCCTCATACCTGTGTTCTTTGCTAGCTTGAGTAACAACTGAATAGGGCTGTAGTATTATTTTTTGGCTCACAATAACATTAATGTATCACAATTTAAGCAAAGAAATAGAATGGTTTCAGAATTTTGATTTGTAGTATTGTGTTGCTGGATCTCTCAATGGAGGCTAGAACTCCTACTTTCCCAAGGCCAACCAGTAAGTCTGGAAAGCACCAGGTCAAGAAAGGCAGCTTGATCAGATGGGAAGAAGTACTCAGGATGCAAGACACATGGAAAGACGCGTGGCTTGGAGAAACAAATGTTAACATTCTGCGATTATGGAGCTGAATAAGGAAACAAATGACATTTGAGACTGAGGGCAAGATGAGAATATTTGAGAAATAAGTTTTAGTTCACCTGGAAGCCTCCCTTGTGGCACTGCCCAGTTAAGCATTGTTTTCATTGAGACTTGAACATTTCTAAGAGATGTTCAGGTGATTTATAGGCAGAGCAAGATGAGAACTCACAAGAGAAAGCTGTTTACTTGATGACTGTTCTACTTCTTTTGCTACAGGGTGTATGAGAATCATATTTATTAGAAAAAGTAAACTATAAATGAATGAGACATAATTCTTGAGTCCCTAGTTTAGTGATGGCAAACCTTTTAGAGATTGAGTGCCCAAACTCAGCAAGCTACCATCCACACTGCAGAGGGGCAGGGCAAAGTCTGTGCTAGAGGGAGGGAGGAAGCACTCCCATTGGGCTACTGGGCAGAGGGGCAGAGTGAACTGTGCTGGGAGGAGGGAGGAAGTGCTCCCATTTGGCTGCTGGGCAGAGGGGCCTGGTAAACTTTGTGCTGGGGTGACAGTGCGCATGCCAACAGAGAGGGCTGGAAATGCCACTGCCCTGTTTAATTCATTTAAAACAGGAGACAAAAATCCTCATTTAAACCTTTCTTTTCTTCTACGTAGAACTAGAACTAGTGTATATTAATATAAATATCTTATCTTTTTATTTCTATCTTGTGACTATATTTGTTTCCATATCCCTCTATTCGCATACTCACTTTCCGTCTGGTCCTGCAAAAGAAAAGGTACTTAAGATCATATTGTATATACCTGTTGTATACTGGAGTGCACCAAAGAATTTCATAACAACAGTAAGTGCAGGGGTTAGAAATACGGCTGCTTTCCTAGAATGGCAATTGAACAGATTGCTTTCTGTCTTTCTATGTGGTCCCTTTACAACTGCTGTTACAGCTGGCGCAGAATAAACTGTAGAGACCGAGTATGAAGGGGGATTCCTATTGTCTCCCCTGATTCCACTCATCTCTAATCTGTTTCCCATGAAGCAACAATTCAGGAATGGGGGTGAGTGGGGAGGCTGAACCACTACTAATGCTAAGCTGGTCAGGCAAAAATTAAATTAAATAAAAAATAAATGAAAAATAAATAAGGCTCAACCCCCTCCAACTGCATTACTTGAACCTTCTCAAGATGTATCACGTGTACTAAAACTATGGGGAACAAATGAATTTAAGACTGCTATTGCAATCCCATGCACAATTATTTGGAGGTAAGCAACACTGAATGTGAATGCATGGAGGAAAGTACAAAGAAAACTCTACATTGTGGAGTACTGTATTCATTTCCAAGAATGAAGGAGGAGAAGTAATCTGCACTTCTTGATCATGCTTTCAAGCCTGGTGACAGACATTGTGACGACGGGATGGAGATTCCAGATCACAGTAGGAAGCAATCTGCCCTTCCCTCTACCTTAATGGCCTAAGAAACATCAATTTTGAAGTGTTTCACCAAGACACAGGGTGACCATACTTTCCGAATACAGCAGAAGAAAGAGAGAGAACATGGAGCAGCTATTAGTACTCTGTACTAGAGCTACACTGAAAAACAACTTCATTACTTGAGGGTCACCCTTGAGCGAGCTATATGAAAAATATATATTCTGTCTTTCTCTGATTTTTGTTTCCACTGGGGACACATTCCAGAGCTAATTTCTGTCAACCAAAATGATCAAAATGAGCAAATCCTTTGTGACTTAATATTGAATTGTTTCAGGTTTTCAATTTAGGGAAAAGGTGAGTAAGGGGAAACATAATATAGAGGCATAAAATAAAGCTCAATGTTGAACATTAAGTCTGGCCAGGTTATCCTGCTATGGTAATAGAGAAGACTATACCACCAGTAACTCAACGCCAAGTGTCAGGCAGCGGTTAACTAACCTGACCAACCTAAGGACTAATGGCCTTGGACGGCAAAGTCCACAGGGGAGGGTGATGGTCCCCAAGTGGATTTCATCCCACTTGAATACATCTTGATGGAGGGCAGCAACTTTGTCACTATTGGCCTGGGGCTGATGAGAACTTTGTGTGCCAAAAGGGCTCAGGACCAGAAAGTGACTCACGGAACTGGATCAGGGGTACGGGTGTCATACTGTGATGTGGAAGGCAGATGAAGGGCCACTGCATTATATTCTCAGGACAGTCTTCATGGCTGATTTCCATGATGATCACCTATATTCAGATATGGATACGGCAGAAGAAAAAGAAGAATGTTGAAAAAGTGGCTAGAGAGAAGCATTTCTCCTATCACATACAAGAACTCTAGATCATTCCCTGTGGCTGGGCTGAAGGGTGGAAAAATCAGGACAGACAATAAGGAAGTCCTTATTCACACCATGCAAAGCTGAGGAGTAGACAACACTGTGACAAAATGTAGTGGTAGCAGCCAAATTGGAGGTTATTATGCCATGTGAACAAAGACAGGGTGTGGTGCACTGAGATCACAACATTTGAGCTTTCCTATTGCGCAACAGCAGGCAGTGTTGGAAGGTTTGGAGGCATATGTGGAAACTCCCTGTGGATTACCATTGAGCCTTCTGCAACTCCTAACAGCAGGTTACAGTTAAGAAAAATTATCTCTAAGTGCTGTAGGTAAAATTCTGCTGGCTGTGAGTCCTAGAAACATATATGGCATATCCTGGCTAAAAATGTGAAAACCAGGAAAGAAGCTCTTCTTTTTGTACTTTTGTGGATTGCCAAAAGAGACCCTCTTAAATGTTGTACCCAAAGAAAAGCCATTTTGAACTTTAAATGAACAAAAGAGTAAAATGTCCCCCTCCCCCATGGCTTTGAGTATGTGCCAGGTAGCAAGTAAAGGAACTGAGTTGGAATGCAAAAGACAAGATAAGAGCAGGTTTGTACTATTGTGAATTTTGTATATTTGGCTGTCTGTCTTGGGCCTGGTCTTTAAAAGCCTTCTCTGTTTATATCTCCCCACCCCACTTTCTGCAAAAGGAGCCCATATACATAGGTACAATAAAGCCTTTCTCTCCCACTTTTGGTGCATGTATTCCTATTGGTAACTCACAGCCACACAAGCTGGGATTTGTCCATTATTTGCAACAATGTGGAATATCCATGTTAACAAAAGAAATGTTCCATGAAATTATTACATGAAATTGTACATGAAAAAAAAAATTATTATTTTTTTTGGGGGGGGGGAATAATATTTTTTGTTTAACTTATCTTTTACCCCTTGTCTATCAAATACATTTCTTGGGATTTTTAAAATCTCACAATATTGCCAGGTCTGTTGTCAGCAGCCAATCAGAATGTCTGTGTAGGGAGATGAATTTTGAAGGAATAAAAGTTTCTGGATTATTTGGAATCAGTGTGAATGCTCTTTCGTTGTTTCACTTGTGCCTTGTGGGTAAGTGCATTCTACCTTGTTCCTGGTTTAGTTTCATGTTTTTATGAATTTTCAGAGTTTTTAAATTTTTTAATTATTAGTATTTTATTGGATGGGTTAGGGTTTATGACTGTGTTTTTATCTTGTAAGCCGCCCAGAGTCGGGCATGCCCGATTGGGGCGGGATAATAAATGGGAATAATAATAATAATAATAATAATAATACCTTGTGCTGCCTTTCTGCTTGGCTAAGCCTCCATCTTGGATCATTTTCTCCTCACCTGCCCCCATTCTTGATTTTTTGGAGAGGGAATTTTGTTTTCATTTATCTGGTGCTTATTTCCAATGTGTCTGTTTGCTTCTCTGGGATTATTGTTGTATCTTAATAATGAGATGGAACTTTTCACTTCATCTGAGAACAGTAGGACATCTTAAAGAGCAGAGAGTAGACCAGTGTTTCCCAAACTTTGGTTTTTGGACTTTAATTCCCAAAAGCCTAAGTTAATCCCCCCCAAAGCATTGATCAACCAATGTACTGATTTAGGCTTTTGAGAATGAAATCCTCATGTGGGGCACAGGCCCCACGTTGGGAACCACTGGGGTATACGATGTAGTACCCAGCTCTCCCCTCAAAAATCCTAACACTACCTCTGAAAATATGCTATACAGTATGTATATATAGCATTTTCGCTGTGTTTTGGTGCGAAAACATGTTGATTTAGGCACTTCCAGTGACATCAGGGCACTTCCAACATCAGCCACAATTTGGCCCAGAGGTCAGTGAATTCAGCCCAGGGGTTGGGAACCCCTCCTCTAGAGTCAGACACTACTGGCTTTGCAGCATGGGAGACCTTTACCTATACCTTTAGCACCTTTAAGTTGCTTTCAACTTCAAAACTCTTTTTTTCTGAAAGGTTCACCTGTATAATATGCAGGTGCAACATCGTTCATTCCGTATGATGAACAGCTGAATGAATGGGATATAGCTAGTGGAAATGGCATAGCAGGAGGGCAACTTCATTTCTTATTCTTTTTAAAAAAATTTTTAGCAAAAATCGCAAAAATGGTCAGGTTTACAACAGAAAAAAGCTGGGTTTTAGAAATGTTAAGTGCAGGTGGAATAGGAAGTTGGCAGATTTTGTCTTCCCTAGATTAAAAAAATAAGAATGAAAAATGTATTTTTATTGCCTGGCATTCTAAAAAAGCTCTGTTCTTGTGATCACGAGAGAATAGTGCTAGCAATCAAGGCTCTGTGCATATTATGTTGACGCAAGCATCATTTCTGAATGATAAACCAGACCGGTGATTTATTCCAAAGATGTTCTCATTTCATAAATATTTCCATGAGAGCTCAGAAAGCTTAATTATATGGCAATTTCCACAGCCACCGCCATCCTTCCCCCTCTCCTCTTCCTGGGAGAGGCAGAATTATAACTAACTTGCTTTCTTTCGCCCAGCTCAGCAGCCTGGTGATTTCTGATCATGCCTCTAATTGCTCAGAAGTAGGGCCGGCTCTCCTTTAAATGATTGCCAAATGATTTAAGAACCATATTTATTCAGAGCAATTGTTCCAATGATCTTTGCAAATAGGGGAAGGAAACTTAGACACATGGCAAGAACATAAATTATTTCAAAAGTCCTGCCACAGTTCTTTCTTGGGCTGTATACCTTGTGTCATGCTGGCATGGCTCATTTTAAAATTTTCTGTCCAGATAAAACAGAACTGATCATTGCTCAGTTGCATGAGAAGTTAGTTTAAAATACCAGTTGCTTGCCTAGGTAAAGTAGAGCTTGTGTAGGAGATCTCTTCTTCAAGTGCCATATCTGATTCTGAATATTGGCTATCATCCTGAAGATTGTCCTGGGAACAATATAATGTTAGGGTCTTCCATTTGCCTTCCGCATTGCAGCATGACACCCATGCCCCTGATCCAGTTCCATGAGTCACTTTTTGGTCCTGAGCTTCTTTGGCACCCAAAGTCCTCATCAGCCCAGTATTGATGAAGCTGCTGCCCTCCATCAAGATGGATTCAAGTAGGATTTAAACCACATGGGGACCCAAATCCTTCCCTGTGGACTTCACCACGTATGGCTGTTAGTCCTCATAGTTGTCAGGTTAGTTAACTGCCGCCTGATGATCAGCACTGAATCGCTGGCAGTATGGACTACCCCAGTGATGGCGAACCTTTTAGAAATTGAGTGCACAAACAGAGGGGCAGGGTAAATTCTGTCCTGCCGGATGGAAGAAGCGCTCCCATTGGGCTGCTGAGCAGAGGGGCAGTGCAAATTCTGTCCTGGGTGATGGCATACACATCCAGAAAGAGGGTTCTGAGTGCCACCTGCGGCACGCATGCCATAGGTACGCCACCACTGGTCTACTCTATTACCATAACAGGATAACCTGGCCAGAATGGTGTGTAGTCTGGTAGTTAATTGTAAATTATTATTATTATTATTTATTACACTTGATACTCCGCCCCAATCGGGAGAACCCGACTCTGAGCGGCTTACAAGACACTAAAAATAAAATTAAAAACATAAGAACAATTTACACCAATAAAAGCATCAAAGTTAAAAAATCATCAAAATTTTACCACAAAAATTAAAAACAATACGCAGTCCCACTTCCAGACCCAGGGTGGCAATCCTTTAAATAAGCCACCTGGTAAGGGAACTCGTATTCCCAGGTCCCCAAACCTGACCTGCCAGCCAGGTTTTCAAGCCCTTTCGGAAGGGCAGGAGCTCTGTCTGAAGGCGCAGTTCGGTGGGCAGGAGGTTCCAGAGGGCCGGGGCGGACACGGAGAAGGCTCTCCTCCTGGTGCAGGCGAGATGCGCCATTCTCGCCGAAGGAACAACGAGGGAGCCTCTCCGATCCGCCCTGGTGGGACGGACAGATGTTCTTGGGGTGACGCGGTCTCTTAGGTATCCTGGCCCACTACCATATAGGGCTTTAAAGGTAATAACCAGCACCTTGAATTGCACCCGGAGACATACTGGCAACCAATGCAACTCCCGGAGCAGCGGTGAAGCATGAGCATAACGCCCACACCCCACCACTACCCGGGCCGCCGCATTTTGGACCAGCTGGAGTCTCCGGATGGTCATCAGGGGCAGCCCCATGTAGAGCGCATTGCAGTAATCAAGTCTGGAGGTGACCAACGCATGTGTGACCATAAGCAGAGCGTCCCGGTCCATGAGTGGGCGTAACTGGCGTATTACACGAAGTTGTGCAAAGGCCCTCCTGGCCACGGCTGCCACCTGCTCTTCGAACAGTAGCCGTGAGTCCAGGAGGACCCCCAGATTACGCACTGGGTCTGTTTGGGGCAGAACTGCCCCATCCAGCACCAAAGATGGCAGCTCCTGGGATAACACAGGACCCCTTACCCACAGCCACTCAGTCTTGCCGGGATTCAGCTGTAGCCCGTTGTCCCCCATCCAGACCTTAACAGCCTTCAGATACCTGGAAAGGACTTCCACCGCACCGCTTGGGTCCCCACGGGCGGAGATGTATAACTGGGTATCATCTGCATATTGATGATACCTTACCCCGTGGGAACGGATGATCTTGCCCAGCGGCTTCATATAGATGTTAAACAGGAGAGGAGAAAGTACCAAGCCCTGGGGCACCCCGTATTGCAAGGGCCTAGGGCTGGACTTCTCCTTCTCCAGGCACACCGACTGGGTCCTGCCCCTCAGGAATGAGGAAAACCAGGACAGCACTGTGCCCTGGATCCCCAGACCCTGGAGCCTACCCAGAAGGATGCCATGGTCGACAGTATCAAAAGCCGCTGAGAGATCGAGAAGAGCAAGGACAGACGGTTCCCCTCCGTCCCGCTCTCTCCAGAGATCATCCACCAAAGCGAATAGTGCAGTTTCAGTACCATATCCGGGCCTGAATCCTGACTGAAACGGGTCCAGATAATCCGCTTCATCCAGGACTTCCTGCAACTGCTGCGCCACAGCCTTTTCCAGAACCTTACCTAAAAAAGGTAGGTTGGACACTGGACGGGAATATGCCACTTAAGTATCTCAGATCTAATCAACATTTAAGCCTATTCAGTGACCCCTCTTTACCCCATCCATCAATTTTCAAGCAGAGTTCAGCAAACTCGATGATTGTGATATGTGCTCACCACCTCTTTTTGTGGTTGACTGGGGCTAGGTCTTGCAGTGATTGATTGGGAATTTTCTTCCAGAGCTAAAGATCATTGAAACCATTTCACTGCCAGATTCTTATCGGAACTGTTTACAGATTTATAGACAAACACTCCGGCTGTGTTCATGAATAATTCTAATGACAAATGCATCGATTCTTTTCCTGGATATGATGGCGTAAATCTATGGATTTATTTGGGTGAAACACAGTATGCAAGAGAGGAGTGTGTGGAAATCTCCTGGCCTCCTCCGACCCTGAATAAAGGGCATATAGATTGGAGCTGACATGCCCTGTAACTTTTAGGAAACATTCTGATCAACCCCATCCCCGTATCTATGATAGCAGCTGTCCATTTTCTGATGCCTGACAGAAAACATTCAATGTTTGGATGGTTATCACCTGCATGGAATAGTTAGTCCCAAATTGTGTGAACTATCCACTTACAGTCCACACAGTGATCATCCTTCCACAATCACATGTATACACACAGTCTTAATAGTGTATAATATTTTAGTAGAGCTTAGTAAATTAAGCTAAGTGAAAGAACAAAGAAAAAGAATAATATTCCAGAAGCTAAAAAGGCTTTCCAAAAATCAAGGTTTAGCTGTCACTCATCTTGATCTTTTGGCATCAGCAATCAATCTACTGTGTTATTTTCAGTTTGCCCTTCCTTAAGTACAAATCACTGACCCTTTTCCAAGCCCAAGAATGCTGAATTGGATAGGAAAGGTCCATTGTGTCGCCATGTTTTGGCCCACTCTGTAATTGCCTCTTAATAGCCCAAATACTTGGGATTTGGTCCTCCCACCACCACCACCACTGGCATAGTGGTGAATTTGAAAGCCCAGACACTCAGCATGACAATTCCCTTAGTTAAAAGGGGAATTGGAAAATACAGGCAGAGTTGTTGATCCTTATTGACTAAATGGTTCTAGAGGTTTTTTCCCATCTCCATTAGAAGCAGGTCTGAGAGTGAAAGAGGAGAGTGAAAAAGCTGGACTGAAACTCAACATCAAAAAAACCAAGATCATGGCGACTGGCCCCATCACTCCCTGGCAAATAGAAGGGAAAGAAATAGAAGTGGTAACAGACTTGGTTGTTGTTCAGTTGCACAGTCAATTCCGACTGTGACCCCATGGACCACTGTCTGCCACTTTCCTGGAATCCAAGATAACTCCAGATGGTGATTGCACCACGAAATAAAGAGATGCTTATTTCTTGGGAGGCAAGCAATGAGAAACCTAGGTAGAATAATAAAGAGTAGAGACATCACCCTGTCTACAAAAGTCTGCATAGTCAAAGCAATGGTATTCCCAGTAATAATGTACGCCTGGGAAAGCTGGACCATAAAGAAGGCTGAGTGCAAAAGAATAGATGCCTTTGAATTGTGGTGCTGAAAGAGACTCTTGAGAGTCTCCTGCAGCACCACAATTATTTTGGCTACCAAATGAGAAGAGAGGACTCACTAGAGAAGGCCTTGATGCTGGGAAAGATAGAAGGAAAAAGGAGCAGGGGGCACCAGAGAATGAGGTGGATAGATGGCATTGTTGATGAAATAGGCATAGATCTGAGTGGGCTGAGGAGGATGGAGGAAGATAGAGGAGCCTGGCGTACAATGGTCTGTGGGGTTGCAAAGGGTCAGACTCGACTGTGTGACTGAAGAACAAAAAGGAGCAGGTCTGTTTTCTAAAAGTCAATGGGTTTCAATTCCCATAACTTCAAGACCAAGCCATGCTCAGACATTTTGCATAATAAGAGGGGCTGCTTACGACAATATACTGTTCCAGAAAAAACCTCCACTTTTTACTACACCAAATGTTAGGACAGTTAGGGCTGGTCTTACAACATAAGGCGATACCGATCAGCACAAAGAAACATCTCATACAAAACATATTCATTCCAGTGCCAAACATAGACTCTTATAATAAAACATAAATGAAAGTTGGTCACCATGGAAATGATATGTCTAAGGAAGGTTGCTTGAGTAACTAGAAGGGATAAAGAGATTATAAGGGAAAGAATGGGGATACTGTAGAACTATTCTTAAACTACATACAGGGGCAACAAATGAAGTGGCTTGCCCATCTGGAGAGAATGTCTTGGAATTCCATACCATACAAGGCATATGTGAAAAGAGGAGGAGGAGGAGGAGGACAAATAACATGAAGCAAACCCAGAGAAAGATGGGGAGATTGGTTTAAAAAAAATGTGTCAGAAGCACCAAAGGATTTTTGCTGGAGGAACTCCGATCAGGGGACGCCTGAATGAGGCTCCTTTCATGTCCCCAAGAGCTTTTCCCACTGAAGTGGTCCCTATTTATCTACTTGCAATTTCTTTATTTTGAACTGCTAGGTTGGGAGGAGCTGGGACAGAGACAGATGCTCATTCCATCATTTAGTACCCGGGTCTCAAACTGCCGACTTGCTGACCTTCCAGCTAACAAGGTGAGCTTCTTAGTCACTGAGTCACGACACTCCATCTAGGTCCAGGATGGCAAACCTTGGCAGTTCAGGTGTTCTTGGACTAGTCAGTACTCCTGCTGATCAGGGCTTCTAGGAAATGAAGTTCAGGAACAGCTGAAGTGCCAAAGTTCGCCAGCCCTGCTCTAGGTAGAGAGATAACATCAAAGAAATATTATAAGAACTGCTAGAAGTAGCTGAGCAAGAATCTTGTATCCCTCTTGACACCCAAAGGACTAAAAGAATCATAATCAGAAGATGAGTAGTGGTTAAGTTTAACAAGGATGCCTGAAGCAGTGATGGGTTATACCACCATCTCTATGAATCAAAATTCCCCAGTTTTTGTTCTTTTGATCCCTGGTTCCACTATGATACTCCTTAAAATGCTCCAATACACTGCTGGTGAAACTGGACATTTAATTTAATTTAATTTAATTTTTCAATTTCTGCACCGACCAATCAGGGGGACACAGTCAAAAGTATAAATACAAGTAGTAATGCAAATACACAATATAGTCAATATAACACAATAATGTCATCACATTCAATAGAACAAATACAATCCTTGATACAAAAAAATACCATGTTACAATAATGATTTAACAATGCTAATTTCACAGCCTCTCTACCCCAGCCAATTAGTCCAGGGGCGGCTGCGGCAAAAATCCCACCACCCATCACCGTAGAGGCCTTTAGAGCACCCGGCCAGAAGCAGATCCTGGGCACAGGTGTTGAGAGTCCCAGGGCTGGTTGTCTCCTCTCTGTTGCAACAGGCAGGAATGGGAAGGAGATAGATGCCCAGGCATTAATCCTACCACAAAACTGAATTGTCGTATCTAGCACCATTCTGAGGTTTGCTTCCCCACCTAGAGACCCAGGAATACCTCTGCTGAGATATCAGCGCATGTCCTGAGAACTGGTGACTCTACCATGTTAATTCAGTGCTTCAAGTTCATGGGCACATTGCATGCCTCATGAGCGAGCATACAAGGCCGGCAATGAAGACTTCTTCTAATTGCACAGTGAGTTACTGCCAACATGACCCTGCTAACAGTATTACTTCCTGAATACTGGGCCTTAATGAACTATACATTTTTCTGCGGTGACAGGTTTATTTCTTTGTTAAAAGATTGTTTAAGAGCTATTTCATGGTATATTGCAAAGGTGTAATTGGGTTGTAGCAGGTTTATTTCTTTAATAGTTTAGGCAATAATTATATGTCACCCTTTTAGTACATGGGGGTCTTTTATTCTTCTTAACATGTGGATAGCTTTTATCAGGCAGCCATTAACAGATTGGCTCTGAAAACATACCCATCTCTCAACATCTAATGGGGACAGAGAGAGAAAAAAGAAGAGATAGACATGTGTAGGTTTATTTTTTTGTAAAAGTAATAAACTAATTTTTAAAATATTAACTGTGGAGTCCTATTCAAGTTAAAGATCTCAGCCACCTTTCAGATTCAGTGGAAGATGGAAGCAAGAACAGCTCCATTTGAGGGGAAAGCTAGATAAGATAGTTGCTTCACAATCAGATATGAAACTGCCTTAAGAAGTAAAGTACAATTGATTCTTCTTCAGTTAGGTTTTTCAGGTCTATAATTTGCAAACTAACGAGCTTTTGTAATTGGTCACTAAGAGCTAAAAAATGTCTTTTTTAGCAAGCTGATTGTGTATACTTTGTAATTCTCAAGGTTCTGAAGGAGTAATGTTATACTACCTCTTATTATCTGGCCAGGTTAGCCTGCTATGGTAACAGAGTAGACCATACTCCCAGCAACTCAAAGCTGAGTGTCAGGTGGCGGTTAACTAATCTGACAACCCTGAGGACTAACGGCCATGGATGCCAAATCCACAGGGAAGGGTGATGGTCCCCAAGTGGATAAAATCCCACTTGAATCCATCTTGATGGAGGGCAGCAGCTTCATCAATACTGGCCTGGGGCTGATGAGAACTTTGCATGCCAAATGATTAGTGGAACTGAATCAGTGGTACAGGTGTCTCGCTGCAATGCAGAAGGCAGATGTAAGGTCACTGTGTTATATTCTCAGGACAGTATTCATGGCTGATTGCCATGATGATCACCGATATTCGGATTTGGATATGGCAGAGGAAGAACACCTCTTATCATAACTGTTTTCTCATCTGTTTCTGCTCCAAGTTTAGAATAATTTGATGATAATCCTCTTTCTAGGTCCTAGGCCACTACAGTTCTCTAGTACAGAACTAAGAATTCCAAACACATTATCAACAACAATTTTCTGGATACTGTGGAAGAAACCATGATACAGTAGCACCTTGCGTTACAAATGTAATGCATACCAAGGCATTTTTCATGTTATGAAAAGTTTGTAACTCAAATTTCCCATAGGAATGCATTGAAAACCAAAATTCATAACTTGAAATATGGTTTCCCATAGGGATGCATTGAAAACAAATTAATGTGTTCCGGAAAAGTTGTAACTCGAGCCATTATTTTCAATTGATTTTCATTCGTATTGTGAAATTTTTGTAACTCGAACCATTTGTAACTCGAGGTACCACTGTAGTTAAACTCTTATAAAGAGGCTTCTGGAGTAGATATATCCAGGAAATTGACGATAAATCAATAATCATGGGAAGTACAGTTGTACCTCACTTAAAGAGCATAATGTGTTTCACAGGATTGCTCTTTAAGTGAGTTTGCTCTTTAAGCGAAACACCATTGTAAGTGACCAATTGTGGGGGGGGATTGCGAACCCCGATTTATTTGTTAAGCGAGTTTTTGGTTGGTTTTATTTGTTAAGCGAAGCAAACATTCAGAGAAAATTCTGCTCTTTAAGCGAGTTACTCTTTAAGCGAGGAGCTCTTTATGCGAGGTTTGACTGTACCAGATTTATAGTAATAATTGTATGTCATGAAGTCAATTCTGACTTATAGTAACCTCTTTCAGGATTTTCCAGATAGAGAATGCAGTACCAAGAATTGTTTACTACCTCTGTCTTCTGAGGTCACTCAGATGGGGGGGGGGGGGATGTACATAGAAAGAGCCTCATTGAAGACTGTGGTTTTTTTTTTAACCAAAATCGGGCATATCCTGGCCAACAACAACCTTGTTGTGCTGGCTAATTTGTTTCATACTAGGTCAGGCAAAAGGAATTACAGAATGAGTTCACCAAAGGTGGCTTCATTTTAGCAGTTTAACTTCTGACCTAGACACGAAAGGAGAAGAATGTCACTCTGGGACTGTGTCTCTTGGCCAAGGTCACAAAGGCTAGCTCTTCATCCAAGAGGCACATTGGGGAACTGTACTCCCATCTTCTGGCTCTACAACCTGAGATCTAACTCACAGAGCTATCTGGCCAGCTCTGGGTTTATACATTAAGCTAAACATGCTACATCTTAGGTCCATGATGGTGAACCTTTGGCACTCCAGGTGTTCTTGGAATTCAATTCCCAGAAGCCCAAGCACCCTGCATATTCCTTCCGCTTCCCTGAGTGCTGAGGGCAGTGTGGGACAGATGAATCACAGTAAACCCATTAGTGTGGATTCACAGGGTGCTTGGGCTTCTGGGAATTGAAGTCCAAGAATGTCTGGAGTGCCAAGGTTTGCCATCATGGTCTTAGGTTATTTTTGTTGTTCAATCGCACAGTCGATTCCGACCCTTTGCGACCCCATGGACCACTGTCTGCAAGGCACCTCTGTCCTCCACCATCCTCCTCAACTCGCTCAGCTTTGTGCCCATTGTGTCTACAATACCATCCAGCCATCTCATTTTTGGCAGCCCCCTTCTTCTTTTGCCCTCCACCCTTCTTAGCATCAAGGCTTTTTCAAGTGAATCCTCTCTTCTCATTTGATGTCCAAAGTACTTTAGCTTCATCTTTACTATTTGCCCTTCTAAGGAGCAGTCAGGGTTAATTTCGTCTAAGATTGACCTATTTGTTCTTCTCGCTGTCCAGGGGACTCTCAAAACTCTCCTCCAACACCACATCTCAAAGGCATCTATTCTTCTGCGCTCAGCTTTCCTAATGATCCAGCTCTCACAACCATACATTGCCACCGGAAATACCATTGCTTTGACTATACGAATTTTTGTTTGCAATGTGGTGTCTCTACTTTTCACTATGTTCCCCAGGTTTCTCATCGCTTGCCTCCCAAGAATCAGTTGCCTTTTTATTTCATGGCTGCAATCACCTGTCTATATAATTTTAAGAAAATACATTTTAAATCTTACATGGTTCTTGGAATGGTACACACTTTTCAATGCCCTGGGCACAAAATAAGGAGTACCCTCTACCTGCTTTTGGAAGTGGAAATTCAAATATATTTTTTCCAGCTATGCAACAGGAAGTAGTGAAATCATACATTACAGTGCTGGTGGAGCGTTGAACTATACTGCTGTTGAGCAGGATCCCAGTCTTAGTTTTTAAAAGCTTCATGAGTGGCAGCTGACCTATAAGATTAGGACATGAGCTCACAATGTGGCTTACTTGGGACAAATGTTCTGTATGAGAATGGAAGACAAGTTCAGGTGGATCAGACCAAGTAGGTCCAGCCGCAACCCTGTTGTACTTCTGACTGGAGGCAAACACATTTTTTAAAAAAAGATAGGTATACAGGCATTACAGCAGGATGAAGTCCTGCATCCCCCCTAGGAATATAAAAGATCCATTGTAGTGTTGCTCCAGCAGTAAATCTGCAGTGGTGCCTTGGTCTGCTCTGTAGTTGTCCTGGAATAGTACATAGCAACAGCAATTGCACTTATATACCATCCCATAGCACAAGGGTGCCAAAACTATGGCCGGTGAGCCACATCCGCCCCCAATGCCAATTCATCTGGCCCACGAACCACTTGTCACTCCCAGAAGTGGAAGTAAAACATGCCCATATTACTTCCACTTTCGGGAGCAACGAGGGCTTTTTAGCTCGGATGAATTGGTGTCAGGGGCCAGATCCAGCCCACGGGCCGTAGTGACCTGACCCATGAACCACATGACTGGCCCGCACTCCTGCCATAGTGCTTAGTGCAGAATGAGGACGTTGCCGCCCCTCCCTCTGTGCCTATACCAACTGCCAGGGGAAGAAGAAGCCAGGGCAGGATGAGGACCTTGCCGTCCCTCCCTCTGTGCCTATACCAATTGCCTGGGGAAGAAGCAACCAGGGCAGGATGAGGACCTTGCCGCCCCTCTCCCTGTGCCCACCCCAACATATTATATTGTAATGTAATGTAATGTATTGTCTGTAAGCCGCCCTGAGTCGCCACGGCGAGTGGGCGACAATATAAATTTGAACTAATAAATAATAAATAGTGGACTTTCTGGGCGGTTCACAAAGTAATTAGCATTTTACCCTGACATGCTGGGTATTCAATTTACTAAGCTTGGAAGGATAGAAGGCTTATATCCTTAATGTAGGCTATTTTTGCACATTTGCCTGAATGCAGTGGACATGCCTATTTTAAACAAATAAACAAATAAAACCAACCAAAAACTCACTTAACAAATAAATCGGGGTTCACAATCCCCCCCACCAGAAGTCACAATTGGTCACTTACAATGGTGTTTCGCTTAAAGAGCAAACTGTAGATAAATCTGAATCACTTTGGTGGGAAGGTGAACAGTGTTCCACGCACTCTGGTTTAGTCATGCCTATCATATGTCTGCAGATGCAGACAGTGCTGCCTCTTTGGCTATAAACAGAGATGAGCACTGAAGCCTAGAATCAGATACGATTGGCTTTGGAGCAAGGGTGAACTTTACCTTTACCTAAAGCTAGCTTTTGAAGCATGCTCTTTTCCCTAACCTCCTGACACTTCCTCTTTCACTACAGGAAATAGGCACAGACTTCTGACAAACTGTTGGTAGGGTTGAATGAAGGGTCCAGGATGAAGACCTGGCTTGCTTGGATTCCATACAGGAGCTTTCCATCCCTGTAAGTCAGTGGCATCAAGGTCTTGCTTTTCATAATGAAAATCACTTTAATGGGTAACCTGTCTAGTTGGCTTCAGGAGAAATAAACAGATGCAGTCAGCTGCACAACTAAAATGAAAATGATCTATGAAATGCATGAGGGAATTAAAATGTGTCAAGGCAGATGGCATATTAACCACATGTTTAAACATTTGCCTTCAGCTGCACAACCGTGCAACCAGTGGAATGTGGTTTGTGAGCTACGCAGATGATCTTTAACTGCACGCTGCCTGTGCTGTGTGTAAGGACTGGGTAAAGAAAGAGTCAGATACTCCTGGAAGCTCTATTCCTTCCTGTCCAATGTAATCTGCCTTCACAATTCTCAGTGTAACCAAACACCAGAGAGAAGAGAGATCTTAATCATAGGAGACTGGAATCACTCTTCAGCACCTCTAGCTTCCAGGGCCCCCAAACTGGAGTTGATGTCACTGTTTGCAGAATGGCACCTACCAATTAACTGTTTTTATTTGGGAGCTTTATCCTTCACTCCTCAGTTCCTAACCTGTCAAGGTGTCTAACGTACACACTGAAATTTAAGACTATGGGTGCACAGACCCCACAAGATTTAGGTCTGACCCCAGTGCCACAGTTTGTTAAATCTGATTTCGCTCCAATAGATTTGGAAGCTGACTGATTGGCTTGGGCCCCAAGCCAAATCTCAGCTAAGAAATCCAAAGCTTCATGCCTTTCATAGACTGTAAGAGTGGAAACCGACAGATTTCATGCCTTTCATTGCTTATTACAGGTAAACCCAACAAATGGCTATTGATGGTTTTCTGTCAGGATTGATGAAATCTCAGACATGCTAGTCCCTACAGAGGGGAGCAACTATCTGATAAATAGCTGTACTGTAGTGTGGTTTGTTCTAGGCGCTTTAAATTTTGAAATCTGTGGAAGGGTTCTGCTTTATAAGGATCTGGTTGGGATGTTAAGTATCAAATTTGAGAACAGAAATGAATGTTGAGATTTGGGAGAACATCTGTCAGTTCCCTAATAACTACTTCTTGTTCTGCCATATCCATATTTGAATATTAGCAATCCTCATGGCCATCAGCCATGAAGACTGTCCTGAGAATATAATACAGTGGCCTTTCATCTGCCTTCTGCGTCGCAGCATGACACCTGTAGCACTGATCCAGTTCTGTGAATCACTTTCTGATCCTGAGCCCTTTTGGCACACAAAGTCTTCATCAGCCCCAGGCCAGTTTTGGTGAAGCTGGTGCCCTTCATCAAGATGGATTCAAGTGGGATTTAATCCACTTGGGGACCATCACCCTCCCCTGTGGACTTTGGCACCCAAGGTGGTCAGGTTAAATAACTGCCTTCTGACACTTGGTGTTGAGTCACTGGTAGTATGGTCTACTCTATTACTATAGCAGGATAACCTGGCCAGGCACATAATAACAAAATCATATAATGGTGTGCCATGAATGATTCCCTGGGCGTTTCTTTTTCTTTTTCTCTTGCTAGCAGAGGGGGCAGGGCCAGATTGGGGAATTACAGGAATGCTTTGCTCTACAGCAGTGCTTCCCTGCCTTTGGTTTTTGGACTTCAATTCCCAGAAGCCTAAGTTAATTCCCCAAAGCAGTGATCAGCCAATATACTAACTTAGACTTCTGTGAATGGAAGTCCCCCTGAGGGGGCCATGACCCATAGTTGGGAACCACTGCTCTAGAGTCAGGGAAAGGCAGCATTAAGATTAGGATGTTGGTTAATGTAGTTCTAATGTGCAAATTGTAAAAATCACATTTGCTGCCACACACTCACACACAAACACAAAAAACCAGTTAGAAGGCTTCTTTAAAATAACCATTATTTTAAATAGGTGTTACAAATACAAATTTCACAAAATGTTTTGCTTGAAGAATTAATGAATACTGTAATTCAAATCTCTCTTGAAAACCAAATGACAAAAAATCCTAAGGTATATTTTTCAGCTGTAGTAGGATACCCACAACAGATGAATTGCTCTACATATACAGTCTCTAAATCTCTAAAATAAAATGCAAATATATAAGATCACTTACGTGGGTTGATCCTTCCAGTGTCCCGCCTGCAGAAACATGTTGAAATTCTACTACCTAAACCAGAGGGTCCCAACCTTTTCAAGTCGGGGGCCAGGTCATGCTCTCTCAGTCAGCTTCAGAGGCTGGATGGCCATTTTGCATTGCCTGCATGATGGGGGTGGCCATTTTGTCCCAATAGCTTCAAAGAGGCAGCTATTTTGTTTCTCAAATGTCCTTGGAGGGGCAGGGGGCCACATGAAATGTTGTTGTAGGCCAGATCCAGCCCACAGGTCTTAGGTTGGGAACCCCTAACCGAAACCAAGATGGGAATAGCATCTCCTGCCTTTCCAGCTCTCCTGCACTTTCTAAGTTAAATCCGGAGTCATAGCCCTTTTCTAGGATTTCCCGATCTTTTGGGCTCAACTTTTGCTTTCACAGCTAAATGGCTTATGGCAGCCAAGGGAAGTTAAATACTTCATAGTCAGGACCAAAATAAGAACACACAGAAAAATAATTTATTTACCTCACTAATGACCTCATCTCTGATCTTGTAGCATCAGCTTTGCAATGTTCCAGTTCTGTCCTGTAAAGTAGCTTAGTTTTAGAATATTCAAATAAAAATCCTCCACCTTTGCCTTATTCTTTCAAATTGAGGCACTCAAGCTCACAATGTGATCCCAAACAATTTATGTAAAGGTAAAGGTTGCCCTTGCTTGAAAGCCAGTTGTATCCAACTTTAGGGTTCAGTGCTCATCTCTTGTTTGCAGCCAGCACTGTAGATGTTTCCATGGACATGCGGCAGCTATGCTAAACAGTGGATGGAATGCTGTTTACCTTCCCTATTGATCTATTTGCAATACCTTGCTTTTGAACTGCTAGGTTGGCAGGAGCTGGGACAGATGACAGGAGCTCACTCTGTCATGCAGCACTCGGCCTCGAACTGCTGACCTGCCAACCTTCCAGTCATCAAGTTCAGTGTCTTAACCACTAAGCCACTGCAGTCCCTCCCACACAATCTAAACCAGGGTGCCCAAACTTTTTGGGCCACCGGCCTGACCATGCCCTCCAGACAGCTTATTGGGCCGGTAACGTAGTTCCTTCCACCAGAACTGGAAGTAAAACACGCAATGCGCAGGATGCGCTACACACCTGCACATACACATTTTACTTCCCCTTCCAGAAGCAGCAAGGGCATCGGGGCTAAATGAAATTGGTTCAGGGGCCAGATCTGGCCCATGGGCTGTAGTTTGTGCACCCCTGATCTAAACAAACATTTTTTAAAAAAAAACACTATCTGGATTGCTATCACATTCCATACATGATTCCCTGGTTGGCTGGGATCATTTTGAAGATGACAGAATATAAGTGTCTCTTGACTCAGAAAGAGGCTTTCCTTGAAATTTTGGAATGAGATACAGTATCCTCTCAGTCATTCCCCAAGGTGCCTCTGTGAAAGATGAGTCAGAGGAAGGGGTCTTGTGCCAAAGCACCAGCAGATGGGGAAGTCAGGAGTCTGAAAATATCAACTTGGCTTACTTACTAGGCTAACTTCTTACTCTCCTCCCAGTCAGTTCCAATTCCTGACCTGCACCAAGGGATCCTGGAATAGACCATGGCAGATGTGTGAAGAAACTAAAAAAAGCAAGAGTCATTTCTCTTCTTCAGGGTTTTCCCCCTTGCAAGATTCCACCTCTCCCTCAAGCCTCCTGGCAAGCACAAAGGTTTGGGAAATAGGTAGACTGTACTCCATCTTGCACCCAGCTGCGAATAAGATACAAATCTGTGAAAGAAATGTCTCCCGTTTCTTTGCTTGGAAAGAGCCCAGCTCAAGGGAGGCATTACTGAGGCACAATTTATGCAAACCTTGAGCAACACAAGGTGGTGGCATGTCTTCCAATATTTGTCTTTTCATGTGCAAGAAGGAGTCAAGCATGGCTTTGCCAGAGTACTGTATTTTGCTATAATTATCCTGGGCCTACAGATCCTTTCAGTTCTGCCAGCCATTCTGCTGCAGATGAAATGCCAATACAAATCACAGAGTTGTAAAGGTGGAGGTTCATCAAGTCCAGCTCCCTGATGAAGCAGGAAATCCACAACTAAAACATCTTTGAATCCAGATGCTTATTACAGAACTCACATTGGCTCCAGCATGTTTCAGTTGAAACGTTTCTTACTCAGCATTTGATTTTTGTAATTAAAATTTAACAACATTTAAACACACAAAAACATCATTATCACATACACCAACAAATCATACAATTTTACATTGACAAAACAATTAGCTCTGTGCTCCCCACCCCCCATGGGACTTGTGTTTCCAATTTGTAATTATTTCATTTCTATTGTTGTTTTTTTGTTGTTCAGTCGCACAGTCGATTCCGACCCTCTGCGACCCCATGGACCACTGTCCTCCAGGCACTCCTATCCTCCACCATCCCCCTCAACTCGCTCAGCTCTGTGCCCATTATCTCTACAATACCATCTAGCCATCTCATCTTGGGCCGTCCCCTTCTTCTTTTGCCCTCTACCCTTCCAAGCATCAAGGCTTTCTCAAGTGAATCCTCTCTTCTCATTTGATGTCCAAAGTACTTTAGCTTCATCTTTATTATTTGACCTTCTAAGGAGCAGTCAGGGGTGATTTCTTCTAAGATTGACCTATTTGTTCTCCTCGCTGTCCAAGGGACTCTCAAAACTCTCCTCCAACACCACATCTCAAAGACGTCTATTCTTCTGCGTTCAGCTTTCCTAATGGTCCAGCTCTCACAACCATACATTGCCACAGGGAATACCATTGCTTTGACTATGCGAATTTTTGTTTTCAATGTGATATCTCTACTTTTCACTATGTTCCCCAGGTTTTTCATCGCTTGCCTCCCAAGAATCAGTCGCCTTTTTATTTCATGGCTGCAATCACCATCTGCAGTGAGCTTTGATCCTGTTCTATAAGTTCATGCCCGTTTCCCAGAAAGTTGTATAATCTTGTCTTGGTTTTGTTGCTTTTGCTTTGATTAGTACGTATTCTATATATTCTCCCCAAATCTCTTTAAAGTCATTTCTCTTTGTTAGTCCTTTCTTAAACTTTAATGCACAAGTTAATCTATCATTCATTGCAATATTCCAGAGTTCTCCATACCAATCATCCAGCTCTGTTTCACAATGTATTTTCCACAATAAGAACCTAGTGGTTCTTATTTAAAATTGCTGATTTCAAATGATGATAATTTCTTTTATCTTGTCAGAAACACGCAAAGGTGCTTTCTGGGTTGAAAGGATTTTTTGCTGGAGAGTCTCCACTAAGGAGAAGCCTGAATGAGACTCCTTTCATGTCCCCAAGACATGAATAGGGGTCCCTATTTATCTACTTGCAATTTCTTGCTTTTGAACTGCTAGATTGGCAGGAGCTGGGATGTTTACCTGACAAAATCGCTGTTGATACAGAAAAGGCAAGCTAAGATTACATCAAACAAAGGTTTGCTGCGACAGCAAAAGCTCAGCCTGTGTGCGTGTGTGCATGAGTAGTGCTATTAACCAATGTTTACCTAACAGTCTTTATCATTTTCTTGTCTGTATAAAGCAAACACACATCCACTTCAGAAGAGTCCAGCATCTGTGGCTGTCAGCATCACAAAAGTGACATTCACTTCTGCTTATCGAGATCACACACATCACGAACCCAGGTAATTCCCAAGGACCTGAAATGCAATGCCGTAGTGTATTGTGATTTGAAAAAGGAGGCATGCGAACCATCTGTAGTGTAGCGGAAACCTGTTCACTGAAACACCAAATTGCGTTCAAGCAATATACTCCAAAGAGTGCAATGCCTGCAGCATGTGTTTCATGCTAAGTGTTTTCTAATGGTAAATCTGGGTTGTAATAAAATTGGGCTTAGAGACATGCTTTACATTCAGATATACATATAAGGATGTAATAGGGAAGGCTGTACATTATTCAGAATACAGTTGGGCCCACATTACCTCTAGCAATTCAGTGGAGGATGACATAAGATGTATAATTTTTAGAGTGTATGATACATGGAATGTACGAAAGAACAGTCATCTCTAACACCCTTAGCACTCCTGCCACCCCAGCCAGAACCAAAGATGGTAGCTCCCAACATAACACAGGGCCCCCAACCCACAGCCACTCAGTCTTGTCAAGATTCAGCTGAAGCCCGTTGTTCCCCATCCGGACCCTGACAGCCTCTAGGCACCTGGACAGGACTTCCACTGCATCGCTTAGATTTCCACGGGCTGAGATATATAACTGGGTATCATCAGTATATTGATGATACCTCATCCATCTGAACAAATGATCTCACCCAGCAGTTTCATGTAAATATTAAATAGGAGAGGCGAGAGTACTGAGTCCTGAGGCACCCCATATTGAAGGCACCTCGGGCTGGATATCTCGTCCTCCAACCACCTCAACTAGGTCCAGCCCTTTAGAAATGAGGAAAACCAGGACCACTCAGTGTCCCCAATCCACAGGATCCCCAATCCTCAGAGCCTTCTCAGAAGGATACTGTGATCGACGGTATCGAAAGCTGCTGAGAGGTCAAGAAGAGCCAGGACAGGCGGATGACCTCCATCCCGCTCTCACCAGAGATCATCCACCAGCACGATCAATGCAGTTTCCATATCTGGGCCTGAAGCCTGACTGAAAAGGGTACAGATAACCCGGTTCATCCAAGACTCCCTGTAACTGCCCTGCCACTGCCTTCTCCAAAACCTTGCCCAAAAAGGGCAGGTTGGACACTGGCCGATAGTTTGCAAGCACTGTGGGTTCGAGCGATGTTTTTTTCAGGAGGGAGTGCACCAAAGCATGTTTTAAGGTAGCTGGAAAGACTCCTCCCCATAACAAAGAATTTATGATTGCTTCGACCCAACCTCCTGTCACTGCCTTAGATGTTTTGACTAGCCAGGCGGGACATGGGTCCAGTGCACAAGAAGTAGCATGAACAGATCCAAGGAGCTTGTCCACTCATCAGGGACAACTGGATCAAACTGATCCCAGATAACATGGCTAGACTGCACTCCAGACAACCCCAGCTCTACTTTCTCCATGCTGGGATTAAACTTTGAGCGAATCTGAGATAGGATAGTTATTTGCATAACATTGCATTTGCTAATATGGATGTACAGGCAGCAAATCAGGAAGGGTCTTTGTAACTGAATCTGAATTATGCCTACTGAGTCCACTGTCCAAATTTTCAAAATGGTTGCTCACCTTCAATAACTTTGATTTTTGTGAAATCTAAAGCTACTTCACAGCTTGGGAAGCACCTTTAAAAAAGCAATGATGACTCAGAATCTAGTTTGTTTTTCACTGTACATGTAATGTCCCATTTTGTGCTTGGCTTCAACAACTATGAGTTTGGTGAATTCCAATAGAAGAAGTCTACAAACTGCTGCCTTTAGGGTATCCATTGAGCCCCCTCCATACTGGGAAGTTCCTAGACTTGAAAATGCAGTCATGTACCATTACCTCACCCTGTAGTAGTAGTAACAGTAACAGTAGCAGTAGCAGTAGCAGCAGCAGCAGTAGCAGTAGCAGTAGCAGCAGCAGCAGTAGCAGTAGCAGTAGTAGTAACAACAACAGCAACAACAACAATATCAACATCAACAACATCAACAATGTTATTATTGATGTTGATGTTTATTGAATCTTTTTACTGTAATGTGCTACTTTTTGCTGTGATGTGATATTGTGATATTTTGATGATTTGTGGTATGATACTGATTATCTGATATTTATATGTTGTGTTGATGAACTTGTAACTTGTATATGTTGTGAACCGCCCTGAGTCGGTCCCACCGAGTAGGGCGGTATAGAAATTGAAATAATAATAATTAATAATAATAACCTCCGTTTTAAAGGCAAATTGATTATTTATTTTGAATGCTCCTATAAGATTAGGAGTGAGTTGCCCCTCCTGTAGGAAGAGGTTCCCCCCCTCCTCCATTCCCATGGAGGTCCAGTTGGTCATGGGAGGGGTGGGAAGGCTGAAGATGGGTCCTGGTCTGCCCAAGATTATCAGGAGGGAATTCCATCAGAGAGTATAGGCTGAAGAGCGTGGGAAGGAGGGGCGGGGTTGCAGCACGATGAGTGAGGCCACTAATTAACCCCAAAAGGGTTAGGGATTGGGTGACATCTGTCAGGGGCAGGAGGGACGTGGAGAATAGGTTCTGGAGTGATGTAACCATATATATTCAATGTAGCACTTTGGGAAGCAAGCTTTTGCCAGTTTGGTTTTTATTATTATTATTATTATTATTATTATTATTATTATTATTATTATTATTATTATTATTATTATTATTATTATTATTATTATTATTATTATTATTATTATTGTTATTGTTGTTGTTGTTGTTGTTGTTGTTGTTGTTGCTGCTGCTGCTGCTGCTGCTGCTGCTGCTGCTGTTGTCAGAGATTACTCTGGGTTGAAAGGATTTTTGCTGGAGAAACTCTGCTCAGGGGACGCCAAGTGCAGCTCAGCATCTTAACCACGAAGCCACCAGGGGAGCTGCCTATTGAAGGCAAAGGACTTCTTTGCTCAAAAACCAGTTGTGTTTGACTCTAGGGCCATGATGGCGAATCTTGGCACTCCAGGTGTGCTTGGACTTCATTTCCCAGACGCCCAAGTCTCTGTGAATCCACACAAATGGGTTTACAGCGCATACTTGGGCTTTTGGAAATTGAAGTTCCAAAACAGCTAGAGTGCCAAGGTTCACCACCACTGTTTATCTCCATTTTCATCCGAAGAGCCAGCACTGTCTGCATCTGCAGACATTTCCACTGTCACATGGCAGGCATGGCTAGATGCTGGAGTGCATGGAGCACTGTTACCTTTCTCACCAGACTGGTACCTATTTATGTCCTTGTAATTTTTTTCTTTCAAACTGCTAGGTTGGCAGGAGCTGGGACTCGGTTGCGCAGCACTCAACTTTCTAACTTTCTAACTGGTGACCTGCTGACCTTCCAGTCATCAGAGTCCAAAATGCAGGGAGCTGGATTGAGCCCCCCGGCCCCCGTCACCGGCCGGGAGGAGGTTAAAAGGAGCCTCCCTGGGCGAGGGAGGGCTCGAAGACGCCGCCGCGCGAGACGTCGCTGCTGCCGTGCCCCCCAGCCCCCGTCACCGGCCGGGAGGAGGTTAAAAGGAGCCTCCCAGGGCGAGGGAGGGCTCGAAGACGCCGCCGCGTGAGACGTCGCTGCTGCCGCGCCCCCCGGCATCCATCACCGGCCGGGAGGAGGTTAAAAGGAGCCTCCCTGGGCGAGGGAGGGCTCGAAGACGCCGCCGCGCGAGACATCGCTGCTGCAGCGCCCCCCCGGCCCCCGTCAACGGCCGGGAGGAGGTTAAAAGGAGCCTCCCTGGGCGAGGGAGGGCTCGAAGACGCCGCCGCGCGAGACGTCGCTGCTACCGCGCCCCCCAGCCCCCGTCACCAGCCGGGAGGAGGTTAAAAGGAGCCTCCCTGGGCGAGGGAGGGCTCGAAGATGCCGCCGCACGAGATGTCGCTGCTGCCGTGCCCCCCCGGCCCCCGTCACCGGCCGGGAGGAGGTTAAAAGGAGCCTCCCTGGGTGAGGGAGGGCTCGAAGACGCCGCTGCGCGAGACGTCACTGCTGCCGCGCCCCCCCGGCCCCCATCACCGGCCGGGAGGAGGTTAAAAGGAGCCTCCCTGGGCGAGGGAGGGCTCGAAGACGCCGCCGCGCGAGACGCCGCCAATTTTTGTTGGATCTTGTTGGACTCTCCCTCGGCCAGCTGGCCTTGGAGGGAGAGAAACCTGGGGGCCTTGGGTGGCGATAGAGGATTTTGTATGGGGGGGGGGTCTTTGGTGGGATATTGTTTCTTTTGTATATTATGGAAGCCGCCTAGAGTCAGGTTCGCCTGAGCAAGGCGGGGTATAAATTTGAAGAATAAATAAAAATAAATAAATAAATAAATATTAAGGTGCCTTCATTTTGGCATTGGAGGCACACATGTGCAGTGGGGGAAACCGTAAAAAAGGTAATCCGCCCCCCCCCGTGTGGTTGGCCCCAAAAGTTGCCACCAGTCCAAGCGAACTGGTGCGGACTGGCTCTTGCCCACCACTGGTCATAATCCCTGCTGTTTAGAAGGTCCCAGGCTTTGTTACCTAACATATACAACTGGCCCTGACAATGCCTCTGAATGCTATAAAAGAAAATACCCAGGGTGGCTGGGTAGAGAGACAGTATGTTTTCTTGGCAAATCTGGTCGATAAGAGACTGTTCAATTTTGTTTTTGAGGAAAAGGTTTGATATGCTACTTTGGTGATTGCCTATGTAAGATAAAATGCATCCTCAAATGCTGAGCTGTCACAGTAATATTCACGAATCACTCATGTTGCTGTCAGTGGCAGACAGTAAATATTTTAGCCAGTATTGAAAAATAATATTTCTTCATCTTGGATCTTCCACTCCGGTTCCCAGTGCACATCTCTCAAAATAGCTTGTTTGAATTAATCAAAATGAAGAGGGCCTTTGTACTATCCTGGAGGAATGAGGAATGGAGGAATTGTTGAGCTATAAAAGAAAAATTAGGTTCGTCCAAATAGCAAACTGCAAAGTGCATTTTTAAAAATATATTTTTATTTAAAAAGACACAAACCAAATAACAACAACCTAAACATGCCAAGAAATCAAATCTGATCCAAATAAAAAGATGTCTACTGCAGGAGCATTCGAAATAAATACTCAATTCGCCTTTAAAACAGAGTTAAGTCCTCAAGAAAACAGAGCCAGGAAACAACCTTTCTAATTGTAATTAGAGGCAAACAATGCAAAACAACATTCTTTAGGTCAGGCTAGTCTTTCTGGTTTCTCTGAGTACTGCATGCACTAGAATACTCAACACCTACTACCCCAGTGAAAGGAGAGAAAAGGCATGAAAAGCTGTTACAAACTGGGCAGGAGAAAAGTGAAGGTGATAGGTTTGCACCACTTGCAACTCCGAAGACTCTCATGGTTGGGCTAGCTCTACTCTATGGCTGGATGTCCAGTGTAAGGTAAAGCTCACCCTTGCTCGAAAGCCAGTCGTATCCATCTCTAGGGTTCAGTGCTCATCTCTGTTTTATAACCAAAAAGCCAGCGCTGTCTGCATTTGCAGATGTTTCCGTGGACATGTGGCAGGCAGGCCTAGGACACCGAAGTGCATGGAATGCTGTTTACCTTCCTGCCGAAGTGGTACTTATTTATCTACTTGCAATTTCTTGCTTTAGAGACAGGAGCTCATTCCATCATGCAGTACTAGGGTTTTGAGCTGCTGACCTTCCGACTCCCAGTCAGTGTCTTAGCCACTTGAATCACTGCTGTCCAGTGTACATAGATGTAAAATAACTCAAAATCCTCTTCCACTATCCAAACAAGACTTGTTTCTCTTGTGTCTGCCTTTGTCTCTTTCTGTTGACATCATCTCATTTGGCCTCTTTATTGTTTATAGAACAGGCGACAATTATGCAGTAATATGTCTGGATGCTAAAGATGAGGAAGGGAAGAAAATAACATTATGACCTCCAGTGCTTTATCTATGTGAGCAAGACTAATGCTGCCTTTGAGACATTCCTCCAGGCATATGTATTCTTTCCCTTCCAACCTTTAAGCCACTTCAGAGTTGAAAAGCTAAAATTGTCAGTGTAGAGTTGCAAATGTCCTCTTATCTGTCAAAATTCACAGTGTGGTTGTTCCCCTGCCTTAGCCTCACTTCCTTGACCTTTTAAGATGGATGTTCACACATCATAAATTTCACCTTGGACTTAAAAAGAAACTACAGCTGAAGTTATTTCATAATTGAGTTGAAAGGAATACCTGCATTAAGTACCAAGTTCAGCTATTTTTATTTCTCCACTCAAAAGCAAAGTGGTTAATGAGACTAACTATAGCAGGATTGCATTAATAAACATGATTCTTCTTCTTTGGTTCCTCTTTTACCCCATTGGATGTTGAGGAAGATGCAAGGATTTTGTTCTGACACGTGTAGTGGTCTCTACCAGTGTTATTTGGTGTTTTTGTAATTTTTCTTTGATGTTATCTCTCCACCTTCCTCGGGTCTGCCTTGTGGTCTTTAAAAATGATTACTGCCATGTTGGCAGGAGCTGAGACAGAGACGGAAGCTCACTCTGTAATGCAGCATTCGGATCTTGACCAGAATTTTATTAGTTGGCGGCAATTCACCACAATTTAATTTATGCATATATGAATAACGAATAGGATTCTGGTCACTGCTTTTTGCCATCTGTATCAGTAATTGTTTCAGATTGTTGCTATTTTCTGCCAGTAATAGGGAATGGTAAACCTACTTCTGTGTATTCTCTACCTAAAAAGCTCTGAAAGGGTTGTTATAAGAATTATTATTCTTAATATGGTGTGATCTGTATATTTTAAATTATTAATGTTTTTCCCATCAATTTTCTCACCTCTTTCATCTGCATCTAATTCAGCTCTTCATAGCAAGACAGACAGATGGGCAGATAGATAGATAGGACAATATGAGCACATGTAGAAAATGTTATAAAGAGCATTGTGTGCCATCAGAAATGTATACAATGGAAAAGAAGCTTGGAAATGTGCCAGCTTCTAACTTTTTATTTTAGCTGTTTTTAGTTTTGGTCCTGGGTTATGGGTTGGGTAAATCTGATTTTAAAAAAGGAAACAGAGAAGATGGAAGAGATTTCTCACACAATCCTGTGATCAATATAGCCAACACAGGGGAACATATGGGTTCATTGCACATCCTAGAATAAGCATGTTAAAATAAATGATCCAGGTGCAGTGGTTATTGCTGAGTTGTCATCCTGAAATTATATTGCCTGTCTTTAAACTGAGTAATTCTGTTTGGACATCTGCAATACCTTTCAGGTCTGCATTTGAAAATGGTTCAGAAAATCGAATTACTCCAAAACACAGCATCTTGGGAATTTATTGCCTTGATATTAAAATAAGCTTTTTGGCTGCTCTTCCATTTCCCAGCCCAGTTCAAGGGTTTGATACTAACCCTTCAAATTCCAAATTTCCAGGCATCATTTTATGCTCAGTAGGGCCGGCATCTAGGTAGACATATATAGCACTGCCTTGTTAGTCGGATACATTTCTTCAGAGAGCATTGGATCTGGTTCTAGTCCACATGGGGCCAGGAGAAGGAGAATATGTCTGCTTCCTTATCTCTATCTGTTCAACTTTTGAAGATCTGTTCTTTTTAGTAATGCATTTGTGAGCTTGTCTCCCCATTTTATGCATAATTTCCAGAAATGATTTATATCTTGTCAAGTAAGATGATAAATTTGCATGCATGAACCTGATCACTATCTCTCACACTTTTTGTTGAATCAGCAGTGAGGTTGAACATTTTAATCCATTTTCTTTTTTAAAACCAGGCACATTAGTACATCACATGCTATGTAGCTCCACACCATCAGCTTTATAATGGAAGCTGAACTCTTGGAATTATATGTTTTGGTTGTGGAATAAGGTAGCTGAAGTTGAGCGATATTCAACCAATGAGTGTAAAATGGGTTGGATCCAGCATTACGATTATCAGAGATATGCTAACTTTTCAGAAAGGAAGGAGAAAACTCCTTTTTCTCTCTTTGCCTCCAGACAGTCAAATTCCCACATTAATGCAAAAGCATGATAGACAGCTTGTTGGAAGGAGAACAAGAAGGACTTGGCCTAAAATATTGCAAAATTCCTATTCCTGAGTTATCTGTTTGGACTCAGTGCCCTATGAAATCATTTGCCTCTGAATATTTGCATAGTCAAGAAGGGAATCCTATCATACTCATTCACATATGGCAACATGGAAAAAGTCTCACATTTTTCTTCTGTGTCAAAAATTCTTCTGTGTAAAAAAAAAAAAAAAGACAGGAATCTGGAGGTCAATCTAAGTGCCACACAAAAGCCTGTGAATTGAGAGCCCATGTCCCAAATGATTTTAGACAGAGTGGAGATGAAGTTTCTATGTTACCTTCGGCCTGAAATGAGAAACATGTTCTTGATAAGAGTATAAAATTACATTACAAAATCAGCTGTTGTATCTTTGCCAGACACTGGAGTCATGTGTGACTGAAATAATTAGGCATTCTTGTAGGTTTTCTGTTCTTGTAAGTAATATCTGATGGGAAAGAGTGCAAAATCAGGCTAACATATACTGTGCTCTCCAGCAGGCAGAAAAATCATAAAAAGCCAACATAGATCATCATTTGCTCCCACTCAGAGCTTGGAAAATTTCTCTTTGACCTTGGAAAATCTTGAAAAAGAAATATTGTGAGGGTTTTAACATTTATATTTACTTACTTTAAAAACAAGTTTTGGAAACTATTCCTGACTATTCTGAGAACAAAGATAACAGCAACTGATAGCCAGTCTTTATTTCCCCATGGTTCACTATGATTAAATGGCTGCGACTTATACTACTTTGCACCACACCCTTTACTTGGGAATATATTTTGACAAAGTTGACGAGAGTGTATTTGTACACATAATGATGAAAGTAATTCCATATAATAGAAGCTACTGACTTATTATTTATTTATTTAAATTTCTATACCACCCTCCTAGCCAAAGGCGACCCAGGGTGGTTTAACACATCCTAAAAAACATCAAAACAGTATAGGCTAAAATTCTAAAAGTTCTCAAAACCCACAGTTAAAACCAGTTAAATCTACGACTAATACTTTGTATGATTTAAAAACTTAAGAGAGCAGGGGAGGAGGTCAAACCAGCCAGCAGGCTGAGGTCGTTGTTCCTCCAGTACCCCGGACCTGCCCTGCCAGCCAGGTTTTTACACCCTTCCGAAAGGGCAGCAGCTCTGCCTGGAGGCGCAGCTCAGTTGGCAGGAGCAGACACAGGGCCGGAGCAGACACAGAGAAGGCCCTCCTTCTAGTGCTAGAGAGATGAGCCTCTCTAGCTGATGGCACAACCAGAGAGCCTCTCCAGTCTGCTCTAGTGGGACGGGCAGATGTCCTTGGGACAATGCGGTCTCTTAGGTATCCTAGCCCACTACCATGTAGGGCTTTAAAGGTAATAACCAGCTCCTTGAATTGCACCCAGAGGCCAGCAGGTCAGCAGTTCGAGACCTGAGTACTGCATGATGGAGTGAGCTCCCCTCTCTGTTCCAATTCCTGCCAACCTAGCAGTTTGAAAGCAAGAAATTGCATGTAGATAAATAGTTACTACTTCAGTGGGAAGGTAAATAGCATTTTGTGCACTCAGGTGTCTAGGCATGTCTGCTACATGTCTTTGGAAATGTCTGCAGATGGAGACAGTGTTACCTAAAAATCGCTATCCCATTTTTAACAGTGGTGATACGTTTTGAAATTAAAAAGTTCATCTACTGGCAGAGCCACACACACACCCTGAACCACAGACAATGGCTTGATGCAAGTTAGAGAAGTTTACTTAGAAAATAAGAAAACAAAAGGCAAAATTAAACATTGGATAGAGAAAGAAAAACAAGAACTGTGAGGCAAATGAATTTCCCTCATAACACATGCCCTATATGCTATGGGAAATTGCTATCACAGGGCAGAACCAGAATGGAAGGGGTTCTGCACCATACAATGGCTGCAGGCAGCTTATATGTGCATTCAAATGGAGCAGAAAGGGGCTTGCACAAACACTATTGGTTCAAGGCATCACATGGGAGGGAAATGTGTCTGCCCACACACACATTTGATTTGCTGAGAAATGTCCACATGGAAGAGGAGAAGTCCACCCCCAGATTATGGTCGGTCCAGGATGTTACATGGAGAGGTGGGAGGAGTATCACCATGTGGTCAGCATGGAGACTGCTATGGGAGGAGTTGAGGTCAGTTACAAGAGTCCATATATGGTGTTTCCCCAAAACATGCTCTTGATTGGAGATCTTCCAGAATCCCAGCCCAGCTTCCTGTTTGTTTGTCCTCCTTCTTTGAAAAACAGCTGCAGACAGATTTAACAAAGGGTTTCCTCCATCCTGATGGGATTAGTAAATAGCACATTGTTCTCCTCTGGCTTCTAATTGCAGTAATATCTCTGGCTTTAATTCCTTTTCAATTTGACCTTCTAAGATATGAAGCAAATTTAAAGTGTTACAAGAATGTTACCAGAATATTGTTCTCTGGGCATTTTCCCACCCAGCACTTTGTGTAATATAATCCTGACCCCAAAGACAATAGAGTGAAAGAGCCAAACAAATAGAGAAAAGATTTAATCTCAATGCCTCAGGGTACCTTCCAGGAAGGATGGGAGTGAGCTCCTGCGTGTTCAAATTTGGTCTGATAGGAAGTTAAGAGCTTCTAACTTGAACTGAACAATTTAAATTACATGGAAACATTTTTATTAATTTTATTTGAAATCCTACTTATAACTACTAATGAAATATAATTAATCAGGAGTGAAAGGTTTAAGTCTGCTGTGTCTTTTTGGCAGAAAGGAAAAAATGCATTTTAAACCAAACTGCACTTCTGAGAGCCTTTAAGGGGGGGGGGGGCTTGCCCATGTCCCTTCCAATAGCAGTTTGAGATCCTTATAAATTTATTAAAAACCAATCCTTGCAGTTATCTTACCTGCAAGTAAATCATGGCCTAACCTTGAAGTGGATGGCAAATTAAAATAACGAGAGAAGTATTTTTATTAGGAATAAAAGTATTAAAAAATTAATAAAAGGGTAATTTCATTTTTAGGGTAACAACAGTGCTGGCTCTTTGGCTATAAACAGAGATGAGCACCAAACCCTAGAGTTGGATACAACTGGCTTTCAAGCACGGGTGACCTTTACCATACTTATGGCTGAGTGGTGAAATTATATCGTCTTCTACTCACCAAAGATCCAGTTGCCCTACCCTAGTTACAGCCCTTCACCTTGAGCTTGTTACTCTTCCCCTAACAGAAGGAAATGCAGAAAAATTGGGCTCAGTGTGGAACTGATATGGTTGTTGCAAACTCAATACTCAAGAGTTCTTCTACATTTCTCCGTCCTCTCCCCTTATAGGTCAATCCCACTTGACCCAAGTTTGAGCAAATGGGTGGGGAAGACCAAGGTGCCAAATGGTTAGTTGAGAACCCTGTTCATATCTCCCATTTGGGGATCCCATTACAAGTTCTCAATGCATACAATGATATGCTTCCATGCCCCTTTCTCAATTCAAGAGGATGGGAAGACATGTAGTGACTGATATTCCATTTGCGATCAACATCCAGTTATTCTAGGTTCCCCTGAATTTAGTGTTTGGTATGCTTCTTGGTGACAAGTGTACTACTGGATGCCTGGATCCACTGCCCTGTAATAGGGTTCAAGCTAGTAACTAGGAAAGTTGTGGCCTCTTTAAGTTATTATATAACTTAAGGCCTGTTAAGTTTATCTGTAGCAGCAGCAGCAGCATAGCAAAATGGGATGGGATTTAAGCAATTTTATGTATGAATACAGTTCTCCCAGTTTACCCCTTTTTTGCCAAGCTAATAAACACACTTGGACTAGATACTTGAGAGAAAGAAAAATATCATTTACTCACAAAATGAGGTCAGAAGATACATGTGCTCAGGAATGTTGATGAAGCTGATTTAGAAATAAGTACAGTAAAACCTCGCATAAAGAGTGCCTCACTTAGAGAATAACTCACTTAAAGAGCAGAATTTTCTCTGAATGTTAAGAGCAGAATTTTCTCTGAATGGTCACCCTCACTTAACAACTAAAAACAAAAAAACCTTGCTTAACAACTAAATCAGGGTTCACAACCCCCCCCCCCCCGGCCAGAAGTCACAATCGGTCACTTACAATGGCAGTGGTGGTGCTTTTTCCAAGTGTTTCCTTTAAAAAGCAACTCACTTAAAGAGCAATCCCATGGAATGCATTATTCTCTTTAAGCGAGATACCACTGTAAAGTCAAGTCTTTCTTCCAGTGATGTGGCCTGGAAAATGGAGGAGCTTTAAAGGACATCTTTCCTCTTCCAAGGCAGAAAGCAAGAGAGAGGTGAAAACAAAGGCCTTAAGACATGCAAATAGGATCAGGTGATCCCTGAGACAGGAAAGAACCTTTCTAATGGCAATGACAAAACTACTTCTTTTCGGTCAGGGTAGTCTTTTCTTTCTTTCATGCTGGGGTTGCATTAGAATACTGTACTCAACAATGGCAATGTTGTATGCCTGACCAACTTCACCACAGCCCTGTTCCCCTTTCCATTAGTTGCTAAAGCTGTGGGCTAAGGTAAACATTACAAAAAGAATGTAGTTATCACTCACTGTGTTACAGTTGCAATGTAATGATGCTTCCATTATTTGAAAAAAGAATGACAAGTGGTTTGTTAGTTCCAAACTATGCTTCTACTGGTGGAACCGTGGAGCTCCCCCGGGGGGGGGGGGGGTAGTAGGCAGGGAATTCATTTTTGGAAATTTGTTTTAAACACACTAGAACACCTGTGTGCTTTAAACACACTAGAACATCTGTGCGTAGTGTTCCACGTTGTCATTTTTATTGAATGGTATTCATTGTCTTTTGCACATGGGGATATTCTTAGAGTCTTTGTCCTGTAATTAATCCTACAATTTCAGTGAAATTACTACTGCATCACTGGGGACTCATCTCTCATAGGAATGCTCCACCAAGCTTTTAATGATCTTCTGGCTTGCTTGACAGCCTCTGTTCTGACATCGTCTGTCACAGCAAGCCTTACTAAAGCAGCAGTCAGAATACAGGTGGAATGTGCTGGTCTGTCTGTGAAATCCACAAGGCCATTCTGAGAGGGCTAGATTCCACTCTGCAGATAGCAATTGCTTGTACTGCTACAGGAATCTGCCCCCTTCCCCAACATCTTCCTCTTTGGATCAGAACTGCAATGGAGGAAAGATTGAATTTTTTTTCCTCCTTATTCCAGACACCTAATCCAGATCGACAGATTGGCTAATTAATTAATGTCATACAAGCATTTTATCTCCTTTTTCCAGGATATATTATACTAAACAGAGGGACAGGAGTGATAAAACATATCATACCAAAAGTGGGATTTGTTTTAGATGAAAGAGGAGTGGAAATTGGCAGAATGTATATCAATCTAAAATTTGCAAAGAAAACTATATTACAGGTAGATAGCAGCAATGACTTGAAATGACTTGTGGTGAAAGTAGAAGAAGAAAGTACAAAAGCAGCATTACAGTTAAATATTAAGAAGATGGAAATTGTGTCTACAAGAAGTCTGGCATAACTTGGCAAGGAATAAAGTGAAATTGTTAAAGATTTCCCATACCTCTGTTCAGTCATCAGTCAAAATAGAGACTGCACCCATGAAATCAGAAGACTTGGATGGGCATTTATGAAGCAATTGGGAAAGATTCTAGAGTGCAAGGATGTGCAATGTGAAGATCATGTACAGTGTGGTATTCCCAGGTACTTTGTACAGATATGAAAGCTGGACATTGAAGAATGATGGGGATGTGTGATTCATCCAGAATGTGAGGTTTAAGATCTTTATAAATGCTATGAAATGCCAGAAAAGCAAATAAGTGACCTATAACTAGTGGATAAAGTGACTAAATTGAGGCTATTGTACTTTGGGTGCATTTTGAGAAGCACTGGAAAAAAGACAATAATATTGTTGTTGTTGTTTTGTTTTGTTTACTGAAGCATTTAATAATGTCTATTGAATTGTGTTTTACTTTATTAGGCTCCATTTTACATCATTGTGTTTTGTGTACAGTATATGTAAACTACCTAGAGTAGTGAATCTCTTCACTCAATGGGCAGAATATTAATTAATTAATTAATTAATTAATTAAACCACAATTAATTGATTAAAAGAAAGAAAGAAAGAAAGCCTGGATCCAATACCATGTCTTTCAAACCACACTATGGAAGATGCTAGGGACACCTGGCAGTACTGTTTTAAGTAACATTAGCATCTTCTTAGCACAATATCACCACGCAAACCTCAAAATCCACTGGTGGTTTTTAAAAAAGATAGTTTGTATTTCAATAAGAGCTGTCTATGCCATTTCTGAACTTTGAATAAATCTGCTTCTGGTGTCTCGTTAACAGGGTTCCTTCTCACTTCTATGTCCTTTCGAAAACTATTCTGCTGAGTTATGTTTAGTCTTTGGGAGGGTCTGAAGCTCACAGATCACGATTGTTGAGAAGGTTGGAGTCTGGGGGAATCTGGCACAACCCTTAAACAAAACAGACTCAATAGCTCAGCCTTCCATTTAGTTTTTAAAAAATATATATGGTAAAATGCAGTAGTTTAATTTAGCAGCAGGCTCTAAGATTACCCATGCTAGCAGAATTCTTTCAAAACAACAATATTAACAAGATATAGTAAATTATTTTGCACCCGGCTGTCAGTGTAGTGTCACTGCCATTTTTCAACAGTTAATTAAAAGTGAAACTACAACAACTTAAAATTCAAGCCCCCTCAAGGGAATTAATCGGTTGTAAAGACCAAATGGAGATGTTATGGAATGGGCGACACGAACTAATCCAACCTGGTTTATTCTGCTTTGTAGGAACTAATTTGAGAACTGATGCTACAAATTTTGCTACAAAATTGGGAGAAGAAATAAATCCTTTTACTCATGGCATGTTCTTGCCTGGTTCCAAAGTCTATGTTTGGAAAGGGAGCATGGGTCTTGGTGGAGAGAGATATTTTATTGTGCAACTTACTGCCTCTACTTAATTCCATGGGGAGAAGTCCTATGAAAATCTAATATATTTCCAGAGAGGCAAAACACATGAGAAAGTAATATTGCTCTGTTTTTCTTCCAAACATCGTAACCCCAACAGACTTTGTTAAGGTTTCCAAAAACTGATTTTAAAAGCCTGGCTCAAGAAAGCGTCAGTGGAGGGAACTGTGGACTCTCCCAGCTTGCTTAAGACCTGGCAAAGCTTCCTATACTCATGTCAGCAGTCCCTTTAGATCAGTAGTGAGAACTCTCATTCAGCCTGAGGTTACTGAAATATTAGACAATTCTTAAAGGCAACATTCCAGTGATGGACAGGTCCAGAGGGAAATGGTCAACTGAACCTTTGCCTGATAAGCTTTGCTCTGCAATTACTGATTTAATCCACCCCCACCCCCATGGTTTAGTGGTTAAGATGCTGAGCTGGAGACTAGACGGTCGGGTTTTGATACCCAAGAGGTGCACTTGGGGACATGAAAGGAGTCTCATTCGAGCATCTCCTGAGCAGAGTTTCTCCAGCAAAAATTTTTTCAGCCCAGAGTAATCTCTGGCACGAAATTATTATTATCCACAATAAAGGAACCTTAAGCCCATGAACTTTATGGGCTTCTTTCTCTCCAGGAAGGCCTGCTTCTAGCTGGTTAGTAATGAGAAGAATAGCCAGCCCATGGCCAAAATGACGGTGGACAGCAAAGTCCATAATATGAAGGTTGATGCCCTACTGCTGAAACAATGAACTGAATTTATGCAACTCTGTGTAGTGACCCAAATGCCCCTGAAAAGAGCAGCCTAGCCTTAACCTCTGGCCTGAGAACTGTAGCTATCACTTGGGAATCGTATCTATTCAGGAATCATATCTATTCAGGGAATGTCACAATGCACCTTATATCATCTTCTCCTAGAAGACTTTCTCTTTCTCTCCTATCTTCACCCCCACCCCCAGTAAATTCCATGTCCTATCATTAAAATAGTTTTGTTTCTCATGTATACATTTTTAAAATCCTGGACCCTAAAATCCACATTTTTATGCTCTGTGCATGTATGTTTTAAGTGCACATCTGTATATATTATATGTAAACATTTTACATGTGTTTTAACATAAAAATATACATGTTTACATAGGCTTTTGATTTTTTTTTCTTCAGCCAAGGACAGCACTGCTAAATTCCCAGAAGATCAAAATCCAGAACATGATTACAGGAGGGACCAATCAAATTAGTTGCTTTTCCAGCATAGACCAAAGGAAATCATTGCATTTATGTAAAAAAGCAATATCAATAGCAATTACTGTGCACGTATATATCACCCCATAGCACTAAGTGTATCTCTGGGCAGTTCACAAGGTAATTAGCATTTTGCCCCCAACATGCTGGATACTCTTTTTACTGACCTTGAAAGGGGGGACATGACCCCCTTCTCAATCGAATTCACACCAGCAGTTTTGACTACAGTACAGCAGTACACCACTAGGGCTCCTATAACTAACAAAACAGCCAGCTTAGTCTTCATATTGTTAGTGATGCTGACTGTGTATCACAGGCTTTTTTGTAGACATTGCAGTGCACTTTATAATTACTTTATTATGGCTCTTGCCAGGTTACGATTATGGATTTGCCAGGGATTTTTTGAACTGAGCACCTCTCTGTAGACCTCCTGGAAGGATGATGTGACTCTAGAGCAGAAACAGAATCTGGAACTGGCGTCAGGTTATTTAACAGCTTTCTCTTGTGCACCTGGCACTGTGGTAGATAATGCTATTATTGACAAGCCTATTTTTCTCCACACACCCTCTGCTAAGTTTAATGATTTATTTAGAAGCTCTCCACTCACAAGCTCCTGCCAAAACAGTAATAAAATTCAGCATCAAACAATATATATATCCAGACGTTCACCGTTTTTTCTTCCTTCCTTGAGTAGAAGTTCTTTTGGAAATGGGAGAAGAATTTAACATAAAAGAAGAACCACATTTTTCTAAAGCCAAGAAAATATATTTTCTGACTGCTTTGCTAGGGATCAGATCTCATGAGAATTAATGCTCTCCCACATATTGTTTTCCTGGCCTTAGGCAAGACTGTTTGTATAGATTCTCAGTGGCAAAAATGACACTCCTTGTTGAACCAGAGTGCTGCAGTGGTAAGGCCTAGACTGGTGACAAATACAGATATTACAGAATCTTAATTGAGGTTAGAGCATAATGCGACCTGCTAAAGACTCTGGAAATTGCTATGTTTCTTTTGGTCTTCATGTGTGAAGACAAATACCTGGATAAGCAAAAGAGAAGATTTTATTGCGGGAAGTACAGTAGTTTTAAAGTTCAGCCATCTATCTCTAACCACCCACCAGCAGAGCTCACTAATTCAGTCCAAAGATGTTTGGAGGTGTGTTATATAATATTTGTAAAAGACCTTAGCACTGAAAGGGGAAAGAACTGCTGGGCCATTTGGCCCAAGGTAAGGTGTGGATAAATAGGTGGGCACATAGCTGGGTGGATTGAGAAGGATGGTGGAGGATAGGGGTGCCTGGCGTGCAATGGTCAATGAGGTCGCACAGGGTTGGACTCAACTATGTGACTGAACAACAACAACAACAAAATAGGTGCTGCTTTGGCGAGTAAGGTAACAGTGTTCCATGCACTCTGGCGTCTAGTCATGTCTGCCAAACGACCATGGAAATGTCTGCAGATGCAGACAATGCTGGCTGTTTGACTGTAAACAGAGATGAGTGTCATCCCCTAAAGTCAGACATGACTAGCTTTTGAGCAAGGGAGACCTTTACCTATTAGGTGTGGAAGACCAGTATTGTTATGCTTGGTCAATGCTGGCAGAGAAAACAACTCCCTTTGGGCTGCTAACAAGCCTTTCTCAAGCCACATGAGCCTGGGAAAACTCTCCAAACTTACCAGGCCATATGCATTGTCCACTATAACAGGAACAATCAGTACTACATCTACTAGATTCATTTTATTGTTGTCTTGGCTGTCACCAGCATCCCCTTCCTGTGGGTCTGGATTGCCACATTATCTGGTAAACTGTGCTTTACCCAGACTCTGAACTCATTCATCTGAATTCCCCCGCTGCCCAATTCCACAAACAGCTGGCCCCCAAAAAAGGAGTTCTGGTCCCACCCCTTTTACTAAATATGAAACAAGGACTGCCAGATGCTCACACTGGATTCAGAAAAGGAAAAGGCATTAGAGATCACATTACAAAGATACATTGGCCAATTAAGTATCTCAAAGAAACTCAGAAAAAAATCATTCTGAGTTGCATAGATTACAAAAAAGCCTCTGACTGGATCAGGAAAAACTATGGAATAGTCTGAAAGAAATGGGTTGCCCCTCAATATTTAATAGTTCTAATATGTACACTGTACTTTAAAACACAGTTTCCCAAGCTTGAGTCTCCAGATATTATTGGACTGCAGTTACCAGAAATCTTGACCAGCACAGCCAGAAATCTTGACCTGCACAGCACAGTGTGACCACAGGCTGGAGAACCTCGCCGCTTCCCTCTGCTGCCCATACCACAGGCCGGGGATGAGAGGCAACTGCAGCTGCCGTCGCCGCCTTCCTGGCCCCACCTGGCCAGAGAGTTAAAAGGATGGTGTGACCACGGGCTGGAGGACCTCGCCACTTCCCCCCCCCCCCGCTGCCCATACCACCAGCCAGGGATGAGAGGCAGCTGCAACCGCCGTCGCCGCACTCCTGGCCCCACCTGCCCAGAGGGTTAAAAGGATGACGTGACCACGGGCTGGTATGGGCAGCTGATTCCCCCTCCGCTGCCCATACCACCGGCTGGGGATGAGAGTCAGCTACAGCCGTCGTTGCCATCCTCCTGGCCCCACCTGGCCAGAGGGTTGAAAAGACGTTGGGGCTACCAAGGTGCCCTTATATTTTGTATCCCCATTCTTGATCAGGAGTGGATAAAAGAATCACCACAGCTGCCTCAGGGCCCGCCCTCTCTTGGCAGTGGAAGGGATGGAGAGCCACCCTATTGTACTGCATATTTCCCCCCCTCTTATGTAGATATATTGATTGTATCGACTGTAATGTGTTATGATGTTGTATTTATATTTTATATAATAATATTGTTGTTTCATGGAATGTTAGCCTCTCTGAGTTGCACCCTCGAGTAGGGCGGCATACAAGTCTAATAAATGAAATGGAAACGAAATGAAGGCTTCTGGGAGTTTTAGTCCAAGAACATCTGGAGACCCAAGATTGAAAGCCACTAATTAGACAAAAGCTTACTCTTTGGACAAAACAGGGAGACAGAGAATGATCTTTACGTCTTCAGTTATTGTTTTTGTCTGTACTGCATTGGTAAAGTGGGATATCAACAACCATAGAATCATTGAATAACTGAGTTGGAAGGGCCCATTGAGGCAATTGAGTCCAATCCCCCTGCTCAATGCAGGAATGCAGATCTGACAGAGGGTTGCCTAATTTGCTCTTGAATGCTTGAGGTAGTTGGTTCCATTGTTGTACTGCTCAAACAGTTAAGAAGTATTTCCTGATATTGTACCTACCACAACAAGGTACATTTTTCGTGGTCATTTTTCAACACTCAAAAAGTCCTGGCTAAATATAGAAACTTTGGGGGAAATTGCTTTTGGGGAACAACAAATGCCAAAATCCCAAAGCCATCCTGGCCAGCTGTTTCCACATTGGCTAGGAAATTTTGCGAGCTATAGACTGAACGAATAATTCCCCGCCCCCCCCCAAAAAAAAAAAAAAAACTTGGATAACACTCCACATAAATTTGAAATCTGCTCCATTCTAATTTACATTCCAAGCCATTTTACCTCCCTGTTTCCTTTCAGGGGCTCCCTGTCCACCAGAGATGCTGCTTCTGAAGGAAGGTAAAATCCAGCCAAGTTGAAGGAATTTTGATGGGGGTGATGATGATAAATGAGTTCCCCAGATTCAGCGAGTTTTTCCAGTGAGATAATCTGTGTGCAGATGATTCAGCTTTGTGTGTCTGGTGGATCAAAGTAGGTTGAGAGGTTGGAGCAGGCAAGGTTAAATTGAGGAGGGGAGAGTCTCCTTCCATTTATAGTAGGAAAATAAACAGTAACATGCTACATTCCTTTCTGCTTTCACTGAGTGACCTGAGAAAAATTCTCAAAGCATCTTGCAAGTATAGACTGATTAATAATAAACAGAATCTGTCACATTAGCAAAAATATATAAACCCCAGCTCCACAGTTTACACACTGCATGGGAGATGCTGTCAGCAGATTACTAGTAATATTTCATAGCTTAAACAACTAAAAGTAGAGTGGAAGAAAGAAAAGATCCCTGAGGATAAATTCAATTTTAACCTTCCATAGCAGAGTGCCTTTTAGGTATTGGTTATGATATCAGAGATAATGGGAGGTGTAGAGCAACACACTTAGAGACAGTCAAAGTGCCAAAAGCTACTTTGGTGCTATCATTTTAGGTACAAATTGTGTACAGTCTCAAGTCACCTGTCACATATTTGTGTTCTCATGGAGCAGAATAAGGAGTGAACCAAAATTGTACTGGATGTGCCAGAGTAAGAAAGACAAGGATTGTAAGACATTTGGTTCGGGTTACCAGGTTTCAGGTGGCTCGCTCAAGTTTCACGGAATAGCTATGCTTTTAGAGGGTCTTTGGTCAGAAAGATAAACCTCAAAATGAACACCATTGGAGGAGGAGAAATATTAATTTTCATGTGTTTATAAGGTACTGTAGTTACAAAGTCAAGATGGAACAGTGGGAACTATTAGAGCTGGTGGTGCAAGGTTTTATCCCAATATTGCCCCACTTCCCTAGACTCTCCCCATGTCTGTTTACACATCAGCTGCCCTACAAGTATTTCCAGTCCAAATATCTTCTTTTCCCTGGCCCACCTCTGTGACAACACAATGACCCACTCTGTTGTCCCATATTTTGGCTAACAAAGCTGAGGAAATACTAACTAGGAATAACAAAACTAGGATTGAGAGGGAGACAGCAGAAATCAAATACATCCATCTGTTAGACACCCATCACAGGGGACTAAATATTAGCGAAGGGTTTCTGGGACATTATCAAATTTGATACACAGATTGCTATATGATTTTATGTATTATATTACAACCTTCCTGCCAATTCTCTTTAACAAAACAGAAAGTAACCAGGTAGTGTTTTTGTTTGTTTTCTGACATGCAGGTCAAAGGTTGATCAGAGACCAGAATGGGCTTTCTCAGCAACCTTGAGATTGAAAGGGAGCCATTTAGAGCTAATCTGAATAATCTATTGTTGCTAATGACTGTGTGAAGCTGTATTGTTGTGCTTGCTTGTCTGTCATCTTGCTTGACCACACCCTTCTCCCTTTGACCCCCTGAATTTGGTGTATAAAAACCATGGTTGTAAGTTTCACTCTTTGTCTGAGGTAGTGGACTTGATCCACGAAAGCTAACAATAAAGATATAGCAGTTAGTCTTTAAAGTGCTACAGTGTTTTTTATTTTATTTTGTTTTCTGATATGACTAAATAGGAAATATGCAAAAAGAGAAAGAGACACGTAATCTTTTTCTAAACTACTTTCCAGATTATTTTTCCAGATTCCAGAAGGGCCACGGTGGCTTGGTGGTTAAGATGCTAAGCCTGATGACTGGAAGGTTGATATTTCAGCAGTTTGAGACCTGAGCACTGCACAACAGAGTGAACGCCCACCTCCGTCCCAGCTTCTGCCAACCTAGCAGCTTGAAAGCAAGAATTGCAAGTAGATAAAGAAGTATCACTTTGGCACGAAAGGCAATAGTGTTCTGTGTGCTTCGGTGTCTAGTTATGCCTGCCATATGACTACAGAAGTGTCTCCATTTACAGAAAGCCTGGCTCTATGGCTGTAAATGGAAATGAGTGCCACCCCCTAGAGTTCTGGCTTTTGGGCAAGGGAGACCTTTAACTAATCTTTTTTCCATCATTTAACAGATCTTCTTGGAGGTATGTACCTCAGATATACAAATAAAATTGGTATGTTATCAGCTACCAAACAAAGAACACATGCAAAATACACACATTATGACAGCTATTTGCTGTGAAAACTGTCAACTCTGCAAATTGAACTTCTGTCCCCCTCCCTTCTTGGAGGTATGTACCTCCCTTTTGGAAAAAACCTCCCCTCCTTCGGGGTATTGAAAGGGAAGTTTAAAGCATAACTCTTTAGACAGGATTTTACTTGTTCTACTGTCACTGATGATCCTTGATTTAAGATAGAATTTGGTTACAGCAAATAATAATATTAACTGTTATTCTCTTTAACATTTCTTTGTCTGTCTCTGTGTGTATGTCTTTTGAAAATCTAAAAAGATTTTAGAGGAAAAAACCAATCTTGTTGTAAGCAGCGCAGTTTATAAAAATGCAAGTACAGTAATACCTTGCATAACGAGCAAAATGCGTTCCACGCAGTTACTCATTATGTGACTTTCTTGTTAAGCGAAACACATTTCCCATAGGGAAATGTGCTTTACTTCACTGCGTCACCAGCATGTTTGGGAAAGGTTTGCATGCGCGTGTCAGTGGGGCATCTGGGAAGGGTATGGGGAAGGCCCCCCACCCTTCCCAAACACTCTGCTTACGTGCGCTCCGCAGCAGTGGGGCGTTTGGGAAAGGTGGGGGGAACATTCCCATACCCTTCCCAAACAGCCCGCATGCATGTGCGCATCAGCAGGGTGCTTGCAAAGGGTACGGGAAAGGTCACCCCACCCTTCCCAAATGCCCCCGCTGATGCACACTCTGTAGCAGTGGGGCATTTGGGTAGGGTGGGGGGACCTTTCCCGTACTCTTCCCAAACGGCCCACATACATGTGCACGTAAGCGGGGTGCTTGCGAAGGATATGGGTAAGGTTCCCGTACCATTCCCAATTGCCCCGCTGATGCACGCACGTGTGCAGGGCATTTGGAAGGGTATGGGTAAGATCCCCACATCCTTCCCAAATGCCCCATTGATGCCCGCTGTGCGTCTGCTGAGTGTTATGGAACACGGTGGTGGAGTCCACTGCAGCGTTCCAAAACACCCTGCAGATGCACTGCCCATCATCTGAGCATTTTGGGACACGGACAGGGGAGTCCTCCGCCACATTCCAAAACATCCCGCAGAAGCAGGCGGGGTGTTTTGGAATGTGACGGGGGTCCCCCGCCCACTTTCCAAAACACCCCGCAGATGCAAAGCTTCTCGTTAAGCGAGCTTTTGCTCGTTCAACGAAGCAGACCTTTGGGGGAACAGTCTGCTCATTAAGTGAGTTACTTGCTAAGCGAGATGCTCACTATGCAAGGTATTACTGTAATATTAACAAGCAAGGTGTGCCTCTACATTGAAGGGCAGGGATGCCCAAACTATGGCCCATGGGCCATATCTGGCCCCTGACACCAATTTTTCTGGCCTGTATTGTACTCATCGCTCCTGGAAGTGGAAGTAAAACATGCCTGTATGTGTTTTATGTCCATTTCCGGGAGCAATGAGGGCAGTGTGGGCTGGATGAATTGGCATCAGGGGCCAGATCTAGCCCACAGGCCGTGTTTTGGGCACCCCTGGTTTAAACAGAGAAAATGGTAGCTTAAAATATATCCCATCCTGTTGCAAAACAGATTGTAAGGTGTGTTTTACTTCCACTTCCAGTGGGAGGAACCCAGTGATGGGATGTCACCGGTTCCAGACGGATCTCTGGAACCGGTAAGACCAATCCCGGAGGGTTCTCCGTGAGGGGAAGTCCACTTTTGGGGCGTCCGGTTCCGGACGCCTGACCGAAAGAAAAAAAAAATTAAAATCGGAGCGAAAATGGCTCTAATTGACTGCGCATGCGCAGAAACTCAATCTGACGCATTGCACATGCGTCAGATTGAGTTTCTGCGCATGCGCAGTCAATTAGAGCCATTTTCGCTCCGATTTTCAAAACATTTAGAACTTTCAGGGCAGCGGCGGCGGCAGCAGCCCTCTGAGGGGGGCGCCTCCCCGCGGCACGTTGAGGGCTGCCTCGGCCGTCCGCTGCTGACAAGCCCCATGCCCTGGGGACGCCCGGCGGGGTACACCGCTGCCGCTGCCTCCGCCGGGCGCCTGTGGGCCGGGTGCCTGCACCCGGCGTCCACAGCCGCCGCCCGCCGCCGCCGGAGCTGCCGCTGCCTGAATCCCTGTGGACTCCTTCTTGGGTCGGTCCCTTTTGAGCTCGGCTGCCGCGCGCTGCGGAGGAGGAAGCTGTAGGCGGCGGCGGTGCGGCATGGGGACGGCCCAGGGAGGCGCGGCAGCCGCGGCTGCCCGTCGCCCCTCGCCATGGCCGGAGCCAGGCTAAAAAGGTACCGGCCCAAGGAGGACGCCACAGGGGTGCAGGCAGCTCCGGCGGCGGCGGCGGCTGTGGACAGCAATCGGGGTGCCGGGTCCCAAGAAAGGTAAGCGAGGGGTTTTTATTTGGGGTGGGTGGGTAATTTATTTGTGTTTTGGGTGGGTGGTTGTTTTTATTTTATTTATTTATTTGTGTCTGGGTGGGTGGGCTGAGAGGGAGGGGTGTGTGTGTATGTTTATTTTTATTTTTTATTTATTTTTATTTTGGCCCCGCCCACAACGTCATGACGTCATGACGTCGGCCGTGACGTCATGACGTCATGCCATTGGCCACGCCCATGACGTCCGTGACGTCATGGCGTGGTAGTAGAATTTTTGTCATCCCATCACTGGAGGAACCACATGACCAGCCCCCTGACCCACATGACTGACCCATGGCCTGAGAAGTTTGGGCACCACTGTTGTAGGGAAATGCTCAAAGCTGGAATGTATGAGATGAATATTTTGAGCAGATGCCTCTCGAGTTTGTGAGAGCAACAACAACAAAAAAGTATGATCCTTGGCCTTTCAAGGGCATTTTGCTCACAAGTCAGGTATCTCTTTATCATCCCTCTTCATCTCTCTTGCAGAAGAATGTGCTCATTGACAAGCAAGGTAGGGAATGAGTGTCAGACATGCCGAGTGGTACCTAAAGGGCAGATGAGAAAGCTGGGCTGGGAGCCAAAGCGTGCACACATACACATGCATGTGTGCATACGCACGCATGCACGCACACAAAGAGAGTCTACAACTTGTTAGCATTACAACACACAACAGCAAATGTTGTGTTGGATGTTGCTGATTTCAATGAAGAATTAGCAGCTGTGAGCCATCTCAGCTTCCACTTGCACAGGCATGGGGTCAGTCTGTCCCTGATTTGAGAGATGATCCATGTCCCAACCATGGCAGGGAGGGCTGATGTGGAATGCTGATGTTGAAGATGAAAAGCAAAAGAGAGAGGGTGGGAGGGAGAGATTAAAATATGTAAGATGTCAGGACAGACAGCACTGGAACAGTACTCTTCTCTTCTCTTACATATTAGGGTAAACATTTCAAATATGTATGACAGACTCAAAGAAGTCCTACATTCCATCTGCATTAGTAGTGTGTTGGAGAGGAGGCACAATTTTGCCTTTCTACCTAAATCCCACCAAATTTGTACACAACAGAATCTAGGAAATGGAAACCAAAGGACCCAGATTTACCAAACATGCATAAATCTTGAAACATTACATACTCGGAAGTGGCATGTCTAATTATATATTTCAGAGGTTGAAATGTTGCTGGGAAGCAAAATAATTTCCAAGATCACTCTAAAATACAAGCCATTGACCTGGGATACGATACACATCTAGTTAGTGAGGCCTCATATGTTATGACTATAAAAGGAACCAAAACAATTACAGTTACACCATAAAAGAAGTCCTCGCTCATTATGATACAAACATAATGTAACTACAGGGTGTCCCAGAGGTCACCATAGGTAAAGGTCACCCATTCTTGAAAGCCAGTCATATCTGACTCTAGGTTCTGGTGCTCATCTCTGTTTACAGCCAAACAGCAAGTGCTGTCTGCATTTGCAGATGTTTCTGTGGTCATGTGGCAGGCATGGCTTGATGTCAGAGTGCACCTTCCTATTAAATCAGTAGATATTTATCTACTTGCAATTTTGGGCTTTCCAACTGCTAGGTTGACAGGACCTGGGACAGAGCTCAGTCTGTCATGCAGCAACCGTGTCTCAAACCCTGACATGCCAACCTTCCAGTCATCAAGTTCAGCATCTTAACCACTAAGCCACCACAGTTCATGTTCATCATACATAGGAACAACAGATATCTTGAAATATGTTTGCCATGAAAGGGGGAGAAGGCTTTGTTTGCATGTAGAAAGAGGTGGTCAGCACATAGATAATATTATGTAAATATTTTGTAAGATTTTGTAAGAATATTTTGTCAATAAAGGTACATTTAGCTACAATTTCCCAATGTATGGCAGCTTTTGGAACACCCTGTATTATGTCTTTATTATTGCAAAAAGGAATTCATTGAAAGAAACTCATTGTTTATGATCCAGTTCCTTCCAAACTGTGCTACACCTAGTATAAAGGCACAGCTGCTTTTTGGCATCGATGTAAGCAATCATACAACAAAAAAGTACCTAAATGTCTCAAACTTCCATTTACATGAGAGAAAGAAACTATGGACATTTGAAATGAACTGGAGGAAAACTGGAGGAAATTACCTGGGAAAGGAAGCAAGGAGTGGGTAATTGAAAGAAAAAAACATCGTCAGAAATAATTCAATGGAGAATGGGATGATCTTAAGAAGTTGAATTATGATAAGTGTAAGAATGAGATTAAAAATAAAATACAACAATATAAAAAGATGAATTTGTCTTGGTTCGACAGGATGTCATTATGCAAAATGATGTTATTTTCCAGGTTGAATTTTTTGTTTGATGCCCTACCAATCCAAATAAAGGAAAAAGATTAGAAAGAGTTTCAAATGTTAATTAATAATTATTGTAATGGAGGACATAGAGTAAGATTATCAAAAAGCCTGTGGTATGTATCCCAGAAAGAAGGCGGTTTAGGAATACATTAAAAATTACTATAGAGCCTTTCAAATTAAGAATGTGGTGAAGATTCTAATGAGAGAGGAAGTAATTTGGGAGGAACTAGATGTGAAGGACATAGCACAAATAGGTAAAGCAATTTTTTTAGATAGAGAGATAAAGAAAAATTTATGTAAAAATAAACTGTTAAAAGGACTATTAGAGGTATGGAAAAAATTGAAAAAAGCTTTAGCTCCAGATATATCCCCAATAATGGAAATAGAGGATATTAAGAATATTTGAAAACAACAAGTTTTGAAAGGAGAATTGCAGAATTTGAAGGAATGGTATTAAAAGTGAGGAAGGGTGAAATTGGTCTTAAGGGAATGGTAAGCAGAATTTATAAGATGATAAACAAAGAGGGCAAACCCCAGGAAATCTTAAAAAATATTTGGGAACAAGATTTGAATGTTAGAATTTCCGATGCGGCATGGAAAAAGAAATGGAGAAGGAGAATTATGAGAACATTGTCTTTAAGAGTAAAAGAGCATAATTACAAAATGTTGTGGAGGTGGTACCTGACTCCAGTTAGGCTACATCAGATAGATAAAAGTACAAGTGACAGTTGTTGGCGATGTAAACAAGCAAGAGGAACGTATGAACATATGTGGTGGAGTTGCTATGTGGTAAACACATTTTGGAGAAAGGTAGAAGAGGAAATTAAAAGTATAATGAAGATGGAGCTTAAATTGGAGTCGGGTATGACCTTATTAATGGATGTTGACAGTATAAATGTGGATGAAGATAAAAAGGAATTGATATCAATAATGTTAACATCGGCAAGGCAATGTGTTGCAAGAAATTTGAAAAACGATGTGATCTTAAAAATTGAAGATTGGTATAAAGAGATGTGGGGCTTGCTTTAAATGACAAGTTGACATGGGAATTGAATGTCTTAAAAAGTGTAGTTCAAGAAAACAAATTTCCAAAAATCTGGAATGTATTTGTAGAGGAAGCACTGAGTGGTACAAGAGGATCGAAGCCAGCACCTGAGCAAATGAGTTTTTGGAAATAAAAGAGATATAAGTGGTTTATCTCTAATCTCCAGGGCAATGTAAATATCACATGGGGGTTTATAAACTTTCTTTTTATTTTGTATTATGTTAGGTCTAGTATGTTAATAGTGTTGTATTGTAGGTGATTTTTCGTTAGGTTAAGTTGGTTGTGTTATGTTGTATGATTTACACAAATGAGAAAAAATATGAAAATATTTCTGTGAAGTTGAAATTATATGTTTATTTTAAAAACTCAATAATTTTTTAAAAAAAGAAATAATTCAATGTACAGTGGATCTCATAAATCTGGGTTCTGAGAGGCTGTGCTTGTTTGATATTATCACTTACAAAACTTGGGAAAGTTACGGTACATTTTGGACTACTGTACATAGATTCTGGGACTCATAACAACTTTTCTAAGTTCTGTTCTTACTAGCTAGCTCTTCCCAATCGATTGACACAATTTAGCTGAATTCACTTGGGAAGAAAGAACAGATGCTTAAAAGGATGAATTACGGTATATGTTACAACTTGGATACAGTACCTTGGAGTCTTTATTCAGTGAGGAGTCAGCACATTGGTGGATGTCTCCGCAACTACATTACACAAATGCAAATGGACTTGATTTCTGTGAGTTTTTTTTAGTTATTTAGATATCATGTCACCTGCTGGCTAGGTGGACCATGATGTGTGCCCTTGCTTTCACCTTGCCCAAAGGATCCAATGGATGATGCTTTGGTGAGTTTTAGTCTGGGTCTAAGGGACTGCAGTGGTTCAAGTGGCTAAGATGCTGGCTGGAAGGCAAAAGGTCAGCAGTTTGATATCCGAATACTGCAGGATGGCATGAGCTCCCATCTTTGTCCCAGTTCTTGCCAACCTAGCAGTTCAAAAGCAAGAAATTACAAGTAGATAAATAGAGACTGCTTTGGTGGGAAGGTAAACAGCGTTCCATATGCTCTGGTGTCTAGTCATGCCTGGCACATGACCATGGAAACATCTGCAGAAGAAGACAGTGCTGGCTCTTCAGCTGTGAAACACAGATGAGCACTGAAACCTAGAGTCAGATACGAATGGCTTTCGAGCAAGGGTGACCTTTACCTTTACTAACATCATTGAGAAGAGATAGGTGACACTGCCTAGTCAGACCACTCAAGTCCCCACACCATGACAAGGCTCCAACCTAGTGGGGGAAATTACATGTTACATTTTTTAAAAAGCAACAATTAATTTCAACTAGATTAATTTGCATGTAATTTTTAAGATGTGTGTTGGGATTGAACATTTTCATCTTGAAAGAGGGGCAGCTGTGGACCTCCAGTCTGATATCCTTCTAATGGCTCTTTCCCTTGGTATTGCTAGAAATAAAGAAACATGCACATTGAAGGTAGAAAGCAATTCTGTGGAGGGACAGTTGTTGGCAGGAAATTGGATTGGACTCATCAAGGCTGCTTTTCACCTTCAAATAAAAGCAGCCAGCTAGAGAGATGTGTTTATCACCACTCTGCCTGTTTTTGTCTCACATATAATGGACTATTGCATTTTAACACCATGTCTGGCAGGTTTGGCAACAATTCAGAATTTCTGCTTTTAAAAATAGAAACTACTACTGTTGAATTGTGTGCAGGGCAGTGATGGGATGTAACAGGTTATCACCAGTTCTCCAGAACCGGTAGTAACTTTTCCCAGTGTCCCGGAGAACTGGTAGCAGGGCTACCACCTTCAGGGCTTACCTTTTCACTGGTTCCTCCACTCTGCATGTGCACCAAGCACTTGGTGTGCATGCATGCCTACAGTGCTTGGCGCATATGTATGTCCTCCTTGCTGTCCTCCCAAGCAGGGAGGAGGAAGAAAAGCTGCTAGCCTGAGGTTGAGGGGTGTGTGTGCTTATTTATTTATTTTAAAAAATTTTCCTTTGGCCCCGCCCACAACATCATGACGTTAGCTCCACCCACACTGTGATGACATCACGGTG